>OX392464.1:91227710-92427710 GCA_947623515.1 Neoascia interrupta | reverse complement strand
AGCTCTTTTTCACATATACAGTGGGTGTGAGTGAAGCATTTATTTTGACATTAGTCGCCCGATGTCGGGTATCGACTTGAAAGTGAATGTATCGAATGTATCACTAATCGGGGTACAAATGTCACCTTAACTCAGGAATGTTAAACAAAAGTAGAGCCAGCTCCCAGAAACGTATGAGCCTCGAGCCGTCTCTCATCACGTGCCTGGTTCAACACATAAGTAGCCCGAAACTTGTGCTCAAACGACTGCAACCAATAATTGAAGAAAGACGATTGATTCCGGATCACCAATTCGGCTTTAGGGTCAAACATTCAACAATTGACCAGGTCTATCGAATAACTAATGAAATTGAGAAAGCCTTAATGAGAGAAGGCCTTAAAACCTTAAATTGAGAAAATGATATGTTCTACCGCTTTTCTTGATGTATCCCAAGCCTTTGATAAAGTTTGGCACGAAGGCCTAAAATATAAGCTACGGAAAGTTTTGCCGGAAAAAATGTATGAACTCTTAGAGTCTTATCTTGACAACAGACTATTTCGAGTGAGATACGGGAGCGAATACTCAGAATTCAAAGAAATACAAGCCGGCGTTCCACAAGGTAGCGTCCTCGGTCCAACACTGTTTTTACTTTTTACAAGAGATGTACCTCAAGTAGAGACAACGACTGTAGTCACGTTCGCTGACGACACGGCTGTCCTCGCTACGGATAAGACAGTCGAACTAACAACGGGAAAACTCCAACACGCTTTGAATAAAATATTCGAATGGACAAAGGCCTGGCGAATCCTACTAAATGAGACAAAATCAACGCATGTAAATTTTACTTACAAGAGGGTAATCAACTTACCTCTATTTATAAACTCGGTACAAATTCCGTACGCAAACGAGGCGAAATATTTAGGCATGACCCTAGACGCAAAACTTAAGTGGAAGCCACACGTTAAAAAGAAACGCGATGAACTTGAAATCAAGCTACGAGAACTGAATTGGCTTATTGGACGTTATTCGAAACTAAGCGTATATAACAAACTGCTATTGTATAAGCAAGTGCTAAAACCATCTTGGACGTACGGTATACAACTTTGGGGTTGTACCAAACCAAGCAACATATCTATTTTAGAAACTTTTCAGAATAAGACACTAAGAGCAATCGTAAATGCTCCATGGTACATAAGAAATAGCGATCTACACCGAGATCTAGGAATCGCAACCGTGTCTGACGAGGTAACAAACTTTGCTCGCAAACTTCACACTCGCCTTCACGGCCATTGCAACCACGAAATAATCCGAACTCTGGATCAGACAAATCTTGCACGCCGACTACAACGAACAAGACCGTTGGATCTAGCGTCGTAAGAGGAAACCGCACATAATGACGGTATTGCAGGTGCTTTCGTTGGAAGGTAGCCTGCCAAACGCGATTACTATACAGAAGCATGAACTACTTGTTAAGGAAACTTAGTCGTAGTCTTACAAAGATTGGGAGGTTTTTTAGTGAGTAAGAATCTCACACTACTATGAGCATTTCGCGCGTTCGATTCTCATAGTGCCTATGAAGGTTTTTACCTACCCACGGAAAAAAAAAAAAAAAAAAAAAACATAAGTAGCCCGCACTCACACAACTAAGACTGATGCTCCACTTTTCCCCAAAAATACCACTTCCTTGTCTCTTTATTCAATGTGATCAACTTGGTTGGTGTTTGGCGGAGATCTGTTTGCAATTAGAGATGTGCATCCAATAGCGATTTTTCGATAGTTTACACTTTACAATGTGCTGGTTTGACTGAAAAAAAAAACGTTTGACAAATGCTCCGCCTCCTATTCTGTTATGAAAAAGGATTACGACACAAATAACCTTAAAATCAAAGTAAAATGTGTTTGAATTTGGCATTCTGACTCCCGCACTTTTAAGAATAGTTTTTATAAAAATAGAAAAAACAGAAAATAAAAATAAAGTTATATCGGTATCTTTTGAAATATCTCGCTTTATTCAGGTATATTTCAGCTTCATTTATGTTTTTTTTATCGTCAAGTCTTTTATCATATATTTTGTGTTCTAAATATAATTTTATTCTATTAAATACATAATAATAATAATAACTAATTGGTTGATGCTTCCTCGTTTGTTATACTTGACAAAACGTAAGTTTATTTAATATTCTTTGGAACTAATTCATTCTCATAGTTAAATTTAAGTACTTGGAGTTGTTTTGGGGTTTATATATCCTTTATTTTACATAAGTAGGTAACTATATGGTATAATATTTATTATTTTTAACATGTCTATGATTTAGGTTACTGCACAATTTTGAGCATGTAAATACAATAACTCACAGAAGGACGCAGAAGTGTGCAGTAATTGATGCTAAATAATAATAATAAATAAGGCAGCAAAAATATCCAAAAGTAGAAGGGTTTTTCCTGGAAAGATAATTTACATTTGGCTTTACTAATACTTCAGTTAAAAACGGCGGTCTATTTAGTTTACAGATATTGTATTTTATAGGGATTAATATATAAATACTTGGTTATCGATATTCATTTTGTTTGGCTATAACAATATGTATGTATGTTCCGTTTAATGTATATTATCTATTCACCTATATTTTTCGAATATGATACTTGTTTCATTTTTTTCTATAAGTAAACCTTTTCTTATATTTTTCCCTTGTTTCCAGTTATAATTTGAAATCTTTTTAATAATTAGCTGTTAACATCGTTTAGCATAAATTTAACTAAATGGAGGATGTACGAAAACAAAGTAATGTACATGAAGTTGCAACATTGTTCATATTAAGCTGGTACAGGTAATATAAATTTAAGGTTAAAAGGAAATCAATAATAATAAATCTACTATCACATCTTTTTAGCGTACAGCAGTGGTGGTAACTTTGCCGAATAGTGCATACTTTGTTGCTTAGAGAATGAGAAATATCATGTGTTAATATGAATGCGTTTATATTTTCCCCGTCTTTTATGAAAACAAATGTACATTGTATAATTACTTAAAAGTTCTTTTAATCTAAGGACGATATTTACTAAAGGCTATTTCTTCAATGTCGCATTAATCTTGCCATGCTATCAAAGCTTTGACTTTTCAAATATATTGAAAGGGCAACAACGTCAATGGCATATTAAAAATAGGCCCAAAATTAAATTATCTAATTAAAGAAAGGAGTTTTTTTTTTTTAAATTGTGAAACACAAATCAGGGATAATGAGCTCGCAGATTTTTAATATAGTTTTCTTCTAGTTTTTTTTTTTTTTTTTTGTTAAGTTTGTATTCGAGAGAGAAGGAGCCACATGAATAAATCGATATGGTATGCGAAGTCACCTTTGACTTTTGCAGTTTGTAGTGAACTTTTGTTTTCTTTCTATGCAGTAGCTTACACTAAGTAGTACATAACATAGTAGGAGGACTAGCTAGTTTTTTATTTACTTATTTTTATTTTTGTTAGTTTTAATAATTAATAACTTAATAATTATTTTTATCTCTTACGCATTTACTAAAATATCTTAAAATTATTGTGTTCATAAAGCTGTCTACGCATGGAACATTATTTTAATGCAAATATATATTTATATATTTTAAGTCTCTTTTACTTATTTTATCTTCTACTTTTTACATGCATAGATATTAATGTACATGTAAGTTTGCTTACATAATGCTATGTACATATTTTTTTTTATTTCAACTTCAAAATTGGAATCATATGTTTTTCTTTTATCGTACTTTAAATATGTAATCATAAAAAATTTGTATAAAAGTCAAATAGATGAAGTGCAAGAGTTAAAGAAAAAGCAAAAACAACATTATGTATTTAACATTGGTCAATTTTTTTTATTTTCTACAAATTAGTGTTAACAATGAAGGGTTTATAATATAGTTAACAAAAGGCAGTCTCTGAAGGCCTGTTTAACATTCGGCAAAACAAAAAAACACTACGAATTGTTTTCAAGGATACACTGATAATCATCTCCTTTCGTGTGAAACTCGCATTAGAATTCATAGACAGATGGTATGCCGCCGATTTTTTATTTAAAGTTCAAAGTCTATTGACATCGAAATATGATTTTCAACAATATCTTACTCGTCATCTGAGTAACTTGGCTAATGAGGTTTATTTAGTGTTGAGAGGGCTCAAATATCAGAAGTAAATCTTCACTCCTTTTAATTGCTATAAAATGTTGAGTTAAATCTTCATATATCCGTTGCATTCCTCACGTTGAAGCACACAACTGGCAAATAAGTTAAATACACAGGTTCTTATGGGATGCGTCCCATAGAAGAAATACGTGACGTACGTCGCTTCCCATAAGAACGTGTGTACATCACTGGGTTGTCAGTTGAGTACTTCAACGTGACGGAGGCAACGGATTCATTCTGCTGAAGGCTTTAAGAACAGTGTGAAAAGAAATAAATTAGTTTGCAGGAGTTTTTATAGTTAATATAAAAAATTTTATCGTAACATAATGAAAGTGAAAATAAAGATTTTTTTCTGGATGCCTTAGCCTGACGAGCGTAACTACGTAAGGAAGAATCTCAGAGACAATTCTGAGGCCATTTACAGTGATCATTCTGAGGCCATATACAGATCAAACGTTCTTCATGGAAGGTCCATTTACGTTCAGGGTTTCTCAAAGTTCTTCCAAGTTTCTTCCAAAAGAAGTTATTTTTTTATTCCGTAAATAAAAAATAAATCAGTGAAAGCAAACCCTTCGGGTGCGTTTCTTTATTCGTTCCAACTATTCTGGTCGAAATATCTGCGGTTTTTTTATATATTCGGAATATTCCTATCATTCCGTTTTGCGTTTCTTTATTCGTTCAGAACATTCGGAAATGCATTCTTTCCATGCTCCCGAGGTAGTACGAATTAGAACGATCGAAATATTCCAACTTCGTATTCCACATTTTCCATTCCTTCTACGGAATGAATAAAGAAACGCACCCGAAGCCATAAATTACTGAATAACTAGATATTCAACTTCGAACATGTAAAAGCTTTGCCCACAAGCTGAAATTGATGAATTTACCCATACTCTGACATTTGTTTACAAATGTGAGTAAATTCATGAATTCGTCATTTCCATGCAATATCGGTTTTGGAGCTTTTACATCAGCTGAAAACGCTTAGGAAAATTGTTGGTGTACCTTCTTACACGTATTCACCGACACGGAAATTTAAAGCTTTATAAAAGCTTTAAAGGCTTTATAAAAAAACGTAAGCAAATGGGTGTTGGAGGGTAAGAGGGACGCAAGTTGAATATCTATTTATTCAGTAATTTATGCCGAAGCCAAACATTTGATGGATAGTGACGAGAGTTTTGAATAATTTGAATCGATAAATTTGATAAAAAAAATTCCATTTAATTTTGCTTTTGAATTTAAACATATAGATGAACCAAAATGTTTTGAAAATAAACTCTGTAGCTTAAGTTAGTATTTTTAATTTAAATTGATACCGTTAATCACACTTTTTCTTTGATTTTCTCCCATTTCTATTTATACCTCATCCCTAATACAAATTAAAGCATTGAACACACTAAAATATGCAATAAAAACTTTATTCATTTTGACACCCATGCGACTCGAGTAAAAAAAACGAAAAGCGATACAGAATGAAGTGTGGTGGCTTTCGCACAATTTCTTACGCTCGCTTTTGAAAAACGAACGATCGCTTTCGTTGCGCTTTTTCCAGAATTTGCCCCCAGATTAACATAAGTGACAGCCTTAAATACAGCCTTATATGCTGGTATGACCCTACATTTTTTTTACTCATTAAAAATGATAAAAATTCAGCGGTAGGTAAAGAAAACAAACAGACATTGGGTGATAAGGGCAACTACAAAATTACACGTTTTAGACAATGAAAAAAACCGTCGAAATTGTAAGCACCGTGTGGAAATGTACCTTTTCCATATGTGTGTGTGCGATACATGTGGGATTGAAAAAATGCGGAACTGTCAAAGAAAATGAGTAACTCATTTTTGTTGACAGTAGTCGCACTCATTTTTTATTACGCCATGTTACGTAACGTCATGTTGCTCATTTTTTTTTCTTGCATATCTACACAATTTTTCCGATTTTTGTGACTGCGTAAACACTCACTCTTATTGGAAATTTGTATGTTGAATTTGTGTTGCTCCTTTAAATTCATTGGCAATGAAGCCCGGCGCAGAATAATTGATGCGTCCTGACTCGCTGCCATTGTTGTTGATATGAATGTTGCCTATTGCGAACACAATAGAATTTTACTGCACGATTCAAACAATAATTTGCTACCACCCATACAATAAAAATTCATTTCCAAAAACCTTTTTTCAGATTCGCGTTATTAAGGCGAAGAAACTTTATTTTAATTTTTCATCGAATTTTCGATTCTATGAACCGAAATAACGCAAACCACAACAAAAAACAAAACTTAAATTTTTTTTGATGGTATTTCAGTCGACAAAGTTCAAAGTAGACGAACTCAGTCAACATCAACAAGCAGCGTCAACATCCACAATTATGTTGCCTTGTGCACAGGTCAGTGCATTTCACTTTTCTGACAGATCCATCAACATCCACACAAACAAGAACTATTCTGCGCTGAGCTTGAGACAAAAAATATAGTTTCATACCACCATTAAATGCAGACCTGAAAAGTTCTGGAATTTCATTAATTCAATGAGCAAAATTGATGGTTACCCAGCCTCACTGTCTTATAAAGGGCGTGACCCAGCAAGAAATGACTCGCCCATCGATGAGGAATTTTTCGGCTACCTTGGCGATGCGTCTACAAACAAAAGTGTTCAATAATATTGAAATCTCCGAAGATGATGCTCTGCAAGCCTTGAATAGCTTATTTGAATAGCTTAGCTCGAACTTAAGTTAGGAATTATAGGGTCATCTGGCAGCAGTCTTGCCTTCCTAAGTTATTTTATAAGCTGGTTAAGGAGAGACTTTACTTTCACTGTTAATCCCTAATTTGTACCAATCAACATGGTTTTGAACATGGTGAAGAAACGCTCGACCGTTAAAAATTTATTTCTGCTCTCTAATTTTGTGTTATCAGATTTCGGTTAGGCAATCAAGTTGACGCCATTTAGTTATACCCACTTCAGTATAGCATTTGATCGAGTTAATCACAAACTGCGGGCCACAAAGAGTATCTGTGCCTGTGTCTCCCAGTTCAGCATACGGAAACACATTTATAGCAACACAATGACTTATGGGATACTAACTATTGGAAGCTTTGTCAGACCATCGCGGAGGTGGGGTTGTGAAAAAGTTTTATTGCCCCGGTCACGCACGATTCGAACCCTGACTCTCGTGCAGTGACCCTTGTGTAGTGACCATATTTTGGTGTATTTTAGTTTTTACAACAATTTACCTTACACGATCAAAAAAAAGTAGCAAAACGGAATTGCATGAAACTGGCGAATTGACGAATTCACTCATATTTCTAAATATATGTCATGCCTGTCTCACATCATAAGCAAGAGAGCAAGCGAGTCTCGGGCGAGCTGTCAAATGAATTTCAATCAGTTGCAATCTATGGGATGTTAACAATACCGGCGTTATCGCTGTTTCGGACGCCGACCTTTTCAAAAACCTCGCCGAGTTCGACGATTATTTTATGTTTATATGTTGTGAGTTATGTCACACATTTTATTTATATGTTGTGAGTTATGACACGCAGTTGAATTGCCGTTTTCTTTTTTCTTGAAGCTAATACTTGTTGTGCATTGACATACTATATGTGGACTGCTAGTCAAGCGTCATTTTCATACTAATTTGCCCAAAATACGAGTCGCAAGACCTGTCGCCTCTCGAAAATGCAAGCGGAAAAAAATTATATCAAAATGCCTGTCACTAGAACTGATACAAGCTTTTTATATTTGCAAAACGAGGTCGGCGTTACCAACTTCATGATTTTTGCAGCATCAAACGTTTTGCTTTTTACTTGCACTAACTGACTTGACTCTAACGACTGTTATAAATTTATAAAAATATAAAACTACATGATAACGAACAAATAATAACTTGTTTATTTAAAATCTTCTCCTTAAAATTCGGAGAATCCGTGCGTCACCTTATTTCATAAAGGTAACAAAAGGTAATAAAGGTAAATTTCATAACTAGTAACAATTATTGTGGATTAGGTAAGAGGAGAAAAAATTAGTTATGTTATAGGTACTCATAATTGACATTTGAAAAAGCCATCTCCATTCCATGCGGCTCTCTATATGTTACCAATCTTTAAGGATTATTTAAATTAATTAGATTAGATTTAGATTAATTATGAGGTCTTTGGTCGTATACGAAAAGGTGAAATTTAGAATGTTCAAACACATTCTACTCACGAGCGGCATACACTTCAAAATTTATTTATTTCCCTAGTTTTTTAATACAAAAAGAAGATAAGGAATAGTCAATTTTTATACGTATACATTTTCCGTATCACCATAAATTGACCCTAAGTACAAAGTGTGTACAAAACAAGTAAATGTATAGGTGCACACGAAAAACGACATTTGAACAGAATTTAGAACGTCTCGAAGTTCTTTGCTTGTTTTTCTTATGCGAAACCATCATAGCCACAGCCACATCATAGTGAAAGCCAACTCTCTGCGATACAATAGCCATTTTAGTGCTCTTCGTTTATAGATAGATAGATAGATACATTTAATATACGTCTGCATAGACGGAGAGTGGAGGAGGAGATATAACATCGAACTGTACGGGCTGTACAGCGATACCGACCTAGCCAAAATAGTCAGAACACAACGTCTACGATGGCTGGGTCATCTAGAGCGGATGGACACCAACGCCCCGGCCCGGAAAATCTTCGAATTCACACCGCAGGGACGGCGCGGTAGAGGAGCACCGAGACTCAAGTGGCGCACGCAAGCAGAAGGGGACCTCAGCCAACTTCGCGTGCGAAACTGGAGACGGTTAGCTCGAGACAGAGCTGGCTGGCGAAGCTTGTTGGCAGAGGCCCAGGTCCACCCCGGACTGTAGCGCCACCATAAGTAAGTAAGTAAGATAGATACATTTCTTTATTTTCATAGTTTGTTTGTACAATTTTATAAAGTAAAGAATACAAGCTTAGCAACTTGCCGTCTGCCGGAAGTGACAAATTTTATACAATTGATGTATGCAAATAGAAATAATAGTAATTATATAATCACTAATTACTAATATAATAAGTAAATTAAAAAAGAAAAATAAATACATTTAAATTTTGAAATAGTCTAATTTGCGCTGAGATGAGTTAAAATAAAATTAACGAATGGAAGAGCGAATATCCAGAGATTTCTTACAAATTTAATGATTTGCACCATGGCAGTATATCGCAGAGAAAAGACTCTTCTCTCTGTCGAGAAAAAGGAAGCTTTCCGAAAAGTATAAACGTCTTATTTCCTGCAAAATAGGGCAAACTGCAATAAAGTGGTAAATATTTTCTGACTCTCTCCTGTTGCATAGATTGCAAATTTCCGATTTCTATGGGGAATGAAATTTAGGTTAAGAATTTCAACTTTTGCTCCAAATATGGTGTTAAATAGCTTCGGGAGAGTAATTCGTACGGAAATAGGACTCCGAAGAAGGTAGCTGGTGGTTGAGGTTCCTGTAGAAAATCCTCGAGGCTGACAATGATGCACTGGCTAAGTGCTGGTCAAAAATTTAAAATTAAAACTTTCTCGAAATAAGTCTCCCAAATAAATCTTGCCACTCACTTACGTTGTTTTCAGTAAGCCTAAGTTCGAAATCGTGAGATAACGCTAGCTGGTTCCAAATCCTGAAAGGGAAGGCATTAGAGTTCAAGAGCCTTATCAATATTGATTTGTGGAGGCTGTTTTGATTTCTTCTCATGATCCTTGCTAAGTACTCTGAATGAGCTTTCAAATTGGTGATGTATAGGGGTGGCAGACCAGATTCTACATTTCTTCGTTTAAAATTTTTATTGTCGTTTGTAATACACAGTTTGGAATTGACTTAACTAACATATTCGTTAAAAAAATCTTACGATTTCTGTTTGCTTTTGGTTATTTACCAACTGTTACCTACTTGAAGTTATTATAAATGTCTGCAAGAGACTCTCTTGTACTTGTCTTTGAACACTTTGAACCACTATCAAGGAATGTGACCAACCTATGCAGTGTGATATGTTGGACCGCCCGACCTTTCTTTGTGAAATATTCGCTAATATTTACCTATGTGAGAAAAATACCATAAAACTGTAACCAATTTTTTACTAATGTTTACTATTTTATAGGAAAAAGAGACGCCCTGGAGATGAAGAAACCCCCATTGAAACGTGGGCAAAACATTGACAAAAACAAAAATTGACAAAAGTCCCAACCATTGCTTTTAAAAAACCAAAAGGAGTTTGCATTTTCCAGAGCTTTTTTAATAAACCAAAAAATGATGCTTGCTGCCTTCTGTACGAATATGAGCTTAATAGACTGTACTAGGTTTCAAAACAAAGCCATCATTATTGATTAAATAATTTTGTTAACACTATTGTATAGTTTATTTGGCAGTACTTTGAGCCACAAGGAACTAGCTAGTGTTCTTTTGAGTGTGTAAAAGAAAATTAAATAAACAATAGACCAATAAAAATTACATAGCAACAAAAAAATTTTTTGGCTCGTCTTCATCCACTTGCTTTTATAATAACAGATATTAACAAATAGTTTGTTTTACTTACGCATTTTCCGAAACGTTTTATTATTTTATTTTTATAATATTCTGATTATAATTTTGTATCTTTCTTTGATTATCAAAAATCTTCTCGAAGCAAAGATATTATACAAATTTCACGGTCGAAGTATGCATCATGCCCTTGGCGAAGAAGATCATTTCTTTGTCTAATGATTTCAATATTTTACATGCGATCTTTCAAGTTACAAGAAATAGTTACTTTATGAGAAAATGTTTGAAGTTAAATTCGTAGAAGTTAGTTAAGTTTTATCACACGTTGTAGCAGGAAATTTGTTGCAAATGTTGTTGGAATGATGGTGTTACTGCCACAGCAACAGCCGCAGTTGAAAATTGTGGAAATGCTTGTCCAATATTAGCCGATGGTGTAGGTGCAGGTGTTGACGATGAAGTTGTGGCCAAATACGGATGTGATATGGATAACCGATGCGACCGCAAATATTGTCGATATTTTCCGTTAATATTTATATGATTTTTAGAGTTGCCATTGTCCATGTTTGTTTTTAAAGCATTCCGAAGTGGTGTAGCTGTTGTGTCAGGCCCAGCCTGATAATTGCTAGGAACTGTTGCAATTGGGCTGCGATCTGTCATCATGGTCGCCGCTGTGGTCCAACGAAGATTTGTGGTATCAACAAGCGAAGTGGATACCATATGACCACTTTGATTGTTGTGTTTACTTGGGCAAATGTTGCCAATATTACTGGTTCTAGCTGTTTGCAAACGTGAAGTGGTGCTGTTTGACGAATGCGCCGCGAACCCGTCCGAGAGCATTGCGTCCCGCTTTCCGACAGCTGTGTTCGCATTCGAATTGCTTTTGTTGGCGCAGACGTTTTGCGGGGCCATGTGATGAACACCAGGAATTACACTATTATTAGGTGGGGCAATTGAAGTTACAATGGTTGCGACTGCTGCCAGCTGATCCCAGTGGCTGGCTGACGTGGAAGATGAAGGATTTTGTACTAGCAGGTTTTGTTGGTGATTTTGGTGAGTTTTTTGTTGATGTGGAACAGTTGTAGCCGACCGACTTTGCTGATGACTTCTTTGGGCTGATGCTGTTGCAGATCCGACAGCGCTACGCCGGATTGATGAAGCGTGCTCAATATATTGCCCGTTTCCTGAAGACAATATGGATGAGGAGATTGAAACAACCGGGAAGATTGCCTGTTGCGACATTTGTTGTTGCGAATGAGTTTGGGACAGTGGAAGCTGTGCTTGTTGATGCGTCTGATGATGGTTTATCAAACTGTACTGTGTAGATGAATTCTGCCGCTGGTGATGATTGTGTGGCTGATGAAGAGTTTGTGGTTGTTGGTGACGGGCTGATGTTCGCCTCGAGGGAAGTGCCAACGACGAGGACGAGAGTGCAGTATTCGAGCTCTGAGCAGAAGACACTCCGACTAGCAGTGCAGCAGAATTACGAGTCGAATTAGGCATATTATTTACGAACGGACTTCTGCGTTGGCTTTCCATCTTTCTAAAGTAACATGGATGAATCATTAAAAGTGGCTCCACTCGCTGGCCTGCTGGCGGTTTTGGTTGATTTGGCAATTCATATTCTACGCTACAGTCTACATGTAATGGTATAAAGTAATCCTTGTGGTTGCTTAAATTATTATTGGCGGCGACGGCTAAAGTCGATGCTGCGGCTGCTGCTGTCACCGTCACGAGAGCTGTCGCCGCCGCCACTGTCGATAATTGTGAGAGTTGATGTTGATGATTTTGATGTTGTATTTGAGTTTGCTGATGCTGTTTGCTGTGGTGTGAAGAAGTTGTGGAGGCTTCTGTAACTCCATGCGAAATAGGTGCAGTATCGTAATTAGTGTAGCAAGCCGCCATAGTCATGTTTGTGGAAGATAACTAAACGCCAAGAACGAAGTCGGCTGCAACACCCAATAACTGTGTTAAGAAAACAAAAACAATTGGGATATTGAATGTGCATTAAAACGAAATCACTTTGTGTAATGCATCGCACCGGAGAATCTACAATACATAATTACAAATATTGAATGCAACTCTGTAGATAGCACTATGCACAAACACAGTAAAAAAATGAACTAGTACACATGCATACATGCATTTTTTCTTCTAACTTCGTTTTCTTCTGTATGCACTTATATGTTATGCAGATGTATACACAATCTGTAGTTTAACAGTACATAGGCATGGAAATTATTACATGGCTTAATTTATTTTAAATGAAATGTTTTTAATTAGCACTGGTAATCCAAAAAACACATTTTTATTAACTTATTCTAGCTGATCGAACTTTGGCTGCATATTTTACATGTTAATGTACACATTTAGGTGTGCAATCGAACTTCGACGGCTACACCTGTTTTTCTTTTTGTCGTAAAGAAAAGAAAATTCCAAATTTCAACCCTTAAAATGAGAATGTAACACCAGCAAATATTGAGATTAATATTCAGTCTTTTCACTTATCGCGTATTTCTTGTAATTTTATTATAATCTAGGAGTTTGGGCTTTTTTAAAAAGAAATGAATTTCCTAAGAAGCAAATTTGAGAAATTTCACGAGACTTTCAGCCATTGACGTATTGTCTAGTTTTCCTCTAAATGGCATACAAATAAACTGATTTGTTTTTTGGATACAGTTTTGCAGAGACGTAAAATGCGTGTTTTACTTAAATAATTCCGACTTTTTTAAGTTAACAATTTGCTTGACTTCGCACAAATTTTGTAAGAAAACTTCTCAAATATTTTTTTATTAATAAAAAAAAAATTATTGCTGAGCGGAGGTTCGGCACTCCAACTGTTCACCAGTTGTCACTTCTTTTCGGTCCTCTTGTCTCTTCATCGATCGAATGAACGATGAGTGAGAGAAAACATGGTCTGTGTTGAAAGAGATGGGAGCGGGAGGATTCTAGCCTCGTTTATATACGAAAGTTGAGATTATGAGTTGAGATGATTTGGAATTTTGCCTAGCTTATTTAGCACAAGCCATAAATTACTGAATAACAAGATATTCAACTTGCGTCCCTCTCGCCCCCAAAACTCATTTGTTTACGTTTTTTATAAAGCCTGCAAAGCCTTTATAAAGCTTTACATTTCCGTGTCGGTGAATACGTATGAGAAGATGCAACAACAATTTCCCTTACGCGATCAGCTGATGTAAAAATGGTATTGCATGGAAACTGATGAATTGACGATTTTACTCACGTTTCTCAACAAATGTCAGAGCATGGGTAAATTTATCAATTTTAGCTTGTAGGCAAAGATTGCCCGAAGTTGAATATCTAGAGGGTTGAGTTGAATCGAGTAGTCGAGCAGTTGAAATAACAGCAATAAAAAAATGTAAACTATGTAGTAGAAGTTAGTTCCTTCTTTTGCATTAAGCCAAACCAAAACAAAAAATCAAGCAAATACCAAGAAAATGCCTAAATATGCATGTTTAAAGCTAAGCGAATGTGATTGCCAATTGACGGTTAATTTTGGAATACTTGAAGACCTATACACGCCATTGGCTGGATGCTGTTGTCATTCCATTTTTAAAACTAGTACGAAAATAATTTGTGTAGGAAAAATATTATTCTCTTTATTTGCTTTTTGTGAAAGCAGAAACTATTTTAGTCAGAAATCAGGTTAAACGCAAATCAAGATACGCGAATTCGCTCATCGAAGTCAGGTCAAACGTTTGTTCGTTTGTCAACTTCGACATCTGTATTGAAAACTATACAAATCGGGCACAATGTGTGTCTGTCTCTGTGTCTCGCCACATTTTTCAACTAAAATTAGAGACACAGCGAGATACGCATTGTGTCGCTGTATGCGTGTTCCCGTAAGGTGAACTGCGAAACACAGACAGAGACACGGATACTCATTGTGTCCCAGCTAATAGGCCTTCATATCAATGAATAAAGAGAGAAGGAAGTGGTGTCTTGGGAGAAAGGTGAAGCATGTGTTTAAGTTGTGTGAGTTGGGACTACGTATTTGTTCCACCAGGCATGTCATGAGGCTCGGCCCAAGTGCATACGTTTCTGGGAGCTGGCTCTAATTTTGTTTAACTTTCCTGAGTTAAAGTGACATAAGTACCCCGACTCGTGACGCTTACAATCACATGTCGATGCCCCATTTCAGGGGACTAATATCAAAATAAATACTTCACTCACACGCACTGTATATATGAAAAAGTGTTATTCCTTGTCTTCCTATTAAATGCTTCACATATTCCAACCAAATTTGACCACCAGGTATCGCATTCTGACTTTTCCAGCCGTCAATCGAGCTGCAATTCAATCCGTGTAAACATGAGGTGGGGTTTGAGCCTCGCTTGAACTTTAATATAAACCACAAATTACTGAATAACTAGATATTCAACTTGCGTCCCTCTTACCCTCCAACACCCATTTGTTTACGTTTTTTATAAAGCCTTTTTTGAAGCTTTAAATTTCCGTGTCGGTGAATACGTGTAAGAAGATACAACAACAATTTGCATTACGCGATCAGCTGATGGAAAATCTGCAAAACGAAATTGCATGGAATTGGCGAATTCGTGAATTTACTCACATTTGTAAACAAATGTCGGAGAATGGGTCAATTCGTCAATTTCAGCTTGTGATATAAACGAAGCTATTCTAAGCCCGTCAGCCCAATAAATCCGTTGCATCCTTTACGTCGAATTACACAACTGACAACTCAGTGAAATAAACGTGTATATATATATAAACGTGTATATTGAACTCAGTTGTCAGTTGTGTACTTCACCGCGACGGACGCAAGGGATTCATTAGGCTGAAGGCATTATGCCTTCAGAAGAAAGAGATATAGTGCGTTTATATGCAGTGGTTAAAACGAGCTTCAAGCCATGTTTAAACTCATATTTACCTGTTTCATAAGGTTGAAACTGGGTTTAAGATCGGTTGAACTCCGCATTAGATAAAATGAAGCTATAGTTAATTTAGCATGTTTCCATGCAAGGGCTGAGTAATCGTTGAGTCGAACGCCGTCATGGCACACACCGAGTTGATTCAAAATAGGTTTCAAATGGGTAGGGGCATAAATTACTGAATAACTAGATATTCAACTTGCGTCCATCTTGCCCTCCGACACCCATTTGTTTTCGATTTTTAAAAAGCTTTCAAAGCTTTTAAAAAGCTTTGAATTTCCGTGTCGGTGAATACGTGTAAGAAGATACAACAACAATTTACCTTACGCATTACAAAATGACGAATTTATGAATTTACTCACATTTGTAAACAAATGTCAGAGTATGGGTAAATTTATCAATTTCAGCTTGTAGGCAAAGCTTTTACATGGCCGAAGTTGAATATCTGGTTATTCAGTAATTTATGGTAGGAGCATTCATTCCTGAATAACTAGATATTCAACATGTAAAAGCTTTTCCCACATTATGAGAAGCGAATTAAGAACATGTGTATATAACTGAATTGTCAGTTGTGTACTGTCACGTTGAAGTCAACAACTGATGACAATTGGATTATGTATACACGTTCTTAGAAGAACTTCGTGACGTACTTCGCTTTCCATAAGAATGAGTGTATTTCACTGAGTTGTTAGTTGTATACCTCAACGTGAAGAACGCAACGGATTCATCGGGTTAGAGGCTTTACACATGCAAACCATGAGAGAGAGAAAACGGCGCAGAGCAGTGGTTACTCTACTAATGCCAGTGCAGCCTTTTCTCCCCTTATACGCCCGACGAACTGGACGGAGACAGCGTCCTCTTTTTCGTCAGCTTTGTTTGCTGAGGGGCTTGGAGGGAGAGAACGTATTTTGGGCACCAAAAATTTATAACGGTTTTTGTAGAGGGGCAAAAACATTTTTCAAGGCATAAGTCATTTATTTATGATGTAGTTGCAATTTAAAACAAGTGAGTAAGTGCAAGAGCCCGTGTCACACCAAATCTTAAATTTTTCTGTCCCGAATTCATGTATTATTTGTATAGGCCACACCCCCAGAAGTGGGTTTGGGCTTAAAATTAAAATCAATTAAATGTATAATTATTATTATTTTTTATTAGCAGGTAATTGAAATTATAAGTTAACATTAATATGAACGAGCCTAGCTGCGGAGACTTTTGGCTCCAATTAATTGTTATTTCGTTAGAATCTTAAATCTGAGAAAAAAAAAACGTTTTTTTCCTAAAAAAACGCCCCCTAAAAGTAGGCGCCCCCTGCGGAGACTTTTGGCTCCAATTAATTGTTATTTCGTTAGAATCTTAAATCTGAGAAAAAAAAAACGTTTTTTTCCTAAAAAAACGCCCCCTAAAAGTAGGCGGAGCTCAAAACTGTGTATGGACCAAACTTAGCAAGTAATTTAAGCAATTATCTTTAATAATTTCCATATAATTTTTTTTTTTAAATTGGAGTGAACTTTCAGGAATATCGGGTTTTTAAAGATCTAACATGTTAAAAATGGGCATGGTCGATATTGTGGGCGGTCCAGTTTTTGCCTTCTTCGAGGTTTTGGGCCATTATTGATCTATACCGAAATTCGGTATTCCTATGCCTTGTCTAATTTGACCAAAAGGCATTTTGAAAGGAAGTTTGAAATAGAGGTTGTCTTGTATTGAAGCCAGTAGTAGGCGTGGTCATTGGTGGATCTAACCAATTTTCACACCTTGTCTGTAGAAAATAAGAACCAAAATACATTCCAAGTTTAAGCGTCCTAGCTCAATTTTAGAGACCTTAAAACTTCACACACACGGACCGGCGTACAAACTTGATCTTTTAAACAAACTCACTACTCAGTCGCTAATCAACCCTTGCGACCGACAGTTGTCGATCAGTTTGGTAGGTATGACCGTTGAAAAAACAATTCTCATAGGCGCACTTATTTTTTTGAACAAAAATATAAAGTTACAATTTGAAATCAAGAAACAAAGGAAATCTCACTATTTTGAATGTCCTCCGGCAGCTGCTCCGACTCCAATCACTTTGCTGGCAATACTCAATCTGAATTTAATCTTGAAATTTGACAACATTTTTTTGACGTCCCACTGACAGCAAGAATGCATTCAACTTTTCGGAGACAAAATTATTGTTGGTAGGTTCTTTTGAAGCTCGCTTCTAGCTTGAAGTTCACTGGAGCTATGCGTATAAACCAGACTATTCTCAGCATCTCAAAATAAAAATGCCAATCAAGTGCCATCAAAATCTATCCATGTTTTTAAAGGCCAATTAGATACTTTATATGCAAGTTTCAAGGTAGTTCCAAACGCGTCTATGTCTGAATGCCAGCCACCATTGAAACCCATGAAGGTCTACGCATACTCTCACATTATGACAATGTATACCATACTTGTTGGGTGGGATATTAAAAATGATAAATGATATTATTAAAGAGCGAAAAATTACAAAAATTTACAACTCCACAAACATTATAATAAGGGCTGGTTCTATTTCAAATTTCAAACGCTGCCAGGCGAACATCATCATGAACCTTTATAATTATAATGATGCTGACATTAAGTGACAACTCTCCCTACGGTTTCCCATAAAGGAAAAAGTTTTTGAGAAATAAATGAAAGCAACCAACAGTATCAAAATACACAAGTGTGGCTACCAATACTGCGTGTGTTTGTGTGTTTTGATACTGTTGGTTGCTTTTGTTTGTTTTACAAACACATGTTCACTTTGTGAATTCCTGGATCCTTGGATTCTTGAGGTGCGCTGTTCGTGTTACTCTTAGGATTAGATTGAGAAACGTCAGTATGCGTGGGAATCTTAATGTTAAGCAGCTACCTCTCCGATTCGAACGATTGATTCTTCGATGTTTTGGACACGTTGTTCGCATGCCCCCTGGCAAACTTCCTAGACAGGTCATGCTAGCCGAGATGCGAGCGCGTCGCCCCCCTAAGAAGAAACAGGCCAAGAAACAGGTGGTGGGATCAGGTAAAGAACCTCTCTGAGTCCCGTCTGGGGATTGCGCTGGAGTCTCTTGAGTTGGTAGCGGAGAATCGAGAACGATGGAAAGACCATTTAGCCACCCTGGCTCCGCGACCCTTGTAGATGATGTCTATATGTATGGCTCTGCCATAGGAGCTGCTTCCCAATATAAGCAACGATACGTTCGGTTAGCTCTTTCATCAATGATAAATGATATTAAGATTTATAAAATGGTAATGTTTTTGCCTGGGATTCGTCGAATAAGACTCAATCTCACTTTTATAATGAGAGATGAGTCTCATTAACACAATGCACCACTTTATTAATCAAACTTCAAACAAAACTTAATTGAATTTATATCACAATTAATTTAACTTCGCTACTTAGAATTGAAACATTTGCGCACTTATTGCATTGGTGCATTTAACGATTCCTGTATTTTATTTTATATCTTGTCGCCAAGTTACAATATTGTCAATGGTCTTAGCATTTATTCCTCATTTTTCTCCGGTACTTACTGTAGCGTGATCATTGGCGGCTTAAAGGACAAAATAAGTCACCGTGGTTTTTTTCTTCTACTAACAAGAACACCTATATCCTATTCGGAGAGGGAGGTATATTAATTTTCTCAGTGTGCCGAAGCATCCGATAATAAAGATTCAGGTAAAAGAGTTTTCACCAATACTGAAGATCAACGTGCGGATGATCATAGACATGGATGATGGAGCAAAGACAAGAGTACGATGTCCTTCCGCAGTCACTGATGAGTTCTCAATTAAAGTCGGTGTACACCAGGGAAGCGTCCTAAGTTCTTTGCTTTTCATTGTAGTCCTTGATTATCTGCTTGAAGGAAAACTAACGGACTCGAAAGTACATCAGTTATTCTTCGCTGACGATGCATACTTCTCTGCAGCGAGCACTTGATATATGGGTGAATGTTTTAAAGAGGAATGGGTATCGTATAAGCCAAAAGAAGACAGAGTACCTGTGCTGCCCTGCCGAGCCGATTCCAGTCATTAAATTGAATGGAAATGTGCTTCCCAAGTGTGAAAAGTTCAAGCACCCGGGGTCTATGATAAATAGCAAAGCAAACCGTGATGACGACATCAATCACCGCGTAAGCGTGGGTTGAATGAAATGGCGAGAAAACTCCACCATCTTCTGTGACCGAAAAATGCCCCCTAAGCTAAAACAAGGAAGGCTCTACACTGCAGTTGTGCGTCCGGCGTTTACATATGGTTCACAATGTTGGACAGCGTATAAGAAATATGAGAGCAAATTAACGGCAGCTGTGATGAAGATTCTTCGCATGACAGCAGGAATAACAAAGCGAGATAGAATAAGAAGCGCGAAGATCCGAGGAAGCCTCCATGTAAAAGAACCTCCAGAAAAATGGTGCACGACCGGCTCAGTTGGTATTGCCACGTTCAAATGAGCGATCCTACGAACCCCGTCAAAAAGGCAATGTCAATCAACATTCCAGCACAATCGCGAAGGAGAGGAAGGCCTAAAAATTCATGGATCACACAAATGCAACGACAACAGCATTTATTTGGCCTCAGTGACGAAGAGATCCAAAACCGGCTGGCCTTCCGGTATATTCTGAGGTGAAATGGGTGTACCGCACAATCGGACCATTATGAATGCAGTAGGGCGGGAGGGTTATGACCCATTCTTTCAGATCATAACCTCGCCTCTAAATGGAAAAGAAGAAGAAGAACTGAAGAGCAATTAAAAGACTTTTTTCCGTTGGCTTTTGAATAATACTTTTTTTATTATTGAATACAAAAATTCTTGAGAATGTTAGGTACCAAAAAAAAAAAAAAAAACAAAATATATTGTCCTCAAATTTAAGTCCTTGCAAAAAAATATTTCTTATTTTACTTTGGCTTAATCTATGTTTGACACATTACTAAACAAAATTAATTTATGTGCTTGTTGTTCGAGGACAGTTACGGGAAAGATTTACGTTTACATTTCTAGAAAGTGAATGTCAACAACGTGGTGATCTAAATCCACATTGGGCAACTCTAAAGACTTTGTATATGCCAAAAACGCTGTCCAAATCATACTAAAGAAAGATGTAAAAACAACTTGATTACGCTGAGGGATAAATGTGAAATTAACTGTTTGCACACAGGGCCAATAAATTACTCCAACTTTGTATGCTTCGAAAAACTTACAACTCACCTAAAAATTAAAATGTTACATAAAAAAGAAAATGATAATCAAACTGATTCAATAGCTACTTCTTTTCTTGCATCTTCAACTGTCTTCCCTTCCATTAGACTCATACTAAAAAGAAATGATGATATGGCCATTGGATCATAGGACGCTTGTTCTGTTATTGCTTTGCACAGCGATGACTTTACGTCCGTTCTTGGCCACATAATTGCTGCTAATCGCATCCATAAATACAAAGTTGGTCCCATAAAAAACGCACCAAATAGACTGAACCTGCAAAGTATTGAGCATAAGGTATGTTCTTATTGCAGAATCAGCAGTATTTTGAATATTAAGCATTTAAATTTTAACGCCTGCAGAACTTACTTTAGACATTTCACCCAGTCATATTCACTGAAGGAGCGCTTTTCTATTAAGGTTTGCTCTATCAAGCTGCCACAGGGCCACAGCATCCCATATGAAATAATTCCACGTATAATCTTATGTTTGGATGTAATAGCCAAAAATCGCCGCATCATCTTTGGTTAGCTTTTTCTTCGTGAATTCTAAGCTTAGTTACCTGTGTACAAATAATTTAATTACTATTTATTGATACCAGTAATGCTATTTTTAGACCCCATCCAAAGGATAGAGAGTATATTAAGTTAGTAACAGATCTTTTGGAACACAGTGAAATAATAATGGTAGACTCCAAAGAACTTTCAGGCATAGCATCGAGACCGAAATTTGATTCGAATGACATGTCTGTCCGTCCGTCCCACTGTCTGTCTGTATGTTACATATTTTTTGTCTGCTTTACATTTTATGCGTAAGCTCTTTGTTATCTGCATTCAAAACTGTAAGACGCGTCGAAGCAAGGCTAAGACACGCCAAAGAAAAATTAAACAGTTAACCTCCCACCGGCAATAATACGAAGATTAACGGGAGACGATTAATAATAAAGTGTGATGAAAATTTATGGGCTGATGTTGATTATGAATAAAACACAAGTTTCTTAGGAAATTATTGTCACATCTTTTTACTATAATAATATTGGTATGGTTCAATTATGTATGGAACTAAATATCGGCCAAATGGCCACCGCGATCTCGGCGGCACACCTCCATGCGATAGTCCAAATTTTTGATGACGCTGAAGCATAATCTAAGTTCTTTGCTTTAATGTGCAGTATTATCTCATCCTTTAGCTCTTGTATTGTTGCTAGCTTCTCGACGTACACCTTTTCTTTCAAATAACCCCAAAGAAAAAAATCCAACGGTGTCAAATCACATGATCTTGGCGGCCAATTGACATCGCCACCACCATTGACATCCACTGTTGCCATTTTTCGCCACCATTCTGACAATTGACGACGCTTGAAATGGTCAAGAGGCTTTAGTTCTTGAGTCAATAGCACCTTGTAGGCGTGTAAATGCATGTCTTTATGCAGAATGTTCATCAACGACAAGCGTGAGAGGTGCAATTGTTGGGCACGACGACGAGTTTAGGTGCATGGATCTTCACCACACTATCGCGAACAGCAGCAATATTTTTTGCAGTACGAGCTGTACGACCATGCACGGGTGTTTTCACATCTCCTACAGACCCGGTTTGCTCAATTTTTTTTGCACGATTTTCCGATTGTATGCACATTCGGACGATTAAATTGACCGAAACTGGAAATCCCTCGTAGCTTATTACCATGCTGCCTTTAGATATAGAAAAAATGTACGAGAAGAGCAGTTTTAACAAAATACAAAACAAAACAAAGTTATAGTTTTATAAATTTTTAATAATGCATAAGTTGTTGTCATTCTACGGCAGACGGCAAAGCCATTGCTTAAAATGTACAAAATGTAAAAAAATGACCGAAAACATCACGGAGTGCACGATTCTACTTTGATTTGAACGCCCATTTTCATAATAAGCCTGAATAACTTTAACGCGTTGCTCGGTTGTATATCTTTCCATGGCACAAAGTGAGTTCGAAAAATGTCCAAAGAAATGCAGAAAAAAACTTGACGTTTAGGTGTGGTTCACGTTCAACATCGGCCCTTAAAATTTAACCACGCTTTATATCCGAAAGTGGTTCCACCAGACAAATATAGGATAAATTTAAGATGCACAATCTTTTTCTGCCATTTTGGCTCTCAAAGGAGAGTGGCGATATCATTTTCCAGGGGAAAATTTTTTCCGTTGTAAGTCATCGCAATAGCAATCGCAATTCTGACAGATCTTTCATACGAGGGCAGTTTTAGTGTCCATTTTCGATTCTCAAACTATTAACATGGTCATAAACTACTGAATAACTAGATATTCAACTTCGGTCATGTAAAAGCTTTGCCCACAAGCTGAAATTGATGAATTTACCCATCCGCCGACATTTGTTTACAAATGTGAGCAAATTCATCAATTCGTCATTTCCATGCAATTTCGTTTTGAAGCCTTTACATCAGCTGATCGCGTAAGGTAAATTGTTGTTGTATCTTCTTATACGTATTCACCGACACGGAAATTTAAAGCTTTATAAAAGCTTTAATGGCTTTATAAAAAACGTAAGCAAATGGGTGTTGGAGAGTAGGAGGGACGCAAGTTGAATATCTGGTTATTCAGTAATTCATGACAAGGTATTCGAAAAGTGTTGAAAGTGGTTTGTGGAAAGGGTCAAATACAATTTATTCAATACTTTTGCTCAAAATCGAAAAATTGGTTGAATACAAATGCCGAAAACATCTTATTCTATTTGTTTTTTTTTTTTTTTTATAACGATTGAAGCCATGCTCAGATTTAACGGCCATATTAAAAAAAAAACTTGAATTTTCCTAACAATTTTCTTTGATTTTAACTGTCCTAAATGATTAGATTTTGTTTTTACAAAGTTTTTGGTCACGACCTTAGGAGGAAGGTTTGACAAAACTATTGAATTAAAAAAAAAAAACAAAAAATACTCATTCGGGTGCATTATTCGATTTATCGTAACTAAGCTTAGCTAGGATAAATCTACACAGACAAATTTAAAAATACTTTTTTTAGAGGCGGTCGTACCAAACCCGTTTTTAAAAAATTAAAACTAAACTAACTGGCACTTGCAGCTCAGAAGAGCCATCGCCTGACCTCTCTTACATGCATGTTGTGTGCATAACAGGTGTTTTATTTTTACACACATGAAAGGGCCCTACAATTTAGAGGTGGGACAGAGTAAAAAAACCCGGGACCTCGTGCACAGGGGTCCTGCACACTTAGCACTGCGCCACGGAGGCGCCACTCTAAGAAATTTACTTTCTTACTTAAGGTGGCGCTTCAGTCCGGGTGGACCTGAGCCAACACGCTTCGCCAGCTATTTCTGCCTCCAGCTAGCTGTCTCCAGTTTCGAACGCGAAATTGGCTGAGGTCCCCTTCGACTTGCGCGTGCCATTTGAGTCTCAGTGCTCGCTCCTCTACTGCGCCGTCCCTGCGGGGTGGATTCGAAGATTTCCTTTGTATTTTCACTCTTCTGGCTAGGTCGGTGTCGCTGTACAGCCAGTAGAGTTTGATGTTATTTCTCCTCCTTCACTCTCCGTATATGCAGACGGGACCGTAAATCGTCCGAAGAAGTTTCCTCTCAAGGCAACCTAAAGTGTGTTCATCCGCCTTTGACTTAGTCCATGCTTCTGCACCGTAAAGGAAGACTGGGATGATGAGGGTCTTACACATGGGCACTTTAGTTGCTCGAGAGAGGGCTTTGCTACTCAATTGCCGTCTTAGCTTAAAGAAACAGCGATTGGCAAGAGTTATCCTTCCCTTACTACCTAAGTCCCTTACTACCTCAAAGTTATAGTCGTCGATGGTGATGCTTTGTCCAAGACGTCGGTGTTGGGTATCTTTTCTTGACAGCATATACTTGGTTTTGTCCTCGTTGACTGCTAAACCCGTATGCGCCGCTTCACGCAGGCTTCACTGATATCACGTTTTGGTTTTCCGATTATGTCAATGTCATTTGCGTATACGAGTAGTTAAACGGATTTTTAAAAGTTTGAGCCCCTTTTGAGAGATCGTGCCTCTGGTGTTGGCGCGGGAGTTCCGCACAATTCTCTCAAGGATGATATTAAAGAAGTCACATGAAAGCACGTCACCTTTTTTAAGTACTTTTTTGACATCAGAGGGGTCGGTGCGGTCCTTACCGAGCTTGACTGGACAACGTGAATTTTCCATTGTCATCCTGCACAGACTGACAAGTTTGTCAGGGATGCCAAAACTAGACATAGCGCTATAGATCGTTAGATAGGTAGACATACAATCTTTTAATAAGAGTACTATAAGATAAAAATTATGTTCAGAGAATATCCAAGAGTCTGGAAGTGTTATAAGAGGTTTTTCGAGGCTTTTAGAGCAGAACTCTCGGGAGTATGTTTGTTTGGTGTGAGCGCCTGAAGCCGTTTGTCAACAATCTGATAGGCACAAATCAGTGTGCCTTTGGCCAGAAAAGTCACCCATTGATCAAATATTCACACTGAGGCAGATCTTGGAGAAAACCTAGAAATTCAAAATCTATACGCACCACCTTAACATCGATTTTAAGGCCGCGTATGACAGCATCTGTAGAGACGAGTTATGTAGCGCAGTGTCTAGTCTATCAGGCACAGTGTTAAACTGGAGATACATGTGAGAAAATTGGAACGACATGACATTTTTGCGGGTTCGAGAGAAGTCTATTTTTAGTCGCCCAGTTACTGATGTAAAACAAGTTCAAATAAGTTTTTATGTGGTAGGGATAAATGCAGTTGTAAATGCAGTACGTTGATAAAATGGATGGATGCATTTTTACATATTGTTGCTAAATCCTGAATATCATACAGAATAAAATTGGACCCAATGTCGATTCCTGAGGTACACCTTGAGTTACAGATTTTAGCCGAGAGCGTTTGTTTTCGACAGCTACCACTTGCGGAAATAGAATGATTAACCTTAACCTGATTAACCTTACTCTAACCTTATGATTAACCTTATCGAAGGTGGGGTAGCGTGGCGTAGTGGTTAGTTTGTGTGCTTACTACGCCGGAGGTCTGGGTTCGAATCCTACCATCGTCACCTGAAAAAAAAAGACTCGTTCTTTTTCACGGTCCCCACCTCCGCGAGGGTCTGACAAGCCCTCCGAGAGTATCATTTATCTTGAAAAACTTCTCAAAGTGCTATTCGGATTCGGCAAAAACTGTAGGTCCCTTTGTATATGAAGAAATCAACGCACACAGCTTACATTGTTGAGAAGTTGGCCCTGGTTCACCTCGAGCTGCTATCTCGATTTTATTTATTTATTTATTTTATTTTTTTAACCTTATCGAAGGCCTTGGAAAAATTAGGAAGGCATAGTAACGTTAAAAGCCCTTTGCCAAAATTAAGTCTAATGTCGTCCAAAATCTTAACCATAGCAGACGAGCAGCTGTGATTTTTTCTGAACCCAGACTGAAAAAGACTTAACAAAGAATTTTGATTCAAGGGGTTCTGAATTTGGCACTCAGGTACTTTCTCAAACACTTTAGAAAGACAAAGCGAAATACTTATAGGTCTGAAATCAGTTGCATCTGAGGGATTGGTTTTTTTTTGGGATAGGATAACTTTACCACATTTCCAAGCCTGGGGAAAAGATGAAGTAGCTATGCAGGAATTAACGATATGAGCCAGGTGACTGATATGATATGTGGCAAAAGTAGTTTTATGAATCGAAGTGATAGCCCGTCTCCTCCAACAGCATTTCACAACTTCATTCGACAACTTGGTTCGACCGAGACAACTTCATAATCAAAGTTACCGTCATTCGAAAGAAAGCTGTTGTTCAGTAGATCTAGGTTTATCAAACAATTGTCTAGACTTTTCCTACCAATGCCAATTTCTCGCAAATTTTTCCAGAGCACCTTGGAGGGCAATGACGTGCATACCTTGGATGACTAGTAGTGACGTTTAGATGCGCGAACAGCAAATGTAGCAGCATTACGAGCAGCTTTGTAGCTATATTGTAAAGCCTATTCCGCTTCTTCAACGCACTAACAACTTCCTCGGTATACCAAGGGCAAAAAGTATCTCGAACGGTAACAGTTTTAGTAGGGACAGATTTGAAAAACATGAGGCTTAAAAATTTGAAAAATATTGAGCTTTTGATTTGGATCAGCAACAGATCTACACATCTCCCAAGGAGCAGAGCTTGCCGCTATCGTAAGTATTTCATGGTTTATGAAAGAGAAGTCCCTATAAACAAACGAGCTAGGAGTTGGTATATGTGAGAAGACAATATCTAGAGTACAGAACAACAAATTATCCAACGGAAAATGGATCAGACACCATAAGGAGGCGAAAAGTTATAGGATAAGTGCTGTTCAATACTACCATACTGCAGCCTGATGCCATGTCCCTTACTTAGACAAATGTAATTGGTAAACCTCCTCTAGTGGGCGTGGCATCTATTTTAAGGGTAAATATTCAAATGCAGTTTACTCAAAATTTTTGCTCGAAATTGAAAAAAAATTACTTACCATTTTATGTAGAAAACGCTTAGTTCCACATTTTGTTTATACAAGACTTTGGGCCACGCCCACATTTGGAGGCAGAATTCAAGAAAAACCTAAAATTTTCCAGAAAAATTTAGTTTCGACTGGCCTTGAGCCTAATTTAGGAAAGCATGAAACAAAAAAAGTAGCAGGTTAGGTAAACGAGATTTCGTTTCAGATTTCGTTTATATTAGGTTTTTAGCCACGACTCCTTTTAGGGGTCGATTTTTCAAAAATATTGATTTGAACCAAAAAATTGCATTTTTACGTTTAAATGTACGTAAAAATGCAATTTTTTGGTTGCAATTTCGGTGTAACTTGGAAATATCTCTGAAAATATCTTATAATTAATAGTTTGTAATAAGGGGCGGTTGGACCACGCCCCTTTTCGATGTTTGCATTACTTCTAAAATATCAAAAAATAACTATGCCATCAGCATTTTACAATGTGGGATAGGATGGGGTATTCAACGGTTCGTTTTACGGACTGTAACTTCTGCGTACACACTGTAGCACTTACTCATTGGTTTTTCTTTTAATTCACTCATGTATAAGGGAATAGGCTGCCCTTTTAATGTAAACATCTCTCGAGCGGAAAAGAATAGAAGAAGAGGAAAGGGAGGAGAGGTACCGGTGCACTCTTGTTTTGAAAAGTTCTTAATTGAAATGAGTAGGAAAGACTGATTGTGGAAGGACATTCCACATTCGAGTTGCACGGCTTATGAAAGAACCTCTGAACTTTACTGTGCGTCCAAAAGTGGGCTCGAGGGTGAACTGATGCGCATTCGATCTTTGACGAGTATTACGGTTGTGTGTCTTGAGGGAAGGAATGCAATTGGCTATTTCGCTGGAACACCGTTCGTGGAAAAAGCGATAAAACAGTGAGAGGCAGGTGACATTTCGTCGGTGTTCAAGTGAGTCAATAGACTTTCCTATGATTCTGTCGCCAGTAAGCTTTAACGCCCGTTTTTGTATCTTGTCCAACAGGTGAATAGCAGTTTTTGGGGCACCTGCCCATACATCGGAGTTATATTCTAGCTTAGGGCGAATGTATGCTTTATACAAAATAGCCAAATCAGAAGGGGTAAAATACTTCTTGCCTAGGAAACCTAGGCATGTCGCGGCAGTCTCAAATATGAAGTCATTTTAACTTAAGTTTTTACTGACACACATACCGTCCCCACATACATTAAAGTGGGAAGACTGTGCCACTATTTGAGTAACTAAGAGTTAGTATATTTCCTGATATTGCATACATATATGTATGTAGGTACTGCATATAAAATGTATTCATGCTAGGATATGTAAATATATATATGAAACATTTACATAAAGCAACATTATAATTAAATATACCACCTTGTGCTGTTTCATTAAGTTTATCCCCTCTAAGAAACACAAATAAGAAGGAACGAACAATCAAACGTACTTGAAGCAATTTTAATTATTATGTAATGCTAAACAAGTTTGAAACCTTAAGTTCCTTTCCTGTCACTCTTTTATTTAATTTTTTTTTTCACTATATATATAATAACTATATATATAACAATTAAATGGAAACAAGCAAAACATTAACTTGACTGATATTTTGAGTGTAAATTTTGCATTATTGCAGAATAACATATAATATAGATTAAATTGAAAAATTTTAAAAGTTTTTATAAAAATATGCACACATAATTCGCAAAACATTAAAAATATATTATTAAAAAAAATAGTACATAAATAAAATCACTATATTGCTATACAATGGTGATAACTCGGACAGACAAGCAAAAATGGTTCATTAGCGAAAGAACGACAAGGATTGTAGTAGCATGCAACCAAGCATTTCACACAACTATCATTTACTTCCACAATCGATTATTCGACATTAGAGTCAACCGATTTTTTTATCTCAACACATTTTAGTGATTTCTTTCAGCATATAGCTATGCCGCCCCCTATATTTTCTATTAATCGGTCATTTCGGACCATATTGAAACCATTTATTTCATTAAATAAATAAATTGATCTTAGGTTAAAACCATGTCTCATTAACGGAAATAACATCAACGCATGAATTACTTAACAAGTAAATTATAGGAATAATCAAGTTTATTTTAATTTGCGACTCTTTCCAGTGTCACCTTAAGGTAGTTAATAAGAGTTGCACTTCTGGCTCACCGAAAACTCGCCCACTTCAATTTCATTGCCCCTTTTGTAGCTGGAGTCGATCCATGAGGTCTCCTTTAATCTGATAACTCGGTTATCAGGAATAAAGAATTCTATAGGAATAAAGAATTTCATACCAAAAAAAATTTTTCAGTCCGCATTTCAGTGGCGACGCACGTTTCCATCAAGATTAAAAAGAAAACAAATAAAAAGTAAAGAGTTCAAAGATATTATTCAAGCCCGCCTAGTTGGCTACACTGAATTACTAAACTAATCTTTAACGAATTGACTAGATTATGACTGCACTTAAAATTATTAAGCAGCCGGTTTTTATTCGATAAATTTTCTTTGAATCCAAGAAACTTGCACTATAAAATGTTCAGATATGTGTGAAAGCTATGAACTGAAATGAATAAATTTTGGCCACGCCCACTTTTGGGGGCGTTTTTAAGTATAAACAAAAATTTTAAAATGAAAATGCAATCAACACGTGTATACCACTTCTGATAAAAAAATAAACAAAAAACGATGTTATTGAAAAGGGGTGGATGCCACGCCCCATTTTAAGGGAGAAGATTCTTTAACTGAGAAAATCTAAATACAATTGAAGTTAATAGAAACTGAAATTTAACAACCAAGATTTATGACACCATTCGGAGCTTGAAATTGGTCAATTGGGATTTGTCCAACGATTCGCCTAAACGGATTGTCACGCTCCCATTAGTATCGCTTTGATTTACAATATTTCTCATTTGAATATGTTTGAAAACTACGTCACCACCACTGCAATATTACTAGTTCAATTCATTAGGTGAAGAATTAATATCCGAGCGCGTACGCAACTGTGACGCTTACCTGTTAGATTGTCAAGATTGCCAGAACACCGGAACTGCAATCGTATCTTGAGCCAATTGAGATGAATGCAGAAAGTTTAATATTAAAGTTTAAATAAATTGGTGTCGCTGCTTTCTTAATAATTTTCTGCCATAGAATAGAATTTAATCCTTTTATAAAATAATAGAATAATAGATTACAAGGCAGTTTTAATTATGCAGGTGTTCCACCGGTTAAGCTCGAAATTTTTGTTATAAGTAAATCCATTTAAAATTACATAGATAAATATTTTTTTTTTAAGAATCAGGCCTTTTTATATGGAAGGATTATGTATATGCTCCCGTTTTTATCACTAGAATCCCAAGCAAAAATATCTAATTGTTTAAAGCTCTAAACTAGAACACAAACTAAGAAAGTCTGTTATGAATGAATAAAGAAATTACCGAATCACCAAAGCGCTATAACTTAAATGTTTCAAAATTACTTTTCGAATAGGCACTGAAAAAGCGATCTACCTACTCTCGATTTAAAATCAACTGAATTCGTTTATTATTAATTTAGTCCAAATCTGCTTAACCAAGTAACTAACAATAGATACAACGCAAACCTAAAGGGAAGTGGTTGATAATGAACTTGAAACAATGCCAAAATTGTTATTGCTAAAATAGATTTATTGTAACCAATCTATATCCATGCACAAGTTCTTAATGTAAGTATGTAACAGTATGTTATACCTAAGGTAGAAGAACTTGGATGCACTCTCCGTGCCACAGTGACTGGGGGGATATTGTAGTTGTAGATAATTACATTAGTTCTCGATTTATGACGTAGACAGGTAGTACAATCACGACATAACAATTTCTCTTTCCGTCTGTGCCATAGTTTTCTGGCACTGCGCGGTGCCTTCGAGGACCTTGGTCGTCATTACGTGCGTTTACATTCATTTTACTTCGTAATTTTCAGATTCGATTTTATGAATTAATTAGTTTAATAAAAAGTGTGGCGTTATTTTATTCAAGTTTTTACTTCTGGTCTTTCTGTTAGATTATTGACCGTTAGACACATATAAAAGAAACGTCCTTTTCCCGACGCGATGGAGGCTTTCGAAGTTTTCAAGGGCATCGTTTTATTAAATAAATTGTTACATTATTCGTCTGTGATCATGTGCATAGAGACAAAGACGCTGACTATAAAAAAGTTAGTACTGTTCTTTTTGCTTTTTCCAAAACTTTTTGGTGTAGGTAATCTAGGGAGCTAACACATAAAGCCAAAAATATGGAAAAACAAATTCAAAACACAATCTTGGTTTAGAACAGAGCCCACGAATTACTGTATTAAATTTAAAGAGGAAAATTTTAAAGAGATAAAACTCAGTTTTTTAAAATATATCTTCTTCTTTTTACTTTCGTGCAACGCGCTGCATCGATATCTGTACAAATAAAGTATCGCTTTAAAGTTATGAATTTTGCTTCTATGTAATAAACTTACTTTAATTTAGACGGCGCGGCGCTACAGTCCGGGGTGGCCCTGGGTCTTAACCAATAAGCTTCGCCAGTCGGCAGTGTTTCTAGTCGTCTTTCAGTTTTGGACGCGAAGTATCAGTTCTCCAGTATGGTCTTAAAGAAGTTGCATGACAGCACGTCAACTCGTCCAAACTAAATCCTTTTTATACCCCATTCTATAGGATAGGAGGTATATTAAGTTTGATTCAAAGTTTGTAACATTGAGAAATAATCACCGTAGATCCTCAAGACCTTAAGGGCATATGATCGCGACCAAATTGTAAGTCGAATGAGCCATGTCCGTCTGTCTGTCTGTAAATAGTTCTTAGGCCTTAACTTTTGAGCTGGGAAGTTGAAACTTGATTTCTGTTCTTTCTAGGTCCCGAAGCATTACAAGTATAAAAAAATTTTGAAATCCGTCTACTGACACTATTATCCGCCTACCGCCCCACTTTACTTATTGGCATGTTAAATAAAAGTTGTCGTAGGAAGCTGAAATTCGGTGTGCGATATCCTTACTTGAGTGTGTTATGATTGGCACTTCACAAGAAAGCGAAAACCGCCACCATGGGGGCGTGGTCATATTTAATTTGCATTTTGATAAACGGTTTTTATACCCGACCCAGGGTATGTTAAGTTTGATGTATAGTTTGTACCCTAAGAACCCTAAGACCTTTTAGAGATATGAAAGGGACCGACAGGAAAATCGATAAAGCCATGTCCGTCCGTCCGTCCGTGTGTAAACAATTTTTAGGTCTTAAATTTTAAGGAAGAGAGTTGAAATTTGGTTGGTTTGCTGGAACTCAGTCCTTTATATAAATTTTGAAAATAAGCTGATTCCGCCTACAGACACGCCCACTACACTGAACCAAAAAGGTGCGTCGTATGGACAACAAAGTTCGTCATATTGAAGAAAAAAGTTGTTATTTTTGAGCCAATGATTGCGATTGTCAATATAAATAAATTCTGTTCATCAAATTTAATCGGTTGTCAATACGACGAAGACGGTTTTCATTATGACAATCTTAAATGTTGATGTGAAAACCGCAATCGTAATATTGAAAATCGAAATTGTCAATTTGAAAACTTCAATCTTCATATTGATAAACGAAGTTGTCAAACTATTGGCTACACTACTCGGATCGTTGATGGGATAAAGGCGAAATTCTTTTGCATTCTTCCGCTTGCGATTCCATTTGAAGCCAAACAATCACTGAAAATGAATAAAAATTAAAAAAAAAACAAGCAAAACCAAATTGATATATTGATATTGGTATATTTTTATCTTTATTTTTTTCGTTTTGAAATCTACAATAAATGTAGTTAAAAAAATTAACTTAAAAACAAAATTTAAGAAATCTGAAAATAAAAACCATAAGAAAATTAAAAAACTGAAAATAAAAAAATGAGATTAGTTAAGTATTTTTTTTAAATAATGTTATTTAATATTAACATCAAAATAAAAATCTGTTGAAAAATATACAAAAACAAAACATAAAAAACAGAAAAGGAAAAAAAATGAATATAGATAAATATTTGCAAATGGATACTTACATAAAGTTGCGTTTTTATAATCAAAGCAACTTTCACAAAACTACTATTGATCAAGCCCGTTGCGAGTATTTTCACGAACGTAGCAGAACTGAAATGAAATCATGCTCAGTCATGATGAGCTCAATCAGGCCTAAACCACAATTTTCATATTGACAATTGACATTTTCAATGTGATAAATACTTAAACAAAATCTTCACATTGACAACTGCAATTGTCAATATTACAACCAAGTTCATCAATGTGACAATTCGAAATACAACAGTTATTTTACTTTGCAGTAAACCGCCTTTTTATATTTTAATTAGAAAACACGGAAAGGATTAAAAAAGTGTTTTGTGTTGTAAAAATTATACATACGATCACAAAAGGGTGCACGGATTCAAGGAGATCACATCTTGTGAACACCTTTTCGATACCTTCCACTTATTTTCTTTAAATTATTTTTGAGTCAATTCAAGGAACACAATAAACACAACAACTTCTTTCCCTATCGGCACACTTTAGGTTGGATAGTTTATATATAATTCGGACTTCTACAGGAACTATTGAATTTTTTCATATAAAAACGCGTTTGCTTGGTATCCTGCTGTCCAAAATTGTGAAAAACGTCAGACTTTGACAGTCGTGCTAAAAGGTCTATTGACTTGAGCCATTAAACTTAAACCTTCGCAGCATATTTGTGCGCATCCAGACGGGGGCAGCGAAGGTATCGCAACCACATTCGGCTTCGCTTTGCATAATTAGGAGCATTAGCAGCACGGAAAAGCGAACCGATCGCACATAGTAGTACCAAAACATAGATGCGATGACATTAGCGATTCGCTTTGCATATCGTAATCAGCCCCTTGGTGATTATTGACAATTGGAAATGTCAGAACTGCCATTCCACAAAAAAAAAATCATTCAACGAAGTTCACACTGCTCTCCAGTGTTTATCCAAGATTAACTCACCAATTTTGCGAGTTAGGCCGGGATTAATCACATTTCACTGAAAAACTGAACTTAACTCGGTTGACCTAGCGCTGAAAAACTGAATTTAACTTCGGTTGACCTATAATGTTGATAAAGTAAAGAAGTAATTTGTTGCAGTTGCTGCGTAGACCATTGGATTTAAGATATTTTTCGATGCAATAAATATTTTATTATAATTTTTTTATTTATTTAACACTGCTTTAATCATTTTACAGTTGATGTGTGTATACATATATATCTATAAACGTTGCTTTATGCTAATCACTGAAAGTTTTAATAAAACAGAATTTATATTTTAATAATTTGTCAATAAAAAATATTACATTTATATTAATTCAACGATATTCTCATAATTGATATTTTTTTAAAGGTAAATAAATTCCTCAAAAGTGTTTGGTCCATTCGTATTTTGATCCACGTGTAGTACTTTGTTTTTGATAACCATTTCAATGCTAAGTTACATAATACCTATAGAACATTTGCTGTTTGGTGGTTTATTCAATGTAAACAAATTTTGATCAGTAATCGTACTAAACTTAAAACAAGCAACTTTATAAAAATATTTACATATTAATGTGTTTAATGAAGTTTATCAAAATTGGTGCATTCATAAGATAAATCTTTAAGATACGTTCTTGGAACATTTTTCTTTAATCCAATTAGCGCAATTCACATAACCACTCCTTATTTTTCATTGAAATAAAAGATTTATATGTAATTTTGGAATGCAGTTGAATTTGTTTGTCTTTGTTTTTGGAAAACTGAATTTTTAACTAAGAATCTTGATATGTAAATAAGTTATTTAAATGCATGTTCAAAAACAGAAGCAACCTCACAATTCTAAAAAGGTTATAACAGTTAAAGCCTTTGTAAGTACACATATATTTAGCTCGATCAAATTTTAATATATTTTGCATTTAAGTTTGCAATTTAAATTTGTATTTAACAAAAATAAAAAATTGGGAGAAGAACACTACACGCACGTATGCCTTTGCCTTACAAATAAACAAGATTAGAAAGCCAACACACTCTAATGAACAGCATCAATATCTCTTTGAGCCCGGGATATTTTTAGTTTGTCCTTGGGTGTTTGATCCTCACCAGATTCAAGGGCAAACATTTTCATTTTTTCTTTAAACGACAGCTTTTCAGGAACTGCTTCACTTGTCCGTTGTTGTTGCTTTTGTTGCTGTTCTGCCAGACGACGTTGACGTGGATCTCTGAAAAAGGCGCAAACAAAATAACATTATAAGAATGTTTGTATTGAGTAAGAACAGAAAAAATCCACTCTATTATCTGTAACACCCTGTCATACTTAAAAAAAAAAACTAGATGAACCTGTCCAAAAGGTACATCTCTCCCCTCTGGGATTCCTGCTCCCTGATTGGGCGCATACCCAGGTGGCGGATAGTGACCGAGGTAGTGTGTGCCGCGTGCAGCGTGCCGCCATGGGAAATTTCCGAAGCGGACCGAAACCAGTTACAAACAGCGCTGCCACTGCTACGCGAGTTCGAATTAGCTACGCTACGCACTCTCTTTTAAAACGCCTATTTTTAAGGAGAAAAGAGAAATAGCAGCAATTGAAGGAAATGTTACACGAACATAATGGGATTATCAAAACTGTTTACGACTTCGTTGCAACATATGCCATCTGGTGATCACAAAATTGCTATAACATAAAAACGGACATATTGAATCTAAAAGTCTCTCTGTCAAAGGGGGAACGTGCAAAATTTCCAAGTGCATCATTGAGTTATTAATTCAAACCCGCTATCAGCCAAAGTTGGAATTGAATAATAAAAACGGCCAAACGACCAACAGGAGCTCATGAACGGCGTGATATATCAATTGTTATTGTCGGTGAAAGTTTGGAATCACGTCATATAGTAATCAAACACCAAACTGGAAACGCGCTGGAGCAAATAAATGAGACACATCGATCGTACGATGCACCTGCAATATCCGCTTATATTCTGCTGTGACATATACAACAAAATATATCCGACCAGTGATTAGTACAAAAAAGGAGTTTTGATTGTCTCTTCATAAATTTGAAATTTTTACGGGTCAAGATAAATAAAAGGTAAATTCAATGAACTTTTATGGATATCGAATGATGATTGGTCAAAACATTGACAACCACCTTTTAAGATTGATTCAACAGATTGTTTCAACAGTTTGCAGGTGATATGCACTTTAAGGTTGAGACCTAACGTCTCAATTACATAAGATTCACAGGTTAAGTTGCGGTCTGATAACACACGCATGAGTTTTCGTAGGATGCTATGACTTACGTATTAAATTATGGATGTTTGCAATCCAAAATGGCCAGGGATTACGCAGTTATTGCATCACGGTTAGTCACCAAGACGTTACAGCACGAGTGTTCAAACAAAAACTCAAATGTTTGATAGACTTTATTCCGAAATCACGAGTTTACGGTACTGTTCGATGGTGGATGTATTCAGTTGAGTGGCAGAAAAGAGGTGTTCCACGCACATCTTCTTTGGATGACATAATTTCAGCTGAAATTCCGGATCCAAAATAGAACTAGAGTTGCAGGCAGTGTTGAAGACCATGTGCTTCATGGACCATGCGGACAACAACGTTACCAAAGGGAGCCTGTTACTGGCGTTGAACGAGATAAAAACAGCAAGTTTCAAATGGGCCGATTTGTGAACTGCCACGAAACATTCTGGCAGTTCATTTGGAGAATGGCCAAGTGTTTTTTTTTATCGCAGAAAACGTGCAACGTATGGAAAGACCTCAAGCGAAGCGACAAGATAAACGGGCTTATTTGCTACTTGCGTCAGCGATCCATTTGCGACAACATTGTGTTACTCGTGACGCCTCGATATTACATTAGACCGATTTCGGTATGAACTCCTGCCAGGGGAGGACTCTTATTGGAGCGGGAGAGGTAGGAGTAACCGAAGCGGTATGAACTTGTACCAATCTTGGGAGGGGGGAGTGGGAAAGGTAGGAGTAACCGATGCGGTATGAACTCGTACCAGAGGGGAATATGTACCGGTGTTCCCGTACGGGCGGAGAGGTAAAGGCAACCGAAACGGTATGAGCTCGTACCAGACCAGTTCTTAAGGGGAAAAACCTAGGGGGTGTAGTGGGGGGAGGGAGGAGTTATGGGAGGATTTGTTGTTTACTGTAGGTGTTCTACGATTAAGTTCCCAGATGGTGAAGGGATGGGTTGTGTGGTTCACCAATTAGGCGTTTAGCCAATTTGACCCGGAGAAAGAGCTCATTATCCTCTTTAAGTCGAGTTTTGCCAGATTGTTTCCATCTTCAAAGAAGTATTAACCTAGTGCTTTCCTACTAAAAGTCGATAATCTCTCAAACTAAAAAAAAACTATTACTCTCACCTATGAACTCGTGAGCTTATTTTTAAAATCCTTTCTAGTAAATTCAATGCCGTAAACTTATGATTATATTTACCTATAGACTTCCTGTGCTCCAATGACACCAGGCGTTGATTGCACTGTTAAATTCCACATATCCGAATCAGGAGTTGTTGGTGTTTGTAGCTGCTCTGTGCAATTCGGGCTTAAACCCTGTAAATAAATGAAATTGGCTTATCTGCGATGTTACATAAAATTGATGTTTTCTTACTTGGGCTGTTTCACTAATGGAGTGCAACTCCGACGGATTATCATTGTACATTAAATCATTGGAGTCGTTTGCATTCTGGGACGGAACGTAATTATTTTCGTCGTCATGGAATGAGACTCGTTTATTATCGCGTCCAAACATGGAAAAGTTGCTCGGACCAGTAACGCCAGCGGGTGTAGGAATGGGGTCCATATGCATCTGAGGTCCATTATTATTACTGGTATTCGCTTGTGAGAGCGACAACTTTTTACTATTGTTATTGCTGTTGGGGTACATATTAATATTGTTTGGTTCGGTTTTTGGTTCGGCCGCTTTGAGCAGATTCGACGTGGAATTTCGCAGTTTTTGCTGCTGCTGGGACATAATAATATAAGAACTGTTTCGTTCAGGTGGAGGAGGCGGTGGAACTATGCCACTGGTAATTGAACTATTGGAAGTTTGCACGGGAGAATGGTCGAATGTTGAAAGGCGATCAATACTGTTAATGTTCATGTCAAAATTTATATTCATGTGCGAGACGTCTTTTGATATGGTGGATATCGTATGTTCTGTTTGCAGGTGTCTTTCGTCAGCAAAGGTCGCTGATTTTTGTGATTTGGAAGGCGAAGATTGAAGGGTAGACGAAGTAGCACTGTCATAGCGGTTGTTCTTCAGAATACCTTTTGGTTGAATCGTCGCACTGTTGTGCGCGTTGAATTGACTTTGCTGCATTTGAATATTTTGCCCGTATACTGCTTGCGTTTCCGGAACAGAGCTTAATGTGGAAGGTTCTACATTATCTTCATGGTCTATTCGAATATCCGTCTGGCGGAAATTTGTAACCGGGGTCAGTATGGTACTTGGTTGATTCGCGAGTCGTATGACCTCTTGATAATTTTCTTTTTCAAAAGACGGTTCGCTTTCGTCTTCCTGTTCTTCAGTTTCTTGAGCGCGTCTTTCAAAGTCTCTCTCCAAAACAAGGGTTTTTAGCTGCTCTTCTTGCTGAGGAGTGCGATGCGTTAAATTTGATAGTTCAACGATTTGCTGGTCCCTCCAATGCCGAATATGCTCACGACGAACTTCGTGCTCCTTTTCTCGCTCCTCGCGCTCCCAAGGATTGGTGCCCATGAAATTGTGCTGATGCGCAGATGATGAGTTGACTGGATAGTAGCCGCCTTTAGGTGGATCTAGGGTACTTGCCACGTAGTTCAGTCCTTGTGACGGCTGAGTGTTGGGTTTAAAAAGTGGATGAGTCGCTGTGGGCGGAAGTGGAGGTGTTTCATCTATACTTTGCTGTTGCAGGTTACCTTGTGCCACACGATTCGATTGCGATTTCAAATGCATCTGATGTTTCGAGGATATGCCATGTTGCTGAGCCGCTGAATTTTGTGATGGCAATTGTGGCTTTGGTGGCAAGGGAGCTGAGCTGGTGTAGTGCTGTTCGTGTTGTGTGGTATTCGGAGGCATCATCATTTGATTTAAATGATGCGAGCTGTCTTGAATGACATCGCCTCTAACGTTTCTTCGCATCGACATGTCCGCGATAGCCGATTGACTGCGGCTGCTTGCCATGTGATTGGATGTAGGTGCTTTCGTTGTATACTGTTGGTGATTCAGATTGTAACCATGATGCTGAAGGTTTTCCGCTGGCTGCGATATGGTATTTACATTCTGCATGCTTTGACTTGACGACATACTGTTGCCAAAAGCATTAGTTGGTCCAGAGTTTGAGTGGCCGGCGGCTATGTTTGGCATTGAAGGTGCGAATATTTGATTCATGCGCATACTATTTTGGTTTTGATCTTCTCTTGTAAAATGATTGGCGTTTTTAATGCGATTATTTAAGGACGATTGAGTTTGCATGTGCTGCAATTGCGAGTTGGATGACGGTGATAAGTTAGCTTTAGTATTTATATTATTGCTACTTGCACTCATTCCGAGGTTATCATTGCATGGCAACATGGGATGGGACAAAGGCATTGTAGTATTGCTTGCGTTGTTTGCATAATTTGCATTTAAGTTGCTCTGATAATAGGCAGATGCTGGACGGTTTAGAATATTGTTTTGGTTATAAGCTGAATTCGGCGGTCCAATATTTTTTGAAATCAGTGTCGTCCCACCATTTGAGTTTGACAAATTTTGTTGCTGCATCGAGCTCAAATTGTAAGCATTACTTGAGGAATGTGATGGCTCCATTTGTGGTCTAAAAAAAGGTAAATTAGAAATCAGTTGGTAGAAAAATCATTTGTATTGTAGAAAGGCAAAACAATATGCTTTAACAAAGGTTCAAGATCTCTTAAAAACTGCTAATCAAGTTATTCAACATTACATGAGAATTTAATTTAAGTGAGAGAGAACAAGATAAGGTCCACTGTTTTATTTTTAGTGGTCCATCCAAAAATACGTTCCAATACGCATCCAATACTACGTTTTCCGTCCGTCCGTCCAATCATGTTAAAACTTCTGAACGATAAGTCGTAGATAGACAAAATTCGGTGTGCTTTTAAAGTGCGGAATTAGTCAGAGAATCCGAAGAGGACAATTTTTGTAGGCACAAATAACGGTTTATTTAGTTTGAAATTTCATGGGAAAATGGATCAAATGTTTTCAACACTTTTTTTTTGAGAAGTTTAGCAGGCAAGGACTAGAAAAACGAAATTTGGGTTAAGTATATACTAAACTAAAACAGAAACATCCCATTTTTATAGGGATTATAGGGGAATATAGGTTTGTTTTGTAGTTTAAATAAAATTTTGATCAACTCCAAACTCCGGGCCAGCAAGAAGAAGCGGCGGAAATATTTTTTTGTTTCCTACTTGGAATATCAGGTAAATTTGTTTCGAGGTCCTTAAGATATTTGGTCTCAGTCACATGACAGAGCGTCGCTTTGTCTAAATCCTTTTTTGCCATCAAAAAGGTTCGGTGAGATCTTTACCCACCTTGACGGAACAGCGTGAGTTTTCCATCGTCATCCTGCACAGACTGACAAGTTTGGCAGGGATGCCAAAACTAGACATTGCGCTATATAGCTCGTCTCTATAGATTGTTAGGATTTGACTGTATTTTCGATTTTTATTCTAAAGGTATATAACAAGATTCAAACCTTTGTTCCACAAAGAGCATTCAGGTGTCAAACCATTTTTTAACCGAGGCTCAAGCCTCTTATCCAATCAGTGGAATGCATTAAGCCGAAAGTGGTATACATTAGCCGAGACAACAACCTTTAGCTAGTAACCTAATCCTAAAGTTAGACCCTGAACTTGTACCATACAAATGTGGGGGGTTGATCGTAGGAAGGGGAAAAGTCAAGAGAGGCGATATAGTCTTTCCGTTTGCCGGGTGGTATCTTTCCAGCTACCGCTCCATAGTTTGGTAGTTCCTTGGCTTATAATGTGGAAAGAGATTTTCATAAGTCCAAAGGAGATCGATCAAAGCGGGCGTAAGGAAGCCGCTGCTTTCTCACAACATATAGTTTTCTTTTGTTGTCTGGGTTAAAGACCCCTTTGTTAGGGAAGTATTTAATTGACGTAAGGATAAAACCTTATTGGAATAAAATCTCCAGGAATTATTCAAAAGAAAAGGAGCCGACTACAAAGCCAGATAAAAGGTACCAGGTGAAATTATGCAATTATCGTGATTTTATCCAAATTTGTTTCATCCAGCAACCAGAATCGGTGTATAGCGGTCATCGGTGGCAGCAACTCAGTTAGGCTGCCGTTAAATATACCGGGTACCTTGAAATCCGAAATCTTGGTCCCTTTGTCTTAGCCTGGTCAGGCCAACTACAAGGCGACCGGTGGCTTAAGTAGTAGCGGCGTGAACCTTAGCGACCTTTGGAAGAATTTTGTGCAGGTTCGAGGCACGTTAAGCAGCAGCGGCAGAGATTTTTTTTTTAATCAATTAAAAGCCGGCCAAAAAAATTATAGTTGCATCTGGACAAAGAATTTTAAATCGAGCGGTGGCTCAACGGTTTGATGCGCTGAACAAGCAAACTATTGGCGAGAGGAGGCAGTGTTCGAGGCCCAGATTAGGCTGTTTGTTTTTATATATATATTTTTTTTTATCGATTCTGTAAGGTAGGACTTATATATAGGTGTGTGAATCAATCAGCAAATTGAAGGTAAGAAAAAAAAATCAATTACATACATACATATATAAATCGATATAAACAAATACTAATTTGAATCTTTTTGCGTGAAAATAGTGGTGTAGGTTCATCTTAAAAGAAAGCCAAAAACCGCAACCAGGAGCTGTGGCCACTGATCTGGAGTTGCTGAACATACACAGGTATAAAAACATACCGATAAAATATTAAGGAAAAAAAAGCGGTGAGTCATTTTTGAGACCATTCTTAGATCTTTTTAGTAGTTGCTTTATATCGATTATATATTGTATGTTTCTTGAGAAGTCAGGGTAATTGCTGAAGCCCTTGCCGCGAAAAGCTTTTCATACTAGTTGTCGCACTAGTTTGAGCGCTTTCTTCTGGTTTATAGTTACCTATAACGTTCAACTGATTGCTGATAAATTATATTGAATAAATTGATTCACACACACATATATACCAGTGTCTACCAGTAAGGAATATTAGGGTTAATCTTATTAGTTTTATTACACTTTTAATACGTTTAGTCACAAAATTTATTTAATTTCAAACAACTTGAGTTGTGGCGTTAAGCCGATTGTAGTTTTTTTATTTATTTATTTTTTTTTGTTTCTTTGGCGTTGTAAATTCTGAGATACATTTTCATTTTGCTCTGATATCTATCAATTTATTATAATCAATTATGCTCTTAAATAAAATCTGTTATCTGTGATGAGGAAAAAAAAATGATGGGTTGTTAATAACAAAGGGGCGATATGGGATGAGTGCGGATGGCTAAAGGAAGGATGAGGAAGTAGGGGATGGCAACTTAAGGGATTGTCGTGGCGAGGCCGGCAATCAAACGGTAGGGAGGGTTAAGAAAAATTTTCTCGCGCGCCATAACATCTTCGGCGCATAAGACTGGCATGGTTTTGCTAGTGGGGTCAACGAGTCAAAGGACCCACGCCTCCGACGAGCTTAGGATGGCTACCTGCATGCCAGCGACGACTCTCAGATCAGAAACTGACCTCCTAACAATGGCGCCCACAACGTGAGGCCTGCCTTATGGCAGGAATTTTATCGAATACTTTTGATGGAGCCTTTCATTTGTTTTCATTTAGAAATTTAACATTTTAGTTATCAAAATTTTAATTCGTTTTTGCTTTTACTTGAATTTGGTTTTCCTTTATAAGTCCCGGTGACTGGGTTATTCCTGGTATCGCGTTGCGATAAAAGAAGCCAGATCAATTATCATTATTTTCTTTTTCTTTTTTTGAATGAATTTCAGTAGCCGAGTCCTGATGTTTGTCAAAGACAACTTTGAAGTCCGGTCACAGAATTCATTGTATTTTTCTGCTTTAGAGAGTTTCTCAACCTGAAGAGACTCAAACTACTCGTTGAAGTAAGTTTGATAAGATCCGTCAGGTTATTCAGGTAGACACAGCTGTTTGTTTTTTTTTTTTTACGTTTTTGAGTCTGGTGCAGATGAGGACTCTTGTTTGTACCTGTCCTAAAACAAGTGCGTATCCATTAGATTCAGTTTTAATTTTTTCCTGTAAACAGTTCAACAAATAGTTTATTTTACCTTTGAATATCGGCTCGTAGAACTTTGCCATCTCTTTCTTCCTAGTATCATCCCTTCTGCGCCGCAAATACTCATCCCAGCCCAAAATATGGATGAGTATTTTTAAGAGAAACTGCTTTGTTTGTGGTTTAAAGTGTTTATTTGGTTTTTCGTCGTAAGTTTCCGAGTTTTACTTAGACTTGGTTTGGGTCAAGGTGATTTGACTTACATTTTTGATTTGATCGTGGCATCTGATTGCACTTTATTGTTAGTTCGTGCGATTTCTATGGATTTGAGTCAAGAAGGATTAATCTAGGTTTGAGGGCAGATTTATTGGTGATTCTATTGCTTTGTTGTTAATGCTTACTGCTAAGTTATTCGTTTTATTCAGAGCTGTATTAGGATTTTAATATTTATTTTAATTGCGATTTTGTTTGCGTCATATTTAATACCTATATGTAGTTAGTTTTATAAGATTTACATCACCTGCTCAACTGTTTCGCAGATTTTAAGTTTTTTTTTTCTCTAATCCCTGTGATTTCCTACTCTCATTTTAAGTAAGGTCAGTGATAAGATTGGTGATTTAGCTTGTAGGTTTAGCTTAGAATTTCATTGGTTTTGTTTGGTAATATATTCATTTTTTTTGTTGTGTCTTTTAGTTTTCTTTGGTTTTGAAAGGCAAGCCCTGGTGGTGGTGGTCACTATATCTGGAAGACCGTCAGTTAGGTTGACGGTGGAGTTAAAATTCAGGGCAATTCAGGGCTTAAGACTAGATTAACTGAGTTTAGGTATTTTGTTTTATTTTGCTGGATTTTGGTTTTATTTGGTTATTCAGTTAGTTTATATTGTTGCTCTTTCGCTGGCTTTGAAATTCGTGTTTAGTTTGTTTTTATTCTTATTCGTTCCTAACTTCTTTCTTGGTCGTTGCCATCTCTCGTAGTTGGGGTTAAAAGTGGGATGATTTTTGCTCTGTGAGGAGACAAAAAAAACATTTTTTTGATTCATACGATACGCTATTGTTCCTCGGGTTACCGCGTACCAGATTATGAGTCGGCCGTCTAATCCTGGAACCAATATATTAACCAAAGTAACCACTGAGCAAGAGTTCGATCGTTTTTGCAAGTCAATCAACAATTTTAGTTTTGACAACTCCGCGAGTTCAGCCGCGAGCAGTGCAAAAATGGTTGACGAAAATCCGTCAGATGAAAATCCCACTGATCAGGGAACAAATAATATTTCGCCAGTGGAAGCTTTAGCTTCGAAAATTGAGCAGACCTTAACGGTCAATCAAATCCATCTCTTCCAGCAGATGGAAACCTTTATGAATGGTATGTTGGAGAAAGTCAATGCTTTGTCAGTTGTTCGCCCAAGTCCACAAGGATCTTATCCCAGCAATAGTAGTAGCGTCCAGCCTGTGAGTGATGCCAATGGTAGACATTCCGGCGCTTATTTCCTCCCATCTGATTTTAACCCAGCAAGACCTCCTCCAAGAGAAACGCAAAGCGTAGCCAACTCCATGGCGTCGGAGATTGTGCGGTTGGACAGGTGGAATGTAAAATTTGAGGGACAAGAAAACGTCGTAGACTTCCTGTTTAAAGTTGATAGGCTCCAAGCCTTGTCGTCCTACACGGATGAACAGGTCACAGCAAACTTCCACAGTCTTTTGGGTGGAAAGGCTAATGACTGGTACTGGTCATTTTTGCGAAAAAACCCTCATACAAGGCTTGGAGAGATCAAAACTGCTATGAAGAGGGAGTTTGGGCGAAAGGAAAACGATGTCGACGTATACATGAGATTGCTCACTCGCAGGCAAGGATTTAAGGAGAGCTTCGACGACTTTTATGGCTCCATCGTAGGTCTGAACGACCGCCTGAACGATCCATTCGACGCCAAAAAGTTAGTCGAAGTTATTAGAAATAATGCAAGAGATAAACTGGGAGAGATATTACTGTCTTCCAGCATATGCGACTTGGAGCAGTTACGCAATAAAGGCAGAGAAGCAGAACGGTTTCTGGCAAGGCGAAACTTTAGTCAGCGCTCTGTTCAAGAGCTCCATCTGCCGGAAGAGGAGGATGAGGAACTAGTAGCTGGTGAAGTAGCAGCGATGAGTAGGCCTGAGGGAAATCGGCCATCAAATTCTCTTGTTTGCTGGAACTGTGACGTTAAAGGTCATTCGTTCTACAAATGCCCGTCGAAAGAAAGGAACTTGTTTTGCTTCCTCTGCGGTGAAAAGGGGGTTACGACACCGGAGTGCTCAAAACACCCGGGAAACCGTCAGAGGAACGACAGGACAGTCGGGGACAGTCGTTCCTGCAACTTCCCCGAAAGGCAGAAGTAGAACCTTTAAACGGGTCTGGATGTAGGAGTCAGGTGTCGAATAGTCCAGCGGTTAAGATTCTTCAGCGAAACCAGGAACCAATTCCATCCAGTCATCCTGCAAACAAGTTTGCTCTAAAGACGCTTCATGAAAGGAAGCAGAAATATTATGAGTTGCGCGCTAAGATTATGGGTGGAGGAATGGGTAAGACCGGATCACTGTCTAAGTGTAGGGAGCGGTTTCGAAAGCGGAAACACTTTCGAAAACTCATTGTCGAGACAATCTTAGCTTCCGAAATAGACGGTCGGATGTACGCTAGTGTTCGTCTCAAGGATGAACAAGTCCTTGGACTGTTGGATAGTGGTGCATCCATCTCTGTTTTGGGAGAGTCAGGGTTGGAATTCATAGAAAGGAATGGGATTCAGATGAGGCCATACAATAATGTGGTGAAGACCGCAGATGGAGGCTCACATAAAATTGTCGGCTTTTGTCAAATCCCGGCTACGCTGAACAAAGTGACTAAGACCATTACTTTCTATGTTATTCCAAACCTGACACAAAAGGTTTATCTCGGCATGGATTTTTGGAAGGAGTTTGAACTGATGCCACAGGTCTCTGCACTGGACGAGCCTACACTTAGAGAGGAGGAAAAGGTGGATTCACAAGGGGACCCTAGTTTCATGGTACTTACACCAGAGCAGCAAACTAAGCTAGAGTCGGTGAAGAAGCAATTTCCAAATTTCGCAGACGTACTCATCTCGAAACCCATGTAATCGATGTTGGCGGAGCAGTGCCCATTAAATCTAGGCACTACCCCCTGTCTCCGGTTCGGCAGGAAGAGGTTTACAAGGAACTCGACCGTATGCTAGAACTTGGTGTGATTGAAGAAAGCAACTCTGCTTGGTGTTCCCCGATAGTTCTAGTCAGGAAGCCAGGCAAAGTACGCCTCTGCTTGGATAGCAGGAAGTTGAACAAGGTGACAAAGCCGGATGCATATCCGCAGCCACTTATAGACGGATTACTCGGTAACTTGGAGGACACATTCTTTATCTCTGGGCTTGATCTCAAGGATGCCTTTTGGCAAATACCTCTTGAGAAAGAGTCCAGAGAGAAGACAGCATTTGCAGTACCAGGACGGCCATTATACCAGTTTGTTGTAATGCCGTTCGGGTTATGCAATGCTGCCCAAAGAATGTGTCGGCTGATGGACCGAGTAATGAGCGTTCTACCTCCCCGCTTGCGCAAACACGTAATCAAATACATCGATGATCTTCTGATTTGTACACCGGATTTCGACACCCATATCCAAGTTTTGGCGGAAGTGGCTTCCTGCCTGCGTAGGGCGAACTTAACAATCAACGTAAACAAGAGCAAGTTCTGCATGCGGGAGATTAAGTTTCTTGGTTACATCGTTGGTCAGGGTAACCTCAAGACCGATCCCGAAAAGGTTGCCGCGATGGTAGACTTTCCAATTCCTAAGACCGTGAGACAGGTGCGGAGGTTTGTAGGCATGACTGGGTGGTATAGGCGATTCATCAAGAATTACTCCGATCTTTCAGCTCCACTAACCGATTGCCTTAAAAAGCGAAAGGGCTTCGAGTTGACATCTGCGGCAGAAGAGGCGGTTAAGAAGTTGAAGGAGGCACTTACATGCGCCCCAGTCTTATCACAGCCCGACTTCAAGAAGGAATTCATTATTCAGAGTGACGCTTCTTCTGAAGCGGTAGGCGGGGTGCTTTGCCAACAAGACGAAGATGGAAACGAGAAGCCTATAGCTTTTATGTCAAAAAAACTTACTAAAGCCCAGAAAAATTTTACGGTGACTGAGCTTGAGTGTCTGGCGGTGTTGTTAAGTGTTAGAAAGTTTCGTGCCTACATTGATGGTTTACCATTTCGAGTCATAACTGATCACTCCAGTCTTAAGTGGCTTATGTCACTTAAAGATTTGGGCGGAAGACTGGCACGTTGGAGTCTCGAGCTCCAACGGTTTACGTTCGAGATCGAACATCGCAAGGGATCCCTCAATGTAGTGCCGGATGCCTTGTCGAGAGGACATATGGAAGAGATTTCGGTCACGATGGTAGGTGAGGATATAGATTTGTCTTCTGCTGAGTTTGACTCTGAGGAATATGGTAGACTTCGAGAGGACATTGAGAAGAATCAAGCCTCACTTCCGGATCTCGTTGTATCCGAAAAGTTTATATACAAAAGAGTGAGGTTCAGAAGTGGGGATCTTGAAAACGAGGATTCACTTTGGCGGCTTTGGGTGCCGCACACCTTGACACAAACGCTTATAGGAATGAACCACAACACCAAGTTAAGTTGCCACGGTGGTTTTCTTAAAACTTATAACCGCATAAAGGAAAAGTACTACTGGCCGAAAATGGCTTCTGAAATTAAAACGTTTGTGAGCCAGTGCGAGGTGTGTAAAACCACAAAGTCGTCAAATCAAATTCTTCGTCCTCCGATGGTAAACCAGATTGTCTCAGAGCGACCCATGCAGAGGTTGTACATTGATTTGCTTGGCCCATACCCTCGCACCAAGCGTGGAAATATCTTCATCTTTATCGCCATTGACCATTTCTCTAAATATGTCTTCCTCAAGGCGCTTTCTAAGGCAACAACGTCAAGGATAATCTCATTCATGGAAACCGATATTTTTCATGCTTTTGGGACTCCTGAGTTTGTCCATTCGGATAATGGCAAACAGTTGGTTTCTTCGGAATTCAAAAGGTTCCTGGACAGCTATGGCGTTCGGCATATTCGAACGGCATTCTACTCTCCACAGGCCAATGTATCTGAGAGAGTCAACACTAGCATCCTCAACAAGCTTCGTGTATTCGTGGACGATGAACAAAATACGTGGGACACCCATTTGTCCAGTATAGCGTGCGCGTTACGTGCCGACACCCATGGTTCCATTGGTTGTCAGCCCTATTACGCCCTATTCGGCCAAAATATGATCAACCATGGATCATCGTACACAATACTTCGAAGCTTGAAAGCACTTGGGGATCCAGATATATTGGTCACACCACGCGAGACGACGATGGAGATCGCACGTCAAAAGTTGTCCAGGAACCTGCTGAAGGCGCATGTAAGATCGGCAAATACCTACAACACTCGATCAAGGCCAATAACGTATAGGGTAGGGCAGGAGGTGTTTCACCGCAATTTTGCCCAGAGTAATTTTGCAAAGGGTCAAAATGCGAAGCTACTTCCCAAATTCGTTAAGGCAAGAGTTCGACGTGTGGTAGGTACTTGTATGTATGAATTGGAGAATCTAGCTGGGAAGCTGATTGGAGTTTTTCACGCGAAAGACATTCGACAATGATACCGGCTATTAACAGAACGAAAACCGTTATTATTCAAATTATAACCATGATGCATCCATTTCCGTTCCAGTTAAATTGGCTTAAACACGCTCTTCATTTAAGTTTAACTAAGGTTTAAGTGGGTTCGGCTCCCACGTTTTAGACGTACTCTACGTATTTGAATAGTATCTTTTAACAAGAAACCCGACTAGCAAATGCGTGGGTATTCTTTCTTTTCAATTTGTTTGGCTAATGGCAAACAAAGCGAAAAGCCCTGTGTTAGGATTTGACTGTATTTTCGATTTTTATTCTAAAGGTATATAACAAGATTCAAACCTTTGTTCCACAAAGAGCATTCAGGTGTCAAACCATTTTTTAACCGAGGCTCAAGCCTCTTATCCAATCAGTGGAATGCATTAAGCCGAAAGTGGTATACATTAGCCGAGACAACAACCTTTAGCTAGTAACCTAATCCTAAAGTTAGACCCTGAACTTGTACCATACAAATGTGGGGGGTTGATCGTAGGAAGGGGAAAAGTCAAGAGAGGCGATATAGTCTTTCCGTTTGCCGGGTGGTATCTTTCCAGCTACCGCTCCATAGTTTGGTAGTTCCTTGGCTTATAATGTGGAAAGAGATTTTCATAAGTCCAAAGGAGATCGATCAAAGCGGGCGTAAGGAAGCCGCTGCTTTCTCACAACATATAGTTTTCTTTTGTTGTCTGGGTTAAAGACCCCTTTGTTAGGGAAGTATTTAATTGACGTAAGGATAAAAACCTTATTGGAATAAAATCTCCAGGAATTATTCAAAAGAAAAGGAGCCGACTACAAAGCCAGATAAAAGGTACCAGGTGAAATTATGCAATTATCGTGATTTTATCCAAATTTGTTTCATCCAGCAACCAGAATCGGTGTATAGCGGTCATCGGTGGCAGCAACTCAGTTAGGCTGCCGTTAAATATACCGGGTACCTTGAAATCCGAAATCTTGGTCCCTTTGTCTTAGCCTGGTCAGGCCAACTACAAGGCGACCGGTGGCTTAAGTAGTAGCGGCGTGAACCTTAGCGACCTTTGGAAGAATTTTGTGCAGGTTCGAGGCACGTTAAGCAGCAGCGGCAGAGATTTTTTTTTTAATCAATTAAAAGCCGGCCAAAAAAATTATAGTTGCATCTGGACAAAGAATTTTAAATCGAGCGGTGGCTCAACGGTTTGATGCGCTGAACAAGCAAACTATTGGCGAGAGGAGGCAGTGTTCGAGGCCCAGATTAGGCTGTTTGTTTTTATATATATATTTTTTTTTATCGATTCTGTAAGGTAGGACTTATATATAGGTGTGTGAATCAATCAGCAAATTGAAGGTAAGAAAAAAAAATCAATTACATACATACATATATAAATCGATATAAACAAATACTAATTTGAATCTTTTTGCGTGAAAATAGTGGTGTAGGTTCATCTTAAAAGAAAGCCAAAAACCGCAACCAGGAGCTGTGGCCACTGATCTGGAGTTGCTGAACATACACAGGTATAAAAACATACCGATAAAATATTAAGGAAAAAAAAGCGGTGAGTCATTTTTGAGACCATTCTTAGATCTTTTTAGTAGTTGCTTTATATCGATTATATATTGTATGTTTCTTGAGAAGTCAGGGTAATTGCTGAAGCCCTTGCCGCGAAAAGCTTTTCATACTAGTTGTCGCACTAGTTTGAGCGCTTTCTTCTGGTTTATAGTTACCTATAACGTTCAACTGATTGCTGATAAATTATATTGAATAAATTGATTCACACACACATATATACCAGTGTCTACCAGTAAGGAATATTAGGGTTAATCTTATTAGTTTTATTACACTTTTAATACGTTTAGTCACAAAATTTATTTAATTTCAAACAACTTGAGTTGTGGCGTTAAGCCGATTGTAGTTTTTTTATTTATTTATTTTTTTTTGTTTCTTTGGCGTTGTAAATTCTGAGATACATTTTCATTTTGCTCTGATATCTATCAATTTATTATAATCAATTATGCTCTTAAATAAAATCTGTTATCTGTGATGAGGAAAAAAAAATGATGGGTTGTTAATAACAAAGGGGCGATATGGGATGAGTGCGGATGGCTAAAGGAAGGATGAGGAAGTAGGGGATGGCAACTTAAGGGATTGTCGTGGCGAGGCCGGCAATCAAACGGTAGGGAGGGTTAAGAAAAATTTTCTCGCGCGCCATAACATCTTCGGCGCATAAGACTGGCATGGTTTTGCTAGTGGGGTCAACGAGTCAAAGGACCCACGCCTCCGACGAGCTTAGGATGGCTACCTGCATGCCAGCGACGACTCTCAGATCAGAAACTGACCTCCTAACAAGATGCTTTCATACGTGAACTTGAAATCAATGAAAATGTGGTGGGCATCGATTTGGAAATTCAGCGTTTTCTTCAAGATATCTACCGCAGTGTGAATATTTGATCGTTGGTGGACTTTGCTGTTCTAAAGCCACACTGATATGTGCCTATAAGATTGTTGACAAGCGGCTTCAGGCGTTTACACAGTACAGCAGAAAAGATCTTGTATGCGATGTTAAGAAGAATGATTCCTTTGTAGTTCGCACAGTTCAGAGGGTATCCTAGTGGGGGCACTATCGAAGATAAAACCAATAGTGCTATCACTATCACTAAACCAGTGAGTAAGTGCTACAGTGTGTAAGAAGAAGTTAGAGTCCGTAAAACGGACCGTTGAATACCCCATCCTATCCCACATTGTAAAATTCTGATGGCAAAGTTTTTTTGACATTTTATAAGTAATGCAAACTTCGAAAAGGGGCGTGGTCCAACCACCACTAATTACAAACTATTAATTATAAGATACTTCCACAGATATTTCCAAGTTACACTTAAATGTACGTAAAAATGCAATTTTTTGGTTCAAATTCAATATTTTTGAAAAATCGACCCTTGAAAGGGGGCGTTTCTTAAAACGTTATATGAACGAAATCTGGACCGAAGTCTCGTTTACCTAACTTGCTACTTTTTTTGTTTCATGCTTTCCTAAATTAGGCTCAAGGTCAGTCGAAATTAAGTTTTTCTGGAAAGTTTTAGGTTTTTCTTCAATTCTGCCTCCAAATGTGGGCGTGGCCCAAAGTCTTGTATTAACAAAATGTGGAACTAAGCGTTTCCTTAATAAAATATTAAGCAATTTTTTTTCAATTTCGAGCAAAAATATTGAGTAAACTGCTTTTGAAAATTTTCCCTCAAAATAGATGCCACGCCCACTAGAGGAGGTTTACAAATTAAATTTGTCTTTTTTGTGTCTGACATATATTAGGAGATGCTAAATGTCAAATTTCAGCCTTTTAGAACGTCTTACAGTTTTGAAAACTCTGGAGGTAGTTGCACGTTTAGACCGATTGTGGGTGTGTCTTTGGGCGGATTTCAAAAATTTTTACACTTGTACTGCTTCGCATGACGTGGACCTTACGCACGAAGTTTTAGCACCCTAGCTCAAAATTTAAGGTCTAAAAACATGTGACATACAGACGGGCGGACGGACGCACATGGCTCATTCAATTCAGAATTCGGTCTCGATCATATGCCCTTAAGGTCTTGGGGATCTACCATTATTATTTCACCGTGTTACAAACTATGTGACAAACTTAATATACCTCCTATCCTATGAGATGGGGTATAAAAAGGGTTTTTATCCGGTTTTTTTCTCTTGAAAAAACTAATTTATCTTTAAAACTGTCTTAATTCAAAGCGTTAAATGAAAAAGCCCTAAATTAGGTCCTTGCAGCTAGCAACTCATTAAATGAAGTATTGGCTTACATCCTTTATATCTTTAATGAACATACAATTACTCTTACCTTTCTCCAAAAATAGATTGGTTTTGATTTTGGGCTCTGTATACACTCAAGTTTTGATAAAATCCGAGTTCGTTGTTGCTCGTTAGGCTATGAGTGCTTCGTGATTTTGGGTTCGCTGTAAACACATAATTTATTAACAGACTTTTTTTTATATTTTTCTCGATTTTGCTTACCTATGACACTGTTAATGGAATGATGGAGAGCCGGAACTGATTTGCTATTTGATAGATTAGAATTGAGAGCGAGTCCGGGGTTTTTAGGTTCAATTCCCATTCTCGACACATCCCTCTCTGACAATCGTCTACTACCTGTGTGTTTATAGAATTGTGAAGTCACTTACGCAATACAAAGAATTATTTCATAAAAGCTTTCGCAAAATAAAGTTTTTTTTTACTGAAAACAAAAAAACGTTGACGGTAAATACATACATCTAGTATTTTATACTAAGAAAATTAAATAACTGAAGTTGGCTATTGTCATGTGAATGCGTACTCTGTCATCTCGGTTCCACTCCGTCAGCATCAGCCTCTCTTTCCGTCGACAAAAGACTTCCACACCTTGCTCTAGAAATTAAGCTGCGATGAACAGACGTAGAGTTGACAGGATTTTTGGAAGATGATGAAAAATGAATCTTAGTGAAAATCTTGGAAAAGTCTTGCAGTGGCTTAATAGGAACTTTTTTCTTAAGTTTTTGTTGGTTTATTTGCTTCATTTGTTTTAAATACAAAGACTTTTGGTCCGCATTTCCTGTTAAAAGAGATTTTCCACTAAGTGACGATGTAGGAGATGGGCACTGTTGTTGCTCCAAGTCGGGGCAGCTGTCATACAGAGATTTATTTTGTTTTTTACAGGGAGACGAACATGTTGGGAGCTTACAAATATAGTCATGTTTTTGAGGAACTATTGTATCAATATTTAAATAGGAATCACTAATGCATTTAGAAGGTGACATTTTTGTAGATTGATCATTGCTGGCAGAAGAATTGTCATTCAAATGCGACAAGTTTTTCGATTCTTTTTCAAATGAGTAATCATTTGCACTTGTTCCAAATAAGCTCCATTCTTTAAGCTGTTTGAGTACGTGTCGCTTTTCGCCTTCTGTAAGCTTACTTGGATCAACAACCTTATGACTCACATCAGGATTTGATCGCGACACAGTTTGTTGGAATTTAAACTCTACACCAGTTTGTGGACAATTGATTCCTTTTTCAAAAAGGTCAGCCATCTCTCTTACTTTGCCCTCACCATATTTTTTTGGACAGTTATTAAGTGTATCGTATTGTCTACAAATTGGCGACAAAAATATATTGGCTTGACTATGACTACGGTATGGTACATAATTTTCATTAGAGGAACATTTGATTGCACATCGAGGAACTTCAATTGTAATTGTTGACGGGCATATTGCTGAGGAGGCTCTTCTTGCCATGTTTGACCTATTTAATCTGTTGCCAGATGTCGAACGATCTGTATTCAGTTTTCTTATGGGCTTTTGCTCACACAATTCTGCAATAGATCGCTGTTCCTGAGTGGACATCAGTGATGACTCGTTCATTTTAAGGAAATTATTTTGAAAATCTTGAATAGGAGTTTCATAGGTTTTGGTAACCTTATCTCCATTTTGCTTCGAAATAGACTCAATAGATGAGCTGGTTTTGCAAAAGTTGCTAATCGCATCGTATGTGCTTGATTTACTCTTAAACAAGGAAATCTCTCGGTCCAATGATCCACTGTTTCTTTTTTCCGTTTCGTTGGGAGTCACCAAATCAAAACTAACAGTCTTTCGGTAACCGGTAATTGGACGACGCTGACTAGAAGTCATAATGCCACCCCCGCCTGATGTTACAAATGCTTTGCCAGTTATGCAAACATTTCGCGGAACTTCGTTCTCTGGAATGTAGCTTTTGAACTCTTCTGTCGGAGATCCATCATCAATGAACGGTATATCATCTGAATCAGCCACTGATGCAATTCCATCTTCATTCAAGGGCTGATGGGCCTCAGTGAATGATAAGTTGGGAAACGAATCATTCGAACGACTTTCCACATTCGAGTCATCATTGTATTCTTCAATGAATATTGAGGGATTTGGCTCTCGGTTCCGAACTGGACTATTACATTCTACTGGCAAATATAAACTTGATGAGCTCCGCGCTATGGGACGCGTATCTCTATATCTGGGGTCGATATGCAATTGGTAACCCTGTTGGCAGAGTTCCTCCTGAAGCGACGAAGCACTAAGTCGTCTAATTAGAGGCTCATTGTTAAATTGGTTAAGACTTTCTTCAGAAACAGAGTTGTAGCGTGAACCCGTAAATATGTCTTCGGGTTCTTTTAAGAGAAGCAGCATGTTTGGGACATGGTAAAAGCAGTTAGCGATATACTAAAGCTACTATTTTTGTTAAAACAAAGTTTAATAAGCTATATTATGTTACCTCGTTGAATTACAGGACTGGGCTGTTGTAGCAAGGTTGCCAAGCCATGGTAAATGGCACCTTGCTTAGCTACCTCCAGAGTCACTATCGGGCCTGTTCGAACCAAAAAATCGGCAGCTCTGCAAAAAAAAAAAAATAATTGTGGATTCAGGAATTTATTTAAGTTGAGAAATTATTACCTTTCTTGTGTAATGCCAATTAAACTTTGCCCATCTACACGTAACAGCTGATCACCTGCTTGGAGTCTTCCATCTGCATCAGCCGCACCGCCTGGGACTACACTTTTTATATAAATACCCAATCGTTCCTGTCCAGCTCCTTTAGCGGCAACTATTGACAGCCCCATACCATTTGAGTTTTTGTGCAATTTAATTACTTGAACCTCTGGCTGTGGCAATTTATTAGACATTGCACTTGGTGAACGAGCCTGCGGAAAGGGGGAAAGCTTATTAAAGTCAGACCATGGAAGCCTTCTGACAGCGAATCACAGAGATCTTTTTTGAATTAGATATATTGGATTATACTATTTGGATAGTAAGGACACCAAATTATAGATGTATACTTTAATATAGTTCTTACAAAACGTGCATAAAAAGTTTTTAAAACATGAAGATCGGTAAACTGACTTTTTACACAGCGAGAACGCGATTATAACAGAACATTTGCTCACATTAAGAGACAAATAATTTTTAACGCACCGCAGATGAAAGTTTTGCAGATACATATTCAGGAGATGAAAGCATTTAATGTTTTTACCAGGCTTAAACAGTTTGAAGTCATCGACAAACATTAACCGTTGGCATTCAGGCAAAAACTTTACAACGTCATTCACAAACAAAATAAACAGAAGTGGCTATCTTGGCAGACCCCGGATGAAACACAAATTTTGTTTGAAGTTTTGCCACGGAATTTCACAAACCGAAGTCGTTCACTTAAAAAGGAAGATACCCACTGTAAGAAAATTTCGGGAAAACCTTGTGTTTTTAGTTTAACAAGCAGCAGATTGTGATCAAATTGACCCAATGCTTTGCTGAAGTCGGTATAAATTATGTCAACTTGATTACCTTTACCGATACTGAGTTACCTGTAGGATTGGCCAAGCTGGAGCAATAGTAAAGGATTTGCGCTGGCCGGTAATCAGAAAAGCTGAGCTTGGAGTGCAAGCAAAGCTCTCTGTTTTTAATTCAGTGTTCGTTACAACCCTCATCTTGGTCATGAAATTTGGGTAATGACCGAAAAAATTCGATCGCGGGTACGAGCGGCCGTAATGAGATTTCTGAGGAGCGTTGCTGGGGCTACTCTCAGGGATAGAGTAAAAAAGTCAGTATTTGTAGGAATCTTAACGTTGAGCAGGTACTCCTCCGAGTGGAACGATCAATTCTTCGATGGTTTGGACACCTTGTTTGGATGCTCCCCCGACAGACTTTCCAGGCAGGTCATGGTAGCCGGGAGGCGAGCGCGTGATCCTGGTAGGCCATGAAACAGGTGTGGTGGGATCAGGTAAGGAACATCTCTGAAACCCGCCAGGGTATCGCGCCTGTGGCGCTTGACTTGGTGGTGGAGGATTCGAGAACGATGGAAGGACCATTTAGCCACCCTCACTCCACGATCTTTCTAAGGACAAGCGATCACAGAAAATGCTGACAATGATGATAAAGCCAATTTCTTGTCTAGTTCCGCTAAACTTTCGACGAAATATTCCCCTAAAATTTTCTGTCCAAGGCTGGCAGTCTTTTGTAATTTTTTCTTTTATAGGGTGTTTTTTTATGTAAAGGGTTGATTTTTTAGGTTATAAAGGTGCCTTTATTTTATTTCATTTTAATTTAAGGTGCCTTTAATTTAAACATTGTACTTACATTGAACTGGTGCATGTAAACCGTCCAAAGTCCGATACTTGTTGGTTGTGCAGCAAGCCGACACATTCCTGCTGATTGCAATGGATTCAAAAAATCCACTAAGCCTGAGGGGATTCCTCGAACAACATCACAACTAAATCCATCGTCGGGTAACAACAGCGCTAAGTGCAACTCTGGCGATTCTTCTAAACGCACTTCTCTGCCATCAGCTCTCGTTAGTTCATCGGCTACCGATTCGGCCATTCTTATAACGGTATCAATGAGATTTCGCGGAATCTTTTCCTGTGCCAATAATGCGGACATTTGCAGCGAATTTAATCGGAAACAAGAGCAGGCTAACTTTTGAATTTCTTCCACGGAGTTTTTGGGGGCCTATAAGATAAAAGGAAAAATGTATTTTCTTCATTAGTACAAAGTATTGTATAATAACCTGTAAAAACTGAGCACATTGATTGATTTTAGCTAGGTGGCAATCCGCAGCTAGTTCAAGACCTTGTCGTTCTGCCCATAGTTCTAACAATTGCAATCTGTCAGTCAAAATTTTACCCCATTCAGCTGTACACATATGAGAATTAGCCACAATCTAAAAAAGTTAAAATTATTTTTTTAGTTTTGAACAAAAATTGATGTTTAAAAATCAAGCGTATCTTCTTACCGTATTAAAGCATATCACATTGATATAATGAAACAACTGAGAAAACAACTGAATTGTTAGAGCCGCGTTTACTCGACATCGCCGAAGAAGTGCCATTGCCGAGCCTAGCACAGTAAGAACCAATCCGGCAGCCGAATCGTGGTCAATTGTTTCAGATAAGAACTGATTTAAAGTTTGCGACAGTTCTAACCGAAAGCAGTTTACTAAGTTCCGAAACGCTGTTTGCACACTCTCAGCAAGGATTTCTTGTGCCTGCACACTAAATGCGCTTATATGGCGATCAGATTTTAAAAAATGAAGAAACTCTGAGCTGTTTGCCATCCAGAAGGCAAGAACGCGTGGGTCAGCATATTTATCTTGAATAACCGAATATATTAAATTCGCAACATGATGCAAGAAAATCGTTAGCTTGTGAGCTCGCTCGGTAGGTTGCAGCTCTGGTCGATAATGAGTTGATGCACGATATCTGGAAAACAAATTAATCCGTTAAAAAGGAATTTGAATTGATAAAATCGTCACACACAGATAAACGTCAAAAAAATTATGACCCCCTCTCGCAGTGAGCTACCAAGCCATATAATTTCGACAAGTCGTCTTCTGGTTGAGTGTGTCGTATTTACGCACTTAGCCCCTTATTACACATATAGGGTATAGTTTTTATACCCTACCCAGGGTATATTAAGTTAAATGTATAGTTTTAAACGCAGTGAAATAGTCACCGTAGACCCCTAAGACCTATTAGATATGAATAAGACCGGTTAGGGACTTTGTTTACTTGTGTTCCGCTATTAATTGAGACAGTGACACCAGCGCTGAAATCAACCGAAGGATAACTCCTGCCAATCGCTGTTTCTTTGGGCTAAGAAGGCAATTGAGTAGCAAAGTCCTCTCTCGAGCAAATAAAGTATCCATTTATAAGACCCTCATCATCCCATCATGCTGTGCGGTGCAGAAGCATCAGGCATGGACCCTGTCAAAGGCGGATGAAAACACTTTAGGCTGCTTCGAGAGAAAAATTCTTCGGACGATTTATGGTGCCGTCTGCATAGACGGAGAGTGGATGAGAAGATAAACCATCGAACTGTACGGGCTGTACAGCGACACTGACCTAAGCAGAAGAGTCAAAATAAAAAAGCTACGACAGCTGGGTCATCTAGAGCGGATGGACACCAACGCCCTGGCCCGGAAAATCTTCGAATGCACACCGCAGGGACGGCACAGTAGAGGAGCACCGAGAATCAATTGGCACCGCAAGTGGAAGGGGGCCTCAGCCAACTTCGCGTGCGAAACTGGGCACTGCTAGCTACAGACATGGCTGGCTGGCGAAGCTTGTTAGCTGAGTAAGTAACTAAGTGTGGATTCTCGGACTATTATACTTTAAATAAATTTCATGCATAGTGAGGTGCCGTGGCGTAGTGGTTAGTGTGTGTGCCTACTACTGTGTGTGCGAATCCTACCATTGTCACGTCACCTGAAAAAAAGCCTCGTTCTTTATCACGGTACCCACCTCCGCGAGGATCTGGCAAGCCCTCCGAGAGTATCATTTGTCTTGAAAAACTTCTCAAAATGCCGCTCGGATTCGGCAAAAAATTGTAGGTCCCCTCGTGTGAGAAGAAATTAACACACACAGCATACATTGTTGTGAAGTTGGCCCTGGTTCATCTCGAGCTGTTGCGCCACTCTATTTTTTTTTCAATAGCATCGGTATAGATAATAGACCAGAATATTGTAAAAAAATAACTTTGAAGTTTTCGAACCGAACTTAATAATCTGCTAAATATTCAAAGTTTGCTTTAATTTTTCCGAAAATTTCACACCTATTATTCACACCAGTAGAAAAGAGACTGGCTTGGGACACACGGCGACAGAAAAACGCGCGATTTTCTGCAGCAAGCATATTCAACACACGAACAATATTTTTTTGTCCCGTTCCTGTCAGTTTAAATGAAAAATTAGTTCTCATCTATGAAAAAGTTTCCAAGGTCTTTGTGATAAGCTCAGCACACAAACATTCGTTTGCTGTGTGATTCTACATTCTATTCTCTGTGTGAATTGTGGTGCAAATCGTAATTTTTATCATTGAATAATAAAAAATCATTTTATTTTTAAACATTAAAAAATAACAATTAATAACAAATAACAAAAAATAACAAAAAATAACAATAGCTTAAAAACAAAAATAACAATTCTTTTGTCGTAAATTATGTATTTAAAGTACTTCATAATTCGAGTACATACTTAGTTAGCTAAATAGTTAAAATTGTCTTACCTGGCACATAAATATAGAGTGTATACTGGAGCAAGTTTAAAATGTGGTATATTAACGTCCAATTCTGTTAAGATTTGACAAAGGAAGTTTTCCTGATGCGTTTCTGGGAACTCTAAGACCGCCGGCAATATCGGTTCCTGTCCTTGATTTTCCAGGGCACTCACAACTTTTTGTGATCTAAATAAGAAATAAAGATTTCATTGAACCATTTTTTTAAGCATTTTTGGCTTCATACTTTGTAAGCTGTTACTAACATAAAGGTGATACGAACAAACAAGTTTAACAAATATTAAGCGATGCAATGCAAACCGAAAGTTGAAAAAACAGAACTGTTTTTGATGCGATGTTATATATTTTTCTCGAAGTTACAATACTTAGGGACAATAAATTTTTGTAGTTTACCTTTGATCTTGGTTAGTGGATCCGCATGACTTTAGACTTGTTATTGATTTAGTTTCACCTTCCAAATCGTCGTAACTGATTTCGGTTTCTTTTGTGTGGGCATGAAGATGTTCATCTGTCGGCCTTAACATAACTTTGCTTTTATCCTCACCTAAAGGCAATATGCGCTCCAGTGTCATCCCGCTGTTAACTTGATTGTTATTACTAGTCGCCTCGAACTCTCCTTTTTGACTCTATTTTTTGTTTATAAATGTTGTACCCACTCAAATTCATTTTACTCCAAACTCATATCTCTTACCATATTTATAGCACCATCTTCATCATTCCATGAGGTTGGTGATGTTGGGGATCTACTGCAGTTCATAATGATATTATGAACACGTGTTTTTGTGATACAAGTGAAAGTGTTTCATGTAGTGCAACGAGTAAAATGAGTTATGAAAAAAAAAATGTGAAAATAAAAATTAGAATAAAACAAACAAACTTAAATCAATGCATTAACTGATTCGACATTTAAATGTCACTGATTGAAAACATAAAAAGCCGAAATGCAATGCGCACATAAGCTAATAACAGCAATAATAAAATAACAAGCACGATTAAACTCCACAATAATGTTACAATAGTCACTTACCTCTCATATAAACATGCCGAATCAAGCTGCGACTGTGAAAGAGCCAGGTTATAACGCCCGTCTGACGGTGAGTCCAGGAAACGGTATGATGCAACTCGGCCAAACATTACTACTGATCCGTTCTAAATACAGAAAATAAATTAAATTAAATTTTTTCCAGCTCTCTGTTACAGGTCAGATTCAGATGAGGGTTCGCGGTTTAATAACGATATTTCTTTTAAAAGGGGCGTACACGGATTTATCAAAACAGATATGTATAAAATTATCAATGTACAAGTGTAACTAAAATGTAATTTTTTGATACTCCCAGTAAATTCAATTGATCCATTCAAAAACTATTTGCCTTAAGATTGTATGTAGAACAATGAAAATTGTCTGCTTAGGTATACAAAGTGTGCTTATCTAAGGGTTAACTATGTTATAACATATTTTATAAAATTTTCAGTTTATCAGTCTATTTAAAAGTTGCACTCTAAGATTTCTTAAAGGAATGGTCAAGATTGAATGATGCTAAAATGAGTGACAAATATGTTGGCAGAAGCTGCCATGAACCCGAAGTAGAAGAAGTCAGAATCAACTCTCCTGCTAGGGTCCAAGTGCTAGCAGACAGGGGTTTCAACATATAGGATAGTCCTTATTTCAGTAGCTCAGCAAGCTAGAAAACGCACCCTAGCGGTAGATATTCTAGCTGGACAATGTTTATCTTTCAGGCAAAAGATCACCATCACCCTGAAGCAAGGTGTGGGTACGTTACGAGGCAAGAAGCCGGCGGAGGCAGGTGAGAGCCAACCTCTAACCGACCCCCCTTGAAAGTGACTGAGAGCAAAGGTGGGAATGCCGCGCACAGACTGAATCTCCGCGTCCTTTGCTAAGCATTCAACTAAAAAACGGGTATGCCCCAAAATGCCATTCCCTGGGAGATCAGGAGCGAAGGCCGATCTCATAGAAGGGAACTTTGTGGGGCGGGCATCCGCTGGTATCTCCGCTACAAAAAACTTTGTGTATGCTGCCAGTAAAATAAACATAGCCCAAGTTAACATCCACGACGCTGTTGCGGCATCAGCCGTGATAGCAAAGATGTTTTCAATCAACAATTTGGGCCTCGCACTAATTCAGGAGCCATGGGCCCTGAAACGGTTAGTTAAGGGACTAGCATGCAAGAATGCAACACCAGCTTGGGACACGAGAGTGACCAATTCAGGAGCATGCTTTCTTATTCATAATAAGTATAGAAATTATTCTCTACTTTCAGAATACGCTTCGCGAGACTTGGTGCCCTTACCCTTTGTATCGGAGGAGTTCACCGCACTATAATCATCGCTTCGGCGTATTGTGCTGGGGACGAACCAGCACCGCCGACCCAACTGCAGGCACTTGTGGAGCATTGTAATAAGATCCACATACCACTGCTGATTGTGTGATGCGAACGCACACAATACTGTCTGGGGCAGCACAAACCTCAACAATCGAGGTAAAAGCTTCCTAGAATTTATACTAAGTTCTTCCCTTGATATTTATAATGTGGGAAATGCCCCCACTTTTGTTACTAGGGTAAGACAAGAAGTACTTGATCTGACGCTTGACAGCCCGAGCATTAGTTGGCTAGTAAGAAACTGAAGAGTATGAAATGAGCCGATGTTGTCAGATCGTAGAATATTTTTATTCGATCTTGAAAACACAGGTTTGATGAGAATGCCAAGGAAGACAAACTGGGAAGCTTTAAATGAAACCTTAGGAAGCAAACTGAACATAGATTTTAGACGAGCTCCAGCCCATCGTCTAGGCTAAGAAAACGCAGTAGAGGACACCACAAGAGCCATTATAAACGCGTATGAATCTAGCTGTCCTCTTACTACGAATATGAGAGGTAAAGAAGTGCCATGGTGGAGCAACAACCTGTCAAAACTTAGATCTAAGACGCGTAAGCTGTTTAACGCAGCAAAGCGGAACGGAGACTGGCAGAGCTACAAAGAGGCACTTACCAAATACGACAAGCAAATTAGGAAAGCTAAAAGTAGTAGCTTCAGGAATTTTGGTGAGACAATAACAAGCACTCACTGTGCAGCACGACTTCACAAGGCTCTTGCGAAATCAGGTGGAGTGCCTACGTCTCTCAGAAAGTGGATGGCAGTTACACCGAGAATGAGAAACAGAGAGAACAGCTACTCTTAGATACTCAACTTCCTGGAAGCTCCCCTGACTGATATGTCAAGAGCACGACCAACACATCAAGAACTCGGAGGGAAGACTGGCAGACAGCGAAAGCCATTTGGTAAGAATAGCAAAAAGTATTCTTGCTCTGGGATTTATATCGAACAAGTGGAGACAGGCAAAGGTTGTATTTATTCCAAAGATGTGGAAAAAAGACCCAACGCAACTGAAGTCCTATAGACCGAACTTAACATCTTTTCTTCTAAAAAAAAAAAAAATGGAAAAATCTGTGGACAACGATATAAGAGAAGAAGTGCTACGCTACTTCCCACTTCACCACTGCCAGCATGCATACAGAGCGGGCAAATCTACCGAGACGGCTCTATATCAGTTGACGGGATTTAATGCTCTTGACACCAAAGAGACAGTAATCTGTGCCTACCTGGATATCGAAGGGCCATTTGACAACACGTCACACGAAGCCATTAGGCAAGCCCTAGAAAGGATAATCTGGGCAATGTCAATAAAGTGGCTCTCAATTGGGTACCTCGCCATGTTGGAATAGAGGGAAACGAAGTTGCGGACTCCTTGGCAAGACAAGGAGCAGCAAAACCCTTCATAGGACCAACTTTTCTGCGGAATAGGGGAACACACCCTTAGGGAAGAATTCAGGAAAACGGAGAAGTTAAACCGAGTTAAAAGACCTGGAAAAGCCTCTTAGAGGAAACTACACTACTTAGAGGAAACCTCTTCTAGGAAACTACAACCAGGAGAGATTCAAGGCATGCATCGGTCTAAGTAAAAATAACTTACGTATCCTTACAGGATTCCTAACGGGGCACTATAAACTCAGGGAACATTTAAGGAAAATTGGTGTTATGTAGGTACCCATCTGCAGACTTTCGCTATGGGATCAGTTAAACTCCGGAACACATTCTGCAATCCTGTGGGGAACAACAAAAGCAAAAAATGTGTGGGCAAATACCAGATACCAGACAGAGAGATATCCACCTTGGACTCACTTTTCATAACTTTATTATTATTTATCGGAAAAGGATGTTCAAACAACAATTAGGACTATGCACGTGTCGAAAAACAAATCAAGTCGGTTAGACAAGAGCACTATGGAAATTTACGCTACGAATGGCACTACCCCACCAGGCACTGAATACAGCTTACATGGTAGTGAACCTGGGACGAGCAGAAATGCTCAGGTCAGAGCTAGTCGGTTTCCGGGGGATAATAAAATAATGCAACTGCCTAAGCGCAAGCTCAAGGTCGCGAGTTGGAATGTTGAAAGCATGACTCGCCGTAGCTACGAACTTGAAGTGATGATGGCAAGAAGGCTTGTGGACATCTTGTGTGTCAAAGAGATGAAATGGCGGGCACCGGAAATCTGGCCCGCTTCTTGGACTTACGGTCAAAAGCTTGCAAGATGTATCACTTCGGAACCGAACAAGGTCGGAAAGAACTGCAGAGCTACTTGATGGCATCTTGAATATTTCAAAACCAAGTGACCGGTTGATGTCTCTTAAGCTGGTGATTCAAGGTGAGGTGTGGAATATCGTTAGTGCATATGCTTCTCAAGTTGGATGCAAGCAGAGGGAAAAAGATGCATTCTGGATAGAATTTCACAATCTCATCAAGCCGATCCCAAAGGTAGAGCTTTTGTTTGTAGAATGAGGACTAGGAAGAGTGCCAGAACTAGCAACTCTTCTGGTGAAGATATAATACATATAATACAATACATAAAGCAGCGGTGGGAATGAGACCCAGATTGACTATCATTGTAAAACCGCGGGTCAAAGATTGCAAAATGATTTTGGGTGGGGCGATCGTAACACAACACGGCCTCCTGCTGACCGTCATTTTTATGGAATCGTCAAAGAAGAAAACTAGATTCTAGAAAACTAGAATCAACTAGTACAATTCGGATAAGGAAAAAGTATTTTTAAACAATGCAAAACTACCTTTTTCATATCATTGACAAAAAAGAATATGTAGAGTGCAGAGCACAAAATATGTGGGATGACTGGGCAATCATTCCCAGAAAATTCAAAGGGCCACTACAAACAAGTCAAAGAAACATATTGGTGGTCAGATAAGGTGATAAGTGAAAAGAATCCGGCTTCTTCAAGGCATGGAAGAAGTGCTCCACGAACAATAGAGATGAAAAGGCTCGCCTGGGTTTGGAATATAGACACGGCAGCAGATTCGCTAAGAAGAAGTGTGCCCAGGTTCAAGCAAAGAGAATGGAGGGCCTTTATCGGGAATTGGATAAAGTCTCCGACTACTTATACACACCAGGCCACACTGAACCTTAAAATAAATTGGTCACAATTTTCAATATTGCTGCTAAGAGGAGGACAAATGCCCAGGAGATTCGTTCGTCAAAATTTATCAACAATGCTCAGGGCGAGCTTCTTGGATGGTGGATGACGTCAAAATGCTTCACAGGTGACGGCAATTTTGTGAGTGACTTTTGAACAAACAGTTTCCCAGGCAATACTTTCCAGAAGAAGGAGCTGAACGAGCTTGCAAGAACGCCGGTGGCAAATATTATGTGAAGGTCGGCAGGATCTCCGGCTGGGCAAAGTTTCTCTTCGAAGCTCAGGATTCTTCAAACGCCTTTTCTCTTTACAGGTTTCTCTGTAGGGTGACGCTAAGGGCCCTCGAAGGCATATGAGAGCTGGTGGTGTTTGCTGCCAGAAACCCTACCTAACCTAACCTAACATTAAACTTTTTTTTAATTTTAAATAAGTTTTGATTTGAAGTTTCAACTCACATGCAAAATTGTTGGCTGCGTGATGTGGTGACCATTAACCGAGGTCAATGCATCAGCGTGCAATGGCGTCACTGTACATACTCCTTCCGTGAAGGAAATTAAACAGTGTCTGGCTTGTATAGATGGTCCAAACAATTGCAATGAATTTGTATTTGCGGATCCCACCTAAAAAAAGTTAAAGAAAAACGTTATTTTTTTTATTTAACGAAAACAGAAAAACAATTACTTCTACTGGATCGCTCCCCAATTTAATGCGCCGTCCACCATCCCCAGTATGTGTTACTTCCACTAAAGCAGGACCTTCTCTATCGCTGGATATATTGTTTACTCCATTTGATGCACCAAGTGGTTTCTTTTTTCGTCTTCTCGGCTGTGAATCTGCGGGTCGTCGTCTCACATGAAACATTATCGAGCCTAATGACACAAGCGGAAAACAATCGAAGGCAAATAAGTTTGTATTCAATGAGATTTATAGTTAAAAATAGAACGCATTACAAAGTTGTATAAGATGGCTTAAGCATTGAAAACAATAAAAAAAAAATACAGATTTTGGAATGGGCTTGCATCGATGTATATGTAGTATATTCAAATCAAATCATTTGTATTTGGAAGAGTCAGCGTTTTGTAGTTTTGAACTTTTCTGCGCTTATTCATAAGATTTTTATTTACATTCCAACAATCAAATACCAATGTTCAACGAGCCAGAACAAACGTAGATATGTATGTGTATGAGAAAAATATTTTCTATTATCTTTATAAATGAAAGTTCCACTCCTCCATACTGAATACTGACTACTTGTTAATGCTTTAAGATAGTTTTGGGCTTGAATAATGAGTCCGCAAAGCAATAAATGTCAAAAAGATAAGTATACATACATAAACCGACAGTGGAACTTCCTCTTGGCAAGGAATCTGAATTTAATAATCCACCCGAAAATACGAATTAAACAATAACATTTTGAGAAAAATCAATTAGAAAAAAGCATTATCGGAGACCAATTTCGTGAAAATGTTTAAAGTGACGCATATGTCGCTATCGAAGATACCCCATGCATTTCAAAGAAATGTATACCTGAATTTGAATACGGTTTTCCACAAAAAAAAATTACATGTAATCCGATGAAGTTAGACGGTTTGATTGTTTCCGTATAATGTTTAGTTTACTTATCTATTTGAAGCTCCAGCACTCTTGTCATTACGATTGGGTGATCGATTTTTTTTTGTCTGAATACTAATTATTGCCAGTGCTGGGCCTGGGATACACACATCGCAATATATTTCTTTATAAGCAATGTTCTACACAGTTGCAGCAAAAATAGAAGAAATTTTTATGGTGGCATGGAGAGATTTTAAATTTACTTACGACGAATCCCCCAATCCATCATTTTGTGTATTACTGTGACTTTGTGGATTATTTCATATTATTTATGCATATAAATTCAAATCAATAATAACTGCAATGGCACACTACACACTTATATAGGCAAATAAAAATTTAAAGTAACCGAACTCGAGTCGAACGAAAGTTAAACTATATCAAAAGAAAAAAATACGAAGGCTAAGCGTCCGTACATTTTGAGTTTATTTTATTTTATTTGTGCTTACAGCACCACCATTACTTCATAACTGAAGTCCTTGATGGATTAAAGATGCGTAGCAGTTCGCTGTTCAAGAGAATTATATGTCAAAAACAGCTTATCGTAAATTAAAAAATTCATTAAAGCGCTTTTTCATTTTTGTATATATGGGTACAAGCATGTGTTTTGACGAAGCTTCCTGAATTCGTATCTCAGTCGCTGGTGGTATGTACCTATATTTATGTGTCCCACATGAGCTTTTATAAGCCGGTTAGCTGAAGTAAGTGCGTAAGTTTTTATTGGTTACTGAACAGATGAAAGTTAGAGTGCAATGTATTTGAAATTAATTAACTCGAAGCTCAACTTCTGCCTGGTGGGTGAGGGTAAACAAATGTTGGGCGGTAGGATAAATATTTGCTTTTTTGACCATGCGCTGATTATATCCTTGTTCGGGGTACACAACTATGCTCGTCATTTCTCTTAAAATGCAATTGTACCTACAAAAACATTGATAGTTTTTTTTTTTTACAGAGAATGAGGCAATAAAGACACACATTTTCTTTTGTGTACCTACGGTAATATAAGAGATATTTCGGAAACGAAAAATGTTAATTTTCTCTACCCAGGGATAACAGAAGTATTTACAATAGAGAAAGTATGACCGTAACAGACTTATTCTATTTCGAAAAAAAGACCGTCAAGTAAGAAGACATACACGGAGCGGTCCGTCGGCATTAGTTGTAGGTGAAGCTGACCTTTATTGTGCAGTTTGTATAAAATTCTATTTGCTTATTATTGTATCTGGGAATATTTTACATTCTGTTGTTGGCCTTTTAGTAGTGGAGTCTACTGTTCTTATATTGGGTTGTTTTTTTAGTTTTGCCATTAAAAAAGGGTGGCATTAAACTTTTTCTTTAATTTTTTTTATTCATTTTTTTTAAATGAACTGTTATAAACTTATTGTTTTTATAAAGCTCTTGTGTTGGTTAACGTTCATATGGTTGTGGCTGCGTCAAATTTGGTTGATGTAAAATAAGTGGCCCAGAAGTTACGACTTTACTCAGTCAACTAAAGTGTTAATGGGCAAAAGATATACTGCGTTCGGTATTTATTTCAAATTTTTGCCTATCGTTTTGTAAATAGAGGAAAGGGTATATATTTTCTTGGCCTTTTTACCATTTTCAAAATTTAAAATCCCTAAAACAGCAATTTAGATTTCTTTCCAATTACCAGCTGCGTTTCATTGACCACCTTTCTTAAATGCTACGGACATGGATTTCTGCGAAAACTCTAAAACATGCTGTATTTTTTTTCTTTTGTTTTAAAACTTAAGGTTGGAAACAGCAATATTGAAACTTTTTAAATAGAGTAAGCCAGGAGTTGTAAACGCTTCATACTTCAGCCAAATTTAAATAAGACCTTTATTATTACCGTTACCAGACAAGAAACCTTTAAAAAATCGTTTTCGAAAATGTTTTTACGTTTTTGAATCAAGTCTTTGAAGTTTTTGCAAATTCGAAGTTTGCTTTAGCTTTACATAAAATCTCAGAAGATGGACTATGCCCGTTATTTATTTCAAAGCTATACTTTATACCGTTTAGGAGCTAGAGGGAAATAAATACCTTCTTTTGATCTTTTTTTATAATTTTTTAAATTTCAAATCCATAAAACAACTATTTTGAATTTTTCAGTTCCCATTAGACTTTTTTTCAATCGCGCAACTATGCGTTTTTTTAAATTCTATGGCCAACGGCTCGGTTGCTTTTCGTCACGTTGCTTTTCGCCACGTTGCTTTTTGGCCACGTTGCTTTTTGGCCACGTTGCTTTTTGGCCACGTTGCTTTTCGCCACGTTGCTTTTTGCCACGTTGCTTTTCGCCAAGTTGTTTTTCGCCACGTTGCTTTTTGCCACGAATTAATTTGAACTCAGGCAACATTCGAGTTTAAATATGCATGGTTACATAACTCCGTAACAAGCCATAAATTTCTCACATTTTATTGCATACTCCTCAATGAATATTTATTATTTCATAACAGTAAAGCTGTTGCGGTAGTAAGAGTTGGCCAACTTTTAACTATTGTAGCGCTTAGAAAAAACGAAATAGGATTGTGATTTTGTTTCTTTCTTTTAGTTTTCATGTGTGTCAGTCAGTTTTTCTTCTAAATAAGAAAGTCAGTATATTGCTTGCTTATACGAAAAAGCCTTTATTCTTTTAAAACAAGTGGGAAAGTGAAACAGTACGTATATGTAATCATTTCAGTCCGTCTACGACATATTGCAAAATACCCTACCCTATCTATAAAGGAAACTGCTACGCCATCAAAAAGTGGGTGGGATATACAAATATAAATGTTAAATGGTTTATGCTAGGTGGGTGCATACATTTTGGACTAAAACTCCGCCTTCGTTCGATAACTCGATTAAATGAAATAACAAATGTGCGACCACCTCTGTTTCTTAAAAACACTTCAGTATCTTACTTATGTATATTCCAGTTGTGTTAGTGCCCTAAAAAAAGCACTGCCCTAAAATAGTGCGCTCATAAAACTTACGAGTAGTCATACCCACTATTAAGTTAAGAGCGGTATTATGTTCGAAAATTCGAAATCAACTGTGACTTGTGACACAAATATTTCAATCTAGTTCTCATTTGGTTTCACTTCACGACTCCAGGATACAAGTTTTCAAATACAAAGAATTAATATATATTCGTGGAATATTTTTTTTATTTTAAATTTTGTCTTTTCCAAAAAGGTAGGTTGGTCTTTCGTTTTCATCAGAGGCTGGTGCCGGCGGACGAAGGACTGAATGAAGCATTAAGTGCGTCCATTTTTTTTTACCTAAATATCGTGCCCTAGTGCACTTAAAAATGATTGTAATTCTTGAGTGCCTTATTGAGTTTAAGTGCGATCTGTATCGAAAATGATAATCGAGATTTTAAGCAGTCTAAAAAATAAAAGATTATATCAAATGCCATCTTGTCTATACAACAATAATTGCTGGGCAAACCTAATAGCTTCCAAGAAGATGTTCACTGATTCCTTTTGAAACTAAATTAGGACAACGAACAGTCAAAAATATTCTGTTAACATTTTTTAGCAATGTTTGACAACAAAAAAATTCGAAAAAGGTTTCGAAAACCTCTCGCATAATTCGAATTTAGACAACACCTATTAGCGTTTGGTGAATACGCAGCAAAAATTTAAAAATAAGAGCTGCTTAAACTTAAAATCGATATAAGATTGCTTCGTGAATACCGCCCTAAAAAAAAACTATTCCACTCCACTCCAGCCCAGATACTGTGACATTTAAGTGAACACTCAAAATTTTCATCGTACACTCGGAAATTCTATTTTTGATATTAATTAAAATGGAGTCAAGAGTCGAAAACGTGAGGCAGCTATGAAGCTCCCTCAAGGAACTGAAAGACCAACATTTACGATTTATAACTGAATAGTTTCTTCTGTGCTCACATAAGAATAATTTTATTTGCATCATTTATGCAATTTTTTGCCGATTTCACTATTAATTAAAATAAAAGCTAACTTGCAGTTGCGTAGAGCAAAATTAGCTAGTCTTAGTTTGTTTTTGTTCTTAGTCTTGCCAAATAGCAATGCTTTTAACCTTGGCTCCACAGATACCAGTTGAAAAATGAATCCAACGCAGACGGTTAAACTTATTTCACTGCACATACCTTAAGCTAAAATTCAAGCTTTTGAAGCTTTTTATTAGACACTTGACATTTTTTGCGACTTTTATAAAAAATTTTATAAAAAAATTTATGACAATTGAGTGCCCTCATTCTATGTGAGTGATCACTCTAGGTAGGAGTGAAGATTATTTCATACGAGTTTTCGCACTTCACTCCGGAAACATCGCACACTCGCACTAGTCCTTAGAACACTACACTCCACTTCACTTCACTCATTTTATTAAAATGACCCATTAACTATGAACGCTATAATTATTTAAGCTCTACGCAGCTTTTCTTTATTCATTCTGTTAGGCTTTGGAATACTTTTTTGCATATCAAACGCATGCTATAAAACCGCCTTATAAGTCCACTTCATCCCTTATTTGAAAGGGGCGTGGTCAAACTGCTCCTAATTACAAACTCTTGATTATAACGCAGATATTTCCAAGTAACTAAATGGCTAAAAACTGGCTAAAAACTTTTTATAAACGAAGTCTGGAATAAAGTCTCGTTTATATAACCTGACCATTTTTTTCCATCATCATCATCATTTTCGGATGCCGCTTATCCTTTAAAAGGATCGCGGAGCGAGGGTGGCTAAATGGTCTTTCCATCTTTCTCGATCCTTCGCCACCAACTCAAGAGACAACGGCGCAATCCCCAGGCGGGACTCAGAGAGGTTCTTTACCTGATCCCACCACCTGTTTCTTGGCCTACCAGGGGGGCGACGCGCTCGCATCTCGGCTAGCATGACCTGTCTAGGAAGTCTGTCATGGAGCATGCGAACAACGTGTCCAAACCATCGAAGAATCGATCGCTCCACTCGGAGAAGTAGCTGCTCAACATTAAGATTCCCACGAATACTGACGTTTCTCTCTCTATCCCTTAGTAACACCAGCAACGCACCTCAGGAATCTCATTTCGGCAGCTTGTACCCGCGATCTAATTCTTTCGGTCATTACCCAAATTTCATGACCATAGATGAGGGTCGGAACGAACACTGAATTAAAAACTGAGATCTTTGCTTTCACTCCAAGCTCAGCTTTCCTGATGACCGGCCGGCGCAGTTCCTTTACTATTGCTCCAGCTTGGCCAATTCTACAGGACAACTCAGTATCACTCCTCCCATCTTTCGTGAAAAAGAACCCGAGATACTTAAACTTCTCCACCTGTTTTAATGGAACTCCATTTATGTGCAGGGTACACTGCACAGGAGTTCGGGAAACAACCATCTCTTCCGATTTGTTCACGTTTATGCTTTCATCCCAGCATCACCACAGATGCAAGGATGGCCAAATCATCTGCGAAAAGCAGATGGCTCATCCTCTGATGCCAGCCAATTCGAAACATTGCTCGCCAAGACTGCGCTTCACCATCCAGTCCATATATGCTATGAAAAGGAGCGGCGACAGAAAACAGCCCTGGCGAAGTCCAACGCGCACATAAAAAAACGGGATTTGACGCCCCTTATCCGTACACAGCTTTTGCAGTTTCCATACAAAGACTGAAAAGGCTTCTCAGAAGAGGCCCACTCAGCGCATAGTCCTGCAAAACTCCCCACAGTGTATCCCGAGGGACTCGGTAATACGCTTTTTCCAGATCTACAAAACACGCATAGACCGGTTTGGCATATTCCCAGGCCTTCTCAAGAATAACCTTCAGAGTAAAAAGCTGGTCGGTTGTGCCTTTGCCAGGCCGAAAGCCGCACTGTTCTTCCCGTAACAAGTTCTTCCCATTTTTTTTTCGTAAAATAAAATTTTAATTTTAATGTAGAATTTTAATAAAATACATTTTTTTTCGATTTAAAACAAAAATATTCAATAAAATGCATTTGAAAAATTAACCTTCAAATTAATGCCACGCCCACTAGGAGAGGTAAGGCGATGAAATTTTCAAAGCTAGTATGAAACTTGGCTTGTTCTTCTTATCGACGGGGAAGCCAACATATTTGCCAACTGATAGGAATAAAATTCCTGACCTCGTCGAATGAAGACATCGCAAAAAGGGTACCCGTTGCCTTACAAGCGTAGAAGAACCTCATGATCTCTGCTCAGATCACTCGGCAGTTCTTTTGAAAATCGGCGAATGCGATCTTTCCAAAAAAGGAAAGATCGTCTAGATTAACCAACAACAACACCAACTGTGACGGCTTTAGAAAAAACAGCAAAGAAAACATAAATTTGAATCAACCGCTCAAAACGCCGCTAGAAATAAAAGACGAAATAGAAAAACTCATGAAAGTTATTCAGAGCGCTGCGTGGAATAATACTTCTTTCCGAAGGACTGCAGTAACGAACAGCGGAACAACATACCCGCGCGAAATAGAAGAGCATATATGCGAAAAGAGGAGGGGGTGCAAGAGATGGCTACGTTCGCGGGCACCCCCGGATAAAACCATCCTAACCCACCTTTCCAACAAGCTAAAGCACTTACTGTAAGATTTTAAAGGTCGCGAAACCACTTCTTATCTTGAAAGCTTGACTGCCGATAAAGAGCCCAAATATTCGCTTTGGAAAGCCGTAAACTCCATTAAGAAGCCAATAGTACACTTAGCGCCATTGAATCCAGTGAGTAAGTGATACAGTGTGTACGTGATAGTGTGTGTTACAGTCCATAAAACAGACCGTTGAATACCCCATCCTATCCCACATTGTAAAATGCTGATGGCATAGTTTTTTGACATTTTGTAAGTAATGCAAACTTTGAAAATTGTAAAATGCTTATGTTATTGTTATATTTTGGCATTTTATAAATAGTGCAAACTTCATATGCCCTTTAGGTCTTAGGGGTCTACCATTACTATTTCACCGTGCTACAAACTTGTGGCAAACTTAATATACTCTCATAGGATGGGGTGTAAAAAGCAAACGGTGAGTGGGCAAGAGGTGAAAAAGAGAAAGAGAATTTAGAAGAAGCGTTCAAACCGTTTGACGGCGAACTGTTGGTCGAGGATCTCAATCCCAATATGGTACTAAATAATTATAGAATAAGAACCGTTTTAGTGGCTGAACTTCGTCAAACAATACGAAATTTTGAAATATAACAAAGCTCCGGGCTATGTTTTAATAACGGTAAAATTATAAAGGAGCTATCGAAGAAAGCGTTAGTCATGCTACTCTACATCATTAACGCCTCCATGAGAATTTTATACGTTCCCCGGCAAGCTAAAGTGGCCGAAGTTATTATGCTTCTGAAAAACGGGAAATGCACCAACGACAAAAAATCATATCGGCGGCTAAATGTGTAAAGCTGCTAAGCATACTTTGACGAGTTTTACAGGAGAGTGAAAAAACACATAAAACCTAAATAAGGCCCAATTTAAAGAATTCCAAAATCCCGTTTCTATATGTTTCCCTCCCTTACCCTTACAGAGAGGAAAAGCTATATTTTTTTGCATTTAATTATTCTTTTATTCAATTTTTTTTTTTGGACTTAGCATATTTTCTTAACCGAAGTTTTGTTTAATTTCATTGCGCGGGAAGACTTCGCAAGTTTTCGTTAAATAAAATTTATTTTTTTACTCACAAACTAAGGGAGAAACCAGGACTTAACAAATTTTCGCTTATAGTTTTTTGAAGGTTTGAACGTAACAAAAATATATACTTGCGATTCTTCAGTAACTTAGTCAAATCGGAGCATTTTTTGATTAACAAAATGGCATCAAAATCTCTTTTTTGCCCAAAAGTGAACTTAGCAGCTTTACATATTTAGCCGACGATATACAGACTTATTTCGCTACTGCCTATAAATATCTAAGTTATTCCAGAATCTATTGCTTAGGAGGTTGCAACCAATTATTGAGAAAAAACTATTGATTCCGGATCTCAAAATTGGAAAAAGCAGTCAAGAATCGACCGTCTATCGAATAAGAAATAAGAATAAGCATTTTAAGTAAATGAGACTCCGTTCTAGATTTTACTCTTGCAAAATTTTTAGCCACGTCTCCTTTAAAGTGTCAATTTCACAAAAATTTTGAATTTGAACCAAAAAGTTACATTTTTGATAACTACTAATAACTACTAATGTGGGATAGGTCGGGGTATTCAACGGTCCGCTTAACGGACTATAACTACTTCTGCGTATACAGTGCAGCTCAACTGAATAGGTTTGACTTCTTTTTTAGACTTAAAACATAATATCTTCATAATGAGCACTCGGATTTAAAGCAAATAAATTTTGTTAAGTAAAACGGTCAATTATTTATAAAATGCAAAAGTTTTTTTTTTTTGGTTATGTTTTTATATTTTGTTTATTATATTTTCAAAAACATAGCTGAAAATTTACATAATTTTTGGCTCAAGTGAATAGGTTTGACCAACAAAACTTTAAAAAAAAATTATTCACAGCAATATTTCATGGCGCTTGGTAACTTAAATAATAAAAGACACTATTTCTACATTATTTAATATTTGGTATGACCACCTTTATTCTTAATTACTTCAAACATTCGAGTTGATAAGGAATCGTAATATTTTTCAATTTCACTTAGTGAAATAGTTGACCAGGCTTTTTTAATCGCTTCAACCAGGGTCGCCGAGTCTTGAAATTGTCTTCCCCCTTCATACACTCTCCTGGATAAAAGTCCCCAAATGTTCTCGATAATATTTATGTCTGGGGAGTATGGCGGCCACTCGAGCAAGTTGACATTCTGGTCCTTAATCCACTGTTTTGTAACCCGGGCTGTATGGATGGGGGCGTTGTCTTGTTGGAACGTCCATTGAATAGGTCCAAAAATTTCGGAAAACTGGGGAAAAGCCTTTTGGAGCACAGTCTTGTAGACATTAGCATTCATCTTTGGTGAAAGAAACTGCAGCTCGCAAGTTCCATAAAACGATATGGCTCCCCAAACCATTACGCCTCCTGTACAGGAGTGATGACGACTCAAAAAGCATTCCTCTTTTCGCATATCGTGAAAATAATAGTTGTAGCCATCCGGTCCGTCGAGATTGAACTTTTTTTCGTCGGAGAAGACCACAGCCTTCCACTCCTTGTTCCATGTCATGTGATCCCGCGCAAATCGAAGTCGCGCTTCCTTCCGTGCATCATTGAGAGGAGGTTTTTTTTTATTTTTAATCTCTTTAAGTGTTTAGCACTCCGAATAACTCGTTTTACCGTTGCCAAACTAGCATTTACACCGCATTCATCCCTGATTTTACTGGCAGAGAGGTGGGAATTCGAAGCAGTTCGAAGGATTAGTCGCCTTTCTGATGCCGTTGTAGTATATTTTTTTCCTCCTTTCATTTTTTTCCCGTAATCGCCTTCATTACGAAGAAAATTGCTTACCACGTTTTGGCTTCGACCAATCTTCTTTGCAATTTCATTATGTTTTAGGCCATTCAATATAGCCTTTAATTTGACCTTTTTCAAAATCGGTTAAAGATTTTCCCCGACCCATATTAAAAGAAATGGTAGCAATTAGTTTAAATTTAAGTAGTCCAAAGAAATGATATGTTTTCAATCACGCAGTCAATCAAAAAGTGAAGTCAAAGTTGTCAAACCTAATCAGATGAGCCAAAAATAGACCACACATTTAGCGAATTACACGATGAAAGTAATCTGATTTACCGTTGCATAGAATTCGGTACACTTTTTTGTCACATTATGAGTAAACAAATGAATGTTCAAAACAAAATAGAAAGAAGGAAAAAATGCCATAGGAACAAAGAGAGAAGAAAAAATAGAAGAAATTTTTTTTAAACCTATTCAGTTGAGCGGCACTGTACACTAAAGCAATGTTTTTTTTTGTTTAAATTGGTTTAAAAACTTAAGTCGGAAACGGCATTTTTGAAATTTTTTTAATGCAGTAAGCTTGCCTTTTTAACGATATATACTTCAGCCAAATTTAATAAAGATCGTTTAAGCCGTTAAGGGACTAGAAATCTTTCAAAAGTCGTTTTCGAAAATGTTTTTACGTTTTTCAAGTCAAATCTTAACTTCATCAGAAGTTAACTCGTATCAGAAGATAGACTATACCCGTTATATTTTTCGAAATTATACTTTATATCGTTTGGGAGTTGGAGGGCGTTCTTTCTTTCGTTCAACATTCGTTCTTTTTTATATTTTTTAAAATTTCAAATCCCTAAAACAGCTATTTTGAACTATTTTTCTTGAATATTATGGCCACCGTTTTTGCGTAAGCGGTAAAACAAGCTTCTTTTTTTATACCTATATAGGGCCCTTTTTTCAAAATCATTCTCCATGACTTTTACTGACATTCCCTGACCACTTTTTTATTTTCCCTGGCCAAATTAAAAAAAAAATTCAAATAAACCAACAAATTTTCCAAATTTTAAAGAAAATTAAATTAAATTGGACAATTTATGATACGTGTTATTTTTTTCATCTGATTTCTTTTAATAACACCGGAGAAATGGGACATACACACACACACACACACACACACACGTTTTTTCATGCCCTTCTGATTTTTTTTTAAATGTGTCAAAACGGCAGTATTAAAACTTGTTGTGAAAAATATGATTTAAGCACTTCGTTTACTTTGAGTTGCTTTGTTCGTGTGTTTAATATTGGCTTTTTGTACTAAGCGGTTCAAAAGTTATGGCCTCAAACCCGCTCAACCATGTCATCCATTTTTAACTCTTTATTTCTCAAAAACCTTTCAATATTTTGAAATAATTGGAGTTTTTGTTAAATTTCAGTATTTACTTAACCCAAGAAGGTTTTTCTAGTTCTTGCCTGCTTAACTTCTCAAAAATATTATTGAAGAAACATTTATTCCATTTTCCCATGAAACTTCAAACTACAATCAAACCGTTATTTGTGCCTAAAAAATATTGCCGTCGTTGGGCTCTCTGGCTATATTCGCAGTTTATAATCACACTAAATTTTTTTTGTTTAGGTATGCTAACCTCATTAACTTAAACATATCACTTTGAACTCACATTCTGAAACATCCTGTTTATTATTTTTTTTAACTCTTAAGCTTTATAGAAATTATATAACTATAATTTTTGCAACCAAAACAGTCAAAACAGGAAACTGTACGCTGGTGGATTAATAAACAAATGGAAAATAATTGTTTACAAGATACGAATGACCATCTAACTATTTTTTTATTATTGATTATTATTGAATATCAACAATTTTTTTATTATCTCTGAAACCGATCTGAGGATCGCGCCTGTATCTCTTGAGTAGGTGGCGGATGATCGGGAACGATGGAAGGACCATTTAGCCGCCCTCGCTTCGTGACCCTTTTAAGCGCTCACCAAAAATGATTGATTGATGGTTATTGTTGAGTTGATCAATCAATTCATTGTTTGTCGCAAACACATGTTTGTCTGTTATAACTGACCCTAATAAATACAACATAAATACTGCCGCTTTGGGAAACCCTGTCCATATTTTTATTTCTGTAATGCATCCTTTAACAGTACCGCAAGAACATAATGTTAATTGCTTAATGTTAATGTTTAAAAGATTAACACGCCTAGTTTTCATCAAATGCTGCTAATTGGGTGACCTTGAAGCCCCTTTTTAAGGTTTTCCATGGTCAGATGTTTGTTTTAATGGTTATGATGTTCACGCTTGTGCTGAATCTGTTAGAAAAATTATTCTTATTGATGATTCATACATTTCTCACAATACAAAAAGATTAGGAACCAACAATTCAAGCGAAATTGCGACGTGCCTAGACTGCCGAAAATAGAGCTGTCAGTGAGCAGGTTGGGAAAGTATTAACCATCCTCTTCTGTTCCTTCCCCCCAACATGAAAATAAAACAGGCAACATTCAGTATACTCGGGTTCATAAGCTTTCCTGTGTTGTATGCCAGCCAGGAAAGAAATGCTGTCTCCATGTTCCATTACTCATGGGAAACGCTCTTCATCCCTGCAGCACCTTAAAAAATCGTTTAACCACATTATATGGAGTCTACTTGCGTGCTATTCTATTAAACAGAGTTCGGTTCGTGATGAGAACAGTCTTCCAAAGCAATGTTTAATCATAATATACAATAATCATAATTTCTTATACGGGGTATATCTCACAACCTTTTTAATTATGTTTAACTACCGCCGAAGCTTTTAAAGCTATATCATACTAGTTATGTCTTTACTTTTAAAGAAGACTCTTTTGTCTTATACTAGTTCTTCACCGGTAATAAAATGAAGATTAGCGGGAGACGGTTAAAAATAAATCCCAAAAAGGGTTCACCGAAAAAATATAGGATGAATTTGACACGAACTCTTTGCTTCTGTCATTTTGGCTCTCAAAAGAGTGTGGCGATATCATTTCCCATGAGCGAAAAACGATTTTCACTTTAAAAATCACAATAGAAATCGTACTTGTGGCAAATCTGTCGTGCAGGGACAGATTCAGTTTCCTTTTTTGATTAGCAGACTGTTACAAAGGTGAAAAAAGGGTTTGTGAATAGGGTGAATGGGATTTATGAGAGCATTTATTTTGAATCTCTTGCCGAGTGGATTGATATTTTTATGGTAAATCGCGCGATTTGCAGGGGATTTAGTAAAGATTTATCTAAATCGCGGATGAGTGCCTGATGGAGATATGATATTAAAATGTAATTTTTCAACTATGTTTATGAAACTGAAACTATGTTTTTTTTAGGTTTGCACACCACACTGCCCATCTGACTAATTTATTATAAAGATCTTTGTCGTCCACATAAGCTACCACAATGCATCCCTCTACTTGCAGATTCATCAGTAGAAAATGAAACACCAAATGAACACCCCTAAAATATCGAAAGTAAAGAACTAATAACAATAAAATTTGCATCCCTTCTTAGACATAAGTATTTTTCATATAATAATTAGCCTCACCTCTAGACGTTGGGTGATTCATAAGGATAGATAAAGGGCACTCATCATCGTCCAGAATATATTCAGTCCCATCACAATTAACCTGTTAATTAAATTAAAATATAAACACTAGAAATGTACTCAACAAGATAATTCAAAAAATAACTGACCTGAACCAAACAATAGTGTAGAGGATCAGCCTTTTCCAATCCATACTTTGAAAGCATTTCTCTAACTACGGCTTGCGCACAATCACGTATAGAGAGCAATAATGTTTTATAAGGGACATCTTGACATAGGCTCTCTCCGTAGATTTTAAGTGTGCCACCAGTGTCTGGTCCTCCATCTCTGGACCTAAACTGTTGCAATTTCTTTTCGAGTTTTTGCTGCCTTCTTCTTCGCATGACAGCTTCAGGATTTGAAATGGAACGAGTAAATGATGTATCGGGCAGTTCGGTGTACAATTTTCCAGCCACTTGAGTCTCGTTTTCATTATAGCCCGTTGAGTCTGTGTTTAACTTTGCCAATTTTTCTTTCTTCTTTTGTTCTTTCTTTTCGCGTTTTGAAAGTTTTCTTTTAAACTGGACATCGTTTGTTTCGATAGGCTAAGGGAAATTTAAAAAAATAAAAAAAATGTACTCATCAGTGAGACTTGTCACATTACCGTTGTCTTTTGATCTATATTTTTCAGCAAAAAACGTCCTTCCCTGTCGTCTATGTGCCAATTCAGCTGAACTAATAGAGGCTTTTCATCAGGGTTAAGTCTCCTTTCCTCACCATTTGCGTGGACCTCGTACAGGGCATAATTTGGAACCGATAACATCCGCATATCAGGTCGGAATTTCTCAATCAGCGTATCTACATAAATTATTTATTAAAGTAATCATTTCAAGACATGAATCATTTTCTATTTACCTATTACATCAGATACTGTTGCATCAGAAGCGACACGAATACATTTAGTTGCAACTTTTTGACCCGCATCTTGAAAGTAAAACCGCATTACTCCATGAAAAAGGAGGTTCTAGAAATATAGGAAAGCAGAGAGTATAACTTTATCATCTTTGAATTATATTGACAGTCTACGTACTTCATCGGGTTCTGATAAAGCGAATAAGTCCAAACGGTTGGCATTCCATTGCTGAATAACCGAGCGCACTGCTTCGCGATCCAACATCTTTTTATGGTTCGTCATATTTTTCAGCTATTTCTAAAACAATAAAAGATTTTTTGTTGTCAAAAAATATATATAAATTCATACATGTACATTTCAATTAGATGTACAACTCAATAAGATAATCTAAAGTTTAGTTTTGGTTAAAAGAAACTTAATAGGATTTTTTTAGAGAAAGTCGAAAACTTATGTTTCTCTCAACTTCGAGACTGAATTATGTAAGTGAGCGCCTCACGACGATTCGCGAAGGCTTGATTCGCCATCATTTACCTCATATGCGCGCCCCTACAGAGGAGAAAGATGACGAAACCAAATATATCAAAGCAGATAAGCAATGATAGCAATGACATCAAGATTGTCCTAGGCGATTTTAAGCCGAGCTAGAAAGAGAAGCATCTTTGGTCGCACGATCGGAAAACACAGCCTGCAAGACACGACTTTCGATAACGGGATCGGGCTGAACGACTTTTCTACGCAGCGACACATGGTAGCAAGTACAACATTTCAACATCAACAAAGAGGCATGGATATCTCCTGATAAATCAACAGTCAACCAGACTGACGCAAGGTACTCTTCCAGTATGATGGATGCCCGAACTTTCCGAGGGGCCAACATTGACTCGTTGTAGACAAGGCTAGCTACAATTCGCAAGTGACCACTAGGGCCTGTTAAAACCGAGTCTCTCAAAACCTTCTACGAAATCCTATGCAGCCAGCATCATGTGTTGACAGCCAGTGGCAACATGGCCAAAATGCCATTAGAGATGCCCCTCTAATGTGCTGGGTTTCACACGGCAATCACAACGAAATACCTGGTTTAACAATGAATGCCAGCAAGAAAATGCAGCTGTACATTCGAACAGCTGCAAGCAAAAGTTATCTACTTCCTTTATACAGAAGAAAAGGTGATACTTGCCACATGATGATGAAAAGGTGGCAGCTTGCCACAATTACCGTTATATCAAGCTGATGTCTCACACAATGAAGATCGTCGAGCGGGTACTAGTTGGTCGACTGCGGAAAATAGTAAGGCTATCTGAGGACCAGTGCGGGTTTGTCGCGGGTAAATAAACCACTGATGCAATCCAAAGTATAAGGATCATAATAAAAAAAACATCGGGATGCCCTTAAAGATCTGCATATGGTGCTGGTTGATTTTGAAAACGCTTTCGATAGACTACCACGAGATCTGATATCGGTGGCGCTCCGCTAAAAAAACGAGGAGCTCCAGAAGCCTACGTGCGGATGATCATGGATATGTATGATGGAGTACAGACAAGAATAAGATGTCCTTCCGGAGTCACTGATGAGTTCCTAATTACAGTCGGTGTACATCAGGGAAGTGACCTAAGGTCCTTGCTTTTCAATGTAGTCCTTAAATATTGTCTGCTTGAAGAAAAACCGACGGACCCGAAATTACATCAGTTGTTCTTCGCTGACGATGGAGCCACCATAAGTGAAGATCATACATCACTGCAGTGAGCACTTGATATATGGGTGGATGATTTGGAGGGGAATGGGTATCGTATAAGCCAAAAGAAGACAGAGTACCTGTGCTGCCCATTCTCTGACCTACCCGAGTTAGTTCCAGACATTTAATTGAATGGAAATGTGCTTCCCAAGTGTGAAAAGTTAGTACCTGGGGTCTATGATCAAAAGCAAAGCAAACTGTGATGACGACATAAATCACCGCGTAAGCGGGTGGGATGGATGAAGTGGCGAGAAAACAGCCATCTTCTGAGACCGAAAAATGCTCCTAAACTGAAAGGAAGGCGCTACACCGCAGTTGTGCGTCTGGCGCTCACACATGATGAGTATCCGGACAGATAGAAAGAGATAGACTAAGAATTGCAAAATTCCGAGGAAGCCTCCATGTAAAAGAACCTATCTCCAGGAAAAAGGAGCATGACCGGCTCAGTTGGTAGTGCTTTCAAAGGAAAAAAATTTACGAACCCTGTCAAAAAGGCAACGTCAATCAAGATTCCAGCGCAATCACGAAAGAGGGGAAGGCCTGAACATTCATTGATCACACAAATGCAACGATAACAGCATTTATTTTGCCTCAGTGACGAAGAGTCCAAAACCGGGTCTGTCGGTTTATTCTCAGGTCAAATCGGCGTATCCCACAAGCGGGTCATTTGGTATGCAGTAGAATGGGAGGGTTATGATGCATCGCTTCAGATCATAACCTCGCGCCTAAACGAAAAAGAAGAAGTAAAGGGTCCGCCATCTAACGTTTTTTTTCAACTAGTGCTTGTTTCGTGAATGGTAACACTTACCTCATGTCTGATTTGACAGATACTTAGTTTTATCCTTCCGCTGAACGAATATGGTTGTGTATACGCTTGAACAACGCTGGGAAATATCGCGACATTACTTCAAAAATCATGGTAATGTTGCAAAATGTATGCGAAAATTTTCAGATGAAGCTTATTTTGATCTTGGCATGTATGTAAACAAGCAAAATTGTCGCATTTGGGGCCCAGAAAACGCGCACGCATACATTGAAAAGCGGTGCGGATTTCGGTCCAGAGGCATAATTGGTCCATTTTTCTTCGAAAATGAGCAAGGAGTGGCCGTTACAGTCAATGGCGATCGTTATCGGCCCATGTTAAACGAATTGAAGAGGAGAATATTGGCAACATTTGGTTTCAACAAGGACGGCGCTACGTGCCACACAGCCGAAGCTACATTCGATGTTTAGCGCCCTGTTTTTGAAGATCGCATTATCAGCCGCAGAGCTGATGTCGCTTGGCTACCTCGGAGCTGCGATTCGACACCATTGGACTATTATTTGTGGGGTGCCATAAGAGATAAGTGTTACGCCGACAAGCCAGAGACAATTGACGCTTTAAAGGACGATATTCGTGAAGCCATTGGTGAAATACAGCTGCACGCAATCGATAATGTGCTTAAAAATTGGACCGATCGTGTAGGCTACTGCATGACCAGCTGAGGCAGCCATTTGAATGACATTTTTTTCCATTATTAACCGGAAGGATTGTACCTTCAAATAAAAAAAGAAATTTGAGAAAATATTCAGTAGTTTTTTTTACAGCATTTAAAAAAAAAAGTTATTTGGTGGATATGTATGTCTTTGCCCACTTTTGTGGGCGTAGCTTTAAAAAAAGTGATTTTTATAATGCATAGTTTGTAACACAGTAAAATAATCACGGTAGACCCCTAAGACCTTTCAGAGAAATGATCGAGACCGTTAGGTGAATTGATTAAGCGATGTCCGTCCATCCGTCTGTATCTGTGAAGGTTTTGAGGTCTTCAAAATTAAGCTAAATGGCAGCAACTTCGTGCACGGCTTGGCTCTTCTCTTGGCTTGACAAAGTGTGAAAATTGGTTAAATCCGCCAACGGCCACGCCTACTACTGGCTTTGATGTGAGACAACCTCTATTTCACAATTGGACCGCCCACACCATTAAAAGTGGGCTTTAACATGTAAGATTTAAAAAAAAACCGAATTTTCGGAAAATTTACTCCAAATCGAAAAAAAAAAATTATATGACAAATTTTAAACATATTACTCGACATTTTAACATATTTAAACAGTTTGAGAACCGAAAAAGGACATGTTTTATACGGAAATCTTTTTTCGCTCGTGGAAAATGACATCGCCGCTATGTTTTGAGAGCCAAAATGACAGAATTGGCTTTGGGATTTATTTTGATTGAATTGAAATAAATTACTGAATTAAATATAAATCTGCATTAAATCCTCTACAAATAACGCAAAACAAATTTAAATCCTCTCGGCAACCGATTAAAAATAAATCCCCTAATTAATCTCCTTCACTTTTTTCACGAACCACTTTCAACGCTTTTCGAACACCATTTTAACAATTTGAGATTCCTAAACGACACTGAAACAGTACACGCACGTATAACAGGTTTGTCAGAATTACGATTTCTATTGGGATTTTTACAACGGAAATCTTTTTTCGCTCGTGGAAAATATCATCGCCGATCTCTTTTGAGAACTAAAATGACAGAAAAAGAGTGCTCGTGTCAAACTAATTCTGTATTTGTCTGATGGAAACGCTTTGGGATTTATTTTTATCGTCTCCCGTTAACCCCCCTATTATTGCCGAAGGAAACATAGTATTGCACGGTAATTAGGGTCGGGCATAAAGAAGTTCGTTACAGACTAACACTTGTTATAACAGGTTTCAAGTCCGTGACGAAGTGAAACGAGTTTAGAGTTTGGGCAACATTTTAGGTTATTTCAAAATATTACGAAAATTATACTGACGATAAAAGATAACCCACCCAAGTGGGTCACAAATCCATTGTGGACTATTCTGCCGTTCTAAGGAAAAAGGGCGCAAACGCCAAAAATCCGATATTGAGTAAGAAGCATATTCGGGATCGTGAAACAGTGCGTTATTTTTGTATGAACCAAAAAAAGTCATATTTCCAACAGAAAAGGTCTTAAAAACACAAATAAAAATGAAGAAAACTGATACCACGACATTCTTGAACAGGATTATAATTTCAAAGAGTTACCTACTGTAGGCGTACGCCAAAACAGTGAAGATTTTAAAAAGTTATTTCCACATTTTTATTTTATAAACACTTTAAGCAATTTTTTTGCACGTCCATACTAAGCAAAAATCGCACAAGTCCATTTTCTCTAAGCAATTGCAATTTCTCTAAGCAAATGTCAGTGCACAATAAAATAAAACATTTTTTTTTTTGGGAAATGCTTTTTTAAAATTTCCAAAAATTTTAAATATCAATGCGCGGAGATCATAAGCAGTAAAACGCATTTATCTCAAAACTACTTCCGTGGAGATGTGCCCCTTTTTCTTAGAACGGCAGTATTGGCCTATGGACTTATGACCCTGCGCCCATTTCTAATACTATGTATCCACCACCGACAAAAAGAGGAAATATTAGACAAAAGAGGATTAAAATAGCATTAATTTGACACGTGCACTCTTTTTCTGTCATATTGGCTCTCAAAAGAGAGTGGCGATGTCTTTTCCCAGGAGCAAAAAAAAATCCGTCGTAAAAATAGAGAACGTATTTTTGATAGATCTGTCGTACAGGGACAGTCTCAGTTTCCTTTTTGATTCCCAAACTATAACAAATACAAAGGTTGATAAAATAGGTTTGTGAATAGGGTGAAAGGGATTTATGAGAGGATTTATTTTTAATCGCTTGCTGAAAGGATTTAAATGTGTATGATAAATCGCGTGATTTATAGAAGATTTAATGGAAATTTATATTAATCGCGGACTAGTGCCCGGTGGAGACATGAATAGCTACCGAATCTAGTTACGCGAATTAAGTTAGGTTACAAGGTTAGGTTTTGGTGATATAAAAGGTAACTGAACGCGAAGCAGGCCAATTTATCGAAACAATAAGATCTAAATTATTGTATGTCTCTGCTAAATTCCGAAAACTAGATAGATAGGGTTTACCGACTTTAGTCAAGCCCTAGTGGGCTCCTGGACATACTAATAGAATCTCAGGAAAGCTAAGAGCGTCAGATGTAAGTGGATTGCTAATCCAATAACTAGCTTTCTTCGTTACTTGTTCTGACAAAGAGGATATGGGAATCATGCTCTTGTACCTATAAAAAAGATAATAGGTACTTTACAACCAAACCTAGCCCCTGGCTTCTCCAGACACGATATGATCTTTTCAACAATAGATTTCCAAATTAAACCGATGGAGATAATGTACCAATTCAGAGATTTTAAGAATATAAACTATCAAGGCTTGGTGCATGGCTTACAGAGTACCGATTGGAACAACGTTTGTTGTATACAGTCAGTAAATAATTTTACTGACTGTAATTTAAAAGTCAGGTAAAATTCTTTTTCGATAAAAACGTTGATTATCGTCACCTTAGCTAGGCAATAGTATTATGCAACTGATGAAAGAGCGAGAAAGGGCTTATACTAATTTGAGGCGATACAAAATTGGATTATTGCACCGCGATTACTGCCGTTTGCGTAACCAAGTAGTGTTAAAGATAAGCGTATGTTTAGTCAAAGTACGTCGCCAAAAAATACATGGAAAGCCTTAAAAGAACTCAAAATTGGTCAAGAGAGCCCCGAAGTGTTGGATGACATTGACCTGCGAACTTCTTAATAAAAAAAATTGTTACATCGCCATCATCTCTCGCAAATAAAACTGAGCAACTACCTTTGATCCATCTGAAATCAGCGCCCCAAATGAATCTTTTGGCTTCGTATGTGTGAGTGATGCAGATTTTATTGGGACTGTAATGCAACAGGTATAGACGGTATTGATCCCAGATTCATAAAACTTCAGCTTCCATACGTTCTACCGGCCGTGACTAATGTTTTCAATTCTATTATTACCACCTCTGAATATCCGCATGTATGGAAAAAGACAAAAAATTTTCCAATCCCTAAAAAAGGATTGAGTACAGACCTATTTCCATTCTGCCTTTTCTGAGTAGTAGTAGTACGGTATTCGAGTTTTTAAACAAATTCAACCGTATTTGGCGGGTAATAAACTTCTAAGTAGTTGTCGGTCGGAATTTTGTCGCAAACATAGCTGTAAAACTGGGTTGTAGTTTGTAGAGCTGTGTCAATCGTCATTTTCCCGGATCGAATCGATCCAGGATTGATTTGAAAAAGGACCCGATCTTTTCAGTCAATCATTCATTCGTTCCTTTTCGATTTCGTTCTTCTTTCAGTCATCGATCCAAAGTCAATCACCGTTCCTCCGTTCAATACGGATTGGTTTTACACGTTGGCAGCAGCCAGAGCCAGCGTGTGCGCGGCAAATACACATTTTTCGAAATCTTGTAGCAGTTTCGCTACGCGCATCGATGTAGGAATGGAACGTGTTAACATTGTAAATGATTGAAATGACCCTTTCTCTTTCGTTTCGCTCATTTGACCAACGATAATGCAGAGAGAAAAGTATTGGTTCGTACCGATTTCATTTGTTTCGTTCATTTGAACGGGAAAGAGGATTGATATTAGGAACGATTGGTTTGCCCAACCGGGATTGCAATCACCTATACTTTTAGAGGAACGGGTCCAAAGGATCGGATCAATCACGATTGACACAGCTCTAGTAGTTTTTAGTTGACGATATCAGCGGCGTTCGTTTAAGTTAAATTGTCGTTTAAACTGTCTCTTAGGTTTAAACTAGCACTGAAAAACATTTTTCTGTTTTGGACGTGAGTTTAAACTTTAAATTTCGTTAAACGAAGTTTAAACTAGCACTTTGAAACCGGGCATTAGACTTAAGCTTACGATACGGTGAATCACATTCTGCTGTGTCGAAAACTTCAGACCATTTAAAAATTTTCAAAAGGGACGGCAAAGCTTAGGTGCCTTTAATTAGTAGAGAGATGACAATGTCCCGAATGGCATTCCACAAGGACCAATACTTGGGCCCTGATTTGTCTGTGATTCCTCGATGTTCTCTGATCCATATTTGCGCCGATGATGTCCAACTGTGTCTGAGTGGTCCTGTTGATGCTTTGCATGAAGGCGTTGCAGAGATTAGTGGAGAGCTTTATATTATCCTTCTAACTCGCCAAATTTGGTGAGTTAATCCCGGATAAGCTCTGGTGAACAGTATGAACTTCTTTGAATGTTTTTTCTGTGTTAAATAGCAGTGGCTTAATAGGAAATAGCGTGTTTCCGTGAAAAATGGCATTTGAAAGTGACACGTACTTCTTTTCCTGTGGTTTCCTATGTCAAATGAAAGCTGGCAGAGTCAATAATTTCGAGAGTCGGAGATTTTGACAACTTTGCTGACGGATTTAACTCTGCACTGAGCAACTGCTCACTGGGTAAACTCAAGACGCGTTTTGTTCCGAGGTTAACAGATCTTGGTTTAAGCTGTGCTTGACTCAGCACTGAAAAACCGACCCCTACAATAAGGAAAATGCTTTCAAAAACGCTGTATGGACGCGTAGGTATCAGCCTTTTCAAAAAGTCTTGTCGGATGCTCGTTCGACAACCTCTTAGCTTTTCGGTCTTTATCTTGTTTGCAGGATATAATTCAAACACATCAACCTGAGTACCTATACTGTAGACTTGTTTTCCCGCGCTCGCAAAGGACTTTCGCTTTAGTCCCAACAACGTACATTTGCTTGACCTCGGAACGACAGTTCTTCGTTCACGCTCTCCACCTTTAGAACTCCCTGCCTACTGAAGCGAGAGGAGTAAGAAATATAAGCAATTTTAAGACTCTGCTTTTGAGGCGCTTGGCCAGTTTGTATAGTTAGGAACCCTTAAACATAAATTTTCTTTTCTTATTTGTAAATCTTATTCTTTTTAATTCTAGTTCAAAGTCTTTTCTATCTTTTGAATAATGATCTTGTTTTCTTTTAGTTTTAAGTTTATCTATGATTATTTACCCGGGTGACTTTGGCCTGGTTGGGTGACTAGTTTTAGTGTTTAGCCAAAATGTTTTTAATTCTTTTTTCAGATTAATCTAGAAAATGCCTCAAACCCTCAAACGTACAAGAAAACGGGTCACGAAAAGCCTTATAAAAATTATACATCCTCACCAACCTTGGATGCAGCAATTCGCCAAGTTCGTGAGGGCAAAATGTCGTTAAACAAGGCTACCAAAGAACATAGTATAACAAGATCAACGCTTCAGTAAAAAATTAAAAATCCACACACCAAAACACCTGGCCACCAGGTGCTCTTTCGGAAAACGAAGAAGCATGTATTGTGGAAATGTTGCTTACAACATGTGATTGGGAAGTGGGCCCGAAAAGCCATTTTTTCGAGAGGGGTTACATGTCCAGAGCAAGTTATGGCACACTCTAAAACCTCAATATCACTTATTGCGACTGGACGAAGAGCTGGCGATTCGTCCTTAACGAGACTAAACGCATGTTAACTTTACTTAACCATCTTGGACGTACGGTATACAACTCTGAGGTTGTACTAAACCAAGCAATATATCTATTTTAGAAACTTTTCATGGTACATAATGGTACATAAGAAATAGCGATCTACACCGAGATCTAGGAATCGCAACCGTGTCTGACGAGGTAACAAACTTTGCTCGCAAACTTAGTACTCGTCTTCGCGGACACTGCAACAATGAAATTATCCGAACTATGGATCAGAAAAATCTTGAATGAGACCGTTAGATCTAGCAGCATAAGATGAAACCGCATAAATTGACGATATTGTAGGTGCCTTCGTTGGAAGGCAGCCTGCCACACGCGATTACTACAGAAGCTTGAACTACTTGTTAAGGAAACTTAGTCGTAGTCTGGCGGAAAATGGGAGGTTTTTTAGTGAGTAAGAATCTCACACTACTATGAGCACGCGCTGCCGGTCCTCGTAGTGCCTATGAAGGTTTTTCCTTCCCACGAAAAAAAAAATATCACTTATGTTTTGCGACACAACAAGTGGAACACTGCTGCCTGTATTCGTTGTTTATAAAGCCAAAAAATGTGTATAACAACTGGATGGAAGGGGGCCCACCTTGAGCTCGATATAATGCTACATCGCTTGGGTGGTTCGACAGCAAAGTGTTTTCGAATTGCTTTCGAACAATTTATCTTCCCCACGCCCGAAAGCTAACAGGTCCTAAAGCTATCATCGGTGACAATCTTGCCAGCCATTTTTCCGAAGATGTTAAATTTGTTTGTCTTCCCCCAAATTGCACACATATTGCACAACCATTAGATGTAGCATTTTTTCGATCTCTAAAAGTTATATGGCGCAAAATCCTGACTATGTACAAAATGGCAAACCCCAAAAATAAAACGGTACCGAAATAAGTGCTTCTGAGGCTTCTTAATAAAGTATGGCACAGTTTACATAAAAATGACAAGGCCAAGAAAAATTTACTATGAGGCTTTCGGGCAACCGGAATCTATCCATGCGATAGACACCAAATTTTAAATAAATTAGTCAAATCGTATGCAAACACCTGAAGATGTTTGGTACGATTCGGTACTCGATTACATGAAGAGCCCTAGAACCCCAGACACCTCCAGTAGGAAACCCAGAAAAAAGAAGGTCAATACTCAACCTGGAGAGAGTGTCACAATTACTGACTTCGCGCAACCTCAGGGCGAGTAGCAGAGTCTTTCTCCGCAGAAGCAACTCTACATATCAGTGGAGTAAATACCACTGGACAAAATGTAACTGAAGATCCTCCTCAGGAACCTGGACCATCAAATCAAGCTCGAAAGCCACGACATCGCAAGGTAGGTACCTAAGTGTTTAATTAAGCTAAATCTAATTTTGTTTTTTGATTTGTTACTAGATCATCGTTTCTTCAGATTCATCGACTAATAATACCAGCATTAATTGAATGATGTCTTTGTCTCTTAACGATTCAGAAGAGATTGACTGGCAAGATTCACAATTGGTGAGTGATGAGGAAATGATAGAGAGCGAAGATCAAAATGTTAAGGCGGGTGACTACGTTTTGGTGAAGTTCCCAGTAAGGAAAAAAATTGCATTTTACGTTGGCTGCATCTTAGGCGTAGAGAATGATGAGTTGACAGTCTCATTTTTACGTAGAGGAGCTGGATATAGCTTCAGTTACGCAGAAAACCAGGACGTTGCGACCGTTAGCAAAGGAAACTTCCTGTACCAACAGTTGATAGCCGAGAATAAAATGTTTATTTAACAAGTCAATAAAAAAATGAATTACCTTACACAAAAAAAATCACAGTTTTCATTTGGCAGGGGTGAGATTGGCCTACTATTCAGTTTACGAGAAAATTAGGTAAAAGTCCAACCGGCCAAAGTCACCCGAAATTGAAGGGTGACTTTGGCCACCCATATTTTAATTTTTAAAAATATAGCTTCTCAATTATTTTGTTTGGAACTTAGCACACTTGTAAAGTGAACCAAGTAGGTAAGTAAGTTGAAATTTTCATGAAGAAAAATATTATTATTATAAAATTATTGATGCCGTCAATATCATTAAAAAGGAAAATCAACGCACAGAAGGAGAAAGAGACACTGTGAACAGACACGGCCTTCCAATTTTTATGCTCTCCTTTGAAAGAACTGAGAGCATAAACGACATTTATAAAATAAAAATGATACTTAATATCAGGGTTTAAATCGAACCCATGCAAAAGGGCAATAGACTGATACCACAGAGTAAGCGATGCCAAGAATTCAGGGACACAAGTGCCTACTGCCAAAAAGAGCCACGTTGCGTGAAATGTGCCGAAAAACACCTCTCAACAGAGTGCAAAGTTGACATAAAAGCTCCAGCAGTTTGTGCAAATTGCCACGGAAACCACCCCGCAAACTATCGAGGATGCGAAGTAGCCATAGAGCTGCAAAAGGGACGAGAACCTCTTCAGAAACTCCTAAGCTAAAGACTCCAAAGACGCCAAAGCCGATCAAAAGTGCGAGATTGGCAAAGGAGGCGTCGACAAAAGGCGTAAAAGCTCCACAAAAGAGCGGCACCAGTTCAAGTGCAGCGGAGAAACCGCCACTGGTCGAACCGAAATCATACGCACAGGTTGCGGCAACCGAAAACTGAAACAGTGTCTCAGATCCTTGCTGTAATCTTGGAAAAACTTGAGGATCAGACCAAAATCACAAACAAACTTATATTTGACAAACTGAGCAAGCTCGAGTTTAAGCCTCGAAAAAATTACAAGAGAACATGAATATGAAACAGTTATTTAAAATACTTACATGGAATGCAAACGGCCTTCTGAATAAAATAGACGAACTAGAAGTATTTCTACGAAAAAACAATATTGATATTTGAATGATTACGGAAACTCACCTTAAAAATGGGTCTACACCCAAACTTAAAGGTTACAATGACTATCACGCACATCACCCTTCGCAAAATTCGAGAGGAGGATCCTCCCTCTACATTAAGAACTGCATAAAGCACTTCAAGAACACACAAGTTGAGCTAGACTCTATGCAGATCAGTTCAGATTCTGTAAAAATTGACTGCTTAGATTACAACATTGCATCTTGTTATCTCCCGCCAGCATATAGACTGGTGGAAGACGATATTGATCGTATGTATGACTTCATTGGGTTCAATTTTATCATTGGGGGTGACTTTAACGCGAAGCATACTTTTTGGGGTTCACGATACAATTCAACAAGAGGCAGATTACTGTATTAAAATAGTATGAAGCGTGGGGTAAACTTTTTCTTCACGGGTAAGCCAACATATTGGCCAACCGATAGGAATAAAAAGCCTGACCTTGTCGATTTTTTCATCGCTCAGACCACTCCGGAGTAATCTTGAAGATGGGTGGAAGACTGGCGCAAATAGAAAGACCTCCTAGATTAGCTAGCAAAATCATGAACTGGGACGCCTTCAGAAAGGACTGTAAGGAGGGTGTTGGCTTAAATGCGCCATTGAGAACTCCTTTCGAGTTAGAAACCGCAGTTGACAAATTCATTGAAGCAATTCAGAGCGCTGCTTGGAACAATACTTCGTCCCTAAAGAACGCAGTTAGCACCGAAGGGCATGTACGCACAACATATCCGCTCGAAATCGAAGAATTGATTCGTGAAAAGAGAAGAGCGCGTAGAAGATGGCAAGGCACGAGGGCTCCCCGACAAAACCCTCTTGAACCACCTCTCTAACAAACTGAAAGGAATGTGGCAAGATTTTAAAAATCGTGAGACCACCGAATACCGAATTGAAGGCTTGTCGGCTGATAGGAGCTCAAACTACTCGCTGTGGAAAGCAGTTAAGTCTATCAAGAAATCTGTAATCCACTCGGCACCAATAAAAAAAGCTAACGGCGATTTTTTTTTTTTGAATACTAGGATGAACGGAGACTAAAACTCCAAAATCTTTCAAAGATACCAATACGCCCTCTATAGCAGGTACATAATACCGAAGTAGCCGATATTGGTTATGCCCGATTTCCACGTGCTAAAAAACCACTCATTTATGAGAGACACTATAAAACTGTCAGAACGCACTTCATAGTAGTAAATTTTCGCTCTCTCATAATACTTCTTGACTACAACTAAGTTAACTTAACAAGTAGTTTACGCTTCCATAGTGTTAATCGCATTGGATAGGTTACTTTCCAGTGAATGCAACTACTAAGCCGTTCATTCATGCGGCTTCACTCTACGTCGCTAGATCGAAGGGTCTTGTTCTTTGTAGTCGTCGCTCGTTGTTAACATCGTTAAGAGTCTCGTTTAGAGTACGGATCATTTCATTGCTGCAATGAACATGAAGGCGAGCATTAAGCTTTCGAGCGAAGTTTGTTACTTTTTCGCCCACGGTAGCTATTCCTAAATCTCTGTGAATATCACTAATATACCATTCCTAATATACCACGGAGCATTCACAATTGCTCTTAGTGCCTTGTTTTGGAAAGTCTGCAACATGGACATGTTGCTCGGCTTGGTACAACCCCAAAGTTGTATACCGTATGTCCAGGACGGCTTTAACACCTGCCTGTACAAGAGCAGTTTGTTATATATGCTTAATTTCGAAAATCTTCCAATAAGCCAATACATTTCCCTGAGCCTAATCTCGAGCTCGTCACGCTTCTTCTTTACGTGTGGTTTCCACCTTAGTTTAGCGTCCAGTGTCATCCCTAGATACTTCGCTTCATTTGCATAAGGTATTTGTGCAGAATTTATGAACAGAGGCAAATTGTTAACCCTTCTGTAAGTGAAATTCACATGCGTAGACTTGTTCTCGTTAAGAGCGAATGGGCAAGAGAAGAAAAAGAGAAAGCGAGTTTGTTTGGTGAACATTTAGAAGAAACATTCAAGCCTTTCGACGGTCCGCCGTTGGCTGACGTTCTAAACAACAACGCGGAACCTGATAGCTTTATAATGAAAAAAGTTTTGTTAGTTGAACTCCGACAGACAATAAGCAAACTTAAAAATAATAAGGCCCCCGGGTTACGACCTCATCACTGGCGAAATATTGAAAGAACTACCAAAAAAGGCACTAGTCAAGCTACTTTATATGATAAACGCTTGTCTTAGACTTCTATACGTTCCAAGGCAATGGAAAGTTGCTGAAGTCATTATGGTTCCAAAACCGGGGAAATGTGCAAATGATAAAAAATCTTATAGGCCCATATCGCTTCTGCCGATAATATCGAAAGTATTCGAGAAACTTCGGCTGAAGCTATTACAACCAATAATTGCAGTAAGACGTTTGATCCCGGATCATCAATTCGGTTTCAGACCTAACCATTCCACAATAGATCAAGTCTACAGAATAACGCATGAAATTGAAAAAGCCTTAGAAGGGGAAAAAATATGTTCAAGTGCATTCCGCGACGTATCGCAAGCCTTCGACAAGGTATGACACGAAGGCTTGAAATAAACGCTACGGCAAAACTTGCCGGAAGTCATGTTTAAAATATTGGAACATCATCTTGAAAGCAGACTCTTTCGTGTTAGGTGTAGTAGTGAATACTCGAGTTTCAAGCAAATTCTGGCTGGCGTACCCCAGGGAAGCGTCCTCCGTCCGACCCTGATCCTGGTCTACGCAAGAGACATACCTCTAGATGACGAGACAGTCGTGGCCACGTTTGCGGACGATGCGGCCATCCTGGCAACAGGTGAATCAGTCGAGTCATCAACGAGAAACCTCCAACGAGCATTGGACAGAATTTGTGTCTGGACGAAGACTTTGGGCAAATCGCTCTAAACGAGAACAAGTCTACGCATGTGAATTTCACTTACAGAAGGGTTAACAATTTACCTCTGTTCATAAATACTGCACAAATACCTTTTGCAAATGAAACGAAATATCTAGGTATGACACTGGACGCTAAACTAAGGTGGAAACCACACGTAAAGAAGAAGCGTGACGAGATCGAGATTAGGCTCAGGGAAATGTATTGGCTTATCGGAAGATTTTCGACATTAAGCATATATAACAAACTGCTCTTGTGCAGGCAGGTGTTAAAGCCGTCGTGGACATACGGTATACCGTGTTGCAGACTTTGTGAATGCTCCATGGTATATTAGGAATGGTATATTAGTGATATTCACAGAGATTTAGGAATAGCTACCGTGAGCAAAGAAGTAACAAACTTTGCTCGAAAGCTAAATGCTCGCCTTCATGTTCATTGCAACAATGAAATGATCCGTACTCTCAACGAGACTCTTAACGATGTAAACAACGAGCGACGACTACAAAGAACAAGACCTAGCATTATTGAACGGCTTTAGTAGGTGCATTCACTGGATAGCAACCTACCCAATGCGATAAACACTACGGAAGCGTAAACTACTTGTTAAGTTAACTTAGTTGTAGTCAAGAAGTATTATGAGAGAGCGAAAATTTACGTAATCGAACATAATCGTTCTGGCAGTTTCATAGTGTCTCTCATAAATGGGTGGTTTTTTAGCACGTGGAAATCGGGCATAACCAATATCGGCTACTTCGGTATTATATACCTGCTATAGTGGGCGTATTGGTATCTTTGAAAGATTTTGGAGTTTTAGCCTCCGTGCACTCCATGTCTCCTAGTATTCAAAAAAAAAAAAAAAAATTAAGAAAAAATTGATTGCGAAAGTTATTCGCATTTTAAAATGAAAAACTGCCAAAGTCACCCGGTTTCACGGTAAAATTTGTTAACAAATTATTAAGGCTTTCACTAATTTATTAGATTTATCTTAAAGATAATAGCGATTTCAACTTAAAAAATACAAATAAATGCAGAAACTAGGTAGGTACCTAAAATTTTAACAAATTAATTTCTACTCTAGCTTTTTCTTCAAGATGACAAGGTTAGTAAATTGGTTCTTGAAGAAATAAAAAGTTTTAAATAGCAATAAAACACTCTCTGGAGCAGGTACCTATCTACTATACCCATTGGAAATGCACAAACCAGCTAGGTAACTGCACTGAATATATTTCTGCTTCTACTTGTAAGAAAATCTAATTAATTTTCCTTGTTTAAGTTACAAATTATATTATTGTGCACAAAAATTGATCTCAACGCTTAGTTTTTGTCAACATTCAAGAACCTCAAACAAATTACCCCAACCCTCTCCAGAGCAGGTAAAATCACGGTCAACACAGCAAAACAAGTTTTCTCGGTTCGGGTTGAATCGGCCTGTTGGAATTTCTTTGTTGATTACAATTATGATACGTTACGTACAGGTATGTAGGTAAGAAGACGGAGAGACTAGGTAAGCGTGCAAGTGTTTTAAAACATAAAAAATTGTTGCAAGAAGCAAGTAGGTACACCCATATAGATGAGCCACTCCTACAGTTTTTTTTTTTTTGATTCTTAAGAAACGCGAAGGAAATTTCAATAAGACGAAATTAAAAAGAATGCGACGCTAGTTGCACAGTTAAACTACACTAAACCTTTGCAGCAACGCTGTTAACCGGATTTTCATTTAGGTATATTAGAACCTAAGGAAGATCGAATAGGATTTTATATTTCTACTCACCGAAATGGCTCGATATTTATTTGTTTAAGCCAGAATTGTGAGCGTTTCTTGGAGAATTAATCTAGTTGCATATTGCATTAGATGCTGTGTTTTTTTCTGTTAATTTGAGGCTCATTTGCAGAAATCCATAAATTTTATTGCTTTTCTTTTTCTTAGTCACAACTGTTGTTTTTTTGTCAGTTCCTTTTTGCTTTCTATTGCTTGGGCGAGGGAAAGACACGATCACAATCACACAACCGAGTTGGAGTGAAATGTTTTATGGAATTTCACCACCGAAAACACTCAATTCGAAACACAAAACATATTCTTCGACACTAGAACAAGCTAAATATTGATTTCACACTTATTTTGTTAGTTTAAAATTGAACTTTTGCTGTTTACGAATATTATAAATTGGAGAACAACAATTGCGAACGCACACCCCATCAATTTTTTGAGAAAACTAATATAAAATGGACGTCAGTCGAAATTGCCCGATCGCGACAAAATTTTAGCGCTGTATGCGTTAGGGAGAACACACAAACGTATAACATCAGTGGTTGAATAATTGTGAATTATTTTATACTGATTTAAATCACCCGTAAGTTGCAAGCTGAAATGCGTAAATTGATTGCAAAAAAATTAATTCGATTATGTACTTTAAGCACGGAAAATGAACTATTCTGTTTATTTTTTGGTAAATAACATTTCTATGGTTTCGCAACCTTACCAGATACATTCACCATGGAATGAATACACCACGCTGGGTATTGTCTGTGCTAAGATTTTGTTTATAGGAAAACTTTATAGTGCATTGGCTAAGGTACAGCGGTGCTTTCGAGAATCTTGCTTATTTACAAAGCGATTCGATGAGCTGTGAAACGATGACGGGTCGAAAAAACCATGTTTCCATACAACTGAGTTCAAACATGTTTGAGTGTGTTTTAAAATGCAGACTTGAAACCAGCTTTAACTTGTTTTTAGGAATTTACTTACTTTTGATAACAATTGATAACATGTGATAACACTTTTGATAGCCAATCATCGAAAAGCTATACATGTTACTGTTTTTTAGATGGGTTGAATATCTAGTTAATGGATGATTTATGGGAATGATGTTTGTGAGAGTAGGTTTCCACCGGCCATAATACAAGGATAACCGGTAGGAAATTTGTAATTAATCGAAAAGTGGTTTCATCCGACAAATATAGGATTAATTTGACATGACTATTTTGGCTCTAAAAAGAGAGTGGCAGTGTCAATTTCCAGGAGTGAAAAATTACTTCCGCTGTACACATCCCAAAAGAAATCGTAATTCTGACAAATCTAACCTCCATGGACAGTTTCAGTGTCCTTTTTCGAATCTCAAACTTTTAAAAAGGTGTTCGAAAAGGGTTGAAAGTGGTTCGAGGAAAAGGGTGAATAATATTTATGAGGGGATTTACTTGTAATCGCTTGGCGAGAGGATTTAAATTTTTATGGTCAATTGCGTAATTTGTCGAGGATTTAATGAAGATTATGTGCCCGGTGTAAGCGTGGGTAAACATTGTAAACATGTAAACATTTAATTTTAAGCACATCTTACATGGTTCAACTGAATAGTAAACAGAGTCAAATTATGTTAAAAGCAGCCCATGGTGGCATTGTCATTTTTGATCTATTTTTCAGTTGAATCAAAAGATTTTAATTTTTAGAAGTTGAATATAATGTTATGTGGGGTGGCGGCAAGACGCAAAAACACATGGAGAAGTCGTTGAATGCTTTGTACTTTACGATTTCACACCCTCAATTTACTAAACGAACACACCCAACTGTTATACCAGTCAGCTGACAGCAAACGGACGTTAGAAGTTCGAACTTCGACATAGAGCTTTTAACAGTTTGACGTCTACTGGTATTATCGAGTGTGGGATGCCAAACAAGGTACCTTTTTATATGCAAAACGAACAAAAATTACACATAAACGTAAATAACTACTTAATAAATGCAACCCTGTGTTTCGATGAACGGGAAAGTTGTAGACTTGATCAGCCTTCAAAGGTAATGCTTAAAATATTTTCATTATAAAAAACGGAAAGGATTAGAAAAGTGTTGTTTCTGTTGTAGAAACAGTGTATACGACCACAAAAGAGTACACAGATTCAAGGAAATCAGATCTTCGGAACACTTTTTCGATACTTTGCACTTAAAATAATTTTTAGGTCAATTTAAAGAACGGAATAAGCCCAATATCTTATTTCCTTATCAGCACACTCTAGGTGTGCTTTAACTAGGTGTGCACTCTAGGTGTGCTATAACGATTATGTATATCGTTACTTCTGGGCCATGTCAAACATCAACCAAATTTGAAGCAGGCTTAACCATATGAACGTGAACCAACACAAGAGCTTTAGAAAAAAAAAAACAGTAATCTGAAAGCGGTTCAGTTTCAAGAAAAAAAAGTTAAAAAAAAATTAAAGGAAAAGTTTTATGCCACCCTTTTTTTAGTGACAAAACTAGAAAATTACCCAATATAAGAACAGTGGACTCTACTACAAAAAAGAATAAATACAGCAGAATGTAAAATATATCCAAAAATAATAATAAACAAATAGAACTTTACACCAACTGCGCAATAAAGGCTAGCTTAATCTACAACAAAAGCCGATGGACCACTCCGCGTATGTCTTCATACTTTCGCAATAGTAGTTTTTCAATCAATAGTTTCGCAATCACCTGCAGATGTAAATCAAATTGCAGCCTCTTAAGACGACGTCTTTCAGTATTGAAACCAATATACTGGGTGGTTTTGAAAAAATTTATCAGATGCCAAGAAGCTCTCTGGCTCGAAATTTACGGTCTTAACATTGATAAATACGCGGAAATACCTACAAACGTACAAAGCTTATTCGACCCGAAATTCGGTCTCGATCAGCCCTCATTTATTTAGGTGTCAATCGAAATTATTTCTCTGTTTTACATTTTTGCCTCATATTAAACACAAAATATATGTACTCAATTCCTGTGGAATATGGTAAGAAAGCGTCATCATTATCATTTTACAGGTGTCAGCACTTCAGCTTTTACAAGAAAACACCCTATGATTGTCACTACTTATAGGGTGTTTCCACCGGACACTAATCCGTGATTAAGACAAATCATCCTTTAATTCCCTTTAAATCACGAGATTTACCGCGTAAAAATTAGTCGCGTAATAAATATCTTTCACGCAAGAATTCTTAAATCAAACCGAACAGAATCCTACGTACTCTGTGCGATTTCTGACGAAACGAAGCAAACACACCTTTTATAGGCAGCTAGCATGAATGAAAGAATATAAAAATTACGACACGCGTTTGTTATGACTTTTGTTTGACAGACCTAACTGTAAAACTGACGTCATGGGATGGAACTGTCACCTTGCATGCATATAAAAAAATCTGTTCTGGCTAATCACGGATCAGCAATTTGTTTTGCTTGGAATCCAATGACGAGCGACGCAGTAGGTGTACTGCTTTTTTCTCAATGTTTCATAATCTTATGTTCTGTGATTTGTGGGCAGCTAGGTATCATCAACAGATTTGACAAAAAGAAAAACGTCAAGCGTAGAAACAAGTGGGAAAGTGCAACAGTTCGTATCAAAAGCTTAAGTCCATCTACGACGGATTGCAAAATCATACCAAAAAGAAAACTGCCACGCCTCCAAAAGGTGGGCGGGATATTAAAATATATCTTTGAATGCTTTATGCTAGGTGGTTGCATATATTTCAATATTACGATATTGTATAGCGATATAGCGATATTGTTTTATATCGCTATTATTATAGCTAAAATTTGGAAAGTGTTTTTTTTTTTTAAATTAGAGATGGTCGCACATACAGGTCTGTAGTAGGCGTGTCTGTGCGGGGATTCAGCTAGTTTTCAAATTTGATCTGAAGGACTGGACTTCCAGCCAACATCCCGAATTTCAGCTCTCTACCTTTAAATTTAAGGCCTAAAAGTTGTTTACATACGGACGGACGGACGGACGGACATGGCTTAATCGATTCTCCTGTCGGTCCAATTCATATATCTAAAAGGTCTTAGGGGTCTACGGTGATTATTTCACTGTGTTACAAAATATATGTTCATCAAACATAATATACTCTGGGTCGGGTATAAAAAAAGCGTTGATTTGACATTTTGTTTTTCTAATTTTGAGTTATTTCGTTGCGCAGATTAAAAAAAATTGGTGCCAATTAAAAGTGAATTTAATTATTTCTGAATCTGAGTTGCACGAGAGATAAAAAAAACTCACGTTAAAATGGAGATGCGCAGATGGTGTGATGTCATTGAGAAATGTCAAAAATGAAAGCATACGTCAAGTTAATCTCTTCTACTCCGGTGGAAACACTTTGGGATTAACTTTCAATCTTCCTACGTTAATCTATGTAATATGTGCGCTGGAAACACCCTATTGGAGAGGTCAAATTCGGTGACTTAGACCCGGTTTTTCAGTGCGGTTTTCAAGATCTGTTAAACCCGGAACAAAACTAATCTCTAAAAAAGCCCAACGAGCAATTTTTCAGTGCAGAGTTAACTCCGTCAACAAAGTTGTCAAAATCTTCGAGTCTCAAAATAATTGACTATCACAGATCTCCTTCACATAGAAAAACAAAGCAAAAGAAGTTCGAGTCAATCTCAGCTGTAATTTTTCACAGAAACACGTCAGGGCCTTAAAAATTACAAAAAAATCTTTACTTTACTTTAAAATCTTTAAGAAGCCACTGTCATTTCACACAAAAAAAAACATTCAAAGAAGTTCATACTGTTTACCAGAGTTCATCCGGGACAAACCCGGATCAATATCCACTCCGTTTAACACGGAAACTCGGATGATCTTGTACTGAATTTTCAACAAATGCAAAAAATACTTATGGCTCGAACTAACTTTTAAGAAATCAGCATGCCTTAAAACTTATTAATCGAATCAATTTCCTAGTTTTAGTTGTTAAAAAAAACCATGACCTGCATTTACCCTATTATAATCAAAAGTTGCATGCAATTTGGGTAATGTATATAGGTTCACACAGTGATAACTACCTCAGTAGTACACTATATACATTGCACATAATTTAAGTTGAAAAAAAACTCCAACCGGGATGTATATTGGCCCGTTACTAAATTTTTGAGTATAACATCCACAGATCAGTGATTAATTACATCTCTGTTAAGAAAGGTGTTGTTCTTAGTCAATGGTTTTAAATTTTTTAAAATGAAGCGTGATGTCATCAATTTATTTTTTAGTGTTTTTATTTTAATACAAATATTTAAAATTTCAAACTCATTTACGATTGTAAGTAAGCAAGCCAACACTGTCCCAGAATCGCCGGAATTTAAGGAAAACATTGGTAAGTCAAAAAAAAATCTTTATCTCCTTCTATAATAAAATACTTACGTCACTATAATATGCTTTATGTGATTAACTTATTAATCTAGGAAACCTTAAGCCATCATCCCTTTTATCTAAAAAATGTGATCCTTGTCCTGATGGAGTACTGTGTGTACCACAGATCCAATGTCCTGCCCACGTTCTTATGGAAAACCATGAAACACCGCAGACATGCGACTTAAGTGGTGGAACCTTTGGCTTTTGTTGCCTAACGGGCCAAAACCATAGCGGTGCGTATATAAGATGGTTGGGCCTTAATCAAAATGCTAAAAAATTATATCTTTCAGTGCCTCAAAAAAACAGAGAACGGTTTTTCGATTTTCCGAACCTATCGGACAAAATTATAGATGAAGCGCGTGCGAAATTTGCTTTGTTGATGAGACGAGCAGTAGGAGCACCTGTTCAGAGAGGACATCCAGATTTTTTTCATAACATCGTCTTCCATTCCAATGTGCAGGATGATATAGAAAGCTTTCAGATTTCTACATCGGCTATGGAGGAAGTTGTTACATCCCAAATCTTCAGAGAAAAGTGAGTCCAATGCAAGAAGTTAATTATTTTACAAATGTTTTATTTACGAAATATTTCTAAGAAAAAAACGCTTTTAGGTATTTATCTAGCTCTTATAGTAGAACAATATAATTCTTATAGTAGAATAAGATAAGATTGCTTCCGTTAGGGTCGAAGCAAAGCTATCATTGGTTTCCTGTCAGTGAAAATTTTAATATTTCTAGACGATTAACCAAACAGTGTTGGCTTTTATTGGTATCAAAATAAAGCTTATGAGTTACAGATTGTTTTTCTAAAAACAAATATATTAAGGCTTTACTTTCCAATGATCAGTGAAATATTTAAAGCCAAATTAAAGAAAAGCTTTAATATCCATATTTTTGATATTTGAATGAATCAATGATAGCTGTGACTAGACCCTTAAAAACGATTGGTGAAAGTGCAAGTTCAAGTGCATTATTTCCATTTGTGCCTGCGAAAATTTGGTAGATGTTTATTAAGTGGCCCAGAAGACATATGAACATACACATTTGCTTATACATTTTTACACATATTTACATACACACAGCAGCATCACTTTAAGGCCCAGCCATAATAGACTTTGATGAGCTTAAGTGGGCTTTCCGAATTGTCCCATTACACGCGAATCGTATGTCACGACCATAATAGCCTTATGCTGGGTTTCGTAAGGTTTTCGTTAACTTGTGTTGGCTTAGAGTTTTGTTTTTGCTTGTCATTGGTTCACTCATTGTCATATTTAAGCCCATATTTATTTTTAAACGTGCTTCAAAAAATCCGTGAAAGGAGGGAATATACCAAAAATTGTACGCTGACCTCAAAAGTTCAAACGTATTTTAGATATGACAATAGGTTTCGGAGATATTTACATCCAAAGTTGAAGAAAAAGTGACATTATTTTCAAATTTGAAATTAAATTTTCAAGGCAATGTGATACTCGAGACGTTCACAGTGAAATCTCATAAGATTTTCAAATCGTTTGCTTATGTCTGTTATGGATAACAAAATCTTTTGGCAGAACTTGAGTGGGATTTTTATTGTATTTCGACATAAAATTAATCCCGCTCAAGTCTATTATGTTTGGGCCTTTAGTCAGTCAACTAAAGTGCTTCCAAATTCCAAACACATGTAGGAAACACAAACCATTTACTATTTCAAAACTGCTTCAGCTTTTTTTTAATTTAATAAAATGGACTTAATTCGTTATTTATTTCGATTTTTTTTCTCTTACCTTTTCGAAAATAGATGGAAGAATATACGTTTTTTGGCCTTTTTACTATTTTTAAAATTTAATAAGCATAAACAGCAATTTAGATTGTTTTTAATTATCGTTAGACTTTTTTTAATTTTACAACCACCTGCGCTAGCATTTGTCTCTTTTCTTTGGCTTAAAGATTTTTGGTTGAAAACGGCAATTTTCCAACGATTTGATGCAGTTAGCTTGCATTTTAAACGTTACATACTTCAGCCAAATTTAATCAAGATCGAGTTAGCCATTAAGGGACGTTTTTTAGTCAAATCTTCGAATATTTTGAATAGTCGAAGTTCGCCTTAAGTTGCATAAAATCTTAGAAGATGGACTATACCCGTATTTATTTCAAACTTAAACTTTATACCGTTTAGGAGTAAGGGGAGGAGACATACGTTCTTGTGACCTTTTTTAAACAATTTCAAATCGATGAAACAACTATATTTGGAATTTTCTCCAGTTCCCCTTGGAATTTTTTTTTCCAATAGCACAACCCCCTGCACTAGCATTGGACGTTTTTCTGAAATTCTATGGCGACCAGTTTTTGCGTAAACGGTTAAAAAAAAACTCCTTTTTGGCGGTCCGTCCAAAAATTGAAAAGGGACCTCTTATGGTATAACTACTTTGTTCGTCCAGTCGCGTTGTAACTTCTGAATGTGAAGTCGTAGAAAGACAGAATATGGTGTGCTTTTAAACTTCAGAATTTGTCAGAGAACCCTATGAGGGCATCTTTTTTTTAAGCACAAATTACGGTTTAATTACAGTTCGAAGTTTAATGGATTCAATGTTTTTCAATACTTTTTTAAGAAGTTTAGCAAGATTTTAGCAGCTTAGCAGAAGTTTTTCTTAGAAGTTTAGCAGGTTTAGCAAGAGCTAGAAAAACAAAACTTTAGTTAAGTGAATACTAAACCTTAACGAAAAAATCTAATTTTTTGATAATTTGAAAGCGTATTGAGAAATGAAGAGTTAAAAATGGATGACGTTTTTCAAAGTGTTTGAAGCCACAATCTTTCAACCGCTTAGTGAACAAAGCCAATATTGAACACTTGTATAAAGCAACTCTCAGTTAACCAAGTGCTTAAATAATATTTTTCAAAAAAGGTTTAAATACTACCATTGTCGAAAAAAGCCTCAAAAATGCTGGAAAAAACGTGTGTCCCTTACCCCTTATTACCGGTGTAGTTTGGAGAAATTATATGAAAAACATCACACGTATCAGAAATTATCCAAAAATTTTTAGGAAAACTATAGCGAGTTTAAAGATTCAAAACCTTCTAAGATTTAACTCGAAAACATAAAAGCATTTTGAAAAACAATTTCTTTTAGTCTTCTATTGGCTTAACGGTAAAAGCAATCTTGTTCAGATTTGGTTAAAGTACAAAAAGTACGAAAGGAAGGAGAGGAGCGATAAAATTTTTTTTAAATTGTCGTTTTGAACCTAAGTTTTTCATGTGCAAGAGTTTGTCACGTGCAAGAGATTGCCTGTGAAAAACTTCTATATACCCGTCCCTGTATACCATGTAACACAAAATCTTAGCCCCAAAATCTTGACCAGAATTCATATATAATTTGTATAGGCCTCCATTAGTGGGCATGGGCTTAAAATTAAAATCAATTAATTGTAATTTCGTTAGAATCATGAGAAAATACGGTAAAAGCGAAAATTATTTCAGAAAAAAATAAACAGTTCTTTTTCCTAAAAACGCCTCTTAAAAGTAAGCGGAGCTCAAAATTTGTATGGAGCAAAGTTAGTAAATATCTTTAATATTTGTCATGTATATTTTTTCCGATTTGGAGTGAACTTTCCGAGAAATCGAGTTATAAGTGGGCATGGTCGATATTGTGGGTGGGCGGTCCAATTTTTGCCTTGTTAAAGGTCTTAGGCCAATATTGCTCAGTATCAAAATTTTAGTTCCTATGACTTGTCTAACTTGTGAAAATGTGAAATAGAGGTTGTCTCACATTGAAGCCAGTAGTGAGCGTGTCCGTTGATGGATTAAGCCAATTTTCACACCACGTCTGTGCAACAAAAGAACCAAGCCGTGTATTAATTCTCAGCTCTCTAGCTTGATTCTGAAGACCTTAAAACATCACACATACGATCGGACGGACGGACGGACACGGCTTAATCGATTCACCTGTCGGTCTCGATCATATCTCTAAAAAGTCTTAAAGGTCTACGATGATTTGCGTTACAAACTATGCATTAAAAAATTAATATACCCTCGGTCTGGTATAAAAAAGCAATAAAAAATAGAATGTTTTACTATTTTCTTAGAAATCTATGTCCAAAGAATCCAGGTCGCCAGTTTTCCGACTGTGAAAGAACCTTAAGAGTTCGTAAGAATCATAAGAAAATGCATTTAAAGTGCATTTTGAAGCAGTTTTTTCCTAAAAACACCCCTAAACATAGGCGAAGCTCAATGCTTTGTATATTTTTAAGACTAACCAATAGTAATACTTAAAATATTTGTCATAAATTTTATTTTCTATTTAGAACGAATTTTCCGAGGAATCAGATTTTCGGAAGATCTGACAAGTGAGCATGGTCAACGGTGTAGGTGGCCAAATTTTTGTATATTGAAAGCCTTCTGGGCGGCCACTATTCCTGCAAACTAAATTTTATTTCTTACGCTTTGTATAACTTGACCAAAAGGCAATTTTGAATAATATGTAAACTTGGGGCTGTATGGCGTTTAAGTTTTGAGCAGATCTTACCAATTTCTTGCTTTGTCTGTACAAAATAAAAACCAAGCTACGTGTGCAAACCATCGAAGAATTGATCGTTCCAATGGGAAAAGTAGCTGCTCAACATTAAGATACCTACGAATACTGAAGTTCCTCACTCTATCTTTAAAAGTAACAGGAGCTACGCACCTCAGAAATCTCATTTCGGCAGCTTATACCCGCGATCTAATTCTTTCGGTCATTACTCAAATTTCATGACCATAGATGAGAGTCCGAACGAACACTGGGTTACTGAGATCTTTGCTTTTACACCAAGCTCAGCTTTCCTGGTGACCGGCTGGCGCAGATCTTTTACTATTTCTCCGGCTTGGCCAATCCTACAGGATAACTCAGTATCACTCCTTCCATTTTTCGGGAAGAATACCCCGAGATACTTAAACTTCTCTACCTGTTTCAATGGGGCTACACTTATGTGCAGGGTACACTGCATAGGAGTTCGGGAAACTACCATCACTCCCGATTTGCTCGCGTTTAACTTCATCCCAGCCTCATCACAGATGCGAGCAAACCCATCCAGTGCTCGCTAAAGTTCCTTGTGGAACGATGCCAGGATAGCTACATCATCTGCGAAAAACAGATGGCTTATCCCATCTCCAGCCATTTCGAAAGATTCCTCACCAGGACTGCGTTTCCCGATCCAGTCCATATATGCTATGAAAAGGAGTGGACAGATCATAGCCAGCAAGAACACAATATAGGCAAAGTCCAACGAATACAACAAAAGGATGGGATTTGAGCCCGTTTATCCGTGCACAGCTCCTGCGGTTTCCCTTCAAAGTCTGAATGGCTCTCAAATGAAAATCTCTCCAGAGTTTATCCCGAGGAAACCGCTCATGGCCTTTTCCAAATCTGCAAAACATGCGTAGGCCGGTTTGGTATATTCTCAGGCACCAGAGAAAGTAGGCACTTTAACTCCATCTGCGCAAAACGTCTTTCTCATTTGAGAGAAGCGGTACCCTTTTGGATGTTGGATTTAACCTCTTGTACGATATTTAACTTCTTTCCTCTGAGACGGCGAATAGTCTGCCAAAACATCTTGTTTGCAGATCTGTAATCGTGTTCCAACTTCTCGTCGAGCTTTTTCCAAACATGTTCTTTTGCTGTTCTGACCGCCATATTAGAAGCTTTTCGCGCCTTAATATATCGGGCTCGAGAAATAGAGTTCCTACATTGATTCCACGCAATTGATTCCAATCTTTTCTTAACTCTGATGGCTTCTTGAACTCTAGTCGCCACACCAAACCGCTTCACTCCACAAACATTTCTTGCAGAGGCAATGATTGCCGATGAAAACAGTTGCCATTCTTCCTCTACGTTTAAAAGGTCTGTTGAAATTTGTTCAATCGTCTTCGAAGAGTGCCGTACAAATCGATCCCTCACTCGTGTTGGATTTCGTCTAGGTGGCAAAGGAATACTGTCTAATGATCAGTTGACAGCTCAGCTCCTCTCAAAACGCGAACATCACAAATCATTTTTTGAACACACGATGGTACTACAAAGAAATCAATCAAAGATCTCTGATTTTAACTGTGTCGGTACCAAGTGTATTTATGAATGTCTTTGTGTGGGAAAAAGGTGCTTATGATGGACAAGGCGTAAAAGTCCCACAAGTTCCTTCTGTTCCTGTTTTGATCCGGGTCACAGTGCCTCCCAATCACACTTCTCCAAGTACTGTTGTCCGTACCCACGTGAACACTTAAGTCACTCATTAGGAGAAAGAAGTCCAACTCTGACTCTCGATTAGGTGCATACACCTGCACTAGAGCCAAAGTCAATTGCTCAAGCTTAAGCTTAAAGGTCAGAACCCTTCCCCCTACCTAGCGGAATGATATCAAATACATTTTCTGACAATCAAGGGCTTGTGAGTGTCCCCACAACTGCTTGTGCTGCCATGTGATCTGGGACGCCATACCAGAAGAGCTTCCACCCATCAGCGTAGTCTTTGGTTCCAGAACCCTTCCACTTTAGTTGAGGAAATGCCAGTTGCATTGAGCTGATACTGTAAAGAAGCCTTGCTTTTTCGCTTTCGAAATGCTAATCACAAAACACTCAAGCGAGCATATCACATATAAAACTTCAGTCCTACGATAACTTTGACTTTTCATGCTAATAAGTAAATTGGGCGTGTCAGTGGGCGGATTTAAAAATGTTTACACTTGTTCTGCTTTAAGAGGGACCTAGAAAGAACAGATATCAAATTTCAAGTTCCTAGCTCAAAATTTAGGGCCTAAAAACTACCGACAGATGGACGGACATGGCTCAATCGACTTAGGATCCGTCTCGATCATATGCCTTTAAGGTCTTGGGGGTCTACGGTGATAATTTCTCTATGTTACAAAACCCCTCCTTTCCTCATGGGTGGGGTATAAAAGGGTTTTCGTTAGTTATTTCGCATTGAAAAACTTAGCCCAGTTTTTTTTAGAACTGAATAACTTAAGCAATTTAGCTTAATTAAGTTATTAAAGTTTACACTTACCAATTACAGGTTAAAATGTATGAACCTTTTAACCTTTTTTCGTGTAACCTTTTTTCGTGTAACCGTGTAACCTTTTTTTGTTATAAATATATTCACAGAATTGATAATTTTAAAACAAATTATGATTACCGTAGGGAACATATTCCAGTCGAGGAATTTGCAACAAACGCTATTGACGTAGATTTTGGGTCATCGCCGATGGGTCAGCATTGCAGGCCACCACCAAATTGTGCTAATGTCAATGCTAAGTTTCGAACATTCGATGGAAGCTGCAATAATCCGTTGCCTTCAAGATCCTTATGGGGCGCAGCTGGACAGCCAATGGAGCGGCTTTTACCACCTGCCTATGAAGACGGAGTCTGGCTGCCACGAGCTCATAGCGTTGATGGCTCACCTCTTACTGGTGCGAGGGAAATATCGCGGACACTTCTAATGGACAACCATAGGCCGCATCCAAAAAATAATCTTTTAGTCATGCAATTCGGTCAATTTATAGCTCATGATATAACACAGTCTGCTTCAATTCGCTCAGGTATATCGGTGAGGTTTTTTTTAAGATCTTTCTACGAACTTAGTTTATTGGTTATTACAGAAAATGGGAATGCAATTGAGTGCTGCAGTTCTGACGGATCCACTGTTCTCCCACCTGAGCAACGTCATTTTGCCTGCATGCCAATCCCGATCGAGCCACAGGATGAATTTTATTCTCACTTTAACCAAGGATGCATCAACTTTGTTCGGCTCTCACTCTCACCTCATTCGAATTGCAAGATTGGTTATGGCAGGCAGAGGAGCAAAGTAACGCATTTCATAGATGCCTCTCCTGTTTATGGCTCAAGCTTAGAGATGTCTAAAAGTCTGCGATCCTTCCGAGGAGGCAAGCTGCGAATGCTCAATGATTTTGGAAGAGATTTGTTGCCTTTGACTAGCGAAAAAGAGGCATGCGGCAGTAGTGAACCAGGAAATATTTGTTTCAAGTCAGGTGAGTACCAGAAAATACGGTTGTACTTTCCAGATTTTGATTGCAGAAAGGAGCAAAAATTAACGAAAACCATCTTTCAGGCGACGGTCGCACAAACCAAATAATTTCGTTGGTGGCGATTCACATACTCTTTGCTCGAGAGCACAATCGTATCGCAGATGCGTTGGCTCACATAAATCCACATTTCACTGATGAAAGGTTGTATCAAGAAGCTCGTCGAATAGTTATTGCTGAGCTCCAACATATAGTTTACAACGAGTACCTACCGATTGTTATAGGACCTGTCCAAATGAAACGCTTCCGGTTATCAACGAAACATAGTGGCTTTTCTAAAGGCTACAGTGCTGAGGTTAATCCTGCTGTGACTAACGAATTCACAGGAGCTGCTTTTCGTTTTGGCCACTCGACGGTTGACGGGAAATTTCATTTGCATTCCAGTAATGGTATCGACGAAGTTATTGATATTCCTGATGTAATGTTCAATCCTTCACGTATTCGAAAGCGGTCATTCTTGGATGGTATCCTGAAAACAATGCTTGAGCAACCCATGCAAAAAGTGGACGGCTCTATCACCCATGGCGTATGTTTATATTACATATATTTTTTTACATATATTTTCTCTTATGCACTTTGCTTATCCTTTTTATCCAAACTACAGCTTAGCAGATTTTTGTTTCGCGGTGCTAATCCCTTTGGCTTGGATTTAGCCGCTCTGAACATCCAACGTGGACGGGATCATGCACTAAGGACTTACAATGATTATTTAGAAGTCAGTGGTCATCGAAGAATTCACACCTTTAACCAATTTCCTCACGATGTAAGATTAAAAAAAAACGATTCTATTTGGATGCAGAGATTTTAAGATTTTTTTTTCGGTTCTAGGTTGCTCGCAAACTTTCTCGACTGTATCGTCAACCCGACGATATCGATCTGTGGGTAGGTGGCTTGTTGGAGCCGCATGCCAATGATGGTCTTGTCGGTGCGACTTTTGGCGAAATCATTGCGGATCAGTTTTCACGGTTAAAACATGGTGATCGTTACTTCTACGAATACAGCCGGGATGTAAATCCCGGTGCTTTTTCGGCTGAGCAGTTACAAGAAATTCGAAAGTCGTCTATGGCACGAATTATATGTGATAACGCCGATCATTTGGGCATATTTGAAATATCCCCTGCTGCATTTGTGAGACCAGATTTTACTGGGTAAGAGAATGCAATCGAAACTATGATTATTGTTAAAATAACCGTATTTTTGCAGAAATGGAAAATTGTCATGCAACAGTCCTTTGATACCCGACATAAACCTTGAAGTTTGGAAAAACTGATTTTTATGCAAGTCGTTCTATTTAATTGTTATTTATTTTATTTGTGTATTTTATTAAATAAAGTTAATTTTCTGTTGCTAATGGCGTTTTTATTATTTTGTTCAGATACATTCATTGATCTTAAACGTAGGTATCTACCTCCCAATTTGAAAAGCGTATAAAATATCTCGATCGAGTCGTACTTTTACTGCAGATTGATGATTATATCAAGCCAAATTTTCAAGTCAGGTTTCTAGAATTAAGGTTTTGCTCTTTGTTATATAAAAGCTTTTAAGACACATATTGTTTGTTATACCTGGAGCTGGAGGTACAATGAAGGCAACGTTTAAACTGATTAGTCACAAAATTTTTAAGGTTTCAACAAAGTTGGAAAAAAAATTTGTCTTGGGATGTGTGATTCATACACGTGATGTCGTGATCCTTGATCCAATAAGTCTACATACTTACTTACTTAGAGGGCTCCCGACCCATGGAGGGTCTCGACCTTGTTCACAGTAGCGTTCCATTCTCTGCGATGCTGGGCACGCTGCTTCTAATTGTCCAGACCAAGCGCTCTGGAATCCGCGATGGCTTGGTCCTTAAAACAGAGGTTCGGTCTTCCTGGTCATCTCGAGCCTGGGGGCTTGGATTCAAGACCCTCTTGGCTGGAGCGTTGTTGTCTATTCGCTCGATGTGGCCAAGCCAATATAGTCTTCATATCTTTGCTTTTTGAACTACATCCACATCTTGGTACAGCACATAGAGTTTGCGGTTATATCTTTTTCTCCATTCGACCTCCCCGCACACAGGACCATAAATTCGCCGCAGAATTTTTGTGTCGAAAGAGCCAAGTATAATTTCTCATTCTCTGCTTATCGTCCAGCACTCGGCGCCATAAAGCAGAACTGGCAGAATAAAAGTTTTGTAGAGCTTACACTTTGTCTTTCGCGGTTTGCTAGGGTTATTCTTCGACGAATCTCCACTAGAGTGTCGTTTGTGGAATTGATGTTAACTCCAAGGTAGATGAACTCCTTAACTACCTCGAAGTTACTGCTACCAACAGCGACGTTTTGTCCTAAGCGGCGGACGATAACATTTACTTGGTCTTATTTCCAACTACTTCCAGGCGAACCAAATTCGCGTGTTCAATCGCCGTAAAAGCCTCTATCACGGCACGACTGGAGCGGGCGATGATGTCGATATCGTTCGTGTGACCCAGTTATTGGAAGGATCTGTTGAAGATAGTGCCTTCCGTGTTGACCTTTGCCCTGCGCACTATCATCTCGAGAACAAGACTGAAGAATGCTTCAATCAACTTCAACTATTCCCTGTACTTCGGTGACTAGGTTTCCTTCGCTGTTTCAAAGAGCCTGCGTTCCGGTTCTAACACCAGTTGCCAGTTGATTAGCCGTTTTATAGAACTTTCTGGTCTTGTTTCTAGGACAAACCTAGGAGGTCCTTAAGATCTGCATTGCTTAGATCTTCGAGCTCGTTGAAAAAGTAACTGGCGAGTGTACTACGCCTAATGCTGGTTTGGTAAGGAGGCAGATTCAATGCCTTCAACGTCCAAGCTGCTAATCGTAATGTAGTATAAATAGCCGCTCTGCGTGTAGACCCACAACAAAGTGCCCCCTAAGGATTCCGTGAGCACTCGGATATCCTTAGAGCTAGTACGATCGTAAATAGTGATCTCTTTGTGTTTACCGCTGACCATAGCTTCCTTGTGTGTCTGCACCAAGTTCTGTCCAACAACGTTAAGTTGGACAAAAGGATTTAGTTTCGATGCTGCATGCTATCGAGCTAAGTGGAATTCGTATAGAAATGAAGGTTAGAATTCATTCACCTGCAATCATCCCTGACCGAGATCGTGCAAGTTTGTCCGTTTTTTCGTTTCCCGGAATATCGGATTGACCTGGCCGCAGCCCAGATTCCCTTTGGCGGACAGCTGTTTTAGCTGGCTTGCTGCTGCAGTATATGTTCAACGATTGAGTATTACCCCCAGTGCCTTTTAAAACTTGGTGAGGTTAGACAGATGACACTTTCTTTCTGTAGCCTTCCACCATACAACTGCACTGTTAGTTAGGATGGGTCTTGCAACATGCTGCTGAATTTTCTGCTGGCGTATAATTCCACGTATGCCCGCTTGACACGATCTTTTTTATTATCCCTCTAGCTGAGTTGAAAGTCTAATATGATGCCCAGACATCTGACGTGACCGATTTGGATATCGGTAGCTCCATTCCTCCCATACTTGGTGTCCTAAAGGGTGGAATAATCTTTTCCTGGTAAACAACAAGACTTCCGTCTCAGAAGGATTTATTCCCAGCCCTTGACCACTGATCAGACTATAAAGAGATAGCTTACTGGGGACTGCATATGTTTTCTGTGTTTTACCTGGCACACTACTACATTCTCCACTGGCGAGTGTTTCACATCGACAGGAAATCAAAGGCAAATCCCATGGTGGATCCAACTACGTTTCGTTTCGTTCCCTCTGTGCGTTTTTGCGGGTTTTAGAGGGCAGGGGCGCAGGGGGCTGCAGAGTTGGCTAACTCTTTATAGTCTAATCAGCGTCCTCGACCCTCAACCCAGTCACCAAAAATACGGAATGCGTAGCTGAGGCAGTCGCTGAGGATTCATGGGAATTTATCTGGGATCAGGATTGCCACATCGTCTGCGCATCCGCTCACAATGAAGCCTTCTCTCTCCAAGGCTTTTAACCATTCGTCCATTACCACCAGGTGGATGGTGATGTTATGTTCAAGACGTCAGTGGGCGTTTTTCTTTTTTAGTTCAGAGTGGAGCACTGAACAGAGCTCGAACACTCTGAGCGTGCTCTGAACCGAGTGCGCTCAGAGCAATCTGTTCCGATTTTGTAACGCACTTGGGCACATTTTTTGGTTATCTGTCAGAATGCAATATGAAAGAAAAGAAAACTTGAAAAAATTGGCAAAATATTGTTACGAGCCGAAAATATATATTATTTCACCGAACCAAAGTTCATCAAATGCTTTTACTAGGTCTTAAAACAACAAACTTCCCCTTTTAATTTTTTTTTTCAAAATTCAGCTGTTATTTCGCTGTGCTCAGCCATTAGCTCAGAATGCTCGGTCAAATTATGCCGAGCACATTGAGCGCGCTCTGTTCATGCTCTGAGCGAAAAAAGAAATGCAAAACTCGAGTTCTGATCACAAAAAGAAACACAAATTTTTGTTTGACAGTTCGAGCTCTGCTCTGAACGAAAAAAGAAAAACGCCCAGTGTTGGGTTTTTTTTCTTGGTGACAGCAAATATTTGGTTTTGCGCTCGTTGAATGCTAAGCCCATTATTCCATTTTCTGTCCCTATTCTCACTCAAGTCTTTGCAGACATCACGCTGTACTCTTCCGATTATGTCAATGTCAATGTTGTCTGCGTATGCGAGTGATTGTTCGGACTTTTGAAAGATTGTGCTTCTGTTAGTGGCGCGGGAGTTCTGCACAATTCTCTCAATGATGTTAAACAAGTCACATGACAGCGCGTCGCCTCGTCTAAATCCTTTTTTGGCATCAAAGGGATCGGTAAAGCCCTTACCGATCTTGACGGAACAGCGGGAGTTTTCCATCGTCATCCTGCACAGACTGACGAGTTTGGCAGGAATGCCAAAACTAGACCATTGTGGTGGTGGGTGAGTATCGATTTGGAGTTCTTGGGCATTCTCCAAGATCTGCAATACTGCAAATATTTGATTGATGGCGGACTTTCCTGACCTGAGGCCACACTGATATGTACCTTTCAGTTACATACACTATAACCTGCAAAAAAGACAGTTTAAATGTTTTCAACCCGCGGGCCGCCAAACCACTGTTGTCGCCAAAAGTAATTTTTTTATAGAGTAGTTTAGTTAAATTTCAATTGCATATTCTCTGGCGAAAACTAAGGGTAAAATGACGCACTTTGCATGGAAAAATTGAAATTTTGAATAGCTATAAGTTTTAGAATAACTCGAACTTCTTTTCCTGTGTTTTTCTATGTGAAGTGAGAGCTGGGAGAGTCAATAATTTCGAGAGTCGAAGATTTTGAAATCTTTTGATGGAGTTAACTCTGCACTGAAAAACAGCTCGCTGAGTTAACTCCGGATTTCGTTTTGTTACGGGATCAACAGATCTTGGTTTAATCTGGGCTTAACTCAGCACTGAAAAACTGGCCCTTAAAGTATTAATTCCTGCCTCGTGCGTTGACATTTTGAACGTCACGTTGGTAACAAATGGCGATCTGTAAAACGGCTTGAGTTTTTCCTCCAAGTGCTTGGCAAAGCAATTTGCTTTCTCTATGACTCGTTTTGCCCATCTCCCGTAAGCCTTCCTTATTTGTGCTGAGTGCATTGTGGCTTGTGCGTTTTTTAATCGACTTAGCAGCTTTCCACAGCGATTATTTACATCGTTTGAATTTCTGTCTGCCGTTAAGCAAGGTATACGATAGCCTCGCAGTTTTTATAATCTAGGAACATTTGTCTCAGATACAAAGTTACAATGTGGTCAGAGAAGCGCAAACTTCATAGACATCAAGTCAAAATATGTTGAAATTTTGCAATAAAAAACACTTGAGTCAGGCTCTACACAGCAAAAACAAAAAAAAAATGATAAAAACTTTCTTTGACACTTTATGCATGTATTTATTTTGTATGTAAAGAAATTAACACACCAGCATACATTGTTGAGAAGTTGGCCCTGGTTCAACTCGAGCTGTTGCGGCACTCTATTTATTTTTTATATATATTTTGAAACACGTTAACTTTAACATCAAATTCATCAACAGCGAAAATTCACATAAAAAACCCTATATCAGTTTGCATAATATTATGGACCAATATCTAAAACTATTTAGTATTTTTGATAAAATTTTTTTTTTTTATCAATGAACATTTTATTTTGTTCACAAACTTAAGCTTACCTTTCAACAAAAACTGACGGACCGCTTTGCGTATCGCTGACTTCATAATGAAGGTTCCTACTTACCGTAGAATAGGTATCTATTCTATCTTTATTAAATCTCTAAAGTTTAAACAATATAAAAACTAATAAAAAATTGCAAACTTTTAATGTTAACTGCCACAACTATCTACTTTTAGGGTTACAATTTAAGCTTTTTAAAGAAACTGCTTTTCAGTTGATCCCCATGGAATGGTATCGCGAACACTGATTTATTGACTTTAAATGTCAATTAAAATAGAAACATGATAAATAAGTTCAACCAATAGAAAATCAATTAATCAGTGTCTGCCTTGTGTATACGCAGCACTATGCGTTGCACAAAAGTACTTAGACCTTGTCTCTAATGAAGTAAGTACGAATCCGTGTATCCATTATGTGCTTCAGAAGCTTCGATTTCAACGCCTATGCTTTTCACATTTCCTAGCCTACCTTCGTGCTACCTTATGTGAGTATCCCATTATTTAGGCCCACTTTCGCCTCATACCAGTTAACACAGAAATAGACACCCCTTTAATTAACATGCCTGTTATACCGACAAAAAACTATATTAAAAACATAAGCAAAACTTTGGAGAATAAGGTGTAAAGAGGTAATTTAACTGTTCTTAAGAATAATTCGTCTTTGTTCTTTGTAAAAGTAATAAAATTGTGTATGAATAATGCCAACGATGTCCGAAATATTAAATAACACACTAGGCAATAATTGTTTATTGCCTAGGCTTAAAAGCTTTTCTCACACACGCCTATTTAAAACAAAAAAAAAATTAAGGGCAACATACATCCAGGGGTTTGGAACCGCGTCAAATCAACATGTAAAGTTTACGAAACATTGTAAAATAATTATGGATCAAAATTAAAAGAAATAAGTGCCCTAATGCCATTTTCCACCAAAAGTTGAAACAATTTTAACAGTCAATGGCAAAATGATAGATTTATTTTGAATACTGCCAGATCCTAGTAGTTTCTTATAATCTAGGCGCCGTTTTCAGCGGTCCGTCCAAAAATGGAAAAAGGACCTCTTATGGCAACGCTACGTTGTCCGTCCGTTCGTCCAATCGCTTTGTAAATTGTAACTTCTGAGCGGTAATTCGTAAAAAGACGAAATTTGGTGCGCTTATAAACTTCGGATATAACTAGTCAGAGAACGCATTCTAGGCGATTTTTTTCTATACACACATAACGGTTTAATTACAGTTTGAAATTTCATACGAAAATGGACTAAAAGTTTTTAGGTACTTATTTTGAGAAGTTTAGCAGGCAAGAAGTAGAAAATAGAAACTTAAGTCAAGTATACTGAGCTTCAATGCAAAAAAAAATTGTTTTTTGCATTGAAGCTCAGGTTGAAGAGTTGGTAAGAGTTTTCAAAATTGTTGAAATATAGTTTTTTTTTGTTGGTTGCGTAAGAGCCCCACATGTCAAAATTGCATAGCATATAGGAAAACGTGTGCTCTACTCCGTAAGGAATCTATCCTTGCTAAACGTGCTTCGTGGGAAAATTTCGTTAACACAATGAACCCAGCTTTAGACCTTAAAACATTATGGAATAGAGTGAGATCTTTGCGCTCTTCGAAACCCCCCAAAGATTTTCCTTGTATGAATTTGAATGACTCACTTCATACCGAACCCAAAGTAATAGCAAATACCTTTGCGGATAAATGGGGAAAATACAGCGCAGACAGAAATTTCACTGAACAGGCCATTGCTAAAAAAACAAATTTTAAAATTGAAAATCTTAGAACCGTTGCCAGAACTGAATCAAAATATCTTTTAGAAAAATATCAAAAATTGAGTTTGAAATGACACTTAGGACATCAAAAAGCACTACTCCAGGTAATAATAAGATCACGTATAATATGATTAAACATTGCGCTGAGAGTTTAAAAAATCAGATCTGTAACTTGTACAACAACATTTTAAGCACGGGTAACTTCCCCCATGATTGGAAAAAAGCTCAACTCATTCCTATTCCCAAAAACTCTAAGGACACACATATCTATGAAGGATACCGCCAAATATCTCTTTTACCTGTTCTCTCCAAAATTTTGGAAAAAATTATTGCAAGACGAGTTTCATGGTTAATAGAAAAAAAATTGAGTCCGGGATAACATGCTTTTAGAAAAAACAGGAGAGTTCATACTCTTATACACCTCCTTTAAGACAGGATGACAAAAAATTTACCAAATTCGCAACATAGTGTTCTCATGTCTCCTGATGTAGAAAAAGCTTTTGATAAAATTTTAGCTTGCTCAGCAGTAGAACAACTTTATCTCTGGGGTGTCCCAAGAGCTATCCTTAAAGTCATCTTATCCTTTTTATCTGGCAGAACTTTTCAAGTTAACGTTGATGGCTCCTGTTCAACTTTTATCAAACTTGAAAACGGAATTCCACAAGGATCGCCACTCTCCACATTTGGAGGCAGAATTGAAGAAAACCCTAAAATTTTCCAAAAAAACTTAATTTCGACTGGCCTTCATATAAAGTTTTTTCATATAAAGCTTCATAAAGCCACGACCCCTTTTAAGGGTCAATTTTTCAAAAATATTGAATTTGGATCCTGCCATCGTCACCTGAAAAAAAAGACTTGTTCTTTTTTCACGGTTCCCACCTCCGCGAGGGTTTGACAAGCCCTCCGAGAGTATTAATTGTCTTGAAAAACTTCTCAAATTGCCGTTCGGATTCAGCAAAAAATTGTAGGTCCCCTTGTATGTAAAGAAATTAACACACCAGCATACATTGTTGAGAAGTTGGCCCTGGTTCACATCGAGCTGTTGCGCCACTCTATTTATTTATTTATTTATTTAATTTGGACCAAAAAATTGCATTTTTACGTACATTTAAGTGTAAGTTGGATATATATGTGATTTCTCATAATGGGCGGTTGGACCACGCCCCTTTTCGAAGTTTGCATTACTTATAAAATGTCAAAAAATAACCATGTCATCAGCATTTTACAATGTGGGATAGGATGGGGTATTCAACGGTCCGTTTTACGGACTGTAACTTCTGCACTTACTCACTGGTTGAACTAGCATTTTAGGGCTATCTTACTGCTTTTGCAGATGGCATTGGCATAACCTATAGTTCTGCAAGCCCACTGGACCTAGTTGCTGACATAAATTCTGATATAGATTTGCTAAGAACATGGTTTTTCTTACACAATTTGGTGATCAGTTCTAAGACCAAAATTATGTTCTTCAGTTTGTTGGCGCAAAACTCTTTCAACGCTGACGTCGTTTTTCATGCACCTGAATGCCAAAAGTTTAAGTTGTCGAGCTGCTTCTGTAGATCAAACTCTCCCAAAAGTACATTTAGGGACCACCAAAACTGCAGTGAAAACTGCTTTAAAATTGAGACTGTCAATGAATTTAAACACCTGGGTCTTATTATTGATCAAAAGATGTGCTTTCATAACCACATTATTAGCTTAAGGCAATATTTTCGGGCATCTCTCAGATGTTTTTATATTCCCCATCCCAAAGGATAGGAGGTATATTGAGTTTGTCAGATAGTTTGAAACACGGTGAAATAATAATGGTTGACCCCCAAGACCTTAAGGGCATATGATCGGGACCGAATTCTGAATAGAATAAGCCATGTCCGTACGTCTGTATGTCACATGTTCTAAGGCCTTAAATTTTGAGCTAGGGTGTTAAACGTGTCGTACGTACGGTGTCGTACGTAAGGTCCACGCAATACAAGTGTAAAAATGTTTGAAATCGACCCAAAGACACGTCGACAATCGGTCTAAATGTGCAACTACCTCCAGAGTTTTCAAAACTGTAAGACGTCCTAAACGGCTGAAATTTGACATCTAGTATCTCCTTATGAATATAAGACACAAATAAGAAAAATTTAATTGGTAAACCTCCTCCAGTGGGCGTGGCATCTATTTTAAAGGTAAATGTTCAAATGCAAGTTACTCAATATTATTGCTCGAAATTGAAAAATAAAACGCTTTGTATTTTATGTAGAAAACGCATAGTTCTACATTTTGTTCATACAAGACTTTGGCCCACGCCGACAACTGGAGGCAGAATTGAAGGAAAATCTAAAATTTCCCAGAATAACGTAATTTCGACTGGCCTTGAGTCTAATTTAGGAAAGCATAAAACAAAAAAGGTGGCAGGTTAGGTAAACGAGACTTCAGTCCAGACTTCGTTCATATAAAGTTTTTAGCCACGCCCCCTTTTAGGGATCGACCTGTCAAGGGGGTCGAATCTGTCATTTCCTCTCGATAATAACTTCTGATTTTTTGATGTTTTAAAAATGTTTTGCTTTTAATTAATTATTATTAATTAGTTTCTCTTAACTGTTACCTTGTATATTATTTATTGCTATTAAATTTTGTCATTTCTTTATTGAGGGTCACCCCACCCAATAATTAATGTATGATTTTTAAGCCCATAATGTGGCATTTAATGCTGTTTTTGTTCAAAATACAAAATGTCACTATGTTTCCCTAGTTTTGTAAATTTAAATTTTTATTCTTACCCGAAATTATTATAATTTATAGTCTAGAGAAATAAATTCAATGCAAAATAAAAAAAATTCAATTATGTACATAAAATCGACCCCTAAAAAGGGGCGTGGCCAAAAACTTTGTATGAATGAAATCTAGAACAAAGTCTGGTGTACTTTATGTGCTAAGCTTTATTTCTTATTCTTTCCTTGGTAAGGCTAAAACCAGTCGAAATCCATGTTTTCCTGAAAAATTATTGGTTTTCCTTTAATTTTGGCTCTAAATATGGGCGTGCCCCAAAACTTTGAATGAACAAAATATAGAACTAAGTATTTTTATCGATGCCTCGTCCACAAGGATCGGTCTGCCGACTTTAGTTTTATTTTTTATTTCTTAATCATCTGGAACTATCGAATTTCAGCTTTTCACGACGTCTTAGCTTCTAACTCAAAACTTAGGGCCTACAAATTTATTAACGGATGGACAACGCTCATTCCACTCAGTATTCGGTCTCGATCATATACCCTTGAGGTCTTAGGTGTCTATCGCTATTATATCTCTTTGTTACATTTTCGCCTTTATCAAACTTAATAAACTACATTCCTGTGGAATAGGGTATAAACACGAAACCCGTGAAAAAACATGTTTCATGAAACAACAATTTAAAAAAAAAAATTGCCGGTAAGATGTTAAAAGCTTTCAAGAATAAGTTTTGGAAAATTTTCGAAGGTTTTTAAGTCGAAGATCATAATTTTTTGAATCATTAAACTTTGTTATATTTTTCGTTAAATTTTTAAATAATTTCCAAAAAATTTGAACGTAGAGCTAGAGTGATCAAAAAGTTATGGTCCCGAATACTATCCAAGTATGCATATATTTTCAGTACACTAGTTCCGAAAAAGTAAAAATTTGACTTTTTATAACTCAATGTTTACTTGGCCCAACTTTAATTTTTGAACTTCCTAGCTGCAAAAAGTTTAAAGTTATGTACGATTAAAGCATTTTAACGTTTTTAACATTGTCTTTTATTATCTTTATCTTTGTATTCGTTCTCAATTTTTATTCCATACCCAAGGCTAGGTAAATTAATTGCAATGCATAGTTCGTAACATACGACCGTATACCCCTTATATAATGTTGGAGATAGAGCATTACAGGTGAATTTATTAAGCCATGTCCATCCCTACGTCCGTAGATATGTACATTTCATTTCAAAAGACCTTTTAACCAAATACGAAAAGACGTATAGGAGCTTAAATGTTGGTGTTTAGAAATTGTGGGTTAAAACCTTTAACACGATAAAAATTGGTCCGCCCAGACGGTGCCCACTTTTACCGTGTTATATTTTAAAAACTCTGTAAAAATTCACACTAAATTCAAAAGATATTAAAGAGATTAACACTTTCTAAGTTTGTTGCATACAACATTTTGAGCTTCACCTACTCCCAAGACCGTTTTTAAGAAAAAGCTCTTTTTTGTTTGCTTAAGTATCGGCTTTTAACACATTTCTTTATGACTCTAAGGAATTAAGATTAAAGGATTTTGTTCTTAGCCCACACTCATTTTCGGGCGCAAGACCCATACAAATACATAAATGGCTTACAATGCAAAGTATGAATTCAGGCCAAAAAACTTTAAGGTATTGTGCTACGAGGTAAATAGGGCAGAGTGCTTAGAAGTTCGTTACAGTCGAACTCTTGAACTAACTTACTTGTTTCTGTGAATTTAATGAGTACCTATACCAAATTTAGTCTTTCTACGGTTTATACTGTTACGAGTGCGGACGGACCGACAATGTACCATGAGAGGTCCTTTTTCAATTATCGGACGGACCGCTAACAAATTTGCAAAGTTGTAAGTACATACTTACTAACTTATCCAACCCAATTGCAGCCTATTAGAAGAACGCCACAAACGAGCATTATTCCTTGAACTCAGTTCAAAGTACTATACGAGTACCGAGAGACTATATGATTATAATGAATTAGAGTTTCATTCACTCGCCCTAAGAAAATCTATCGGTATGCAAAATGTGGGCTTTGTTATCTTCATACATTTTTTTTTTGTGGATTTCAAAGGATTCTTATTAACTTTGCTATTTTAAAAAGAGGGAGGCTGAAAGACCGCTAATGCTCTTTGAAGAAGTCTTGTCTTACATTATACTTATACCTTTTTCCGTTTCAGTCGAGGCAACGACCAATTCGTGGGCGAAGCTTAAAAGGTGCATATATGTATGGAAAATTAAAAAACAAAAATTGACTATTTATGCCTACCAGTCTTTAAAAAATCTTCTGCATATCTTTTGGCACATTTACACTTCATGGGATTAGGATGCAAAGGGAGGGAAGACTTCACTTTTGTTTTGAATAGTTGTGCTTGTCAGGCTGGGATGAAGGTAAATGTGAGCAAATCCGAAGTGATGGTTGTTTCCCGAACTCCTGTGCTGTGTAACCTGAACATAAATGAAGTGCCATTGAAACAGGTAGAGAAGTTTAAGTATCTATAAGCTGGAGCAATAGTAAAGGAATTGCTGAGCTCAGTTCATTCCAACCCTCATCTATGGTCAGGAAATTTGGGTAATGACCGAAATAATTAGATCGCGAGTACAAGCTGCCGAAATGTGATTAGTGAGGTTTCTCGTGTGAGCGTTTCTCGTGTTACTCTTAGGGATAGACAGAGAAACATCAGTATTCGTAAGAAACTTAATGTAGAGCAGCTAGTTCTCGGAGTGGAACAATCACTTCTTCGATAGTTTGGACACATTGTTCGAATGCACCCCCGACAGACTTCTTAGACACGTCACCCCTATGGTAGGCTAAGAAACATGTACTGGGATCAGGTAAAGACCATCTGCGAGACCCGTCTGGGAATCGCGTCTATATCTCTTGAGTTGGTGGCGCAGGATTGGCAACGATGGAAGGACCAGCCGCCCTCGCTGCGGGATCCTTCTGCGCGAGCACAGAAAATGTTTGATTGATTGATAGTCGTAACTCGTGTTGAGTAGGAAAGACGAACGTAGGCTCGAGGGTAAACTGATAAGCATTTCATCGTTACCGAGTATAACTCTTGAAAATCCTACCGGGATGAATGTATTTGGCTCGTAAAAGAGCGATGAAACAGCGACAAGCAAGAGACATTGCGAAATGTTTCAGTGGGTCAATTGACTTTTGTATTTTACTGTCACCAATACTATCCTGACATTTTCTAGCTCATGGTGAATGGATGGCTTTATAAAACTGTCAAATAAGAATAGGTAAATTATTTCTTGCACTTTTTAAGGAAACCTAGATATTTCGCGGCGCACACTGGCCCGTTTTGACTTTTTTTGTTGTAAAAATCATAGCTTCTAAACGAGACAAGATATCGCAGCAATTTTTAGCGGTCCGGCCAAAAATGGAAAAAGGACCTCTGATGGTACGGCTACGTTGTCCGTCCGTCCGTCCAATCGCCTTATAACTTCTTAATGGTAAGTCGTAGAAGACATAATTTGGTGTGCGTATTAACTGGGAAATAGTCAGAGAATCCAAAGAGGGCAATTTTTTGTAAGCACAAATAACGGTTTAATTACAGTTTGAAATTTCATGTGAAAATGGCAAGAACTAGAAAAACGAAACTTAGGTTTAAGAAATACTAAGCTTTAATTAAAAAATAAAATTTTTCGAAAATATCAAAACTTTTTTGAGAAATGAAGACGAAAATACATGACGTTGGAGGCCACCACTTTTGAACGGCTTATCGCTTAAAATCCATATTGAACACACGTATAAAGCCACTCAAAGTAAGCTAAGTGCTTAGGTCATATTTTTCAAAAACAGTTTAAGTACTGTAGCTTTGACGCATTTTCGAAAAAAAATCGCAAAAATGCATGAAACGTGTGTGTGTGTCCCTTATCTCCGCTGCTGTTTGGTGGAATTCTATGAAAAAAATCACACGTATCAGATTCAAAATTTTAAGGAAAACTATAGCGGATTTTGAAATTTCAAAATCTTCTGAGATTTAATTGGAAAACATAAAAGCATTTTCAAAAACAATTTTTTCAAGTCTTCTAGTAGCTTAACGTTATAAGCGATATTTTTCAAATTTTTCAAAAAAAGAAGAAAGGCTGCGTTAATTTTTTTTTAAATTGCCATTTTTAACCTCAGTTTTTAGAAACCGGTGGCCATAGAATTAAAAAAAAAACATCCAAGGCTAGTGCTGCTATTGGAAAAATAATAAAAAAGGTCAAAAGAACGCATTTAACTGAAAAACGTGAAAACATTTTCGAAACTATTTTTTTAAGATATCTATTTCCTTAACGGTTATGACCACCTTGTTTAAATTTGGCTGAAGTATGTAATGTTTAAAAGACGAACTGCATCAAAAACGTTTCAAAATATCCGTTTTCGACCCTTGTTTTTGAGCCCATTCAAACAAGCGAAATAAAAACAAGTGAGTAAGTGCAAGAGTTCGTCTGTGACGAACTTCTATATACCCGACCCTATATACCATGTAAGACCAAATCTTAATTTTTTGTGTTGCGAATTCATATATTATTTGTATAGGCCACGCCCCCAAAAGTGGGTGCGGGCTAAGAATTAAATTCAATTAATTGTAGTTTCGTTGGAATCATGACAAAATGCGTTAAAACCGAAAATTATTGCAGAAAAAACCGTTTTTTTCCTAAACACGCCCCTTTAAAGTGGGCGGAGCTCAAAACTTTGTATGAAGCAAACCAAGCAAATAGTAATATATTGAATATTTGTTATATAATTTTTTTTTCAATTTGGAGTAAACTTTCCGAGAAATCGGTTTTTTGAAAGATCTAACATGGTAAAAGTGGGCATGGTCAATATTGTGGGCGGTCCAATTTTTGTCCTCTTAAAGTTTTTGCGCCATTACTGCTCTATACTTAAATTTGAGTTCCTACGCCTTGTCTAACTAGAGCAAAAAGCATTTTAAAAGAAAATTTGAAATAAAGGTTGTCTTACATTGAGGCCAATAGTGGGCGTGGCCGTCGGCGGATTTAACTAATTTACACATTTTGTCTGTAAAAGATAATGACCAAGATATACTCCAAGTTTGAGCGTCCTAGGTCAATTTTAAAGACCTAAAAACTTCACACATACGGACAGACGGACGGACATGGCTTAATCGACTCACCTGTAGGTCTTGATCATATCTCGAAAAGGTCTAAGGGGTCTACGGTGATTATTTCACTGTGTAACAAACTATGCATTAAAATAAATATACCCTCGGTCGGGTATAAACAGCATATTTTTACCGTTTTCTCAGAAATCAATATTCGCATAATTTGAGAAAAGTTGCAAATGCTCTCAGGTGGTTGTAAAATTGATTAATAAGTGTAACGGTAATTAAAAATAATCGAAATTGCTGTTTTATGGGTTTTAAATTATAAAAATCCTAAAAAAGACAAAGAAAGAGTATGTTCTTCCCTCTATTTTCGAAACGGTAAAGCTTTTTGTCAGCCTATTTTTAGAGTAACGAGACCCAATATAAAATCACCCAATATAATATGTTTATAGATTATTATGTTGGACAGTAGACAGCACTACGAAAAAAGTATATTACAGACTGTAAACTATATCCAAAAATAATTTTAATAAATAAATAGAATGTTAAACAATCTGCGCAATATGATGACTATAACCTTCAACAAAAACCGACGGACCGCTCCGCGTATGTCTTCATACTTGAAGGGTCTTTTTTTATTTTGAGGGAAATTTCCAAGGCTATGAAATTGGTGAGTTTTAAATCAAAATTATTACAGGGTGTTTCAGAATATTCTGTCAAAGTATGATGTTTAAGTTAATGACATTAACATACTTAAAACTTTAGTTTGCAAAATTGAAAGTTTATTTTTAAAGTAAAATGAAAACAATAAATGCGAAACAATAGGACAAAAAGTAAACAAACCAATTTGAGCGAAACAGTGGGGAATAAAGTTTATTTAATTTTTATTTTTTTTTGACAGGAGGAGAATAATTCAATACTTGAAAGATAAACTACAAGTTATGCAGTGAAATAATGCAATAAAGAAATATACTTAAAATTAATATATAAACATTAGTTTTCTTGGAAACTATCATCTAGGTTTGCGATAATGTGCAAAAGACTTAACATTTCAGGAGAGTATAGTTCTTTCAGATCTTTTTGGGTCCTTACATGCATTTGAGAAGAAATAAGTGGATCGAATGAGGCTGCAAGCATGTTTAATAAGTCTTCATCCTGCCGAGTGATTGATATCTATATCTTGTTATATCTACATTTGCAAGTATAAAGTCCTTTTTTTTGGACTCCTGGGCTTCTGACAATTCTTCTAGTGAAAGTGATAGTGATTGATACTCTATGATATCTTGACTATGAACCAAAACTTTATGAAGAGTGTGAGTTGTTTTTCAAGATACGTTTCTCTTAATAGTGCTGATGTTTCCTTAGTATACTCCCCGAATTAAACTGTGTTCACAACTTCCCTGCAATTCAAAATATCAAGTATTATTTTAAGCCTTGTAATAACTTCTCTGTTGACTCCAGTTATTCGAGCGGTCGCCTCTGATTGTCCAAAAAATTTCCTTGAAGTATTTCCATCATTGGTATTTCCGAATCCTTGCTTTAGTTTATCCACATCAAGCCCAAGTTAATCGCGAAAACACGTTTGGATTCTTTGTTTTCTTATTTTTTCTGCCTCCTTGATCCCAATAAATTCATCGATATTCTCTCCCTCTTGTCGAAGAGTATAAGCGTGTTTCAAAATAAATTCCATGCATCTGATTCTTGCATGCAATGGAGATATTCCAAACTCGTAGTTATGTCCGTCGTTATTTGATTCGTCTTGACTACTGAAACTCTTTTGTGTCCTTTTTCATATTGGACATGAACGCGTGGACTTTGTTTCTGTTAGTTGGTTTAAAACTTTACCATCAATCATTGTTAAAAAGAACTCGTGATTCAAAAACAAAGTGGTTTCTTCATCAACTTTATAAATTGTTGGTTGAATAATTTGGTAATTTGTTGGTCAAAAACTACGCCGAAGGTCTGGGTTCGAATCCTGCCATCGTCACCTGAAAAAAAGGACTTGCTCTTTTTCACGGCCCCCACCTCCGCGAGGGTCTGACAAGCCCTCCGAGAGTATCATTTGTCTTGAAAAACTTCTCAAAGTGCCGTTCGGATTCGGCAAAAAATTGTAGGTCCCCTTGTATGTAAAGAAATTAACACACCAGCATACATTGTTGAGAAGTTGGCCCTGGTTCACCTCGAGCTGTTGCGCCACTCTATTTATTTATTTATTTATTTATGGTTGAATAATTGATATTTGACCTTTAATATCATTGACTCTACTATAAACAATCATTGTCTTAATTTTGTTGGGGATTGATTCCTTTGAACCCTGTTTAGATGTTGAAACTAAAACACCTGTTGAACAACTGTTAAGTCCTTAAAAACCAAAGCAAACAGCGAAGTTTTACGATTTTCTTCAAATTCTGAATCACCCTGTAAATTGCTCCAAATTGAAACCCACCACTTACATAGCTTTTCTAATTTCTTTTATAATAAAACAAAAATGTTGGCAATATCTTTACTCGTTTAAGAGTTATAATTTCTCAAGCTTTTATTTCTACCGTAAAAACCAAAAACAAGCTGAAAAAACTGCCTGACTTTATTAAATCAAATCGCTCTAGCTCAGCTCTATGCAACTTTATGCACCTGCTTTTGGATTGTTTAAAGAAATATATGAATATTTATCATCCGTTGAGTTTGGTTTGACGATGTGTGCGACTTTTTGTTTCACTCAACTTAAAATCAAAAAGAGGGGCAAAAAGTTGCGTTTCTAAAAACAATTTATTAAATAATTAACAAAAAAAAAATTTAATTTTTTTTCTAGTTTTTTGTATTCAGTTATTACCATGTTTAATCATTTGAGAAAAAACGAAAACGTTTCTTGCCCCTCTTTCAAGTTACTCAACTTTGATCCGCTCTACCAGCTAAACATTTGTTTGTTTAGCGAAATTCTTGCATTATAGAACCACTCACAAAAATTTTAATATATTTATTTTATATATGAAGGTTGACATAAGAAAATTAATTTTTTACAATTTTGGCACATTTTCCACAAATAACTTTATTACATTCTCCACAGTTTTTTGATGAACGATTTCCCTTACAGTTTGCGTTGATTTTACACTGTTTTCTTTTGTTATTTTGGTTGACAGAGACGATGAGAGTGGTTTTGTGTTGTTGTAGAAAGTTGCGGATTCGGGTAATTTCTTTGGACCAGTCTCAATTGTCACATCTGGATGTAATGAGCTTAGAACCATAACGCTTTTTCAAGTTTCCCTTGTTAAACAGATGAACATTGATACCAAACATCAGCTACAGCCTTTTTAACTTCAGTATCACAGTTGCAAAGTAACGCTGTTCTTCCAAAAATAATTTAAATACACCCTTTCATCGAACCTATAACATCTATCCACGGCTTTCATGTTGTATATGATTTCGGAGCAGTTGTATCATGCCGCTCCATACGTCAGAGATCTTGCGCCATGAATTCAAATATTTTGCTCCTGAAATCAAAGAAAACACTAACAAATTTAACTTCCTTTGGAGCAAAGTTTGCAATCTGCGCCATATACTAGCTATTTACAACAAATAAAATTAGGTTCCATTGAACTCATGCAGACGTGTTCGATGTGAAAGAAAACATGTTGTTACCGTCAATTTATTTCAGCTGGCAATACACATGAGTAGAGTGTCTCAAGTCAAAAAAACCCTTCCGCCCTATCTGCAACAGCTATTTGAACACGACTCTTAAAATGCGAAATACACATTGCCAGCTGCAGAGTGTATGTGGTCCGCTTTAGGTTGTGCGACAACAGCGCGCGAGTTACATGTAAACACGAGCCAACCATCAAACACCATCGGTCATCGAAAATATTTTAATTAATTTGATATTTTCCCATTGCAGTCAGCAAAATAAATTTATTTATTTCCATTCGCACAGTCAGCGTTTACGCCGACTGTGGGAACGGAAACGAAAACGTCGATGACCGATGGGCAACTTTGAGTGTGGGAATTCAAGTTCATTTTTAGTTGTAAGAAAGTTTTATGTTCATATTTTTAAGTCAGTCTTAAGACCATATTCGTGACGGTAACATCAATAAAGTTTATAAATCTTGTTTCGGATTCATGTTGTTTTATTTTATTTCGCAACCAAAAAAAAAAGTCTTTTATTTAACTAATCTTGTTTCGGATTCATGTTGTTTTATTTTGTTTCACAACCCAAAAATCTTTTATTTAACTGGCGCAGTCGGTGTTTTCTAAAAGTCCAAAGACATTAGAAAAAAAAAGTGAACCTAACTTATATTCCAAGTGATATATGCTGGTATATAGTGGAACTTATATACAAAACAGTGATTTGCAACATTGACAGTGACAATTAGACATTATAGACAATAAATAAGAACAATAAGGAAAAAGTCACAAAATTGATCGGCAAAGGCTAAGAGAGCAGTTATTCGACGAAAACCGCAACATGGCCCAGGAGCAGATCCAGCAGTGCTTAATAGCACTTACCCAAATAATCACACAGAATCAGCAACCGAGGGCCAGAATTGAAAAGGAGATTCAATTCTTGCCAATTTTCGATGGCAAACAAGGAACGCTGCCATCATTTGTAGCTGCTGTTTCACGAGTATTAACGAATAATCGTGAAGCTGCGGAGTACTTCCGCATAATCTACGACTTGAAAATAATAGGAACCGCAAAGAACCTACTGAATGCCAACCCACCTTCAACTTGGGATGATTGCAAAGAAGCTCTAAAAAGGCATTATCGAGCCTCCAAGGACCAGATGACCCTGACGAAACAAATTGGAGAGCTGAAAGTGAGTAGTATAGTAGAATTAGATTATAAGTTAACAGAATATATTGAAGATATAACAGAATATGTAGCTTTTGTAGAGAATCAAGATGTCCAGTTAGATATTTTTAGTGGGATGTTAGTTCAAAAGGTAAAAGAAATAGTTTCAGGTTCATTAGCTTATGCAATAATGGATAAGTACAAGTTATCCGAAATTAGGGATATATTGCACAAATTTGTTGGGTTTGATCAAGGTAATCTAAATTATACCTATATGAAAAAGAAAAGCAATCAACCAGCTCGAAGCGTTGGTTATGTTCAAAACTACAATAAGCCAAGTTCAGGCTTAAAATAGTTCAGGACAGTTTCGTGGTAATGATTGGTTGCAAAACACAAATTTTTCAGGTAACAACAATAGCTCAGGATTCTCAAGGCAAAATCAAAGCTCAGCGCAGTACAGAAATAATAATTCGGGACAATTTAGGCATAATGGACAGAACCGATACAATAACTCGGGACAGTCTAGAAGAAATATAGGCTCAGGAACACATCGAAATAATAACTTTCAATCAGACTTACCAAACAATTTTCGAAATAGACAGCTCGAACAAAACCCGATGGAAATAGATACCTTGCAGGGACAAGATGTAAATTTTCAAAACGAGCCTCGGGAAGCAGATTGCCCATAGTTATTTTAACAATAAATAACCAAAAAATAAAATGCCTTATAGACACAGGTTCGGATACTAGCGTCCTCAAACCAAATGTGCTGAAAGACTTTTCTGAAGAAGAGCTTTCCAGGCCGTTGTATTTCACGACACTTAATGGTATAAACAAGGTAACGAATAAATTAGTTACCCCAATACCTTCTGAATTCAGTGTTCCCGGGACTATTTCATGGAAAATAATTGAATTACAGCATCGAAAATATGATGCAATTATAGGTCAAAATTTTTTAACCCCTCTTAAAGCTAAAATCGATTTAGAAAATAAATATTTAGAAGTTCACGGGAAAAAAATCCTATTCGAAAATAACGAATACCCCTTTGCGATCAACGAAATTTGCAGTCTAGAAAGCTGTAAACTTGATCAACTAAGATTAGAGCATTTAAACCCCGAAGAAAGGAGAAAACTTACCCCAATTCTTAAACGTTACAAGAATTTATTCTTTCAAGAAGGTGATCAATTAACATCTACTCATGAAATTGAACATGAGATAATTACCACCACAAATGACCCAATTTACTCAAAAATATATAGATACCCCCAAGTCCACGAAAAAGAAATAGAAAGGCAAATACAGGACATGTTAGAACAAAATATAATTCAAGAAAGCAACTCTGCTTATAATAGTCCTCTATGGGTTGTGCCCAAGAAAACTGACAATTCAGGAAAACAGAAATGGAGGATAGTAGTGGACTACAGAAGACTTAATAACGTAACTGTCAGTGACAAATTCCCAATGCCAAACATCGATAGCATATTAGACAAATTAGGAAGAGCACAATACTTTACAACTATCGACCTAGCCAAGGGCTTTCATCAAATACCGGTCAAACCCGAAGACAGAAAAAAAAACAGCATTTTCTACCCCTTTTGGGCATTTCGAATTCCTGCGGATGCCATTTGGTCTCAAGAACGCCCCGTCGACGTTCCAGAGACTTATGAATAGTGTGCTTAGGGAGTATTTAAACAAAATCTGTGTAGTTTATCTCGATGATGTACTTATATTTAGTACATCATTAGAAGAGCATATGGAAAATATTAAAAAAATATTTGATCGGCTACAAAGAGCAGGATTGAAAATTCAAATAGACAAGTGCAATTTTCTCCTAAAGGAAACGGAGTTCTTGGGACACATATTGACATCTGAAGGAGTCAAGCCAAACCCAAAGAAAATTGAAGTTATCAAAGATTTAAAACTCCCTAAAACACAGAAACAAATAAGGTCTTTTCTAGGTATTACAGGCTTCTATAGAAAGTTCATAAAGAACTACGCCCATATAGCTCAACCAATCACCAAGTATTTAAAGAAAAATAGTAGAATCAATAGTAACGATCCAAATTTCATATCCGCTTTTGAGAAATTAAAACAAATTATTACTGAACATCCCATCTTAAAATACCCAAATTATAATAAGAAGTTTAAATTAGTCACTGATGCCAGCAATTTTGCGATAGGTGCAGTTTTGATGCAAGAGGGGCACCCAGTCTGTTATGCTTCAAGAACCTTAAATGACCACGAACGCAACTACGCAACAATAGAAAAAGAATTGTTAGCTGTAGTATGGGGCACGAAATATTTCAGACCATATTTATATGGAAAAGAGTTTGATTTGCAGACAGACCACCAACCAATAAAATGGCTGTACAGTAAATATTCAGGAAAAGATATAAACCCAAGATTGCAAAGATGGCTTATTCAATTAGGTGATTCTAATATCAATATTGGCTACATAAAAGGTAAAGACAATAAAGTGGCAGATTTCCTCAGTCGCTTAAATGTAGAAAAGAATGAAATAAATACGGTCGACAACAGTACCAACGAACCCGGAATCCCCTGCATATCTCTGCAAGACTTGTTTGAAACTGTCGCCGATTCAAATAGTTTTAAAGAAATTAATAATAACGAATCCATAGACATGCAAACAAATCATTCACAAGAAGAAAATTTTAACGACCATATTCCAATTCTAGAAACAGTAGTCAATCGTTTTAGGACTCAAATTATTTTGCAAGAAAAGAAAGAAAAAGAATTTATGAATTCCTTTAAAAACAAACGTATATTTATCGAAAAACAAGATCTAGACAACGGAAACGCAGACAACATAATACGGCGGTATATAAGTAAGGGCAAAATAGGAATCTTTTCAGAACTTGACGATCACGAGTATAACAGACTGCAGAATGTAATAGTTAGTCTATTTTCCGGTGATAACAATGTTAAATTTGTAAAGTGCAGTTATTTTGCGTTGGATATAGAGGACGAAGAAAAATTAAACAAGCAAATAGCCCTCTTCCACAAAAATGAATCAGGACACTCGGGAATAATACAAACATACGAAGGGATTAAAAATAAAATCTACAACCCACAATTGCAAATAGCAATTCACAGAATAATTAATAACTGTGACATATGTTTAGGCGCTAAGTATGACAGAAACCCCATTAAAAATAAATTCCATTTTACCGAAACCCCTTCAACAATTAATGAGATAGTTCATGTTGATATCTATACTAATAGCAAACATTGCTTTATTATTTTCATTGATAAATTCTCCAAACATGCCGTTAGTTTTTACCTGGAAGATAAGACAAATCAAACTGTAATCGAGAAAATTAGGCATTTCCTATCGGTGAAAGGCAAAATTAAAAAGTTCGTTTTCGATAATGAATTTAAGACCAACAATTTAAGGGAAGTTTGTAAAGAAGAGAACATAGAGTACCACATTACGAAGCCACACAGTCACACTGGAAACTCAGACATAGAACGTTTTAATAGTACAGTAACGGAACGCATAAGAGCTCTTAATTTAGATGAAAAACAACCAATTCAAACACAAATGCTTAAAGCAATGAAATTTTATAACAATTCCTACCACTCTGCAATTAAGACAACCCCCATAACCGTACAAGAAAACAAGATAGATTACAGCATTATTAAGCAAAGAATAGATGAAACTAAAGAAAACGTGTTAGCTAAACGCAATATTAATAGAGAGGATTACGTAGAAAAACGAGAGGAAGGTTATATTTGGAATTACAAATCTCTTAGACATGAAGAAGAGCCCAAATTCAGAAAATATAAACTTGAAAATGTCCACGAAAAAAATATTAAGAGACCTCAAAAATTTTCAGGCGAAACTGCTTTTCCTACTGGCGCTGATACTAATAATACCCTTCAGCCACCAAACGATGATAGTTGAAAAAATCGAAACGGATCTGGGATATACTACAATCAAAATTGAGGAAATAGAAATCATCAATGAAACAAACACAGTTTTGCATATTATCAATCCACAAGAAATGGTGACTATGCTTAATCAAATAGAAAGCAACGTTAATAGTTTAAACATAGTTAATAAGGAATTATTAAAAAACACAATAATTAACATTAGAGCTAAAATAAGGTCGATTATGCCAACTTTTAATAGAAGAAGAAGAGGACTTATTAATTTTGTAGGTATGGCCCAAAAATGGTTGTTTGGAACCATGGACGATGCAGATAGGGTAGAAATAGTAAAACAGCTAGACATTAATGAAAAAAACAATAATAGGGCAATTACAAACTTGAACCAACAAATTTTGATCAACACTCATTTTAATGATTCAATAAGCACTTTGAAAGCTGCTATATTAAACGACAGGGACAAAATTACAACTTCCTTAAACGCAGTACAAGAAGAATATTCCGAAATAAAAAAGCACACAATGTTTTTAGATCAAAATTTAAAATTAATGTACTTAGAAAATAAAATTGATCAAATTCAGGATACCATTGTCTCAGCAAAAAGTAACATGATTCACCCCGGAATATTGACATCAGAAGAAATAGAAAGGTTTCAAATCGATTTCGACAAATTAAAATTAATAAAAATGGGAGTATTAAAATATAAAGACCATTCGCTTGTTATAGCTTTGAAAATACCAAATTCATTCAAGAAGGTAGATTTAAAACTAGTCATCCCACTACCAAACAATAACTATATGGAAACAATATAGATAACAAAATTTTAACATATAAGGAAGATACTATATTAAAAGACCTAAAACTTAGTAAACATTGCGTTTTCAAAAATAATTGTAAACTTAGACTTAATAATAAGACAAAAATAGAAATAATTTACGATGAAACTATTTTAATTAAAAACGCATTTAAAGAAAAATTAATTCAAAATTGTGACGACAGAAATATAACCTTAACAAAGAACTACCCTTTAAACTTCAACAACTGCCAAGTTAGTTTGTATCAAGAAATATTTTCCAGCAATAAAACAAGAATAAATGTAAAATATTTTTATCCAAATAATGATTTCAACTCAAATATTTCAATAAAACCCACAACTTTTGAGAAATTAAATATTAGTGAAAATTTTAAAAACATTGAATTCATCAACGAAATTAAATCATATAAAACTGTTTCTTATAGTATGAATATTGTTCTATTTGTAATAATGTTTATAATAGTAATTTATATTGTTTGTAAATCAAGAACATCAAAAACAAAAATTAATATTGTTGCAAAAGAAAATGCTTTTAAAAGAACTCAGGAGAGTTCTCTTTCTGGCCGTGGAGGAGTTACATGTAAACACGAGCCAACCATCAAACACCATCGGTCATCGAAAATATTTTAATTAATTTGATATTTTCCCATTGCAGTCAGCAAAATAAATTTTTTTATTTCCATTCGCACAGTCAGCGTTTACGCCGACTGTGGGAACGGAAACGAAAACGTCGATGACCGATGGGCAACTTTGAGTGTGGGAATTCAAGTTCATTTTTAGTTGTAAGAAAGTTTTATGTTCATATTTTTAAGTCAGTCTTAAGACCATATTCGTGACGGTAACATCAATAAAGTTTATAAATCTTGTTTCGGATTCATGTTGTTTTATTTTATTTCGCAACCAAAAAAAAAAAGTCTTTTATTTAACTAATCTTGTTTCGGATTCATGTTGTTTTATTTTGTTTCACAACCCAAAAATCTTTTATTTAACTCGCGTCACCGTCGACTTACACTGCTTAAGGTTGTGTGATTTACACTACGTATCTTTTGAATAGGGAAAGTCTGTGCAATACTATTTAATATTGTACTTTAAATAAATAAATTTCACCCTAGTTACGCTCTATTATTTTATTATTGATGATTTAAAATTGCTTCAGAAAAGTTAGGTAAAAAAACACGAGTGGGAATAAAAGTTATATTCTGCTTTTACTAGAGACACTTCTAGAAATGAAGCCCAACTGCAACTGACCCTGTTCTATTGGCCTTGATTTTCGTTAGCACTTTTAGGTAACCAAACTTATGTAAGCGAATGCATACAAAAACATAATGATAACGGAAGTGAAATATGTATCTATGTATATTTGTTGAGAGGACAATATGAACTAACCTTTCATACCACAGAAAAATTTCTAACGTAGGTAGAATGTAGAAACAAAAGCTTTAAAAGAGCAAAATAGTTCCCAATAGGCTGATTCTATTCAAATGAAACGGAGTGTATGCTATATCAGAGCATTTTTTTTGCACGAAGGTACCTAAGTACGTTTTATGTTTAAAAACTTTTAACTATATTTGTATTAACGACGACAGATTTGTTTTGAATTGTGCTAAATTTTTAGAATACCTATAAAAATTCCCAGTCAGTGTTAAAATAAAATGTAAATACGTATATACCTACATCGATCTCATTTTTTATAATTGCTTATTTCTAAAGTGTTGAAAAAGAGTTCCTGTAGATACATATCTATCTACGACTGAGTCAAGTCGGTTAAAATAACTTTCAAAAAAAGTATTGCCTTGTGGTCGGGACTCAATAATGTATTCAGGAAAGAAAAAACTGTCAGGTAGTGAGGGTAGGAGCAAAAGGAAGGCGATAGAGGCAGAAAACTCAAAACAGGCACTGCAGTTCAGGAAATACCTTGTTGGGTGTCCTTCAACATCGGTAAGTTTAAGTGATAATACTTTATTGCCTGCCAAATATGTTGAAGAGCCAGTTCAGGAAGAAAGTAGTGCAATGAATGTTTTACCAGGATTTGAAGATCCGAAATTATGGCCGAATTTAAATGATCAGGTAATTCAATTGTTAGTTGAGCAGGGTCCCGTTCAAGTATACGATTTTGATTTCCCTGTAACTAAAGGCAGGAAGTTTAGTATTCTTTTTTATCAAAGAGACTTAAGAAATGGTGAAAAAACACCAAGGGCATGGTTAGTTTACTCTAAATCTTTGGACTCTGTCTTTTGCTTCTGCTGTCTTCTATTTTCGCGAGCGAAAAGGAGTGTCGCTCTCTCCAGCACAGGCTATCGTGATTGGAGTCATTTGTCAAGGACTTTTCAAGAGCATGAGATAAGCCCCTTACATATGACAGCTTTTCAGGCTTGAAGAGACTTAGATTTAGGTTAGGAAAAAAGGCAAAACAATAGACTCTGGAATGCAAAACCAAATGGCCAAGGAAACTGAGCATTGGAGAAATGTCCTGAAACGGCTAATTATTCTTGTGCAGTTTTTTGCAACACAGTCCTTAGCATTTAGAGGAAGCTCCGATGTTTTATCCGAGCAAGACAACGTCAATTTTCTGCAACTCGTGCAAGCTGTTAGTCAATTCGACATTGTTTTAGCAGAACACCTATGCAGAATACATAATCAAGAGACGAAGCACACATATCTTAGTAAGGGCATTCAAAATGAGCTCATAGAACTTTTGGCAGAAGAAGTGAGAAAAGTTATTTTAGTCAAAGTAAAGCAAGCTAAATATTTTTCAATAATTGTAGATTGTACGCTTGATATTCTCTTAGAAAGGAACAGCTAACTTTGGTAGTCAGAAGTTGACCAAAATAAAAAAACTATGAAGTTAAGGAATACTTTTTAGGATTTTTAGTTGCAGAAGAGACAACCGGATGTGGACTAACTGAGCTAGTATTGGGTGAGCTTTCAAAGTTAAACCTTGCTTTATCGAATTGTCGGGGCCAGGGATATGACAATGGTGCAAACATGAAAGGCAAAAATAGTGGTATGCAAGCTAGAATTAAAGCTCTGGAACCAAGAGATTTGTTCGTCCCATGCTCCTCGCATTCGTTGAATCTAGTCATTCTTAGTTCTTTTGACGCAGTGGCATTTTTTGACACGGTTGAGAGTTTATATGTCTTTTTCTCTAGCTCCGTAAATAGATGGTCGGTTCTGAAAAAACATCTGATTAGTTTGACACTAAAGCCTCTATGTACGACCAGATGGGAGAGCAGAATTGATACGATTAGGCCATTGTACCTATACTTAGGAGAAGTTTACGAAGCGCTTGTTGAACTATCGCAAACTGACGACCCTAAATCCAAAAACATGGCCCAGTCCCTTGGCGGCAAGGTGACTGATTTTAGATTCATTTGCTGCGTTGTAATTTGGCACATTTAGAGAAAGCTAAGATCATCGCTGCCGATCTAGAAGTACCCTGCGCTTTTTCAGCTATCGCAGTCTTGCGGTCCCGAAAAAGAGCGACTCAGTTTTCTTACGAAGGTAGAGATGATCCCATTATACAACCGCAAGAAAAATTTAAGGTAGAGATTTATTTTAAAGTCTTAGATCAAGCAATTTCATCAATTACAATGAATTATATCAATGTGTTTCCAATATCGGACAGCTCAAATCAAGTCCAACTTTAGTTTCAGCTGAAGATTGTTTAAAATTAGAAAAAAACATTAACTTATAATGGCAGTTCCGATATAAGTGTCAAAGAATTTTATCGAGAAATTATCATGTTGTCAACTTTAATTAATGAAAATGATTCCACGATAGATATTTTTAGCTTCATTCATACCCGGAATATGGAGACTCTTTTTCCAAACACTATTATAGCCCTGAGAATAGTCTTAATTCTACCAGTTACTGCAGCATCCGGAGAACGCTCGTTTTCCAAACTGAAAATTATAAAAAATTATTTACGTTCTTCAATGTCCCAGGAACGATTGGTATGCTTGGCAACCATATCAATTGAAAAAGAAATTATGTCGGAGCTAGACAGTAATTTTCTAGTGGAAGGTTTTGCCAAAATAAAAGCCCGTAAGATAACGTTCAAGGCACCATAAGGCAAAACTCTTTTTAATTTTAAACTTTTTTGTCTGTGCAAATTACCTGATTAATTACCTTAGTTCATATTTTTTTACGATTTCTTAAAGAAACCTTATTCTTTTAAAATGTGTACATAGGTAATTTAATTTTAGCTTTTACCTTTTTAACCTTTTTTCCTTAATTGGGCAATAATTTTTTACCAAAAAAAAAATACAAGTGCAATAATATGTGTGCATGGTTTATTATTTATTAACTAGTTGCGCGGACGTATTTAATTTGCTTAATAAATATTTATTCGGTCGTTATTTTTTCTGCGTTGTTGTTTTTTTATTTATTTTTAATGCATGCAATTTTTTAACAAGTAAACCTTGCTTTTACTTTTTTTATGTATAGAGGAATAGGCCTACTGGGGATACTTAAAAAAACGCATTGTATTCTACCTCCTTGGGTGATGGGGAAATAAATAAAAACATAATTAATAAAAAAAATCGATTTTCGATGGTTTTAAAATGTGTAGGTACTCATATTGTTTACATCGTCATTTTTGAAGGGCGCTATTATTGCTTTGCGCCGGTCGCCGAAATTCATCGAATCAGCCCAGAGTTTACATCCACTATTTACACAAGCCCGTCTGTAAGCGAGATGATCTAGTGTTCCTCAAGGCAAAGCGTAAAAATTTCAAAATTTTCTTGACTCTGTTTTTTGCCATTGCGCTGACCATCAAATCAATGAAACTATGAAAATATAAATAAAATAAACAAAATCAAAAATACACTCAACAATTTTACCACAATAAAATTTCGCAAAAAAAAATGTTCCAAAATGTTGCACTCCACATTTTCATAACATAAAACTGTAAATTGGATAATAATTTGGCATTTTTACGTTTACAAAACCAGGATCCGAATAACTTAAACAGTGATGAGCGATTAGTGACTTAATAATCCTAACAGTAATGAGCGATTAGTTACTGATGGACATTCAGCGTCAGCCCCATGTAAACATTCCACATAACATAAAATTGTATATAACCGTCATTTTGACGGCATTGGTCTTTTTAGGTTGAACTTGATTTTTTTCTGATTATCTGTTAACCTCCCAAAGTAATATTTTGGAAGAACATACAAAAAAATAAAATGATAAAATTCAGAAAAGTATTTTATCTGTGTCTAGCCGATACGAAGACACAGAAAACGCTTGAAAATCAAAAACCGTCAAATTGACGGGTCTGGTCTTTCTAGTGACCCACAAATGAGGATGGATTTTTTTTTTAGAAAATTCAAGGTTTTTCATCAATTCTGCCTACAAATGTGGGCGTGTCGCAAATTCTTCTATATATAGAAAGTATAAGTAAGTGTTTTCTACATAAACAATTAATTAACTGCAAGCTTGAAGCCACACAAACCAAACTTGAGTTGAATCGCTCGGAAGGCAATTAAATCCCTAATTCATTACGGGCCAAAACTATTACATTCGCTCTCTTGCACTTACTCAATCGTTTGACATGTGTTCAGCAACGATGACCATGTATCCGCAGAGAGTTTATTTAAAGGTCTCGGACTTTCAGAGAATGTCAATGTCAACAAGTCGAGTATTCAGATACAGGCGCAGCGGATTAAATCAGAATTCCTAGAGTTTATTGCCTTTTAAAAAAAAAAATGTATGCATTGATGAGCGAGGACCGTGGAGCCTCTGAAGACCTCGGAGAGTGGAAACGGCGCAATGAAGCAGAGTTCTTGGGAAACCTAGAGTTTCTCGAATTAAGGCCTATTTTCGTATATACGTATACCTATTTATTAGTATTTTTTTCCTGAGCCGCTCGTCGACTCTATGCACTTTTCCAAGATTTCGCAGAGAAGCTCCAAGCTCCTCTGCTTCTGAGTTGCGTAGTGTCCTTTTCTCATGCCTCCTTTTCAATGTCTGTATACTTACATGAATATTTACATTATATTAATTACATTGTGCAATAAATAAGTACATCTTAGTATATGCCTATTTGGCAGGTGGGCACTCCAGCAGGTGTTTTGGATTTAATTATAATATTAAGCTTTTTTTGACTGCAGATTGGAAAGTGAAAAAATTGGTTGCTTAGAGTTTCGCGTTTGTATTGTTCTGTCTTGTTTTTTTTTAACGTCAAATTGATCACGGTCAGTCAAACTGTTGACATTAGTTGTTTTTGATTAATTAAGAAATTAGGTTCATTAAATAGATACTAATGTAGTAATGCGATGATTGTGCGCTAATTTCATAATGTGAATTAATTTGGCTAATGAGGCATTATGAAGTCGTGTTTTGAAATTTTCTGCGTGGTGAGCTGCTGAGCTCATTAGCCCGTGAAAACATACTGGAGCATACGACCATGCTCCCTTTTACAGTGTTATATCTTAGGCTCTAATCATAGCTATCATCGGATTTTCTTTGATTTTATATATTTGAGTAAACAATGTTGGCTGTTATTGGTTTTAAAAGGAAGCTTAAGAGTGGCAGAATATTTCCGTAACAAAAATACATAAATTGTGTTAAAACTTTTATGTAAACTATTTCACTGACATAAATCGATTTCAGGGAACAGCTCTTTTTGATTTGTGTTTTTTTGCGATAAAATCGCTCCACTGAAAAACATTCCATTCTCTTTCTAATCTCAACTGTCAATGTTCCTTTCTCTGACCAACTATAACCTCAAATGCCTGTAGCTGTTTGTTGACACTGACAGAAATTTTCAATGATTGCGATGAATGACTTGTCCGAAAACCGAAAACGTTGTTCTACTGATTTGTTCCAATGATGCTATCCGATGATAGTTATGATTAGACCCTTAAAAAACTTCAAATTTGGTATTTACCCTAGCTATGCAATCACCGTTTGTTTCGCATACAATCTTGGTTGATGCTCATCAGTGGGTTTCATAAATAGGGTAAAGACCAAGTTTGATCTTTTCTTGATTTTATATAAGCCCTTAATATATATAAACCCTTAAAACTACACAAATTTAATTATATTAAAAATTTTTAAAAACTATATAAATTTTTGAAAACTAAAACAACTTGATTTTGATGAAATCTGAAATGAAGCTTTGATTACCTAATTTGCTAAATTTTTTCTGTTCTTTCTTATATTAGGCAAAATGCGAGTCGATATAACGTTTTCTGGAAAATTTAAGGTTTTTCTTAAATTCTGCCTCCAAATGTAGGCGTGGCCCAACGTCTTGTATGAACAAAATATAGATCTTACGTAATTCAATTTGAAACAAAAACCCTTTAAATCGTGCCACGCCCACTAGGGGAGGTAAAGCGACTTAATTTTTGTCTTGTGTATCTTACAATAAACAGAAGATAATAAATAGCAAATTTCCGCCTCCTAGCTTAAAGTTTTAGGCCTAAAAACGTGTGACATACAGACAGACGGAAGGACGGACATGGCTTATTTGATTCAGAATTTGGTATCGATTATATGTCCCTAAGGTCTTGGACTTGGAGGTCTAACACTATTACTAATTTTCTTTTACGAGATATGGAATTATGATAGTGAAAAGGAATTTTCTAATAATATAGAGACAGAGCTGGCTTCCATCTAGCCGTCTCCAGTTTCGCACGCGAAGTTGGCTGAGGTCCCCTTCCACTTGCGTGCGCCACCTGAGTCTCGGTGCTCCTCTACCGCGCCGTCCCTGCGGTGTGGATTCGAAGATTTTCCGGGCCGAAGCGTTGGTGTCCATCCGCTCTAGATGACCCAGCCATCGTAGACGTTGTGTTTTGACTCTTTTGGCTAGGAAAAGCAACAAGCAAGTAGCTTTTTCTATGTATCTTATTCGGAAGTAAGAAATCTTACTTTGTTATCGGCCAATGGGCTTACGTCCTGCATTAACGAGCCGACAAGGGTTTCCGAGTCTGCTACAACATGCATTGACCACATTTTTGCCAGCTATTTAATAAGTACGTGCCTTTTGAGACACCATCATGCGTAACCTGTGGTATCAGAGATATTATTGGCCCATTAGAAATAGCTAATACTTTCAATGTTTTTTTTACCTCTGTGGCTAGAAATACCCTAGAGGATACTGGTTTTAATATAGCCTCGAACCTTGCCTCAGATGGCTTTTTCAACAAGGAAAAGCAACAACTTACTTATTTAAGGTGGCGCTACAGTCCGGGTGGACCTGGGCCTCAGCCAACAAGCTTTTCCAGCCAGCTCTGTCTCTAGCTAGCCGTCTCCAGTTTCGCACGCGAAGTTGGCTGAGGTCCCCTTCCACTTGCGTGCGCCACCTGAGTCTCGGTGCTCCTCTACCGCGCCGTCCCTGCGGTGTGGATTCGAAGATTTTCCGGGCCGGGGCGTTGGTGTCCATCCGCTCTAGATTACCCAGCCATCGTAGACGTTGTTCTTTGACTTTTTTGGCTAGGAAAAGCAACAAGCAAGTAGCTTTTTCTATGTACCTTATTCGGAATTGCACAAAACTTCGTTAAATAATTCGAATTCCTCAACACAAACAGGATATTCTAATTAATTCTTTAAAAAAAATTCCTTTAACATTCTCGATGTCTTTGCGCACGTTTTTAATAAAAGTATATATTATGTTGGTCTTCCCCGGGGCCTAAAATTAGCTAAAGTCATAACTGTCTTCAAAATGGATGAAAAAAAGAAGCTTAACAATTCTTCCAACGTTATAAAAAGTTTTGGAAAAAACTGTTAAACGTAGAGTTGTTGATTATCTCGAAAGCTGTTCATTTTTCAATACTAAGCAGTTTGGTTTTAGATGTGGTTTGTCTACGGACGACGACTTCTAGAGTTCTGCAGTAATGTTTATAATAGCATGAATGATAAAAAAACTAACTGCAGCACTTTTTATAGATATCACAATAGCGTTTGCTATCGCTGTATGCTATTACGTTTGATATACTATTTTGGTTATGAAACTGGAGAAGGCTGGTATAAGAGGTTTTATGCTGGAATGGTTCGCTTCGTATCTCCATGGCAGGAAGAAAATGGTAAAAGTAGCTAGTTCCTTCAGTGAGGTTCTTTATTGTTTTTAATATTCATCAATTCAGTTTTCAGTTTTGATCTTAGGGGAAAGCAAACTGGTTTTACAGATGACATAGGTAGTTTTTATTCTAGTTCGTCGATGTTAGACTTGGTGGCTGATTTCAATTATGATTTAGAACTTTTAAGAAAGTGGTTTGATATGCACAAGTTGTTTATTAGTCCTAAGACCAAAATAATTAACTACCCTTGCTTAATAATCAGCCCCCCAATCTTGTCTTTCAATCGACTGTAAACGTGTATGTTTCTATTTAGGATAGAAACATACACGCTACTTTTTTCTATTTAGGATAGAAACATACACGTTTACAGTCGATTGTTGTATTTGTTGTGATAACAACGGCATGATAACATTTGATGTAACCAAAAACTGTTCGCCTAAATGTTTTGTCATTGAACCCGTATCCGTGTTCAAATACCTTGGTTTAAGCATTGATAACAAAATGGACTCGAGTGTGCATACTGCCTTACTACGAAACTATTTGCTAAAAGCTACTTTTATTTTGTCTCACCTGAGACAGTTTTACACTCGTAGACTCTTAGAGACAGTATATTACGGCCTGGTACAGTCTAAGCTACAATATGGAATCACATGCTTGGGTGGAGCCCATATTAAAAGACTGCAACCTTTATTAGTGTCTCAAAAGCACATTTTGAGGATAAATTGGAAAAAATGCGACTTGAGCATAGTTTTTCTCTATTTTGTCAATCACAAATTCTCCAACTGAAACATCTTTACTTCTATAAGGTATTAAAAATCTTTTTTGTAAGGGGCGGTAACTTATCAAATCAAAACATTACAGTTTATGGACTCCGCCGTAACGCTAGATTTCTGGCCTACATCCCCACTCACAGACCTCATCAATTTGTGAATTTCTTTACCTCTGTGGCACTTAGAGTTTTTAATCAGGAAAGTTAAGAAATGGCTGTTCAACTTTGATCATCATGGCATTAATAGTCCAAGAGTCATACATTGTTTGACTCTTTTGGTTGTTGTTTATATTTAAAGTTGATTTTCTATTGTATAAATCCTTTTTCTTGTTTTTTTTATCACTCATTACATCCGCTACTAGTTCTTGGAACTATAGGATGTATCTCTACTTATTTCTAGTACGTTACTTAACTCTACTTAAGCTATTCTTAAATGTTAATTAAGCTATAAAATGAAATTGTTTAGGCCTTACTACAGAAATAAAAACTATTAAATTGAATTGAAAAAAAAAACAAACGTGTTACAAATTATGTAACAAACCTAATATACCTCCTATGTCCTATCCTATGGGACAGAGTATAACAAAAAATTTAGACAAGTCAGCGTGTTGTGTCCAACATTTGATGACGCCGAACAATTCGCAGTTCCCAGCAATGCATGAGAATTATTTCAAAACGCAAAGTTATTTCTATCATTCCCATGCGTTCAATTACAATTATTGTAATTGAACCTCATGATAGCAAAACGTGTAGCGAGTGTAAATAAACCTTAGAATAAGAAATTGTACAGTAAGCATTATTTTAGTGTATATAAGGCATTAGAATAGAATAAAGTTTTTATGTTCACATTGGACACCCAGCAATACGGTCATTTTATTTAGTTTTCCCCTCCAGCGGTAAGAACTACAATAAATCCTTATTGCTGCTAAAACACTGGTCCTTCGAGCCTTTTTTGAATAACTAGCGTTACCAGAGCTACAATACTGGTAGTGAATAAACGTAAATACAAAACGTGAACACACCTACAAACTACTTATTAGCGTTGCCAGGGCTAAGACACTGGTAGTGAAATAAAAAGTGATACATTAAACAACAACAACAAAAAAAAGCCAAGAAAGATGACGGATGAAATCGACATATACGTCATAGTAGCCAAACAAAAGGCACTCGCTGAAGATTTGGAAAAAACTATTATCAATTTCAAGAAAGACAGCCCATCCAGAAAAACTCTGAAATATAAGGAAGAGCGACTGACAAAAGTTGAGGCCATTTGGACGGAGTTTAAACGGAACCATGAAAAGATCAGACCACTGGTGAAACTAGACACCAATTATATGCAGAGAAATACGTATGGAAAGGTGGAAGAAATGTATGTAGAGATAAAAACTCTGCTGGAAAAACTCAATCCACAGACAGAGGTCACGACGCCTGCACAAACCTCAGGCCCCGGTCAGAGTACAGCTCAAATGCAGCGATTAAGAAAACTGCATTTGAAGATTGAGGCAATTCTGCAAAACATGGAAGAGTTTGAGGGCACATTTGCTGAGTACTCGAAAGAGATATACGAGTATCAGCAAAAAATAATCGTGGAGCAGATGAGAAACCTAACGGATGTGCATGAGGACTTCATGGCAAATGCTTCAAAATCTGACATTCAAACTGCATACGTAAAAGACTCTAAGTATAACGATATAAAAAAAGACATTAACCAATGTCTGCATAGAATGGCATGTACGCTGAGGGAATCTCATTCCACAAATGTTGTCAAAGAGTCCAGTTCAAATGCAAAACTACCAATGCTCAAAATTCCAACATTTAAGGGAAACTATCTTGAATGGCGCTCATTCTGTGACATTTTCTCTACAATAATATACGAGAGGTCATCACTTAGTGCTACAGAAAAGATGGAGTACTTGAAAACTCATTTGGAAGGCGAGCCGATGCATTTGATTCAACATTTAACAATATCAAGTGTTAATTATCTCTGTGCATGGGAAACATTGAAGGCGCGTTATGACAATGAAAGAAAAATTGTCTCGATGTACATTGACAAGATGATAAAGCCTGGACATCAAGGAAATCAGCCAACATCAACATCAATCAAGGCAATTCTAGATGCAGCAAAGAAAGGGTTGTCAGCAATAAGCAACATGGGCTTCAACACCTCTTCGTGGGACCCTATAATCGTACATCTTTTAACCAAAAGCTTAGATCCAGAAAGCAGAAACCTGTTTGAACAAGGTTTAGAGCAACCAAACAAGGTGCCGTCAATAAAAATTCTTTTCGAATTCCTCTCGAGAAGATATCAAGCGCTAGATGTCCTACCTCCAACAAAGCACAGACAACACAAAACTGAAAATGAACCGCACACGTCAGTGAGAAACTTTCACGTAGCCTCGAGATCAAATCAATGTTCTTTATGCAAAGGGGACCACGTGATATACTCATGTCCCAAGTTTCTAAGTGCACCACCAAAACAAAGGTTTCAGCAAATAAAGCAAGCCAATTTGTGTCATAATTGCTTACGACATGACAAGCAGAGTCCGTGCCTTAGCAAAAGAACCTGTAGATACTGCAACAAAAATCATCACTCTCTTCTACATGTGGAGTAGTCTGAAAAAGCACCTCAAAATAAGAGAGTGGAGGTCCAACAAACTCAGGGGAGTCAACAACCGGCAGTTCAACAACCAAGTGTTCAACAAAAGGTCGAATCTAAACAGATAGCTCATGGCCATCAAAATCAGAACGTCCTTCTGGCAACGGCTATGCTTCACGCAAGCAGCAGTGATGGGAGGAAAAGTGTGAGGATACGAACCCTGATCGATCCAGGATCTCAGGCGTCCCTTATAACTGAGGCAATCACCCAATCGTTGCGGCTTAAAAAGCAAAAAGTACTCGTTGAAGTATGCGGACTTGGTGCAATTGGCGCAGGAACAGCACGACACAGAGTAGACGTGACAATATCTCCACGCCTCTCGTCTAAATTCAAACTTCATCTAGAAGCCCTTGTATTACCAAAACTAACAAGGCAGCTGCCATCCTCTTCAACCCACAACCTTACAACGGATAAGTTTGACGACATAGAATTGGCAGATCCTACATTCAACATTCCAGGATCAATCGACATGATTATTGGGGCAGATGCTTATGGTGACATTATCCTCAACGGTTTACGGAGAGAAACCAGTAATATGCTGATAGCACAAGAGTCACACTTAGGATGGCTTATTTCTGGTCGCACATCTCCAAAACTGGACAGAGTTGGCACAATAAATGGATTCGTGGTACAAACAGCAGCTGATCAGCAACTTCAAAGGTTTTGGGAGCTGGAAGAGTTACCACAGCCAACATTTAAAACGCAAAGTGACAAGGAATGTGAAGATATCTTCAAGAAAACACACCGCAGAGACATAGATGGCAGATATGTAGTTAAAATCCCTTTTAACCAGAAAAAAAGGGAATCACTGGAGCTGGGACAATCCAAACACAGAGCTGTGGCAAGATGCCGTCAGCTAGAAGCAAGGTAGAGTAAGGACAAACAACTCAAAGCAGACTATACGAAGGTGATAGAAGAGTTTCTGGAACTGGGACATATGATTGAAGCACCTCCCAACACGAAATCAATGAACAACAGTTACTACATACCTCATCACGCTGTTTTGAAACCTGAGAGTACTACAACCAAACTACGAGTAGTATTTGACGGATCAGCAAAGACTTCGACAGGAGTCAGTTTAAACGAATTAATGCTAGTTGGTCCAAAACTTCAAGAGGACATAACAACAATTTTAATGCGCTGGCGAAAACATAAGTATGTCTACACTGCGGACATAGAAAAAATGTACCGCCAAATAAAGCTGAACGAAGACGACCAGGACTACCAGCTTATTTTATGGCGAAGTTCGATTAATCATCCAATAAGGGAGTACAAGCTCACAACAGTGACCTACGGTACGGCCGCTGCACCTTATTTGGCAGTTAAAACACTTCAACAACTGGCTCTAGATGAGCAGGAGAGGTATCCGCTTGCAGCAGACATTGTCAAAAACGATTTCTATGTTGATGATGTGATGTCTGGACGAGATACCTTAAAAGAATGCGAAGAAACTCAAATGCAATTGACAACAATGCTTAAAGGGGCAGGTTTCAACCTTCGTAAGTGGGCTACCAATGACATTCGGCTGCTTAAGAACGTTCCACAGGAGTCTCAGAGCCTCAGCAGCATACAAATCGACAAAGAAGAGACCATTAAAACACTAGGTATCCACTGGAGTCCTTCAAGTGATACCTTTCAGTTTAAAGTCCATATAAGCCCACCAAAAGAAGAAATTGAAACTCTTACGAAGAGAACGACATTATCAGAAATAGCAAAGCTGTATGACCCGCTCGGATGGTTGGCCCCGGTTACTGTTAGCGCGAAAATCTTAATGCAACAGATCTGGAAAACTGATCTGGAATGGGATCAACCACTCACAACTGAACTAGAAGATCAATGGAATAAGCTGAAGAATAACCTTGTGGTATTGGAAAACATCAGAATTCCAAGATGGCTGGGAGTTGATCAATCCAAAAAAATAGAATTACATGGATTTTGTGACGCGTCTGAAGCCGCTTATTCAGCTGTTGTATATTCGAGGGTGCCTATGCGCGGAGGTAGCTATGCTACAGCATTACTGACTGCGAAGACTAAAGTGGCTCCTATTAAGAAGAGAATTTCGCTTCCTAGACTAGAACTTTGTGGAGCTCATTTGCTGTCCAAAGTCTTGTTGGAAACAATGCGGATATACAACTCGCAAGTAGGCAAGGTATTTGCGTGGACAGACTCTACAATAACATTAGCTTGGATACAGAAGTGCCCATGGAAGAAGTGCAACATGGAAGACATTTGTAGCCAACAGAGTTTCGGAGATCCAAGAAGTAACGAGCCCAAGTTCATGAAGGCACGTCCGATCGTTGGATAATCCAGCTGACTGTGCTTCTAGAGGTATTACACCAGAACAGATTCAACATCATCCGTTATGGTGGAATGGACCTGAGTGGCTACTTCACAACGAAGATAGCTGGCCGAATCAAGTCGTACCTGAAGTTGAAGGCACAGAGGCAAGAGTAGCGAAAGTAGTCCTAAACACCGTTGTTTCTGATTCGTTCGATATCACTGAAGGATTCTCCAGTTATAACACTTTAATAAAAGCAGTCGCTTATTGCAAAAGATTTAGTGACAACTGCAAATCTCCAAACTCAAAACGACCGGGAAGCTTAGAGTTACAACTAAATGAGTTCAACACAGCACGCAAAAACATCATACGAGCAGTTCAAAAAAAGACGTTCCCAGAAGAAATCAAACACCTCCAAGAAGGAAAAAGCTTAAATTGTAAAAGTAAACTTTTATCGCTTAACCCATACTTGGATGAAGAAGATCTGTTAGTCGTAGGAGGTCGATTGGAAAACGCAAACTTATCGGAAATCGAGAAACATCCTTACATTGTACCACCCAATGACAGATTTACTAAATTATTGGTTGAAAACGTACATCAGCGCACCCTTCATGGAGGCATTCGATTAACACTATCGACGCTGCGCAAATCATACTGGATCCTTCAAGCAAAACGTGTGGTGCGGCAGATTATACACAACTGTGTGCGTTGTCATCGGTTTAGAGCACAAGGAAAAACCCAACTTATGGGAATTCTACCAGCCTCAAGAGTAACTCCATCAAGGCCATTCACACATACTGGAGTTGATTATGCCGGACCTGTTCAAGTCCTTATATCAAAGGGTAGAGGACACCGTACCACAAAGGGTTACATTGCAATTTTCATATGCCTGGCAACCAAGGCTATTCACATTGAACTAGTGAGCGATCTGAGCTCTGCTGCGTTTTTAGCAGCTCTACGGCGCTTTACATCAAGAAGAGGAATTTGTTCGCATTTCTACAGCGACAATGGGACCACCTTTGTTGGAGCGAACAAGGAAATTCAAATCCTTCTGCGCAATGCCATAAAACAATCAGAAATAGATGTCTCGAAAAACCTCATCGTGGATGGAACCGAATGGCATTTCATACCACCAGCGGCACCGCACTTTGGAGGGATATGGGAGGCAGCAGTGAAGTCAATGAAATACCATTTAAAACGAGTTATTGGTGACACCTCTCTCACCTTTGAAGAACTTTCCACATTGCTGGCCCAAATCGAAGCATGTCTGAACTCTCGGCCGTTAGTTGCAATCAGTAACGACATCGGCGAATCACCAGCAATCACACCTGGGCACTTCCTCATTGGAGATTCACTCAATGCACTTCCTGGACCAATCGTGAGAGAATCCAAAAGCTATCGCTCCCGTTGGGTACTTACACAAAAAATGTACCACGATTTTTGGAAAATTTGGTCCTCGGAGTATCTTTCCCAACTCCAACAACGAACAAAGTGGAAACAGAGGGAAGACAACATAGAAGTCGGGGACATCGTGTTGATAAAGGAGGATCGACTTCCACCAACAGCTTGGATGATGGGCAGAGTCTCTGAAGTTGACCCGGGTAAAGATCATGGAGTTAGAGCTGCAACTGTTTTTTGCAACAAAAAATATGTTAAGAGACCTATTACAAGGTTGTGTCCCTTACCGATCGAAACGCAGAAAGAAACAAAAACTTCAGAAGATGCTAGCTCCTCAACAGCACCCAGGGCATCTTCTCAGCAAGTTAACATTGCAGTGACTTCGGAAGATATCCAGAAGCCAGCAAGTCTTCATAGAATGGAACGAAACCTTCACAAAAACAGAAATATAAACTCCTTTCTATGGATTTGGTGTTTGTCAGCACTTCTGAACTCCTCAATCGCGATGCCAATGAAACAGGAATTCGAAATTACCCAGTTTAGAAGTCAACCTGGCATCTACTTCGAAGATTCGGGCAGTGCAAATTTGATCGCGAGCTCGTGGAAAACGATAGTGTTTTTTAACATGAGCAACTACTGGTCAGAGTTCTACGCATACAAAAACAGCGTAACAGAAATGAAAAACCTATGTCTACTTACGAATTTGACAGACGTTAAAGATTTGCTTTGTGAAGGCACTTTAAGTCAGTTCATACGCCAGCTTCAACAAATCGAACTGAATAACGATGTGCTTCTACATGCAAACAACGATAAAATACACCGATCGAAACGCTCTCCATTTGACTTTATTGGAACTGTCGCAAATGAGTTATTTGGAGTACTGGACCAACGATTCGCCCAGGGTTATGAAGAGACTATAGAACATGTGCGACTGAATGAAAATCATCTTATAGAACTCATGAGAAACCAAACAACTATAATCGAATCTACGGTTAACATTTTCAAACAAGATAAGTTAGAAACTGAAAAACAGCTCAAGTCGCTTAGTAACATCAAAAGCCGTCTAAGTAATGAAGTCGACAAGTACAACACGTACAAAATGCTTAGCTCAACAGCTCTTAACGCACTTCTCATGATGATAAACTATCAGAATACTCAGAATGTGCTGTTAGATGTCATCCTGTCAACACACAATGGAAGAATCCATCCTCTCATCCTATCGGTGAAACAGTTGAAGGAAAAACTTACGAGAATTCACGATAACATTCCCCGATCAATGATGATACCTGGAGAACGGCATCACGAGTCAATTCTTCAACTCTACAAGAATCTTCGCCCGAGAGGAAGGGTTACAAGCAGCAACATTATAATAGAGATTTCACTTCCACTTTTCTACAATGAAGACTTCAAGATTTACAAGTTGCTTCCAGTTCCCACATGGACCACTGAAAATTTTACATGCATTGTTCCGTCCTCGGATTATTTATTAGTCAATCATCAAGGAGATCACTTTTACCCGATCAACAAAGATGAATTCATGTCATGCCAACAAAGGTCAACTGATAGATATTGGTGCAACTTGCAACATCCATTATTTATGTATGGATCAGAGGTCAGTTCTTGTGAAATGAACATGTTGCGATACAACCAAAAATTGTCAACATCGTGCGTTTTAAGAAATATCCCAGCAAAGGCATACTGGATAGAGATGCACCACATAAATACATGGATATTCAGCATGCCGCAGCAGACAACCATCAACATCATCTGTGATTTGCACCCAACACCAGTAGTCTTGGAAAAAAGCGGGATAATAAAGTTGCCTTCACACTGCATGATTCAAGATCAAACCATGATCATAATCGGCCGGCAGACAATAACCAGCAGAATTGTGTCTTCGTTTCTGCCATCACACAACTTGACCCCCCATTTACCGACACGTAATATGTCAACAGTAAATGAACTGCCAGCAAACGTTCAAGGAAGTGGCAACAAACAAGCCCTTTCCAATATTGAAAAGGCAATTAATTTGCAAAAGAATCAGGAACATATTCTGGAAGAAATACGCATACATAGGATTCATCAGTATTCACTTGTTGGTTCAAATGCAATTATTCTGATGGTCGTTATCGTCATCGCCATTATCATCTTGCGAAAAAGAGGAGGTCAATCCCCGAGAGTTCAACACCTGTATGAAACCAAAAAATCAATCACGCCACCACTACAACCAACGCTTGATGACGCCGACTTCTGCATATCGTCCGTGTGAAGAGGCCCCAGCATGTTGTGTCCAACATTTGATGACGGCGAACAATTCGCAGTTCCCAGCAATGCATGAGAATTATTTCAAAACGCAAAGTTATTTCTATCATTCCCATGCGTTCAGTTACAATTATTGTAATTGAACCTCATGATAGCAAAACGTGTAGCGAGTGTAAATAAACCTTAGAATAAGAAATTGTACAGTAAGCATTATTTTAGTATATATAAGGCATTAGAATAGAATAAAGTTTTTATGTTCACATTGGACACCCAGCAATACGGTCATTTTATTTAGTTTCCCCCTCCAGCGGTAAGAACTACAATAAATCCTTATTGCTGCTAAAACACAGCGCGCTGTCATGTGACTTCTTAAACATCAAACTTGAGATAATTGTGCAGAACTCACGCGCCAACATCAGAGGCACAATCTTTCGAAAGTCCGTCCAACTACTCGCATACGCAGACGACATTGACATAATTGGAAATGTCTTAGACTGGTGTCTGATTAGGTTAAGCAGTCAACGAGGGCAAATTTAAGTATATGCAGTATTTTAAGTAATTTAAGTATATGAACAGTAATTATGCAGTAATTTAAGTATATGAACGTTGGCAACAGTCTAAAGATTGTATCATAACTGACTGCTTATGGCCATTACTCGACCTAAAAAGAACAACGAACCTTCTATCTCTCAGTAGATATTTTATAAGAACACTCGTTGATGTAGTCACGGGACACTGCACCATTGGTGTCATGGATAGATGAATGGGAATCTTTGCGAACGACCTCTGCAGAAGCTGTAGAGATGAAGAAGAAAAAGAGTCTATAGAACACTTTCTCTGCCACTGTCGAGCTCAGGTTCTTTGATAGCCTGGACGACCTGGCAGAAATATCACTCGAAGACCTAAAAAGATTTATTTAAAGATCAGGCTGGTTCAGTTAGCAAGACATATGTCCAACCATGTTTGTCTACCTAACAAGGGTAATCAAAATGGGCTAATCTGGCCACCGAGTGAACTTGCACTAATGTAAACAACCCTTTCCAACCTAACCTAACTTAAGTGTCCATTTATAAGACCCTCATAAACCCCGTCCTTCTTTACGGTGTAGATGCATGGACCCTGTCAAAGGCGGCTAAAAACACTTAATGCTGCTCCGAGGGGAAAATTCTTCGGACGATTTATAGTCCTGTCAGCATAGACGGAGAGTGGAGGAGAAGATATAACATTGAACTGCACGGGCTGTAAAGCAACACCGACCTAGCCAGAAGAGTCAAAGCACAAAGGCTACGATCACTGGCTCACATAGAGCGGTTGGTCACCAAAGCCCCAGTCCGGAAAATTTTCGATTCACCCTGCAGGGACGGCGCAGTAGAGGAGCATCGAGAGATGGCGCGCGCAAGTGGAAGGGGCCTCAGCCAACCTCGCGTGCAAAACTCGAAACGGCTAACTGGAGATAGAGCTGGCGAAGCTTGTTCGCTGAGGCCCACTTCTACCCCAAACTGTAGGGTCACCTTAAGTAAGTAATAAGTGTACCAAATTTAATCTTTCGACGATTTTCCCTTCAGAAGTTACGGGTGTGGATGGATGAACAATGGAGTGATACCATAAGAGGTCATTTTTCCATTTTTGGACGCATCACTTAAAAACGACTTCAGCGGCACCTTTCAGACTAACTTGAACTTAAACTCAATAGAAACATACCTAGAGTATTCCCGAAAGTTGTCGAAAAATTTGGCCTCAAGTCAGTTTAACGATGTTAAAATAAATAAATAAATAGAGTGGCGCAACAAATGGATACTCTCGGAGGGCTTGTCAGACCCTCGCGGAGGTGGGGGCCGTGAAAAAGAACAAGTCTTTTTTTTTTAGGTGACGATGGCAGGATTCGAACCCAGACCTCCGGCGTAGTAGGCACACACACTAACCACAACGCCACGGCACCCCACAGTTAAACGATGTTGACGTCCAATATTTTCTGGCAGATACACTCACATAACCTATTGGTTTCTAACCTTCTATGTACCTACCTGAAAAAAAAAAAAAATAAAATCATTAGGGTCAAATTTTGAATGGTAAACTTTTTAGGTGCATGAGGAATCTCACAAAAAAAACAATCATTGAAATCCATTTACTATGACTGGTTCCGAGTCATAAACCTAATTGCATTCGACTAATATTCAATTTCTCTGAGATAAGAAAATTCTCCGATTTTCGCTTTACTTTCTTACAGGATCTTTACTTTGTTTAATTTTTATAGATAAGTGTAAATTAATTTGTTTTAGTTAATTTTTGTCCATAAACTTTTCTAAAATTTTAATGGCTTCAGACCTATTGCAGCAACATTACTACTTACTTTATTTACTTCGCTACGGGGATTCCTAGTTGCATACCCCTGATCTGGGGTTTTTGTGTAAGAGAACCAGTATTCCTGTGGAAAGCTCTTTCGTGTTACTCTCAAGTTAAATTAACTTCGTGAGCCGAAGCTTTCAAATAATACCTAAGTGATTAGTTGGGCAGAGTATTCGGTGATTTCTGGCATTTATGTGGTGTTCAACAAGTTGTCTTTCCTGAATTGAATTAGTGCAAGAATTGCATTTAAAATGTTTCAGTGAATCTATTCAAATCCAGCGTATCTCTCGAAAATGTTGTTAGAACATAATATTTAAATAATGTTGTGGTGAAAATATGTTAGCTTAGTTGATCATAATTATTTTAAATGTTTATTCAGAAAACAGAAAATAAAATAAAATATATTTAAACCGGAATCTAAAATAGTAATGTAAAAAAAGTGTTTAAATTTCTAAACGGGCTAACAAAGGTGCTGGTGGTATTGTTCTAATGAGTAAGTCATTTCTATTTATAGTGTTAATTATTTGATTTATACCCTTAACAAATTGTTTATGCTCATGAACTTATTAAACAATCCATGTTATTTAATAAAAATTTGTGTCGGTATTATTTATGTGCTGAAGACACGGGGGAGCGATTTGTTAGTTTTTTTGTGCGTTTGAATGATGTTTGCTCTCAAACCAAACTATAAACAACTTTTCCAAATTGCTTGAAACAAAATTTCTACCCGTCGCAAAGTGACTTGAATTCTTTTTGCAATAGCTTGCAAAGAATGAACTTAATGCAGGTACCTTTTGCTGTTTATAAATTATGTGTGCACTTTACTCCTTTTTGTTGCAATCGAATTTACCGTTGGTGAATTACTTTGTCAGGATATTTTTATTTCGAGCCCTTTTAAGTTAGCAATAAATCATTCGAGCATAATATTCTCTTAAAAAGCATTGCGGTTTACATGTTTGAAACGCTCTCGAAGACCCCGGGTTTTTAATGTATACCTACAGGTGCATTTTCAACCTGAAACAAGCGAATGCGTATAAATAGACTTTCTGTAATGCAGTGCAATCCCAGTTTCGCAGAATAAGCAGAAACTTTAACGATTTTTTTGCATGGGTAATCCGTCCAAGTTGAAAACAACGCGTCAGTGTTTGATTACAGCCCTCAGCCACCCTCACAAATTGGTCGTTGGGTTGAGTTCAAAATTTATCATAGATCTATCATGTTTGAAAACCAATTTTACACCATAACTTGTGACGGTGATATTGACTCTATATAATAGCCCGCCTGCCAACAAAAACAGGGAGGTACCTACATATTTGTTATTTTTATGCATTAACCTTTTAACACGGTCGCGTTGACATTTAATTTTTATAATCTACTTTCATCGATCAACCGTTTGATTAACGAGGGTTCGTTGATTTGTTGGTAGAAATCTTTTAAGATGGGAAGTCAAGGACTCAAGGCTTGATCTTAGAGAGGTTGTTTGTGCATGTTTATTGTAGTTATGACGGTCTTGAAAATGAACTAAAATGTAAATTTTTTTCCAAGTAATTTGTACCTTCCCTAGATACATGACTATTTCGATATTGACAATTTTGATTTCTCGTGCTAATAAGTGAAGTGGACGTTAATAAGTAAAGTGGGAGGGTCTGTGGCCGGACTGTTAAAATATTTATACTTCTACTCCTTCGGGACGACGCACGGGACTCTTATAGCTCTTACATGATTATATTATGATTAGGCCTAAGGAACGCGTTGATTATTTCTCTATTTTTCTACCTAATGCTTCAATACTCCCGTCCTGTGGGTTAGACTTTAAATATACAGGGTGTCCCGAAACTCCCAGATAAAACGATATTGGAGGTTTTACCTATACTGGGAAAAATAATAGAAAAAATCCATCTCGTTTGGTTTAGCCATAATAGGAATATTTAGAAAAACAATGAAAATCTATTCCCTAGCCGACATTTTGAGGAACTGTTTTCACAAGTTTCAATATTTTGCAGTGTTTTTTTTCTGCATAATACCTAACAATCATGCTATTGATCACAATTAAAAAGTAAATATTGCTGCTTTTATGAAAAAAAAAATTAAGTTTGGCTGAGTCATGGTTCAAAGAAAAATGTAAGCCAACTTCGACACTTTATATTCTAAAAATAATGTACCGCTATACCTCCTCGGTATCCTATCCTCGGCAAGTTATTTAAAAAAATTGCCTATTTTATCAAGATTTCAAAATGGTGCAATACTTGCTACTTTCCGTTGCTTAAAAAATATTATCAACATTAAAACTGTTTTCGAGCAGTAATAATTATAACTAAAAAATTCGGAAGGTATATATTACACAGTTGATGCATGTATTGTAAAACTTAATTGTAATGCAACAAAAGAAAATATTTTAAGCTCTTATTCTAACCCATAAAACTAAAGATAGTGTTCAAAATTTTTCCCTCGGCACGAATACAGGCTCTGCACCGCCGCAAAAAGGATCTTTTCATTAGACGTCCGTATCTCCTCGAATTTATATCTTCTCCTGCTGCAAAAATTTTTTGGCGCTAAGAGTACACCTTTTGTGAAGAGTACACTTTTTTCTTGATTCATCCCCAGCAAAAGAAATCATGTGGACTTAGGTTCGGAGAACGAGGAGGCCAATTTAAATTGGTACTGAGAGCGATCTTCCCGCATTTAATGCGGGATTCATGTAAATTGTGAAGATTTTAATAGCCGTCTTTTTTAAAAATTGACTCGTCTGTCCATAAAACACGGTTAAGGAATTGGGGATCTTCACTATTTTTCGCTAAACTTGTTTTGCAAAAATCGACTCTGGGGGCGTAGTCACGAGGTAATAAACTTTGTAGTCGTTGCACATTTTAAAATTCGATGAGCAATGCTTTTCGGTATTCCAGTGGATGCCTTAATCGCACGTACGTACTTCAGCGATCGCTTTCTATTGCATTCAAAACCACATCGTCATTGTGTTCTTGAGATCTCCCGCCGGCGGCGCCCGCCATACGACCACTAGGCAATCGTCCCTGCGAGTATGATAGGTGTGGGTGGCGCGCCACGTTTGGGAACCTTTCACGATACAATCTGGCGGCGGCAGAGGCATTGCGATGGCATTCACAGTAAATAATATGCATGTTCGCATATTCTTGAGCAGTGTACAAATTTGGCATTTCGCGAAGAGTTTTTAGTAGTTTTTACTAGATAACAGCTTACACAATTTTAGTACACTAATTATTAATTTAGCCCGGGCAACACAAAAGCAAACGGTTATGGAAACAAAAAAAGCGTGGAAATTAAAGGTTGCGTTTAAAAGCAGGAACCGAGCGTACCGAACGCAGGAACTTACAGTCTTACTTATTGTCGACTTCTAGTTAATGGCAAATAGCGTTATAATGCCTTACATTTATTACGGTAAAACCGATGCTTGAGTACAAAAAAAAATATTATTCTCATAAAAATTATATGAACTGAACAGAGGTCCTTTTGCAATAAAAAAGCAATAATATTTTTTTTTATAAATAGATAAGTGGTAAGTGTTGTACCATTATCTGATAAAATGGTATCTTGATAAAATAGGCAATTTTTTTAAAAAACTTGCCGAGGGTATTGCTGTACATTATTTTTTTAAATTTAAAGTGTCGTAGTTGGCTTACATTTTTCTTTTAACCATGATTCAGCCAAACTTTATTTTTTTCATGAAACCAGCAATATTTACTTTTTATTTTTGATTGTGATCAATAGCATGATTGTTAAAGTGATGCAGAAAAATGCATAGTGGTAGTGATTATGCAAAGTGATTTCTGCATAGTGATTAGAAAAATATATTTTCTTTCATAGTGCAGAAAAAAAAACACTGCAAAATAATAAAACTTGTGAACACAGTTCCTCAAAATGGGGGCTATAGGGTATCCATTTTCATTGCTTTTCTAAATATTCCTATTATGGCTAAACCAAACGAGATAGATTTTTTCTATTATTTTTCCCAGTATATGTAAAACCTCTACTATCACCCGGTATCCGCTTGACGTTGAGTTTCGGGACACCCTGTATACGACATAAGTTTACCCCGTACCTTGGAGTTGATTTTTTTTCATCTTAATAAGTAGGGGAGAGCGGGGCTAGAAGTAACAGAGGTTAGAAGCAACAGTCAAATACGAAAAAGTTCCTCTTAGAATTAAGGATCACGTGAAGAGAAAAATGTTCGTCTTCTGCATAGCAACCGGCATATACACTGCGCGTCATCAGGCTAGCGCCCCTCCTCGCGTAGAAGATTTTGAAACAATTCTAGCTGAACAAAAAGAGCTAAAATTTCCAACCTTTTTTCACTTATGTATGTAAAATTCAATTCTTAGTCAAATAAAAAAAAAAAACACTGATTTAGCATTTCTTAGTATTTTTTTAGAACTTCTTTTTTTTTGATTAATATCACGAAAAATAACAATTCAAATTTGGTCATTAGGTTAGCGCATCCAACTTTTTTTCATTATTGTTGAGCTCATGAGTCATGACATTATTTCTTAGCTTACCCATTCAGTAATTTAGACATTTTTGAATAAAGTTAACAATGAGTCAATCAATCTTTGTTCATCACGACTTCTTAGGTTAGATTGAAAGTTGAGGCGCACAATTTTTCAATATAACTTGGTGGAATGAAAGACCAAGGGCCCGAATATCGCCAAGAATATTGTTTTCCAGACCAGCAAAGTTTACTTACCAGCCATTTCCACACGGTTTTTTTTATATATATGTAGGTTGAGCTTTGCTGGAGGCTGTGTTAAATTCACAATTTGACTCTTAATCCATGATTTACACACCCACGAAGTGTGGATCGAGGCATGGTCGTGTTGAAAATGCCAAGCCAGAATTGACTCAAAACCTTTTACACGAGGAGGGGCGCTAACCTGATGACGCGCTGTGTATACATCGATTGCAGGATTGAACCTCAGCGATAGAACTCCTATGAGTGGTACCAAAAAATAGATGATTTCTAAGTTTTTAATTTTTGTAATTTTTGGTCTTTCTCGATGGAAAGACAAAAATTGCATGGAAGACAAAAATTGCGAAAAATGTATTTTTTGCCATGCATTCGTGTTTTGTCTACAATTGTGGGTATACCTAATTTATGTGTCAGTCTCCTTCGTTTTGTAAATTATTTATTTTATGCTAAATATCATGCCAGGGCAAAAAGTAACTTGTTTAATATAAAAGTTGTAATATATATTTAAAACGCAGTAAAATCCTTTGATACCTTCTAACTGTGCACATGGTCTGCACCTTCACCTGGACTTTAGCTTTCCTTTCCACCAGAGTTTTTACCCAAAGGCTCACCAGCGAAAATGAGTGAATAAAATCTGCTATTTTGACCGATAAGCCCAAGAACCAGGCACTTCTTTAGAGGAAAAAAAACGAAAACCATGGCGGTATATCTCTCCGCTGGCTGGTTAAAACTGCAAGTTAAAAAAAAAAGTTTTACCCTCTTGATCTGAAGAGGAAGACGAGAAGTATTTATGCCGCATTTGCTGTGAGCCATATTGTCCTATTGGGTTCATTTCACAACATCCCAAAAATATAAAAAAACAAATGAGTAAGTGCAAGAGCTTGTCTGTGACAAACTTCTATACAGGGTGTTTCCAAATTCGATGCAAATATTTTGACACAAGATTCTAGGGTATATTTGAAGAAAAAAATTGTTCTACAGTATGGGCCTATCTCAAATTTTGATACCACTTATTGGGAATTTAAGAAAACACCTACTTTGAGGTACCTTGACCCATACTAACACAAATACCTCCGCTAACACTTACAACAGGTACTTCATTTAGGACTTAAATTTTAGAAGAAATAGTATTTCTTTTAACTGCATTAAAATAAAATTGATGACTTTTTTAACTTTTGAGATATTTGCTTTTAAGTCGGATCCTTTTTCCCTGCCCATGACATTTTTTTTACTTTCTAGACACATTTCTGCGAAAAATGCGTAATAAACATATCGGTAATTTTTTTTTCTAGTGCACCTAACAATACCTTATAAAAATTGATAAGACAAGTTACCCAAAAAATTCACAGATTTTATGATACTTGGGAAATTCCATAGCAGGTAAAATTATGAAAAACTCTTATCACGAAGCCGCGACAGGTATAAGGTGGAAATATGATTTGTTACCTACTTTTATAACCGCGATTGACCACAAGAACGATTTTTTGACTATGTATTAATAATTTACGTAGGTTTTAGAGCATGCATTTTTATTAGACTACCTGATAAAAAGGTAATTTCCCTATCATTTTTCTGTTAAATCCCAAAAAGGATTAAGTTTGAGTTTGGTCGCCTAGTTGGAAAATTTACCTAATGTAAATTGTATAAAAGGTTAGAAAACAAAATTAAATCCATCAAAGTCATTTTTGAAGCCGAGGTGATACAACAGTTGTTAAGAAACCCTACTTGAAATGGCATCTTTTACAAACGAAGAATACGCCGATATTATCTACGTTTATGGGATGTGCAACGGAAGTTCTATTAGAGCACAACAAAGATGCCATCAGCTTTATCCTAACCGAAGAGTACCTAATCCCCGCGTATTTACAAATTCGTTTCGAAGTCTTCGGGAAACGGGATCTGTTTCAACAAGACGACCTAACGCAGGAGCTTCACCAGGAAGAATTGCAGTTTATGAAAGAATACTGGAAGCGGTTGCAAATGATCCATCAATCAGCATCAGGCGCTTATCCTTGCGATTTAATGTTTCAACACATAAAATTGTTCGTCTCCTGCATACGGAAAATTTGTATCCATACCACCATACACCTGCGCCAGACTTGAGTTTTGCAACTGATTGTTAGAGCGGAACTTGGATGGCAACGGTTTTATAAGCAGAATCCTATGGACGGACGAATCTCAATTTACTAGAGATGGGATTACAAATTTTCACAATCTACACACATGGGCTGCGGAAAACCCACACACAAGGAGAGAGTCATCATTTCAACACAGATTTAGCGTCAATTTGTGGGCAGGTGTTATTGGAAACAACTTAATCGGTCCCTTCAAACTGCCTCCCACACTGAATTCTGCAAACTATCTGGAATTTTTGCGCAATGATTTAACAGATCTACTGGAGGATGTTCCGGTGACTCAACGAGCTTCGTCATATTTTCAACAGGATGGAGCCCCAGCCCACTTTGGTCGCGAGGCTAAGAATTGGCTGGATGAAAAGTACGCTGGTCGTTGGATAGGAAGAAATGGACCAGTTCACTGGCCTGCAAGATCTCCAGACCTTACAATTATGGATTTTTTTGTATGGGGGAGAATGAAAGAACTTGTTTATTCTACAGAAATATCAACTCTAAATGATTTAGAAGATCGCATTCTCCAAGCCTCGTCACAAGTGAGGCAGGAGTTATCCTAAATAAACGTTGACAGCGCAATCCAAAAACGGGCTCTAGCATGCAAAAAAAATGGAGGAGGACACTTTGAACACCTTATTTGATTGTAAAGTTAACTTAATGAAATAAAAAAAAACATAAACCAAACACAAGTATTTTTATTCAAAATAATAGGAATTGAACACTATGAATCGAGTTTTTCATAATTTTACCTGCTATGGAATTTCCCAAGTATCATAAAATCTGTGAATTTTTCGGGTAACTTGTCTTAGCAATTTTTATTAAGTATTGTTAGGTGCACTAGAAAAAAAAATTACCGATATGTTTATTACGCATTTTTCGCAGAAATGTGTCTTGAAAGTCAAAAAAATGTTATAGGCAGGGAAAAAGGATCCAACTTAAAAGCAAATATCTCGAAAGTTAAAAAAGTCATCAATTTTATTTTAATGCAGTTAAAAGGAATACTATTTCTTCTAAAATTTAAGTCCTAAATGAAGTACCTGTTGTAAGTGTTAGCGGAGATATTTGTGTTAGTATGGGTCAAGGTACCACAAAGTAGGTGTTTTCTTAAATTCCCAATAAGTGGTATCAAAATTTGAGATAGGCCCATACTGTAGAACAATTTTTTTCTTCAAGTATACCCAAGAATCTTGTGTCAAAATATTTGCATCGAATTTGGAAACACCCTGTATACCCTTACCCATATACCATGTAACACGAAACCTTAAAGTTTTTTGGCCCAAATTCATTAGTATTTGTCATATAATTTTTTTTCGATTTGGAGTGAATTTTCCGGGCTTTTAAAGATAAAAAATGGTTAAAGTGGGCGGTCCAATTTTTGCCTTCTTAAAGGGTTTGGGCCAATATTGCTCAGTACCAACAGTTGAGTGCCTACGCCTTGTATAACTTGACCAAAAGGCGTTTTGAAAGAAAAAGTGAAATAGAGCTTCTAGACAGTTTTCATTTTCACACTTTGTCTGCGCAACAGAAGAACGAAGCCGTGTACCAAGTTTCAGCTTTCTAGCTTGATTTTGAAGACCTAAAACCCTCACGCATACAGACGGACGGACATGGCTAAATCGATTCACCTGTCGGTCTCGATCATATCTCTAAAAGGTCCTAGGGGTTTACGGTGATAATTTAACTGTGTACAAACTATGCATTAATTTTAATATACACTGGGTCGGGTATAAAAAGTTTAAGCTTCTTGACCTGAAGACTATAGTATTTGTGCCGCAGTTTTTTTTTTTTTTTTTGAATACTAGGATGGACGGAGACTAAAACTCCAAAATCTTTCAAAGATACCAATACGCCCACTATAGCAGGTACATAATACCGAAGTAGCCGATATTGGTTATGCCCGATTTCCACGTGCTAAAAAACCACCCATTTATGAGAGACACTATGAAACTGCCAGAAAGCACTTCATAGTAGTAAATTTTCGCTCTCTCATAATACTTCTTGACTACAACTAAGTTAACTTAACAAGTAGTTTACGCTTCCATAGTGTTGATCGCATTGGATAGGTTGCTTTCCAGTGAATGCACCTACTAAGCCGTTCATTCATGCGGCTTCACCCTACGTCGCTAGATCGAAGGGTCTTGTTCTTTGTAGTCGTCGCTCGTTGTTAACATCGTTAAGAGTCTCGTTTAGAGTACGGATCATTTCATTGTTGCAATGAACATGAAGGCGAGCATTTAGCTTTCGAGCGAAGTTTGTTACTTCTTCGCCCACGGTAGCTATTCCTAAATCTCTGTGAATATCGCTATTCCTAATATACCATGGAGCATCCACAATTGCTCTTAGTGATTTGTTTTGGAAAGTCTGCAACATGGACATGTTGCTCGGCTTGGTACAACCCCAAAGTTGTATACCGTATGTCCAGGACGGCTTTAACACCTGCCTGTACAAGAGCAGTTTGTTATATGTGCTTAATTTCAAAAATCTTCCGATAAGCCAATACATTTCCCTGAGCCTAATCTCGAGCTCGTCACGCTTCTTCTTTACGTGTGGTTTCCACCTTAGTTTAGCGTCCAGTGTCATCCCTAGATACTTCGCTTCATTTGCATAAGGTATTTGTACAGAATTTATGAACAGAGGCAAATTGTTAACCCTTCTGTAAGTGAAATTCACATGCGTAGACTTGTTCTCGTTAAGAGCGATTCGCCAAGTCTTCGTCCAGACACAAATTCTGTCCAATGCTCGTTGGAGGTTTCTCGTTGATGACTCGACTGATTCACCTGTTGCCAGGATGGCCGTATCGTCCGCAAACGTGGCCACGACTGTCTCGTCATCTAGAGGTATGTCTCTTGTGTAGAGCAGGAACAGGGTCGGACCGAGGACGCTTCCCTGGGGTACGCCAGCCCGAATTTGCTTGAAACTCGAGTATTCACTACTACACCTAACACGAAAGAGTCTGCTTTCAAGATAATTTTCCAATATTTTAAACATGTCTTCCGGTGAGTTTTGCCGTAGCTTATATTTCAAGCCCTCGTGCCATACCTTGTCGAAGGCTTGCGATACGTCGAGGAAAGCACTTGAACATATTTTTTTCCCTTCTAAGGCTTTTTCAATTTCATGCGTTATTCTGTAGACTTGATCTATTGTGGAATGGTTAGGTCTGAAGCCGAATTGATGATCCGGGATCAAGCGTCTTTCTACAATTATTGGTTGTAATCGCTTCAGCAGAAGTTTCTCGAATACTTTCGATATTATCGGCAGAAGCGATATGGGCCTATAAGATTTTTTATCATTTGCGCATTTCCCCGGCTTAGGAACCATAATGACTTCAGCAACTTTCCATTGTCTTGGAACGTATAGAAGTCTAAGAGAAGCGTTTATCATATAAAGTAGCTTGACTAATGCCTTTTTTGGTAGCTCTTTTAATATTTCGCCAGTGATCAGGTCGTAACCCGGGGCCTTAAGTTTGCTAATTGTCTGTCGGAGTTCAACTAACGAAACTTTTTTCATTCTAAAGCTACCAGGTTCCCCGTTGTTGTTTAGAACGTCAGCCAACCGCGGACCGTCGAAAGGCTTGAATGTTTCTTCTAAATGTTCAGCAAACAAATTCGCTTTCTCTTTGTCTTCTCTTGCCCATTCGCCGTTAGCTTTTTTTATTGGTGCCGAGTGGATTATAGGTTTCTTGATATACTTAACTGCTTTCCACAGCGAGTAGTTTGAGCTCCTATCCGCCGACAAGCCTTCAAGGTATTCAGTGGTCTCACGATTGTTAAAATCTTGCAACATTCCTTTCAGTTTGTTAGAGAGGTGGTTCAAGAGGGTTTTGTCAGGGGGGGCCCTCGTGCCTTGCCATCTCCTACTTGCTCTTCTCTTTTCACGAATCAATTCTTCGATTTCGAGCGGATATGTTTTACGTACATGCCCGTCGGTGCTAACTGCGTTCTTTTGGGACGAATTGTTGTTCCAAGCAGCGCTCTGAATTGCTTCAATGAATTTGTCAACTGCGGTTTCTAACTCGAAAGGAGTTTTTAATGGCACATTCAAGCCAACACCCTCCTTACAGTCCTTTCTGAAAGCGTCCCAGTTCATGTTTTTGCTAGCTAATCTAGGAGCTCTTTCTATTTTCGCCAGTCTTCCACCCATCTTCAAGATAACTCCTGAGTGGTCTGAGAAAAGATCATAACACTCTTCAATTCGCGTAAGGTATATGGGGTACCCTTTAGCGATGAAAAAATCGACAAGGCCAGGCTTTTTATTCCTATCGGTTGGCCAATATGTTGGCTTACCCGTGGAGAAAAAGTCCACCCCACGTTTCATACTATTTTTGTACAGTAATCTGCCTCTTGTTGATTTGCATCGTGAGCCCCAAAAAGTATGCTTCGCGTTAAAGTCACCCCCAATGATAAAATTGGACCCAATGAAGTCATACATACGATCAAGATCGTCTTCCACCAGTCTATATCCTGGCGGGAAATAACAAGATGCAATGTTATAATCTAAGCAGTCAATTTTTACAGAAACTGAACTGATCTGCATAGAGTCTAGCTCAACTTCTGTGTCCTTGAAGTGCTTTATGCAGTTCTTAATGTAGAGGGAGGATCCTCCTCTCGAATTTTGCGAAGGGTGATGTGCGTGATAGTCATTGTAACCTTTAAGTTTGGGTGTAGACCCGTTTTTAAGGTGAGTTTCCGTAATCATGCAAATATCAATATTGTTTTTCCGTAGAAATACTTCTAGTTCGTATATTTTATTCAGAAGGCCGTTTGCATTCCATGTTAGTATTTTAAATAACTGTTTCATATTCATGTTCTCTTGTAATTTTTTCGAGGCTTAAACTCGAGCTTGCTCAGTTTGTCAAATATAACTTTGTTGATTTTAGTCTGATCCTCAAGTTTCTCCAAGATTACAGCGAGGATCTGAGACACTGCATCTGTTGTGGGCGATCTTGCCTTGCTTTCGTTTGCCGCAACCTGTGCGTATGATTTCGGTGCGACCAGTGGTGGTTTCTCCGCTGCACTTGAACTGGCGCCGCTCTTTTGTGGAGCTTTTACGCCTTTTGTCGACGCCTCCTTTGCCAATCTTGCACTTTTGATCGGCTTTGGCGTCTTTGGAGTCTTTGGCTTAGGAGTTTCAGCAGGTTTTGGGCGTCCTAGGCTTTGATTCTGACCTCTAGTATTTTCCTTAAGAGGTTCTCGTCACTTTTGCAGCTCTATGGCTACTTCGCATCCTCGATAGTTCGCGGGGTGGTTTCCGTGGCAATTGGCGCAAACTGCTGGAGCCTTTATGTCAACTTTGCACCCTGTTGACAGGTGTTTTCCGGCACATTTCACGCAACGTGGTTCTTTTTGGCAGTAGGCACTTGTGTGCCTGAATTCTTGGCATCGCTTACACTGTGGTATCAGTCTATTGCCCTTTCGCATGGGTTCGATTTTAACCCTGATGTTAAGTATCATTTTTATTTTATAAATATCGTTTATGCTCTCAGTTCTTTCAAAGGAGAGCATAAAAATTGGAAGGCCGCGTCTGATCACAGTGTCTCTTTCTCCTTCCGTGCGTTGCTTTTCCTTTTTAATGATATTGACGGCATCAATAATTTTAAGGCCTTTATTTTTTACGTCTTTTACAACGTCTTCTTTTGTGCATGATGGGTGGAGCCCCCTTACAATGACTCGCAGTGGTTTCTCGTACTTATTTTGTTAAGTATACCACTCGATTCTTTCTGCATTCAGTCTAAGAGACAGTGCGCGATAGGAATCGGCGTTGTCAACATTTACTTTCCACACGTTATTTCGGTGCGAGATAAGCTTATAGTTTTCTGTTCTCACCGTGTTTACAAGAAGGTTGCGCAATCTCCCAAAGTCTGCTATCCCGACGATGTTTATTGCGGGAGGTGGACGAATTTTCGCTTCTGGTTTAGCCTTGTTTGAGCCAGAGGGCTTATCTTCTTTTTGTATTACTTCGGGAGAGGAATTCGCCTTTCGCTTCTTGCTAGACATTTTCCTTAAGACTGAATCGGTCTCAAGTGCAAGTTCGTCCTCGTCCGTGAAGTATTCGACTGCTGGTCGGTTCGGTGTTACACACTCTTTCGTTGCCTCACAGTCTTTCGTTAAACGAGTATTTTTAATATCCTCGTTTTCTTTTCGCAGAGAGTCAACTTCCATTTTTAGATTTTGGAAGAGTCGCTCCATTTCAGTAAGCTTAGCTCGGAGTTCATTATTCTCCTTTTCTAAGCTCTTAATTTTCACAGAGTCCTGGTTTACCGGTGGACTGCTTTTTCCGGATATGTTCGATCTAGGTGGTGGTGATCGATTTAGTTTTGTCCTTTTCTCAAAAGGATTTATAAGCAATAAAAGGCTCTCCCCAGAATCCGTAGAGCCTGCCTCCGAAGAGGGTGGATTTTCCAGCATAGCTGGGCTGCCACCTAGGGTAATCAAATCTTTCGTTTTGTTCATTGCCATTTTTTTTTAACTTGTCGTTTTTATGAGAAATAGGTAAGTCACTTCTATTTTCATTTTTAAATACAGCCGCCCCTTTGGAGACAGACGCCGACTAGTGAGCCGCACAATGTGTGACAGACGCTTCTGGATTTTAATTTAATCTTCAGATTCATCTATAAGTTAAAACCTTACTGCCAAAAGTTGCCCCAAATGGAGCAGCATCGACAGCATCCGTTGAAACATTAAAGAATATTTCTTCCGGTGGATTTTAGTCGGCTCTTACGACAGGCATACCTTACCTCAAGGCTATTCTAACCCCGACCTTGCAGGGGTGCCGCATTTGCTGTAAGCCATATTCTCACAGTCTGCCTCCATTTGGCATTTATGCACTGGTGAAAAATAGGTTCAGTGCATAGCATCCGAAAAATATAAAAAAAAGTTATTAAAATTTGTGTCTAACTAAATAACATGAAAAAGAGATTCTTTCTATAAGTTTAATTTATAGCTTGTAACAGAGAAATAATCACCGTAGACCCCCAAGACCTTAAAGGCATATGATCGAGACCGAATTGTTAGTCGAATGAGCCATGTCCGTCCGTCTGTCCGTGTGTCGGTAGTTTTTAGGCCTTACATTTTGAGCTAGGAACTTAAAACTTAATATCTGTTCTTTCTAGGTCCCGAAGCAGTACAAGTGTAAACATTTTTAAAATCCGCCCACTGACACACCCACTTTACTTATTAGCATGAAATTTCAAAGTTGTCGTAGGAAGCTGAAATTTTGTACGCGTTATCCTCGCTTAAGTTTATTGTGATTGACATATACATATCATGTTTTATTTGCATTTTAATAAACAGTTTTTATTCGATATATTTTCTTTGAGTCCAAAAAACTTGCGCTATAAAATGTTCAGATATGTGTGAAAGCTATCAACTGAAATGAATAAATTTTTGCCACGCCCACTTAAGGGGGCGATTTTAAGAATAGACCAAATTTTTAATGTGAAAATGCAATCAACACGTGTGTACCACTTCTTATAAAAAATATAAACAAAAAAACGATTTTATTGAAAAGGGGTGGATGCCACGCCCCTTTTTAAGAGAGAATATTCTTTAACTTGGAAATTCTAAATATAGTTGAAGTAAATAGAAACTTAAATTTAACAACCAAGATTTATGACACAATTCGGAGCTTGAAAGTGGTCAATTGGGATGGGGTATCCAACTATTGGCCTAAGCGGATTGTAACCCTCCAACTAGTTTTTTATTATTATTTTTCTTGCCCAATTAAGAGTTTCCAAATTTTACTAAATTATAAGCTTTGTTTTTTGTTTCTTCTTTTTAATCTGTTGACAATTAATTAAATATTTTACTTTCAAAATAAGATCATTGGTTTAAAGTTCCTGTTACAACATACCCCGGTCTGTGCTTTTTAACCTGCCCCATATGCGGGGTTGGTTAAAACAACACGATATATTTTACCGTCTACTTGTATACCTGAAGTTTTCGTAGTGCTGCCTACTGTTCTTATATTGGTTGATTTCTTAGTTTCCTTTAATTATACCCGACACAGGGTATATTAAGTTTGATGTATAGTTTGTAACGCAGTGAAATAATCACCGTAGACCCCCACCTAAGACCTATTGAAATATAAATGGGACTGACAGGAGAATCGATTAAGCCATGTCCGTCCGTCCGTCCGTCCGTCCGTCCGTCCGTCCGCCCGTATGTAAACAATTTTTAGACCTTAAATTTTAAGGCAGAGAGCTGAAATTTTGTGGGTTGGTTGGAAGTCCAGTCTTTCACATCAAGTTTGAAAATAAGCTGAATCCGCCCACAGACACGCCCACTACAGGCCTGTAGGTGCGACCATCTCTAATTTAAAAAAATACATTTTGCGAATTTTAGGTATGTTACAATGGCGCTAGCGCATTCATTTTTGGTACGTAACATTGCCTTATAATTGTCTTTAAGGTAGCTAAAAAATTTTAGCTTTTTCATTGGTCACGCCCACTTTTTAAGGTATTTTAGCTTAAAATGACTGTTTTTAAATAAATATATATGAAATTCGACAAAAAATTTTGTGACAAAAGCTGTAGATATTAGCATTTTCTAACTTTTATGCTTATATTGTATGTGCCTCCGCCCACTTTTGAGGGCGTGGCTTAAAAAAAAGTGATTTTTTTAGTTAAAAAGGCGGAGTTTTAGTCCGAAATGTATGCAACCACCTAGTATAAAGCATTCAACAGTTATATTTTTATATCCCGCCCACTTTTTGGAGGCGTGGCAGTTTTCTTTTTGGTATGGTCGGGTATTTTGCAAACCGTCGTAGATGGATTGAAGCTTTTGCATACCCACTGTTGCACTTTCCCACTTGTTTTTTTATTTTTTTTTTTTTTCTTAAAAAACTCGTCAAAATGTATAGTTTTTTTTACATCTGCGTGTTAATTGACGTTCATTTGGCTCAGCTTGCGTTGTGGTCCAAAAGTTACAATTTATTTGCACAATTTTATTAAGTCAAGTATTATTTAGTCAGTATTATTTCAAAAATAGTATTTTTTTTTTGGTTTCAATAGACAACGTCCGCTTTTTATTAAAATCTTTTTCCTATTACCGTTTCGTAAATACATAGAGGGAAAAACGAACGTCTTCTTGCCCTTTTGTACGAATTTTAGAATTTTAGATCCATAAAAAAGAAATTTCAGTATATGCTCACCGCTAGATTTTGTTTTTGAATCTTTTAACCACCTGCGCTAGGGTCTCGCACTTTGCTTAATAATTCTGCGGACATGGGATTCTCAGAAAACGGTAAAAAAATGCTGGGTTTAATAAATTGGCTTACAAGCTTTAGGCTGTAAACGACAATTTTGAAAAGTGTTTGATGCAGTTAGCTTGCCTTTTAAGCGTTGCATATTTCAGCTAAATTCAATCAAGTTCATCATTACCATAGAGCGACTAAGAATCCTAAAAAATGGTTTTCAAAAATTTTTTTATCGCAAATTTTCGAAGTCTTTGAATATTCGCAGTTTGCTATCTGCTTTACCACAGGATGTGCTTCCTAAATTCTATGGGCACCGATTTTTGCGTAAACGTTAAAACAATCCCCGCTATGCATAGGAAAAAATAAAAATTATAATTTTCAAGCTTTTCACTCCATAATATATTCTGTCTGATCATTCTTTTTGGCTACTCGGGCGTATGCGCAACATTTTATAACTAGTTATACTGCGTGTCCACCGGCCAAAGAACTGTGATTTGTGCAAGACGTCTAAGTGTCTCCATCAGACAAACGTGCTTTATTTTGGCACGAGCACTACTTTTTGCCATTTTAGCTCTCAAAAGAGTAACGATGACATTTTCTAGAAGAAGGAAAACAATCGTTTAAAAAGCCTTGTTCGAGTCTCAAACTATTATAAAGGTCATGACAAAAAACTTTTCGGATTAACCGCGTTAATAACTATTTTTAATGAGTACAATACTAGACTCTGGGGTGAGTCTAGTTTCTAGTATTGTACTCATTAAAAATAGTTATTAACGCGGTTAATCCGAAAAGTTTCTTGTCATGTCAATTAACAACCGCGAAAGCCTTAAAAGTTGTATTATAAAGGTGTGCGACAATTGGTTAAAGTGGCAAAAAAGAAGTTTGTAAAAGGGGTGAGTGGGATTTATGAGCATATTTAATTTTAATTGCCAGCCGAGAATTGAAATTTGTGCTGCAAATCTTGAGATTTGTAGGAGACTAGTTGAGGCTTATGCTAAACACGTATTATTGTTTGGTGGAGACCGAAACCTGGTATTAGGCGCTGAATTGCATTACCTATAATGCAATTCAGCGATTGCATTATAGGTAATGCAATCGCTGAAAGACATCTTTATTACAATGACAATAATGATCTAAGGGAGCCTTAAGTAAAATAAAAGTGATGACGATGCTGTTCCTGTTATGCGAGTGAGGGAGGTTAAAAGAATATTGGGCAAGGGTAACAAAATAGAAAAAAACGCAATGGGAAAACTGATCCGAAGAAAAGAAAACTTTAAGATAGGAAAAATTCAACCAAATAGATGCTATTTAAGCGAACTAGGGTTGGACAAATTTATCACGACACACCTCGGTAAATTCCACAAATTTGTATATAGATTTTTATTAAGAGAGTGTAAGCGAGGAAGGAATCGTCAGTGTTGTAAGACAACAGTAACTCAACGTAAAGAAATCTTTGGTAGATCTTGGGACAAAAACTCCTGGGATCACCAAAAAAAAAGTGTGGTGAATCATCATAACCAATAAAGCGAAAACCTTCTTCTTTTTCTTCATCTTTAAGATGCGATTATGATCTGAAGTGGTGGATCATTACCCTCCCACTCTACTGCAAAGTTTCCTAATGGCTCGCTTGTGTGGTACATCTATTTGACCTCAGGACATACGGGCAGGCCACGTGGTTTTGGATGTATTCTTCACTGAGGCCAAATAAACGCTGTTGTCGTTGCGTTTTTAGTGATCCAGGAATGTTAATGCCTTCCTTTCTTTCGCGATTGCGCTTGAATGTTGATTAACATTGCCGGGACGTTGATTGACATTGCCTTTTTGACAGGGCTCGTAGGATCTCTTCTTTGAACTTGGCCATACTCACTGAGCCGGCCGTGCTCTATTTTTCTGGAGATAGGTTTTTTTATATGGAGGCTTTCTCTGATCTTCGTACCTACTTCTTATTTTATCACCCTTCTTCACTCCTGCTGTCATGCGAAGCATCTTCATCTCAGCTGCCGTTAATTTGCTCTCATATTTCTTATAGGATGTCCAACATTGTGAATGACATGTGAGCGCCGGATACACAACTGCGGTATAGAACCTTCTTTTCAGCTTATTAGGGGGCATTTTTTTAGTCTCAGAAGACGGCGGAGTTTTCTCGCCACTTCATTCACCCTACGCTTAAGCGATGATTGACGTCGTCATCACAGTTTGCTTTGCTATTGATCATAGATTCCAGCTTAAACCTTGCACACTTGGGAAACACATTTCAATTCAACGGAATTGGCTCGGAATGTCAGAGAACGGGCAGCGCATGTACTCTGTCTTCTTTTGGCTCGCTGCAGGGATGTATGATCTACACTTATGGTGCCCCCATCGTCAGTGAAGAGTAACTAATGTACTGTCGGCTACGTCAGTTTTGAAGCAGATAATCAAGGACTACAATGAAAAGCAAAGGGCTTAGGACGCTTCTCTGAAGTACACCGACTTAAACTGGGAACTCATTAGTGACTCCAAAAGGATATCTTACTCTTGTCTTTGCTCCATCACACATGTCCATGCTCATCCGCACGTAAGCTTCTGGAACTCCTCGTTTTTTAGCGCCACCCATATCAGATCTCGTGGTAGTCCATCGAAAGCTTTTTTAAATCAACCAGCACAATATGCAGATTTTTAAATGCGTCACAATGTCTTTCCATTATGATCCTTATACTTTTATTGTATCAGCGGTTGATTTACCCGCGACAAACCCACACTGGTCTTGAGATAGCCTTATTATTTTTCGCAGTCGAATATATTGTACTCGCTCGACGATTTTCATTGTGTGGGACATCAGCTTGATAGAACGGTAATGGTCACAGCTTTGTGTATCACCTTTTCATTTGAACAAGGAAAAAAAGATAACTTTTCGTCCACTGAATAGGCATTGGATCTCCTCTTATTAGTTTGGAGGTGAAGGTCGTGAGCCATCTGGACCCGCTGTCTCATTTTTTTTCCAGTACTCTAAGGGTATCTGATCCGGCCCAACTGCTTTTCGTTTTTTGAAGTGCTTAACCGCCTTCCCAACCTCATCGACTGGTGCGGTAAGGAGTAGTTTCTTCTGGAAAGTACTGAATAGAAAACTGTTTATTCAAAAGTCCCTCACAGTACTGCCGCCCCTGTGAAGAATTTCGAAGTCATCCACAAAAATCTGTCTTTGAGCATTGTTTATGAACTTTGGCGAACGAATCTTCTGGGCGTTTCTCCTCATCTGAGCGATGATTTTGAAGATTAAAGCCCCTTTATTCAAGGTGCCTTGTCGAAGAATCTGTGGTTCCTGTGGTGTATCAGAGGTGAAGGAAGCAACTTCCTCCAATTCCTGATACAGGCTTTTCATCTCTTTGCTCGATTCTGGGTGCACTTCTTCTAAGCGGGACTGCTGAGGTGTCTATATTCCAATTCCAGGCGCAGCATTTCATCTTTATTGTTCGAGTAGCACTTCTTTCTTGAATGCCGCTTTCCTTTCACTTATCACTAGTTTCACCACATCTGACCACCACCATGTTTCTTTGACCTGTTTGCAGTGGCCTCTTGAAGTCCCAAGGAGTGATTTGACTTCCTCTATGCACGTTCGCTGTAGGTCATCTTATCACACATATCTTGTGCTCTGCACACTACATCCTCATTTTCGTCAATGATGTTACAGAAGTAGTTTTGCATCGTATTAAAAAAATACTTCGCCTTTTTCCGTATCCAAATTTTATCAGGTGATTTTCCCAAATACCTTTGATTGCTTAATTTTCTTTTTTTGATGGTCAGCGTCTCACCCAAAATCATTTTGCAATCTTTACCCCGCAGTTTAAGGGAACTGTGAACCAAATAATAGTCAATCTGGGTCTCATTTCCAACACTGCTGTAATTGATCAGGTGCCTGCTTTCGTGGCAACGAGCATGGTGTCAAGCGCGATACGCTTAGGATACGTTTAGGATGTCTTCACCAGAAGAGTTCCTAGTTCCATACTACAGCCCACCATGCAGTTTTCATTGCCCTCGTTGGATGTCCCGACATGTCCGTTCTAGTCTCATGTCGGGAATTCCAAGTTTTATAAAGTCAGCCTAACGCTATAGGGCCTTATAGAGCCAAAAAAATACGCACCACGCTTAAAGAAATAATTGAAGCAATTCTCAAGCCGTCTTACACTCTCATACTTAATATGATTAATTTGCACAATCTATCTTTTATAACAAACATGTTTATGTTTACTCTGTCTATAATCGTGCGCAGCAGTCACATATGTGCGTTTACTTTTCCCGTCAATTTAAATTTAATACTTGGGGTCATTAAAGCTGAGCGTGAGTTTCAAATTAACACCATGCATGGGAAGGTACATTGTATATACCTATAAATTGATGGCAACAAAATCTGATGTCTGCTTCGATTTCTTTTGCCTAGAATTTTTTCACCTTTCATCATCTACGGGTAGGCACAAATTCTTCGGAACTAATTTCTGTCGGTGTGGGAGGGTTATAAGAAATCAGTTCCGCCTTTGATGCCAACGAAGAAAGTTAGAACTAACACGCAGAACCTCGTTGCTATTTATAAATATTTTTGCCAAGTGCTGCATATTGACAAATTGGTAAGAGATTTTGAGTTGTTATTTTTTGAGAAAATAAAAATAACCTAGTTAGCAGCTAAAGCTACCTGTCTTAACAATAAAGCAAGTATTCAAGTAGATATGTGCATAATGAGAGTAAAACGTTTTACACACGAAAGAGGGGAACTTTTTTGAGTGCACCTACATCTATATCAAGTGTTATACAAGAGGTGTTATTTTTTGCGCAATCCTTCAACTGTTATTATTCAACTGTCCTTGCGATGACTTTTGGTAGTTAATAACGTTAACTATGAAATCATACACGGAGCCAACCGTCGGGCTTTGTAGAAGTTTCCGCTTAGTATTGTGCTACCAACTTCAAACCGACGGCCAAAGCAATTTAAAACTTTACTCCTTTCAACTAAAAAATTAAAAGTTCATTCCTTATTTTTAATCTTTTTACGTAATAAATATTTATATTCAACTAAGCCTTGCACTGCTTATGCTTATGCTTATGTTGTGTGTAAACAACTAAATTTTATATATCTACAAAAAAAGATTAATTTGGAAAATACCACTGTTATTAAAATTAATAATAATACTGGATTTCTCTAAGAAAAACTACAAAAAATACTTTTTAGTCTTTTCGTCATAAATTTTAGTCTTTTCGTCACCCCCTTTTCTCTCTTTCCGCTTCTTTTCCATGTAGTCGACATTCAACTTGCGAAAATGTTCAGATCGGATCCGGAGTATTGCCAACACATTGCCGGCTTACTGGATTTGACATCAAGAACAGCTATCTTACCTGCAGGAGTACTTTAGATTTCGAATTTGATCCCGGAGAGTGTATCTCTTCCATGTTGTCAGCGTTTAGTGTTTAAAGATCGGCTCCTGGTGCGTTTGCATCTTCGGTATTGGCAACACCAACACCCTTGGTATGACGATGCAAGTGCTCTGCTTGTATTGGATTTGACATTGAGAACCTCTTATCTTTACTGGCGGATGATTTTTTTTATTGCGGAGTCCACATTTCTCTTTACGCTCATTCTTGCTAGTCATTATATTCCATTCTGCTATAGATTCGATAATGTCTCCAACTTTGATCAGTTTGACAGGCTCAACGCCTTTCGCTTCGGGCCAGCGTGGGTGAATTTTTCTTCGGCCAGAACTTCTTCGCTTACTTTTGCGACCCCATTGTTCTTATACCGCCTGGTTAACTGCCACCAGACGACCAAAGTAGCAGTTCGTTCGGGCTCGTAGGTCTTCGACTTTCTTCACATCAAGTATGACGCACGTAAATAAAGTTACTTACTTACTTACTTGAGGTGGCGCTACAGTCCAGGATGGAGCTGGGCCTCAGCCAACAAGCTTCGCCAGCTAGCTCTGTCTTCAGCTCAGTAGCTCCATACTAAGAAATCTAAAATGGAGTGTTAGCGAGGAATACTCCCACAGTGACCATCAGCTGATTATAATCGAAATTAAGCAAAATAAAGGTGAAGTCTCAACGAAATCAACTGGCCCAAAGTGGAATGGCAGGATCATTTGACAAGGACGCGTTCGAAGATATGTTGAGTAACGTCCAGACCCCAGTAGGATCAACAGATAGTCTTACCCAACAACTTAAGGACACAATTACCAGAGCATGTGATGCATCAATGTCCAGAAGAACAAACAAACAACAGCAAGGTAAAACCTTGCTTTTGGCGGAATGAGGAGATAAAAGAGCTCAGCAAAAATGCTTCTATGCCCGCCGCAAATACCAGCGCTAAAGATTAAGATCTGACTCTCAACAACGCCTGGACGCTTTCAGATTGGTCAGGCGTAATCTAAGTAAAAACATCAAGGAGAGCAAAGCTACATGCTTCAAACGTTTTTGCGATGAAGTCGACATTAATCCCTCGGTAGTGGCATACAAATGATGATGACAAAACTGAAGGGCTATATAACCCCGTCAATAACGTATCCAATAATGCTGAGTTAAATAGTGGAACACCTCTTCCCTCAAAGCCCAACTATTACATCTAACATCAAACAAGAAATAATCACTGACGATATCCAGCCAACTAGCCAGGCAGAGCTACTCAACACGCGCAGGAAGATTGGCGACAACAATGCGCCTGGGCCCGACGGAATTCCAAATAAAGCAGTAAAGTCGGCTGAAGAAAAACAACCAGACCTCTTCATATCGACGTTTCAAAAATGCTTGGAAGAGGGAACGTTTCCTGAAAAATGAAAAACACAACATTTGGTTTCCAAAACCAGCAAACCCCCAGGAGAACCATCATCGTACCGCCCAATATGCTTATTAGACACAATGGGAAAGATCCTTGAAAAAATTATCTAAGGCAGGTTACTTGCAGTTGCAGACGAGAAAGGAGCTCTCTCCGACCAGCAATTTGGCTTTAGGAAAAACCGATTTAGTGTGGATGCTATAGGAGCAGCTGCTGAAATAGCAGAACACGCAATTGCAGGAAAAAGATGGCTTAACTGGACCAAAGAATAGTGCGCAGTGATAACGCTGGACATAAGAAATGCTTTCAACTTGGCCAACTGGTCCTTCATCAAAAGATCTCTCACCAGGATGGATGCACCATACTATCCTCGGCGAATAACCTAATCATAGCGAATAACCTAAGCAACAGGAATCTTAGGTTTGGTCAGACAAAGGATCAAAAGGCTACAAAGTCACCGAGGGAGTCCCACAAGGTTCGGTCCTGGGGCCGCTACTGTAGAATATAATGTATGACGGAGTCCTACGAATAATACTACCAGAAGGGGTAACTATAATTGGCTTCGCTGATGATATTGCCGTCGTGTTAGTACGCAAACATATCAATGCACTGGAGTTAACAGCAAACCAGCTGTTATCCACTTGGCTAGCGACCGCTGGACTCGAACTAGCGGACCGCAAAAGAGAAGCTGTGTTGATTACCAGTCGCAAGACCGTTGAATTCGCAACATTGCAGGTCGTAAATCATATCATCAAGTCCAAGGAGGTAATAAAATATCTCGGAGTTATGTTGGATCATAGGCTACAGTTTAAGCCTCATGGAGAGTATATGACTAAGAAAGCATCACAAATGCAGGCAGCTCTGTCGCGCATAACATCAGTGGACCTAGATAGCCGAGGAAGATTTTACTATTGAGAGTACTTACTTCGGTCCTGCTATACGCCGCCCCAGTCTGGGTGAAAGCACTATGGACGAAAGAAACGAAAAGGAAATTATCGTCAACGTATGGACTTTGCGCGTTACGAACAATCAGCGACTGCCGAACCATTTCTGATGAAGCCGCCTTCGCACGCCATATTCCATTGCGGTTGCTTTGCAGAATGGAGAATTAACCATTAACTAAATTAGAATGGACACCAATAACTGGATTTGTGGCAATGGTACAATTTGAGCTGAGAAGAATAGAGAAAATAAGGCGATCAGAATAAGCAGAAACAGGAAAAGCAACGTAAAATGCCAACCAGCCCCGCGAAATAATACTTAACGGCAGTACCGCCGGGAAGTGGTTGAAGAGTGCAGGGTTAGTAGGTACGTAGGCGCCTCTCGGCATCGATTACATCGGGCGTGCTAGTAGCTCGGGCTACCGGTATCAATGACGATTACCACCTCCTCCATGTGGCGTATCCAAAAACAAACAAAAAACAGTGAGTAAGTGCTACAGTGTGTACGCAGAAGTTACAGTCCGTAAAACGGACCGTTGAATACCCCATCCTATCCCACATTGTAAAATGCTGATGGCAAAGTTATTTTTTTACATTTTATAAGTTATGCAAACTTCGAAAAGGAGCGTGGTCCAACCGCCCCTTATTAATAATAATAATAATAACAGAGTGGCGCAACAGCTCGAGGTGAACCAGGACCAACTTCTCAACAATGCATGCTGTGTGTATTAATCTCTTCACATACAAGGGGACCTACAATTTTTTGCCGAATCCGAACGGCACTTTGAGAAATTTTTCAAGACAAATGATTCTCTCGGAGGACTTGTCAAACCCTCGCGGGGACCGTGAAAAAGAACAAGTCTTTTTTTTCAGGTGACGATGGCAGGATTCGAACCCAGACCTCCGGCGCAGTAAGCACACACACTAACCACTACGCCACGGCACCCCACAACCCCCTTTTATTACAAACTATTAATTATAAGATACTTCCACAGATATTTCCAAGTTACACTTAAATGTACGTAAAAATGCAATTTTTTGGTTCAAATTCAATATTTTTGAAAAATCGACCCCTAAAAGGGGGCATGGCTTAAAACTTTATATGAACCGCCCCTTATCACAAACTATTAATTATAATATAGTTCCACAGATATTTCCAAGTTACACTTAAATGTATACGTAAAAATGTAATTTTTTGGTTCAAATTCAATATTTTTGAAAAATCGACCCCTAAAAGGGGGCATGGCTAAAAACTTTATATGAACGAAATCTAGACTGAAGTCTCGTTTACTTAACCTGCTACTTTTTTTGTATCATGCTTTCATAAATTAGGCTCAAGGCCAGTCGAAATTAAGTTTTTCTGGAAAATTTTAGGTTTCTCTTTAATTCTGCCTCCAAATGTAGGCGTGGCCCTTTCAAGTCTTGTATAACCAAAATTTAGAACTAAGCGTTTTCTATATAAAATATTAAGCAAATTTTTTTCAATTTTGAGCAAAAATATTGAGTAAACTGCATTTGAAACTTTACCCTTAAAATAGATGCCACGCCCATTAAATTTGTGTTTTTTGTGTCTTACATTCATTAGAAGATGCTAAGTGTCAAACATCACAAGGATTCGATTTGGTGTGAGCAGCAACTTTTTGAAGACGATTTAATACCGGGACAGGGGCTGAAGAATCACTCAATCGCAGGACTGCAAAACTGTTGCGCTAGTTCGCTTCGTTTCTTGGAGTTCCTAATCTGACCCATGGAAATTTGTTCCATTAATTTTTAGCCATAAATCATTTACATGCGATTAAACTCTTACAAAAAAATACCCCACTGCTTGTTAACTGGTCCTCCACTGCTTGTTAACTGGACCTCCAACTTGAACTTTCATTCGATTAAAGTAGTATATGCCCGCATACAAGAATGGTCGGTCGAATGTTGCATTTGGATATTTGGAAAATCACCGATTATAGCAGCCTTTGTAGCAGCAAAACTTGCAGCCTGAACAGCAGGGCGTATGGAAATAAAAAACTTAGTATTATTTAAGTATTTGGGGATTTTAACTCTCCTTCACTTCTTCTAGCTTCTATCAGCAAAATGGCGGACTGTCTTGGAGAGTTTTAGTTTTTTAAGTTTAAAGACTGTTGGCTGGCAACTTTTTAAAAGGCTGGCAAAACATTTTAAAAGTTTTCTCTACTTTGTATCTGATTTCACCAAATTTGGCTCGTTAAACTAAGATTAACTCAGGTTCGAAATCCACTGAAAAATTAATTTTGCGATGTCATCGTAGCCATGATTAGAGGCTACCATTATTTGGAACCTTCAAAACGTTACCATTATTTGGAATATTTCAAATTTTCAACTTTAATATTTTAGTTCAAATTACCAAAAAAAAAAATTCAATAAAAATTCCGTCAACCTGACCTAAAGGAGTTGGAAGAGGAATTCAAAAACAGCCCAAATTGATTGAGTTTAGGAAAGACATTTATTCGTATATTCAAATGTACCTACAGATTTTCCACAATTTAACTGTTTTGGAAGATATTAGTCGGAACCATGATTTTACTTAGGGACTTATGCCCAGGGAGGTGGGACATAAGTCTCTCCGTCTCCACCACGCGTCGGTCCAAAGCAAGGTTTTGTGGGGATCATGATTTTTAGAGCTGATTTTCTTATAGCTGGTTGACGAGCGATAAACCAATTACCAACGATCTTGCATCATGGCCATGGAGCACAGTTTTTTCACATCTTCACTGAAAATATAAGGCTCGAGATGAGTGCAAGAGCAATTTTTGATAGAAATGTATGATTTTTTTTACCTACTTACCTATTTATAATATTTTATAATAAATGATTGTGCGAACTGTTATACATCTTTTTCTTTAACAACTCATTTTAAAACAATTAAATTGTGTATTATTTGAGACTGTAAGAGCAGTAAATAACAGGAAACATAATGTCTCTTATCTTCTCTTTTAGATGTGACCTGGAATAAAATGGACAAAGTGTATGTTTTTGCGGAAGTCAGCTTCCAAATGGGCATCTGAATAACTACACCGGAGAAATTCTAGCTTGCTCTTATGCAGACTACGTTGCACATATTTGTATTTTCAAGTTAAAAAAAAGTGCAACAAAATGTTCAAGACAAAACGCTACAATCGAGCTGTAATGATTCAATTGATTTCTTTTTTAAGAGGAAAATGGGTTCTATATCTAATACTCATAACCGCGATTGCTGGTGAAATCATGTCGGATGTAGCTTCGAGAAATAAGGAACTACTTTCATATCCCGGAAATACTATCCAGTTGAATGTTGTCGCAGCGACGTTATTACAACACAATTCACAGGCTGTTACGGGATGGGAGTGTAACTGCTGGAACGCAACAAATGAATTCAAGGTGAGTGCACAATAAGACACCCCATTGAACAATGCTTCCTTTGTGGGTCCTTTACACTTAATAAGTTAATTGCGCTCGAAAATTATGTCACAAGATATAAATGAGCGTCTTTTTTTTATTTCCAGATTTCTGCATGAAATATTTTTTAGGCATTTGTATATAAAACAATTCATATTATTTCAGCAAACAACAAATTGTTTATAGTTGAAATGCAGCAAAATCTGTAAGCTTCATGACTTAGCTTTAAGAGTCACACTAGCAAGAAGATATAGCTATTTTTTGGACGATTCGCATGGATATTGGATACCCCCAGCATTTAAAATATTTTTCAAATTCCTTCCTTAAAATTAAAATCCTCAAATTGTCAGCTTATGAAAATATTTTTCCCGAAAGCATTTTTTGTAGCGCCACATTCGCGCACTTTAAAAATTCGTCAACCACAGGCCAATGGCCGTCTAGTCTTTTGGTTTGTTTGGAGCTTGCCAGCATTTCTTCTGGTTCTTCATCGTCTTCTGTTTCGTCTCTCTTGCGCTTTGAGCTTGAAACAAGAGCCTCCACGATGTCCAACCTAATATTTGGGGAAGTCATTCAAATGGCAGTCCTTTAGTTCTTTATTCGAACCAGTGCTTTTGTGTTGACCACAGCCGAGTCGATAAAGTGAAGTGTTACTTTAAGGGTCCTCTTCCTTGTTTTAATCCAAGTTCTGCAGCACTCCATTAACAGGGCACATACGTCTATGCCACCCATATGAGCATTGTACTCCTTTATAACAGAAGGGCGAGGTATATTTATCCAAGTTCTTTCCTCTTTGCGCCACATAGACACGGTTGGCATAGGTTTCTTTCCAAAGCCCTTTGGGACGGTCATGTTGTCTTTCCATTTGACTATGGCAATCCTCCCGTCAGTTTTGACTCTTTGATCGGATTCTCCTCGAATCATCAATCTGTCATTTTTTAGCTGAACCTTTTGGAGACAATTAGACATAAACGCACCTGTATATTATGTACAAAAAGAATGCTCCGGCAAATTCCTTGTCAGAAACAAAATCACACTTGGCCCTAATCCAAAGGACCGATTTTCCAGCGGTGTTATAGGTCCTTGATAAACCTCGAAGTCGAAAACCATGTCTGGTAATTAAAAAATACAAGTTTAATCTATTTTTTTTTGTAGGTTGTGGAACGCTTAATGCGAACCTGTCGAGTTCGTCAGCTTTGCAGTTGCCCGAAATGTCGCTATGTCCAGGTACCCAGCACAGGTGAATGCTGAACTGCTGCGACATCTCCTTCAGGGATGATCTTCAGTCTAGGTCTACTTAAGAGTTTATACCGGCCGATTCTCATTCACTTGATACCTGACTGGCAGAAAAAATTGCTATATCCTTGCAAGATATAACGTCATTTTAAAGCCAGGACAAGACTTCGTTTATCGCGATAATTTCAGCTTGGAAAACACCATAATGATCCGGAAGTCAGAAAGAGAGACATTAAGTCTTTCTGAGAAATACCCCCACCTACCCCATCAGTGGTCTTTGATCTATCGGCGTAGAAGTGAAATGATTCACATTCCAGGATCCAGGAGCATCCTCATCCCATGAGAACCTAGGGGGGATGGTCGTCTGAAAGTTCTTGTTAAACTGTAGTTGAGGTATGGTGAAGCCTGTGCTACTAGAAGGGAATCTGAAAGTGTGAAGGATAGCAGAGTGTCCTATCTTGCTATCGGTCCACTGAGAGGTTGCTTTGAGGCAATTAGCCGTGATTGCAGCTGTTTGTCTACTGAAGATGTCAGGAGGAATTAGATAGAACAGCTTGTCCAGTGCTGCTGAGGCTTATACATAAGCAGGCTGATCTTTGGACGTTACTTAGCTTGTCACGATTTACCGCTTTATTCAAGGCGGTGCACCAGACAACAATTCCTTACGCCAGTATCGGTCTAACGACCGAGGTGGATAGCCAGTGGGTCCTGTGGATTCTGGGTTCAAGTCTTCACTTATTTCCAATGGCCTGAGATCCACATATTAAGCTAGTGCCCTTGATTGAGGGAGGGGCGATATGTGGCATTTTGTATTTCCTAGTGAAGATAGAGAGTCCAGCTTTGTAGGGGTTGACACCCAGACCACAGCAGCTGTCAGCCCATCGTGTTAGCTTGTTTAGAGCATTTTGTTCATTTAGAGCTCTTTTAAGGTGTCAAGTTGCTTCCCGGAAACGGCAATGGCAACATCATCCCCATAAGCAAACACTCTACAGCCCTCTCCTTCGAGGTTGTACTTTAATGCAAGGCAACCCCAAATTCACATTTTTTCTCCCAAAATCTTTTGACTAAATAAGGTAAGGCCTAGGAACTAAAATTTTAGTTTAAGAAGTTTAACCCTAGTGCATGGACTGAGTTAAATTGTTACCCAAGTTTAGAAACCTGGATTCTCCTGCTTTTACTAAAAATTTTATTCTGAGTCCATTTTAAACGTTTTTAGTTATCTGGGGGCGTCCAATATATTTTTCCAAAAAGCTACAAGTTTGATGGCTGGGGTAGCATTTTACCCCGCGCTTTTTTATCTGCGTTTAAGGTTTTGCGTCTTACAAAACGTATTGTCTTCTGTTGTTGAGTTTTTATAATAGTTGTTGACAGCTGCATTCTGAGCACAGTTCGTTTTGTGCTACAGTTATACTAGACAAGTATACTAAGAGCATAACATCATAGGCTGTGTAAACTGCGCGCACAATTAAAAAAATATCACCTTTAACATACTATCCACCAATATGCCATCCACATCATTTTCAAATGTTAAGTTTTATAGGTTTAAATAAAAAAAAAAAAGAAATGGACTGCAAAAGACTCACGCCTAATTATTTACTTACTTACTTAGTTACGGTGGCGCTACAGTCCGGGGTGGACCTGGGCCTCAGTCAAGAAGCTTCGCCACCCAGTTAGCCATCTCCAGTTTTTCACGCAAAGTTGGCTGGGGTCTTTCACTTGCCCACGCGACCTAAGTCTCGGTGCTTCTCTACTGCGCAGTCCCTGCCGTTTGGATACGGAGATTTTCCGTTATAAATGTTTTGACTCTATTGGCTAGGTCGGTGTCGCTGTACAGACCGTACAGTCTATCGAAGAATGTTCCTCTCGAAGCAGCCTAATGTGTTTTCATCCGCCTTCGACAGGAACAAGGTCCTTGCATCTACACCATAATGCCAGACTGAGATAGTTGCTCGAGAGAGGGCTTTGCTATACTCAATTGGCTTTTAGCCCAAAACCTATTGCCAAGAATTAATTAAAATTCAGTATTGATTTACGCTTGATAATAAGACTAAAGATTTATGTTCCTAGTCTACGCCCATACAAAAAATCGACCGATAATGTAAAGTTAGGCCGATAAATTTTTGATTTCGTGTCGCAGATCAAATAGGTTTGGCCCTATTTAGGGCTGATCAAACCGTCGATCGCGCCTGCATGTTTGTATACTCTCGGACAATTGCCATTCTATGGAAGAAGTCAGAAAATATATGTAGCAAGCTAAAAGTTAACAAAAAGTTACTTAATATTTCAAAATACATAGATCGCTGATATTATTAGTGAAAGCACCCCTGGGGTAGTCGTAGTGTATCTAGATATTCGTTAAGGGCGAACTTTAGCTTTTACTCACTTGTTTATACTCGTTTCCTCGCAGACGGTTGTTCTTGGTCATGACATTATTATTTTATTATTATCATTCAATTTTCCAGGACGAACTAGAGTGCAAGTGCGAAGGTGAAGCTCTTCTTAGAATCCCACAAAAACTATATTCCTCTATGCAGCGGTTGACAATTGCATCAGCTGGTCTCCCATTACTTCGAAGCACGGGACTAAAAGTGTATGCAACCTCGTTAAGAGATTTGTAAGTAAAGTTTTATATATTTTTTTTTATTTACTAGGATTAAATCATATTTTTTTAGAGTTCTTTCGGATCTACAGCATTTTGAGTCCATCCAGGAGAGAGCTTTTGAGCCGCTTAAATTACTGCGGACAATGTAACACTTATAACTGTACGGATTCCTTGCAAATAGAATAAAACTTTCATCTTTTCTTGTATTAAATTTCAGTTACATCTCACATGCTCCCAAGCTAACTTATTTGTCGAAGGATGTTTTTAAAGGAGTCTCGGATACCATTAAAACAATGTAAGTATTAATGCCTATTATGTACAAAATGCGTCGAAGGTGCTGATGAATCTTTGCTTGAAGACCCTTTTTTATTGCCCAGTTTCTTGTTGTGTATTGATATTTTTCAATCCATGATGAAATATATGAAAAAGAGCTTAACTTAATTACTGCGCCCTTATGACATACTATTATTATTTAAGTTTGGTATTGAACTGCGACCCTATTTCCCCTTCTTAGCCTTGGAAAGGCTGTTCCCTCAATAGAGCTTCATAAGCACTATTGAGGGAACAGCTGCAGGTGCATTTGGAACAGGAGCAGGAGTCTCTTCCAGTACTCTTGACATTAGTATCTTCAAACGCCTGTCGGACCACTGTAGTGTTTTTCAGGCAGAAATAACAGCTGTTCGTGAAGCCGCGGCCTGTTTTCCAATTAACTCAATAGACTGCAGCGCTATTGTTTCCCATATAGACAGCCAAGCTGTATTAAAAGCCTTGGAATCGCCAACGATACGATCCAAGTTGGTAAAGCAATGCCGCGAATAACTCAACAAGATTGCTGTGCTGGGTTCCAGCCTACAGAGATATTCCAGGAAACTGCAGAGGCGACGAAGGTGCTAATGCTAGTCCGACTCATATAATGGAACCGGCAGGACCCATAAACTCGATGAAGTTTCACCTGGACATCGAAGTCATCACAATGGCAAACAATAGGTGGAATAACATTAAGACATGCCTCTCTTTCAAACAAAGCTGGCCAGAGCTTGATCGTAGGAAAACAGAGAGGCTCATCTCATTTTATAGGCTGAATCTTAGAAAGATGATTGGGGGCCTCCCAGGCCACTGCCTGGTGATGAAGAAGAGGAAGAAACGATGGTAACTTTCCCGCCCTATCGACCCTGAAAGGAAAATTCTTTAGGGGAATACTTCTTTGATTATCTCTAAATGATCTAGCAGCAATCGATTAAATGAGGATAATGAGCTTTATCTCCGACTCAAACTGGCTAAACGCCTAATTGTGAATCACCTAACCCATCCCCACACCACTACACCCTAGTTCTCCCAATAGGACGAGACTGGTAAGGGCTCATACCGCTTCAGTTGCCTTCACCTCTCCGCTCTTATGGAAATACCGTTACATATTCCCCCCTGGTACGGGTTCGTTCCGCTTCGGTTACCCCTACCTCTCCCGTAGCCCTCCCACCAGGTAATTCCAACTTGAGTCGCTTGTGTTACGGGTTACTCTACACCAGCGTCTTAACTACAAGGGTCTTTAAATCGGTTACTCCCCCGCACTCTCCAATCCGTGAGGCTAATTCTTTTAAGTTAGACTCGACGTAAAGAGGAATAGGTACCTTATCCTCGGTTTATCAGATCATAAACCTAGTTTGTGAACACTCAACCAGACCTTCATACTACCCGGCAATGATATTGTAGAATTTCATATCCCCCCTACCATATCCCAGGGTCTTCGCCTACAGGACTGGAGCGCCCTAAACCCCTATGGAATCACCAACACATAATCCCACTGTCACTCACTGGTCCCCTTAATCTTGCTGACAGAGGTTCACACTAAAACGGTGTAAGTCCCCAGCCAATCAACCATTGATTAATGAGATTTCGTTTAGATTTACACTATCACTGGTTGAATAGACCCCTCTCATCCAAACGGTAAGTTATCATTTAGCTCCTCGGACTTCACAATCGTGGTATCACAATCGTTTTCCTTTGTCTAAGTGTGTCCCTGCATAGCTGGGACAGCCACCTAACCTAGCCTACTTGAGGAGGTGTCAGTAGCATCAAGCTGATACTTTTTACCCTCCTCAATCAGTTCAAGTTTCTTCTCTATTGGCGATGAGACAGTCCATGTGCCAAATTTAAGTTGGTGCCGTTGCAGATTTCTATATTGACCACCTAAGCCATCATTTGAACTTAGCGCTGCCCCCATAATGGATAGCGTCACAATCGCCAGACTGGTCGTAACTTCTTCTGGCTGAACCCGGTTGGATCGGATGCCGAGTGGTACATTCCGACCACCAAGCGCTCGTATGCTGACACCCGTCAAAGCTAGCTCTAAAGGGTGATCTGGGTTAGTATGATCAGCACATATACCCGAGGCTTCTTCTTTCTTCTCTTTATGCTGGGGGAATTTTTTTTTATACCTAGCTGCCTGGATTCCTATTTGGTGGATCCTAACCTGGACAACAGACGCCGACCTAAAAGCTGCTCATCCTGAGACAGACGCTCCTGGGTTTTTACTGTTTAGAGTTCAGCCGCGCCTCTGGCGTCAGTCCCTGACCAGTTTTCCACACACTATGTATCAGACGCTACTGGGTGTTACCTACTTAGACCTTCAGGTTCATCTCTCAGTTATAACTTGACTGCCTTGGGCGGCCGCACCAGTATCAACTAAAGTTGAAGTTGAAGAGACCAACTTTAGTTGATAATAAATATTATATAAAAAATATATGAGTGTAAAATATAAAAAACAAAATATAAAAAGTACAGTTATATTTTGCCGCTACTTCTACTGACTCCTTAATAATTTATTTTTTTATATTACCTCTTTCTAGCAGAATCGTTAACAGCGGTCTAGTTCGAGTTCCAGACATGCGGTATTTGTCACCAAATTCTATATTGCAAATGATGTTAGTATGATTTCATATTTAAAAAAATATGGTTTTCATTACGAGTTAAATGTTTTGTTTTCTTGCTTTTAGAGATCTTGAGGGTAACCAGATTGAACGCATTTATAGCAAATCAGTGAGAATAAAGACTGAACAATTGTAAGTTAACAAGACAACAGTACAACTTTAGTCTGTATTTTGAATTTAAGTGCAAAATAATTTTTATTTTTTGTTTCTGAGCTCCTCTAAATCAAACTAATAAAACGTCCTAACTTGCTATCTTACCTACTTAAAGTGGCGCTACAGTCCGGGCTGAACCGTAGCCTCAACCCTCAACCAACAAGAATTGAAAGCCCCCTCTGTCTGCGCGAAGATAGTTAAGGTCCCCTTCCGCTTGCGTGCGCCACTTTACAAGCCGGGCACAATGTGTGTCTGTGTCTGTCGCTGTGTCTCGCCACATTTTTCACCTAAAATCAGAGACACAGCGAGATACGCATTGTGTCGCTATATACGTGTTCCCGTAAGCTGAACTGCGAGACACAGCCACAGACACAGACACAGATACTCATTGTGTCCCAGCTATTAGTCTCCGTACTCCACAAATGTCCATCCCTGGGGCGGATTTGAAGATTTTTCGATTAGGGCAGTTGGTGTCTTGTACAGCCCGTACAGTTGTATCTCCTCCTCCACTCTCCTTCTGTGTCTGCCTACATAAAATCCCCCGACGGATATTCCTCTCGAAGCATCATAAAGCGTTATCATCTGCCTTTGATAGGGTTAATGCTTCTGCAATGTAAAACAGCACAGGGATTATGAGGGATACGCGTCCAAAAAATGGGCGGGATGTAAAAACATATTTGTTGAATACTTTATGCTAGGCTGTTGTATACATTACGTACTAAAACTCCGCCTTTTTAACTAAAATATCACTTTTCTTCAAGCCACACCCACCAATAGGCGGTGGCATTCTCTAAATGCACAAAAAAGTTAGAAAATGCTAATATCTACAATTTTTGCCATGCAATTTTTTGTCAAATTATATATATTGGTCAATATATAGTGGTCAATGTTAAAGTCAAAATCTTTCTGCTACCTCAAAGACAATTAAAAGGCAATGTCATACATGAAAAATTAGTGCACTAGCACCATTAAAACTACAACTAAAATGTGGTGGCTAGTGTCTGTTAGCGGATTCAATTTGATCTGAAGGACTTCACTTCCAGATAACTTACCAATTTTCAACTCTCTAGCTTAAAGTCGGGGTTAGAATAGCCTTGAGGTAAGTTATGCCTGTCGTAAGAGCCGACTAAAATCCACCGGAAGAAGTATTCTTTAATGTTTCAACAGATGCTGTCGATGCTGCTCCATTTGGGGCAACTTTTGGCAGTAAGGTTTTAACTTATAGATGAATCTGAAGGTTAAATTAGAATCCAGAAGCGTCTGTCACACATTGTAGGGCTCACTAGTCGGCGTCTGTCTCCAAAGGGGCGGCTGTATTTAAAAATGAAAATAGAAGTGACTTACCTATTTCTCATAAAAACAAAAAGTTAAAAAAAAAAATGGCAATGAACAAAACGAAAGATTTGAAACGAAAAAAGAAAAGTCCCCAGGTGGCAGCCCAGCTATGCTGAAAAATCCACCCTCTTCGGAGGCAGGCTCTACGGATTCTGGGGAGAGCCTTTCATTGCTTATAAATCCTTTTGAGAAAAGGACAAAACTAAATCGATCACCACCACCTAGATCGAACATATCCGGAAAAAGCAGTCCACCGGTAAACCAAGACTCTGTGAAAATTAAGAGCTTAGAAAAGGAGAATAATGAACTCCGAGCTAAGCTTGCTGAAATGGAACGACTTTTCCACGATCTAAAAATGTAAGTTGACTCTCTGCGAAAAGAAAACGAAGATATTAAAAATACTCGTTTAACGAAAGACTGTGATGTAACTTAAGAGTGTGTAACACCGAACCAACCAGCAGTCGAATACTTCACGGACGAGAACGAACTTGCACTTGAGACCGATTCAGTCTTAAGGAAAAGGTCTAGCAAGAAGCGAAAGGCGAATTCCTCTCCCGAAGTAATACAAAAAGAAGATAAGCCCTCTGGCTCAAACAAGGCTAAACCAGAAGCGAAAATTCGTCCACCTCCCGCAATAAACATCGTCGGGATAGCAGACTGGGAGATTGCGCAACCTTCTTGCAAACACGGTGAGAACAGAAAACTATAAGCTTACCTCGCACCGAAATAACGTGTGGAAAGTAAATGTTGACAACGCCGATTCCTATCGCGCACTGTCTCTTAGACTGAATGCAGAAAGAATCGAGTGGTATACTTATCAAAATAAGTACGAAAAACCACTGCGAGTCATTGTAAGGGGGCTCCACCCATCATGCACAAAAGAAGACGTTGTAAAAGACGTAAAAAATAAAGGCCTTAAAATTATTGATGCCGTTAATATCATTAAAAAGGAAAAGCAACGCACGGAAGGAGAAAGAGACACTGTGATCAGACGCGGCCTTCCAATTTTTATGCTCTCCTTTTTAAAGAACTGAGAGCATAAACGATATTTATAAAATAAAAATGATACTTAACATCAGGGTTAAAATCGAACCCATGCGAAAGGGCAATAGTCTGATACCACAGTGTAAGCGATGCCAAGAATTCAGGCACACAAGTGCCTACTGCCAAAAAGAACCACGTTGCGTGAAATGGGCCGGAAAACACCTGTCAACAGAGTGCAAAGTTGACATAAAGGCTCCAGCAGTTTGCGCCAATTGCCACGGAAACCACCCCGCGAACTATCGAGGATGCGAAGTAGCCATAGAGCTGCAAAAGGGACGAGAACCTCTTAAGGAAAATACTAGAGGTCAGAATCAAAGCCTAGGACGCCCAAAACCTGCTGAAACTCCTAAGCCAAAGACTCCAAAGACGCCAAAGCCGATCAAAAGTGGAAGATTGGCAAAGGAGGCGTCGACAAAAGGCGTAAAAGCTCCACAAAAGAGCGGCGCCAGTTCAAGTGCAGCGGAGAAACCACCACTGGTCGCACCGAAATCATACGCACAGGTTGCGGCAAACGAAAGCAAGGCAAGATCGCCCACAACAGATGCAGTGTCTCAGATCCTCGCTGTAATCTTGGAGAAACTTGAGGATCAGACTAAAATCAACAAAGTTATATTTGACAAACTGAGCAAGCTCGAGTTTAAGCCTCGAAAAAATTACAAGAGAACATGAATATGAAACAGTTATTTAAAATACTAACATGGAATGCAAACGGCCTTCTGAATAAAATAGACGAACTAGAAGTATTTCTACGGAAAAACAATATTGATATTTGCATGATTACGGAAACTCACCTTAAAAACGGGTCTACACCCAAACTTAAAGGTTACAATGACTATCACGCACATCACCCTTCGCAAAATTCGAGAGGAGGATCCTCCTTCTACATTAAGAACTGCATAAAGCACTTCAAGAACACAGAAGTTGAGCTAGACTCTATGCAGATTAGTTCAGTTTCTGTAAAAATTGACTGCTTAGATTATAACATTGCATCTTGTTATTTCCCGCCAGGATAAAGACTGGTGGAAGACGATCTTGATCGTATGTATGACTTCATTGGGTCCAATTTTATCATTGGGGGTGACTTTAACGCGAAGCATACTTTTTGGGGCTCACGATGCAATTCAACAAGAGGCAGATTACTGTACAAAAATAGTATGAAGCGTGGGGTGGACTTTTTCTCCACGGGTTAGCCAAAATATTGGCCAACCGATAGGAATAAAAAGCCTGACCTTGTCGATTTTTTCATCGCTTAAGGGTACCCCATATACCTTACGCGAATTGAAGAGTGTTATGATCTTTGCTCAGACCACTCAGGAGTTATCTTGAAGATGGGTGGAAGACTGGCGAAAATAGAAAGAGCTCCTAGATTAGCTAGCAAAAACATGAACTGGGACGCTTTCAGAAAGGACTGTAAGGAGGGTGTTAGCTTGAATGTGCCATTGAAAACTCCTTTCGAGTTAGAAACCGCAGTTGACAAATTCATTGAAGCAATTCAGAGCGCTGCTTGGAACAACAATTCGTCCCAAAAGAACGCAGTTAGCACCGACGGGCATGTACGTAAAACATATCCGCTCGAAATCGAAGAATTGATTCGTGAAAAGAGAAGAGCGCGTAGGAGATGGCAAGGCACGAGGGCCCGCCCAGACAAAACCCTTTTGAACCACCTCTCTAACAAACTGAAAGGAATGTTGCAAGATCTTAAAAATCGTGAGACCACTGAATACCTTGAAGGCTTGTCGGCGGATAGGAGCTCAAACTACTCGCTGTGGAAAGCAGTTAAGTATATCAAGAAACCTATAATCCACTCGGCGCCAATAAAAAAAGCTAACGGCAAATGGGCAAGAGAAGACAAAGAGAAAGCGAATTTGTTTGCTGAACATTTAGAAGAAACATTCAAGCCTTTTGACGGTCCGCCGTTGGCTGACGTTCTAAACAACAACGGGGAACCTGATAGCTTTAGAATGAAAAAAGTTTCGTTAGTTGAACTCCGACAGACAATTAGCAAACTTAAAAATAATAAGGCCCCGGGTTACGACCTGATCACTGGCGAAATATTAAAAGAGCTACCAAAAAAGGCATTAGTCAAGCTACTTTATATGATAAACGCTTCTCTTAGACTTCTATACGTTCCAAGACAATGGAAAGTTGCTGAAGTCATTATGGTTCCTAATCCGGGGAAATGCACAAATGATAAAAAATCTTATAGGCCCATATCGCTTCTGCCGATAATATCGAAAGTATTCGAGAAACTTCTGCTGAAGCGATTACAACCAATAATTGCAGAAAGACGCTTGATCCCGGATCATCAATTCGGTTTCAGACCTAACCATTCCACAATAGATCAAGTCTACAGAATAACGCATGAAATTGAAAAAGCCTTAGAAGGGAAAAAAATATGTTCAAGTGCTTTCCTCGACGTATCGCAAGCCTTCGACAAGGTATGGCACGAAGGCTTGAAATATAAGCTACGGCAAAACTTGCCGGAAGACATGTTTAAAATATTGGAAAATTATCTTGAAAGCAGACTCTTTCGTGTTAGGTGTAGTAGTGAATACTCGAGTTTCAAGCAAATTCGGGCTGGCGTACCCCAGGGAAGCGTCCTCGGTCCGACCCTGTTCCGGCTCTACACAAGAGACATACCTCTAGATGACGAGACTGTCGTAACCACGTTTGCGGACGATACGGCCATCCTGGCAACAGGTGAATCGGTCGAGTCATCAACGAGAAGCCTCCAACGAGCATTGGACAGAATTTGTGTCTGGACGAAGACTAGGCGAATCGCTCTTAACGAGAACAAGTCTACGCATGTGAATTTCACTTACAGAAGGGTTAACAATTTAGGTCTGTTCATAAATTCTGCACAAATGCCTTATGGACGCTACTGGACGCTAAACTAAGGTGGAAACCACACGTAAAGAAGAAGCGTGACGAGCTCGAGATTAGGCTCAGGGAAATGTATTAGCTTATCGGAAGATTTTCGAAATTAAGCATATATAACAAACTGCTCTTGTACAAGCAGGTGTTAAAGCCGTCCTGGACATACGGTATACAACTTTGGGGTTTACCAAGCCGAGCAACATGTCCATGTTGTAGACTTTCCAAACCAAGATATTAAGAGCAATTGTGAATGCTCCATGGTATATTAGGAATAGTGATATTCACAGAGATTCAGGAATAGCTACCGTGAGCGAAGAAGTTACAAACTTTGCTCGAAAGCTAAATGCTCGCCTTCATGTTCATTGCAACAATGAAATGATCCATACTGTCAACGAGACTCTTAACGATGTAAACAACGAGCGACGACTACAAAGAACAAGACCCTTCGATCTAGCGACGTAGAAAGAAGCCGCAAGAATGAACGGCTTTAGTAAGTGCATTCACTGGATAGCAACCTATCCAATGCGATTAACACTACGGAAGCGTAAACTACTTGTTAAATTAACTTAGTTGTAGTCAAGAAGTATTGTGAGAGAGCGAAAATTTACTACTATGAAGTGCGTTCTGGCAGTTTCATAGTGTCTCTCATAAATGGGTGGTTTTTTAGCACGTGGGAATCGGGCATAACCAATATCGGCTACTTCGGTATTATATACCTGATATAGTGGGCGTATTGGTATCTTTGAAAGATTTTAAAGACACTGCGTTACAAACTATGCATCAAACTTAATATACACTGGGTAGGGTATAAAAACTTTTAGAAAAGGAATTCAGAAGCTTCTTCTTGAGATAAAAGGGAAGAAAACGGTGTGAGCAAAGTCCTTTCTGGAGCGTTTCCAAGGAAAGCTGGTCGTTTTTCAGATAAGACAATCGATTCACAAGTGCGATGGTGTGTGTGAGAGGTTCTTCAACCGTCAAATGAGGCTTCTGTCAAGTGTCCTGTCGTCTGCAATGTTCATATTGTCTAAGTCGTCTGTAAAAATGCTAGAGTTGTACATCGTGTTGTTCATTGTTCGTCTGCCTGTCTGCCCCAGTTGCAACCGAAGTTCTGGTCCTTGGCGAGTGCCATACTTTCCATCCCTACCACAATTCACTCACTAAGTTAACCCAGTGTGAGGCTGACCAGGATCTCCAGTACAAGACCTTGCATGGGCTAGGTGCAAGTGCGATCAGTTAAAACCTATCTCAGGAAAGCAATGAGAAGTAGCGTCCCTTCACCTAGGATTCTTTATAAACCTCCAATTACCTCACTAACACTCCGGCGCTTGGCCTAAATGTTGGACAGCCGTCTTCAATTTACAAAGTCCTAGAAGCTTTAACAGTCCTTGATCGATTGAAAATTCTAAACGCATGGAGGCAATTACGAGTCCAAGGTGGTGACCTTCGCTAAGAAAATCACCTCCTAGAACAGTAATTCGTCCCTACCCGGTAGCAAGCTCGCTAAGATAGTACCCGTTGGGCGCCATTGTTGTGTGACATTTTACATTCAAAATAAAATTCATAACAGCTGTCGGGCAGTAAGATGGGGTTCACGAACCATGCTAATCGGAATATTTTGTGCTGCCTAGGCTTAACCTCAACTGTAGCGACATGTAGTGAAATAAGCATTTTTTACAATTTTTAAAATAACAATATTGTATTTCTTCATTTTTTCAGAATATTAGACAACAACATTTTGAAAGTGATTGAAGACTCGGCTTTTTCTGTATCCCAAATAGCAAAATTGTATGTGCTCTAAGTTATAAAGAATTATAAAGGCATATGACTGATTGATATAATTTTTTTTAGGAGTCTCAAAGGAAATCGTCTGCTAGAGGAAATTCATCCGTCAGCCTTTGTCGGTATAATGAACATCCAAGAACTGTGAGTATTGTGAGGACTATCTAAAAATTCGTACAAGACCAAAATTACAAGACGACTGACGAAGACTCAATAAGCTCAAAATTCTAAAAGTTAGGGGAACTTATTTTGCACTCAGACATGGAGGTTAATTCCTTAAGCTCTCAAAGCTTTAAAGAGTCAATCCCAAAATGATATTCTTTTGTCTATATTTCAAAGTGATACTAGTTGGCTAAACGTGTATATTGCATCCATGCAATTGCATCTTTTGACAGTTTCAAATCACCTGGCCCAGATGACTTCCCTGGTTATGACCAGCGCGTTATGCTAAAACAAAGTTTAAGCCAGCTGTTGCCCATGCTAAAAAATTATCCACCGCAATTCCTTCTTGCTGGATAGACTGGTTGAGCTGCGCGTGCGCCTGGTTTCTCTTCGATTGCGTCTTCTTTCTGAGATGCAACACGCTTTTCAACGCGGAAAATCCTGCGAAATTTCGCTTCAAAACCTTGTTGGTGGGATTAAATGTGCTCTTGACCTGAAGGAGTACCGTCTGGGCGTTTTCGTCGATATAGAGGGTCAATCAATCAATCATTTTCGGTGGCCGCTTATCCTTAGAAGGGTGCTTCTATCGTTCCCGAACCTCCGCCACCAACTTAAGAGACACATGCGCGATCCCCAGATGGATCTCGGAGATGTCCTTAGCCTGATGCCACCACCTGTTTCTTGCCCTACCAAGGGGGTGACGCGCTCGCATCTTGCATCTCCCCTGCAAGGTCGGGGTCAGAATAGCCTTGAGGTAAGGTATGCCTGTAGTAAGAGCCGACTCCCGCTATCGGGAGTATATACTTCTGGTGGGGCCACCCATGGTAGTAAAATTATAGCTGGGAGATGAACCTGAAGGCCTAAACAAAACTCAGAGTCTGTTCACGAGGTGCGGCTGAACTCTAGAGAGTAAAACTCCAAGAGCGTCTGTCTCGGGATGAGTGGCTTCTCGCTCGGCGTCTGTGGTCCATTCTAGGATCGGCCGAATAAAAACCTGATACCTAGGTATAAAATGCACTGTCAGCTCAAACCTAGGGACTGTGTGCTCTAAGGCTTTAAGAATGGGCTTCCAGTAAATCCTCTTAAAACTACGGTTGCTTTATTTACAAGAAAGAGGAATATCATTGGTCTGACTCAACTCGTGCTTAAAGGTGTCACCATCCCGATATCCGATAAAGTCAAATATTTCGAAGTAATGCTGGATAGAAAACGTCTTTGGTCCAAGTTTGTTGAATCCAAAACCGAAAAAGCACTGTCCATCTTCTGGCATAGTAGAGGCGTTTTTTTTTTTTGCAAAGCTTGGGGCTTATAAAGGTCCTTTGGATCTAAACGGCCATGGTAAGACCACTCCTCTCATATGCATCGGTTGTTTGGTGGAACAGGCTTTCGCGGAAACGTGTTACTGCCTCTTTTTTTCCAAATCCTTTTGCGATAAAACTACCACATCAACCTTCCTCAGGCAATTTTATGGCTTCGGTCAAAATCTGAGCCAAGGAAAGAGTGCCACTGTATTTTCACAGATGGCTCCAAAACCGGACAGGGATCTGGTGCTGGAGTCTTGTGAAAAGCGAGTACATGAGACTCCACTGTAAATATGCGTCTTTCTTCCAAGTGGATATTTTCGCTATCCTAATGGCTATGGGCTTTATTGTGACTAACAGGTGGGGGGCAAGAACACGCAAGCCGCTCTAAAGGCCTGCATCTCTTGCTAAGTCTGCCATTGATACTTGGGTTTCTCGTGAACACATGGCTCGTTGGCGCGACTGCGATGGGTGCAGACAGATTAAACGACTTCACTCGGACATCTGACAGGAGTCAACGTTTTGACAATCGGCTGCAGACTTCTTGTAGGCGTCCTTACGGGCCACCAAGGCTTTGCTAAACACTTGAGCGTGTTAGGCTTGAGCGAAAACACTACGTGTCCTGCCTGTAGATTAAACAAGCTTGGTACGACTACTAAATACAAAATATACCAAAATATTAATATTTGCTTAGATATATGCCTGTAAAACTTAAATGCAGACAAAAATGTTTTTGCACCAAGTTGAGAGTGCTCATTCAGCGCCTCAGTGTACCGGTTTCGAGAAATTAAGTTCTCAAATTGAATCCACATTCACACAATGTAGGCTCAAACTTTTCCAGGAATATCTGTTCGTATATCGTGAACATCGAGGTCTCGCATGAGGAAAAAGAAGTCCATGTATGCCACTCTATCCAAGAACTCTGCATGCTCTGACACTCAACTTGGTCCAAACCCGATCGTTTACCTTTACTCCTTGTTATAGGATCAACATCATTTAATATGTTGTCAAATAACCGGGGATTGGTGAGCATCTACTGTCTGTGAAATCATAGACCGCAGGACGAGACAAGAAGAGGTTCCACATATCATCCAATTTTCTGGTTCCAGGATCACTCTACTTATTTGAGGAAATATGAGTGCATCCAGCTGATACTTCTTAGAATCCTCAACCTAAGAAGTATCAGCATCAAGTGTCTAAGTATCAAGTATCAAGTGTCTAAATGAACGTGGAAGTCTCTTGGTAGAAATGATTGCGGATTATGGTTTTTTTGTTTTGAATGGTGTTACAAGAGGGGATAGCGAGGGGGAGTTCACATTTGTGGCTGATCAGGGCTGCTCGGTGATTGACTACTGTCTTGCTAAAGGTAAATGGCTGGACTTAGTAAACGATTTCGAGGTTTTGACTGCTGGTTTCTCGTCTCATTTGCCAATTTCACTATCGTGTGAGGCCAAGTCACCGGTCAGCAATACTCAGCCACAAGAACGTACAAGTGGAGGTCTTAGATGGGTTTCAGCAAAAACAGATCAATACAGACAGAGACTGGGCTTAAGAGTGAATTTTCTACCGGCGGTTTCCTCCGGTAATATCGAGGTTACTGTAAACGCTGTTTTTAATGTAATAAAAGACTCAGCAATCCCTAGCTCGGCGCCGCGTTCAAGTATAACAAAGGCTGTGTGGTATGATGCTGAATGTATCAAAATTCGGAAAAAATCGTTTGCTTTCTTAAACCTCTATAGGAAAATAAATAACAGATGGTTTAAAAATCTTTATGTACTATCAAACAGGGTATACACAGAAGTTTGCCAATGCAAAAAAGCTATGTGTCTCAAAAGGTCTGCCTCGAAGCTTCTGCTGTGTAAGGACTCCAAAACGTTCTGGAAGACCGTTCGTTCTGTTGCCGGCCTTGAAAACAAAACTTCTTCGGTAGTGTGCGTAGATCTCCTTGCTTTACACTTTAAGAACCTATTGACTTCAGACCCCAGCCAAAAACACATAAGTTTTGCGCTACCAAACTGTGTTGTTCCCGAACTAGATGACGCTTTTTTAATGTCCGAGTTATTAACAGCATTAAAAAAAATGAAAAATTCAAAGTCGCCTGGACCTGACGGAATCCCTGCAGAGTTTTTCAAGAATGCGACCGCTGAATTCCTCAGCTACCTCTTGGAGCTCTGTAATAAGATTCTTAAAGATGAAATAGTTCCCGGGAGCTTCTTGTGCTCAAAAATGTTTGGTATTTTTAAAAAAGGTGACCCGAGTGTCCCGGAAAATTACAGGGGTATTTCAGTCCTTAGCTCACTCAGGAAGATATTTACTCAAATGCTTTACCACAGGCTTCTAAGCTGGGTTGAATCAAATAATGCACTCAGTGCTTTTCAAGCAGGTTTTCGTCCAGGCCTGTCAACAATTGACCAAATTTTCACCCTAACGACTATTGCGAGTCATTTTATTGGGAAGAAAAAGAAACTTTACTCCTTTTTCGTCGACCTGAAAGCAGCTTTTGACACAGTAAATAGAAATCTGCTTCTTTATAAATTGTCAAACCTAGGTATATCCTCCAAATTTATTAGATTATATGAAAAACTGTTGGCTAACAATTCTGCCTCAGTTTGGGATGGAAGTAAGAAATCTTCGGAATTTCTAACAAACTCTGGAGTCCCACAAGGCTGTATTTTGAGTCCCCTGCTGTTTGCTTTGTTTATCGATGATGTAATAAATTTCTTGCCAGGTGGAGTAAGATTTGGAGATACTCTAATAAAGGTACTTCTATATGCCGATGATCTTGTTGTCTTATCAGACAACCCTCTTACTCTTCAGCTTGTCATCAATAAGCTGAAAGATTATTGTGATCTTTGGGACCTAAAAATTAATGTTTTAAAATCTAAAATTATGATTTTTAGACATCACCACAAATTGAGTAGGAGCGAAAGGTGGACCTTGGACAACGACAACATTGAAATTGTGAATGAATTCAAATATCTAGGCTTCCGCCTGAAATTCAATTTAGACCTTCGTCCTTACATTAAAGAAAGATCGGTGGCAGCTAAAACTGCGATCAATTCTATGTGGAACAGGTTTTTCTCCAACAAAGATGTTGACTTGCGGTCTAAATTCAGGGTTTTTGAGGCGGTAGTTAACACCTGTTTTCGGTATGCAAGTGAAGTCTATGGTCACCGAAAGCTCGACGAGGTTGAAGCTATCCAACGTTTCTTCGTAAAAAGGATTTTCAGGCTCCCTCGATCATCGCCAAACTACGCAATAGACATTGAAACAGGTTTATCTCCAGTTTTTGTAAGAAATGCCAAATCAAGTGCCGACTATTTGTCCAAAGTTATTATAAGATCTGTGAATAACTTGCAACGTAGAGTTCTTTTGGTTGCACTAGAAGGGGGCTTTTCACCTTTTAAGGAATGGCGTGAGCTTGCTGTTAACCATAATTGTCAATTAAATCTTGACGAGAGAAATTGCCACGAATGGCGAAGTATATTCTATGACTGCCTGGCAGCCATTGACGAAAAGCTCTATCAGCAGTCCTTGTGCAGAGCGAGAACATCACTTACAAGAGAACTTTACAAAAGCCTCACTCACGATTTACACACCGCCAACTATTTTTGTGATAAGCTGAACGCGTCCGAAATTAGTTTAGTATTTAAGGCACGCACTGAAATGCTTGATCTTAACTTCAGACCATACCGAAATGACTTAAACCCGCTTTGTAACCTCTGTAACCTCAATCAGAACGAAGACACCTTCCATTTCTTAGCTTTATGTCCTATCCTTCAAGAGATCCGAAGATTATTTTTTGCCAAGAGCTTTCTCTCGATCCAGGAATGTCGCTCCTTACTAAACGGCGGATTTGGTTGGAAGATACTTACATGCTATCTAAAAGAAGCAATTGCTTTTCGTAATTTGTATCAGTCTCCGTGAGCTAAATCAGCAAAACAAAATCAGATCTATCCACGAAGAAATCCCTTTTGTTCCGTTTTAAGCTAAACCAAAAGCCCATAAGTATAGATGACAAAGAAGTCACAATCTTTTCTTTTGTATTACAAATTAAATTAACAAAAAAAAAAAACTAATATAAGCACTAATTATTAATTAACTTTCTCGGTCCTATCATTCAACGGCAGACGTCTCTAAGCCATGTTGTATACTACTTTTTGTAAACTTCTTTTTGTAAAACTTATCGAAATGAAAATAAAAAGTTTTTTGAATTGAATTGAATCCTCAACCAAATAAAATTCCTTGTCTTTAAGGAAAGTCGGTTTTAAGTTCGCCTCTCCGACCAGAAAGAGGTTTGACCTCTTCGAACTTGGTATAAATGGTCCACTGTTATATAATTGAGATTCTTTGTTGTTTGACACTTTATCCAATTAGGGGCAGGTTTTCAGTGCAAGATCGTCCGAGTTAAACTGAAATTAACCCCCCGAAATTAATTTTTCAGTGATTATTGACCCGGGATTAATCTCGGCTAAACTCCACAAGTTTGGTGAGCTAATCCCCGGCTAACTCTAGTTAACAGTATGTATGAACTTCTTTCAATGTTTTTTCTGTGTGAAATGGCAGTGGCTTTGCGTGTTTCTGCGAAAAATGATATCTGAAATGAGTCGAACTTGTTTTCCTGTGTTTTTTTTATGAGAGAGCTGGAAGAGTCAATAAATTCGAGTTTAAAGATTTTGACAATTTCACTGACGGATTTATCTCTGCGCTAAAAATCTGCTCGCTGAATTAACTCTAGATTCGTTTTGTTCCGGGATTAATGGATCTTGGTTTTAGCTGGACTTAACTCAGCGCTGAAAAACTGCTCCTTATAGGCTTGGATACAAGTAATACTCATTTTTTGACTTTTCCTTCTATCTGATTATTAAATTTATGGGCAGACTTGAGTGCTTTTTTCAAGCATTTAAAAACTGTGGCACAAAATAAATATTATCTAGGGTAACGTAGTTAATATTCAGCTTAAGTAGCTTATAAACTTGAATATAACTTTCATGTGCATAAAAATGCAGAAAAGCATTAATTTTCTGCTTCCCAGAGATTTGTCCAGTACAGCGCTTAATACCTTGCCATCAAACGGCTTGTCGGACCTGGAAATACTTCGGGTGCAAAACACACACACGCTCAAAACAATTCCATCGATCTATTACTTTAAGGTACTTTCACCCCGCTCTCATATCTTCATTATTTTGTGTTGATTTGATGCTTTTTTTTCATTTCCCCGTTAACAGAATCTGCAAGTCGCATGGCTAACGCACTCTTTCCATTGCTGCGCATTTCAATTTCCCTCTAGACATGACCCTGTGAGACATGCTGAACGTTTGAAAGAGATAGAAAAATGGCAAAAAACTTGCTCGCCTAATGACAGCTCGAACACTAATCAACAAGAAGTGCTTGGCAGAGGTTTAAGGCGCCGCCGAACTTCAGATGTGCATTTAGTGAGAACTGTTAATCCCGATAGTTTTTACAAGTAAGTACGATTTATTTATATGTCATAACAAATTTCCAAATCTAAAAGTTTCCAGTCATTTTGAACAAAACGAATTAACCGACTCGAATAATACTCTTACTAGCAATGAGACTAATAATGAAATGCTCTCTGTTCGGGGATCACCAATAAAAATTGTTCCGAGCGACATAGAATCAACTGATGCGGCTATGGTATACTCTGATAATGATGATGATGACTTGGGACAGTTTCACGATACTGCAGACGTATCACAAGACAAACAATTGGATGCTTTTTGTGGAAACCTAACTATCAAGTAAGTTTGCTTGGGATAGATGTATAAATCTCTTACAAAAAAATCCCGCTTTCTCCGCGTGAAATCAACTTTTAGGGCTTTTTTAGAACTTTTGGGACATTTAAAGCTTTAGAGCTGAAATTGAAGGCCCGTAAACTGATACTATACCTAATATATAAAAGTTCCTCTTAAGACCTAAGGTTTTCCTATCGCCTTAACCCTCGACTCGACCCGTTTACCTACTCTAAAAAATTATGTTATCGTTTACCTTACGTACGGAGTACTAGTCTGGTGGAAGGCACTAGACAAGAGTAGCAATATTGCTATATTAGAGAAAGTTCAAAGACTATCCAGTATTTACATCACGGGTGCTCTTAAAAAAACCCCCTCGGCAGTGCTTGACATAATGCTCCATCTTCTTCCCATTGACATCTTCGGCAAAGTGATGGCTGTGTTGGCTATGTTGTCTCCCATACCTTGACTTCAATGTCAAGTTCAAGACCAAATTTCCAAGCAGAACCGCTTGTTAGTCAGGTGAAGTCTTAAATGCATATGCAATAGAAATCTACACAAATGGATTGAAAACAGCACTGGGAGTAGGATCAGGAGTCTTTTCCAGTACTCTTGACCTATGTATCTCTGTAGTGTTTTTCAAGCAGAAATTACAGCTGTTCGTGAAGCCGCGACCTGGCTTTCAATTGACTCAATAGACTGCAGCGCTATTGTTTTATATATAGGCAGCCAAGATGCAACATAGTCAATAGCCTTGGAATCGCCAACGATACGATCCAAGTTGGTAAAGCAATGCCGCGAATCTCTAAACGAGATTGCTGTCAGGTGCGACGAATCCCTGTGCTTGTTTTCAGACCACAGGGATATTCCAGGCAACTGCAGAGCCGACTAACTAGCTAAAGTAGGTGCTAATGCTAATCCGATTCATACAACTGTACCGGCAGCACCCATAAACTCCATAAAGTTTCACCTGGACATCGAAGCCATCACCATCGCAAACAATAGGTGGAATAACATCAGCACATATATCTCTTCCAAACAAATCTGACCAGAGCTCGATCGTAGGAAAACAAAGAGACTCATCTTCTTCAATAGGACGGATCTTAGAAAAATAATTGGGGCCCTCACAGCCTACTGTCTGGTAGGGCGACATGCCAGAAGACTTGGTGCTCCCTTCAACGACTTCTGCAGAAGTTGAAGGGATAAGGAAGAAGAAGAGACCATGGTTCATCTTCTGTGCAACTGTCCTAGAGCCCTATCGACATTGAGAAGGAAAGCTTTAGGTAAATACTTCTTTGATGATCTAAATGATCTAGCGCGACTCGATCTAAAGAGGCTAATGAACTTTATCTCCGGGTCAAACTGGCTAAACGCCTTACTGTGATCACACAACCCATCCCTCCTCCACATGGAAACTCTATGCGGGCGAGGGACCACCAACAGTGGAGCGCCAAATATAACCCAGCACACCTCTCCCAAGTTTTTCCCAACAGGACCGGCCGGGTAAAGGCTTCTACCGATTCGGTTGCCCTTACCTCTCCGCTCTTGTGGGAACACCGGTACATAATTCCCTGGTACGAGTTTATACCGCTTCGGTTACCCCTACCTCTCTCATGCCTCAATAATAATTAACAATAATTAATAAACATACTAAAAAATCATTCACCAATATTTACGTCGGTGAAGATATCTGCTGCGCTTTGATGTTGACGTAGAATCAAATGATTCATAAACACCAGCCTGGTTTTGAACACCGTCGATATCTGCGGCAGGTAATTCTTCTGTTACAAAGCATCTTTTGCAAATTCTAATATAGTGCTTTTTACAGGTACATTACACAAATTGAAACTGTAGTGGTTTTGTATTGCTCGTATAGCTGATCAACTGCAAACACCTTGAGAAACGAAAAATTGAACAGAATTTTTCTCGAGTTCTTTTGAATTCTTTTTCATTTTGTGTTGTTTACAACTCTATTGGTAGACGTGGTTCTTTTGCCTTTTATTGTACCAACCAGTGTTGTTCTTCTACCAAACAGCTCTAAGGCCAATGGGACAAATGCAAAATTGTCCGTGTTAACTCTAAAATCGCTGTCTAGTTAATCTAGTAAAAGATGCATTACTAAGCCATATGCTATTCCATCCGTTCTTCACCAGGTTGCTTCCCCAAATACATTTTTTCATGCAGAGGAAAGTTTGTTCTGCCATCTACGACCCAAAATACCAAAATATTTTTAAGCCATATCTGCCAGGCTTTTAAGGCATATATTGCCGAAATGAACATCTGCCTCTGGTAGCTACTAATTATTCGTCGATAGTAAGCTCTTTTGATGGGTGATAGAGTGTAGCCAGGTTTGCCTGAAATACATCCCAAACATGTCTAAAAGCTGCCAGCTTATCAGTTTGCATCCGATAAGCCCTCGTTATCGAATCGTCGAGCCGAATACAACGAGATATTTGCTCAAAGCTCTGAGGACATAATAGCTTTATAAAAGGGCATATTTGGTTGGTCAAACAAGTCCTTTGCTTCTTCTTTTGCATTTTTCAGCACCTGCATGCAATAATATTGCAATGTATGCTTAGATTTCATCTGCATCCGTATCGTACCATCGACGTAGCGTCGTTCGAGTTGCTGACACACGATTTTCTTCGTAGACCCTTTTAGCTTTCTTTCCATCGTCAAGAATGATGGAACCAATAATATCCGGGCTTATCATCTCAAATAATCAGCTTTGTTAGAAAAGATCTTTTCGCATATTGGCTCATATCTTTTTCATTCGTTTTAAGCACTTGTTGCATTCGATTTTTGAAAGTCATCTGGCATTGACCACCAGACATCAGAATCACAGACACTCCTAGCTGTGTAGCGCATTCCTCTGTTGGATCTAACAGGTTCATCCTGGAAATACGCCGCTCGCCAGCTTGAAACTGCATTTGAAATTCTTCTTCTTGCTGCATATCATCGCGTGTTTGCTATGTCAGTGTGTCGCAAAAGACTGAAATTTGACATTAAATATCTCCTGGTGTTTGTAGGATAAGTACACCAGAGTCGCTAAACCTACCCTAGAAGGGGTAGACTCGATTAAAAGGGTGATTATTCAATTTTTTTAAGCTACAAAACTGGAACAGTGTTCCCAGATGTTGATAGATATTCAATAATTTTAATAACTGGACGATTGTAAATGGACTGAATGTAAATGCGCAAAAGACCGAAATCGTCCTCTTCACTAAAAAATACAAAGTCCCCCACATTGTCCCTCCCACCATATATATGGTAACAGCCCACCGTTCTCCAACATGGCGAAGCACCTTGGCATTATGTTGGACAGTCGACTTACAGCTTGTAAGCTCAGTGCACCTGAAAGAGCAAAGAAAGCCACCGCGCCCCTTAATATGCAAAAACGCCATTGGGCATAGATGGGGTCTGCAGCCTTACATGACACATAGGCTTTTCACAACTGTGATTAGACCAACCCTTCTATACGGGCGGCGTGGCAGCATGGTGGCCTATTCTCAACGTTTTAAGAAAGGTACAAAGGCAAGCACGCATCTGCATCAGTGGTCCCCCGAGAACTACTCCTATACCGATGCGCTCGAAATCCTGAACCTTACCCCCTCAGATATCTTTGGTAAGCAAATAGCTACAAACTGCGCAATTCAACTTAAGGAATGTGCCCAATAGTTTGATTACACCTATTCATGCCCATATTCTTAACAAGCAGCACTTCACCTCCACGAATCTGGGTTACACTTCAACTTCACACTTCCCAGAGAAAAACTTCGAAGCCCTGATTCCGAAAAGAGACCTGTGAAACGGTGATAATATACCCTTTCGTAACGCTATACACTTTTACACAGACGGATCCAAGAGAAGATGGCGTAGGAAGTTGTGTATTTTTTGAGTGTATTAATTTAAATAAATCTTTACGACTACCTAATCAATGCAGCGTCTTCCAAGCAGAAATAATGGCGAGTAGCGAAGCCCTGTCCTAGTTAAAATGGAACGTGATATCCGCCCGCGATATCTGTACCTTCACGGAGCCAGGCCGCAATTTAATCCCTGACATCGTTCTCTATAAACTCTAAATTAGTTTTCAACTGAAGCACAACTCTTGAAGATATATCCGAACAGTTTCACAGCCGCCTGCCAGGCACAAGAGACATTATGGGAAACTTTGAGGCTGAGACCACCAGACGATGAAGTCTACTGCAATATAGGTACTCCCCTAATGTCTTCAAATAACAGCTCAACAATCACAGTATACAAAAAACCAACGCCTGATGGAGGACAGGCACCACGTGTCAAACCTCCAAACAAATCTGGCCCCGTCTTGATCCAAAACTATAAGATAGCTTGATCTCCTTAAAGAGATCCAAAATTAGTACTGCAGTGGGAATTATAACCGTACACTGCTTATTAGGTCTTCACGCAAAAAGACTATGTTGTTTCTCAAACGACTTCTGTAGAAGCTGCCGAGACGAGGAAGACAAGGAAAGTGTACAACACCTTTCCTGCAGCTGCCCGGCTCTCGCATCGTCCAGGAAATCCATAATAGGCTCCTTCTTCTACAACTATCTAAGTGAGACTATCTTAGTGAAACACCGGTACAAAAGATACTAGAATTCACTGACATGACAAGACATGGGCTGTCATAAAAATTTCAGCCAACCCCTTCCCTTGGTGGCAGTAGCATGGGCCTACGTTGGCCTCAGTGCACCTAAAAGCCACTTACCTACCTACCTACACCTCCCTTCATTAATTCTAATTTTAAATAATTGGAGTTTAAAAGTGTATCGAAAAATGCAGTTGGGAAGGGATTTCCGAAGAATACTTCTTCTTCTTCTGTTTCATATGGGCGCGAGGTTATGATCTGAAGCGATGGATCATAACCCTCCCACTCCACTGCATTCTTAATGGTCCGCTTGTGGGTTACGCCGATTTGACCTCAAAATATACCAGCAGGCCGGTTTTGGATCTTTCAATCAGTTAGGCCAAAAAAAATGCTGTTGTCTTTACATTTGTGTGACCCAGGAACGTTTAGCCCATTCTCTTCTTTCGTGATTGCGCTGGAATGGAGATTGACATTGCCTTTTTGACAGGGTCCGTAGGTTCTCTCCTCTGAACATGGCAATACCAACTGAGCCGGTTGTACTCCATTTTCCTGGAGATATGTTCTTTTACATGGAAGCTTCCTCGGATCTTCGTAATTCTTATTATGTCTCGCTTTGTTACTCCTGCTGTCACGCAAAGCATCTTCATCCCGGCTGCCGTTAACTTTCTCTCATATTTCTCTTACGCTGTCCAACATTGTGAACCATATGTAAGCGCCGGATGCACAACTGCGGTGTAGAGCGTTCCTTTCAGCCTAGGGACATTTTTCGGTTTCAGAAGACGGCGGAGTTTTCTCGCAACTAGATCATACTCAAACTTTTTACACTCGGGAAGCACATTTCCATTCAATTAAATATCTGGATTTGGCTCGGGTGGGTCAGAGAATGAGCAACACAGGTACTCTGTCTTCTTTTGACTAATACGACACCCACTCCGCTCCAAAACATCCACCCATATGTCAAGTGCTCGCTGCAGGGATATATGATCTTCACTTATGAAGGCCCCTGCGTCGTCAGCGAAGAATAACCGATGTATTTTCGGGTCCGTCAGTTTTACTTCGAGCACACAATCAAGGACTACAATGAACAGTAAAGGTCTAAGGAGTTAGGACGCTTCCCTGGTGTATACCGTTTTTTAATATCAAAGAATGCTTGTTCTGTGATTTGGGGGGTAGCTCAGCTCACCTTTCTCATCGTTCTTCCGTCAGGACCAGCCTTGCCAGAAGTTTCTGCAGGTACACCGGCATTGAAGTTACCCAACGCTCTCGTCAAGGGGGAATCGTTGCGAGGGAACGCTGAACAAGGAACAGGGGTATGAGACAGGGGAAAAAACTTCTGGGACAATGCAACCATAAAAGATTCGCATGCATTAGCATGAGAAAAAACAACCATCTGCATCCTTAATGAGCATCTTAGAAAAATGGGCATAACTGAGGAAGGTCTCAACAAATTCTGTGATGAGGCCGGATAAACCCCTGAACATCTTGGGTTTCTTGAGTTTCTGTGGGGCACTAAGCCACAAAAGAGATAAATATTTGGGCAAGCACCAATTATCAATTGAGAAAACACCATAAATAGAGCCATCTCTCATACTTAGATTCTTAAAACAAACTGGATTGGAAAGAACGCTCTAAGACAGCTTTCTTTCTCCAAGGTGAAGATAAAAGAGTATACAACCCGCAAATAAATAAAAAAAGGCTTACTTTTTTCAACCGTAGGTAGTTTCCGTTTCACATTTATTTTGCCGTTTCACATTAGGCTCTTTTCCTAAAAAAAATTTCCTTGATTTTGGCGTAGGTTGCTTTTTGGCGTTTCTTTCCAAAAATCAAAAACCAAAATTGTTATGGCATTTTTTTCAAAAAACCCTGTTTGGCCTAATTTCCTATGGCGTAATTGCAGGGAGCCCAACATACCCCTTAACCAAATATGTAATAATAAAAACTGCTAAATTTTCGGGCTTAAAAACCAATTTAAATATATTTAAAAGTTAGCAATGTTCTATTTTGCATAGACTTTCATTAAAAAAAAAAACTTTCTTGTTTATCTATTGTCTTTTTTTTTCTTTTGTGAAGGAAAATCGATGTGAGTTGTTTTCCAGTGCCTGATGCATTAAATCCTTGTGAAGACGTAATGGGATCAGACTGGCTTCGTATATCAGTATGGATCGTAGTTCTTTTGGCTGTGGTTGGAAATGTTGCTGTATTAGTGGTTATTTTATTTACTAGGTAAGTAACAGACTATGTGATTACTAAGCCAATGTTTAAAAAGAAATATATACATCTAGATCGGATAACAATTCGGTTCAGAAGTTCCTTATGTGTCATTTGGCTTTTGCTGATCTTTGCATGGGGCTATACCTGCTTCTAATTGCATCAATCGATGCACATTCAATGGGAGAATATTTCAATTACGCTTATGATTGGCAATATGGTAAATAAATTTTGTTTAACCTTCAAAGAAGTTTTTAACAGAAATATACCTTTTTCCTTAATAGGTGCTGGTTGCAAGGTAGCCGGGTTCCTAACAGTGTTTGCTAGTCATCTATCAGTATTTGCCCTTACTATTATAACTATTGAACGTTGGCTGGCCATTACACATGCTCTTTATCTAAATAAAAGGATAAAAATCAAGCCTGCAGCTTATATAATGGTCTTTGGGTGGATGTATTCATTTATCATGTCATCGTTTCCACTTTTTGGAATCAGTAACTACTCATCCACAAGGTAAGTCTTTTCAAGTCGAAGGTAAATGGTCTATCCTCTGTTTCACAGCATTTGCTTGCCGATGGAAGCTCGCGACACTTTTGATGTTATATACTTGGTTTTGATTATTGCCCTTAATGGAGCCGCCTTTTTCATCATCGCTATTTGCTATGCGCAAATTTATCTGTCCCTGGGCCACGAGACGCGGCACGCTAGAAATTTGTCCGAGATGAGCATTGCGAAGAAAATGGCTTTGTTGGTAAGAAACTCCTTCCGATTTCTATATGTAACAAACATGTAGATAACAATATTGTGAAAGGTTTTTACCAATTTTTCGTGTTGGGCACCCATCGCCTTTTTTGGACTCACTGCATTAGCTGGATACCCATTGATAAATGTGACAAAGTCAAAAATCCTGCTGGTTTTCTTTTATCCAATGAATTCTTGCGCGGACCCGTACTTGTATGCGATACTAACGTCACAGTACCGGCGAGACTTGTACACTTTGTTGTCCAGGTATATATTTTACAAGATGAGTAATAATTTGGAAAATTTTTGATTCTTTTTATTTTAGATTGGGCATATGTAAGGATAGAGCACTGAAATACAAAGGAAGTGTTTCATTGCCCGTAACGAATGTTTCTTATAATGTTACGACGACGTTAAACAGAAATAACTCATACAATCCAAGTCAGGCGACTCATGAAACTAAATCAATGCTTCAGACTGAAGAGTTCGTTTAAAATTTATAGATGTATATATTTAGATAGTTTATCCACATAACTGAATCTGTATTTTTAGCATTATATAACTGTATTTTACTAAATAATAAATGAGCTGTTTTGTCCTTAACTTATTGCTTTCGAATTTAAAACAAAATCTATGAGCCTTTCGAGACATACCAAAGTACACAGTGAAGAATTAGTAAAAAAATTTTTACTTTTCTTCTCCTTCTCCACAGGGCGGGATATATTCCTGTTACACTTAGCCTTGGCCAGGTATGACGTCACTGTCCGGGTCATTTTTCATTTCCGGATAATCTCGTGGGAACCAAAACTAAAACTAAATATGGACAAGCAAAAAAACTAAAAAAAAATTAAAAAAAAAAGCAAACAAACCCTGTACAGGCAGAGGTGAGTAAAGACGAGCTTTCGAATTCATCCATCTCTCGGCTGGGGCTTTCTGCTAGCGATAGTGACGAACTCGAAAGAACACTCTCTTTCGATAGCGATCTCACCAGTGAACAGGGCTGGCACTCTCACCGGTGCCAGCACCGGTGGGCACTCTTACCGGAGATTTCCAAGGCAGATGGAACATCCGCAGTCGAAGCTATCTCCGAGGCTGGCGTAATTAAGGGAATTGCTAGTTTGATGGAAAGTATGGTCACAGCTGGCTCTGCCGCTGTGCCTGCTACCTACATCGCTGATTCTGATTTAAAGGGAAGCAACAAGGTTGAGTGGAGTGCCTAAGGCAGCTGGAAAATCCGCAGTCTAGGCTCTTCCCGAGACTGGAGTGCATGGAGATAATGCTTCGGTGAAAGGTAAAGGGGAATCAGCTGGCTCAGCCACTGTGCCTACCGCCTCCAAAACTGTCCGTTGCCAAGAGCGTGAGGAACACTCACCAAAGATTAATCTCCTACTTCGCAACAATACGCGTATGATTGCAAAGAATGAGCGTTGTGACCCCCGTAATCTAAGTAGTTGGAAAAAGGCAATCTTGGAGGGAGAAAGGTCACCTTGGCCAATCAACGGCTAACTTCATAGATGGAAACTGAGTCATACACGTCAAGTCATACACGGAGCGGTCCGTCGGCTTGTTCTGAATTTATGTATGGGATCTATGTATACGAGTTATTAAATGCTACCATTGTTTTGGTAAAAAAAAACTAATAAGAAACTACAAAGGGTTTTTTGTTTTCAATTTTTTTTTAATATTCCGCTTTTCTACTCCAGTGGCTTGTGCTGGGGTACAATTTAGTTGATTAGATAGAAACAACTTAGAAGTTATAGGCATTTTTTAGCACTACCATTTTAGTAGGTTAGGTTGGGTGGTTGCCCCCGCTAGGCAGGAGCACACTTAGACCAAGGGAGGTCCATTGTGATACCACTTATAAAACTGGAGATACCAGCGTGAGGACCTAAATGACAACTACCCATTTGGGTGGGAGGGGTCTAGGTAACCAGCGGCGGTGTAAACCTGTACCGAAGGTCACCAAGGTCACTTGGTTGAGAACTTACCCGAGGGTAAAGGGGGCTGGGGCAGGCGCGTACGCAGGATTTTTTTGAGGGGGGGGGGGGGGGGTTCTGAGCATTTATTTCGATTAAATGTTTGAATAATTTTCCTCCTATTGTTTTCTACAGACAGAAAAACACTTTTTGCGCTTTGAATAGTAAAAGAATACCTTGTACAACTGGAAGTTTTTGACTTCAGCAATCTTATTTCTGTATATAAAAGTGCAACATATGAAACCCATATGAAACTTACAAAATAAAAAAAATCAGTCCAGTGTTATAAAATGCACAATACTCGAGTTCTCAATTTGTTTCTTTTAAAAATTTATTATTTTTAAATACATATTATGTTCGATAATTTAAACAAATTTTATATTATTATATTATAATAGCGAGCGAACTATCTGTGAGCATATTACCTAACACAATTTTCCATAATGTGCCGTTATCCCATTCTCATTCCCCTTATTATACCCGACCGAGGGTATATTAATTTTAATGCATAGTTTGTAACACAGTGAAATAATCACCGTAGACCCCTAAGACCTTTTAGCCGTGTCCGTCCATCCGTCTGTCCGTCTATCCGTATGTGCGAAGTTTTTAGGTCTTTAAAATTGAGCTAGGATGCTCAAACTTGGAGCATATCTTGGTTCTTATTTTGCACAGACTAATTGTAAAAATTAGTTAAATCCGCCAACGGCCACGCCCTCTATATCAAATTTTCTTTCGAAATGCTTTTTGGTCAGGTTAGAAAAGGCGTAGGAGCTCAATGGTATAGAGCACTAATGGCCCAAAACCTCAAAGAGGGCAAAAATTGGACCGCCCACAATATCGACCATGTCCACTTTTACCATGTTAGATTTTTAAAAACCCGATTTCTCGGAAAGTTTATTCCAAATTGAAAAAAAAATATATAACAAATATTCAAGATATTACTATTTGCTAGGTTTGCTCTATACAAAGTTTTGAGCTCCGCCCTTTTTTAAGGGGCCTGTTTAGGAAAAAACGGGTTTTTTTGCAATAATTTTTGGGTTCAGCGTATTTTGTCATGATTCTAACGAAATAACAATTAAATGATTTTAATTTTTAGCCCAGACCCACTTTTGGGGGCATGGCCTATACAAATAATATATGAATTCGGGACAAATAAAATTAAGATTTGGTGCTACACCGTATATAGGGTCGGGTATATAGAAGTTTGTCACAGACGAACTCTTGCACTTACTCCTTGGTTTTTTTTTAACTTATTTTTTTCCCCTTGTATTTTTCCCTTGTAGGGTTTTGCGTAATATGCTTGTATGTGTTTCCTCAGTCCGCAGGATTTCTCAATCCGCAGAACAGTGTGAAATTGTGAATCCATTCAAGACTCACAAATGATTCGAAGTTTATTTGTTTTTGTTTCAAAGTTGTTCGGTGAAAAAGGCATGGGTATGTATAGGAAACTTTCAGTTTAAAAGGCTGATTCCCTGGGGATGTAGGTACATATTTGAGACTGAATTCCAAAGGATTTCATGAGAAAAGTAAGTTAGCTAAACTATATTTTTATTGTATATTTCGGAGCTAAATATTTGGTACCTATTGTAATTGCTTGGGGGGGCACAAGCCCCCTGAGCTCCCCCATGCGTACGCGCCTGGGCTGGGGGTTAAAGTTACGGTGTGAACCACTGCCAGCAGGATCGAGGGGGGCCAGTGAGATACGTCCTACCATTTTAGTAAATCAAATTAAATAATTTTAAGCATATCTTGAAAACCACGAAATATTTCAGGTCCTCTGTATTTTTCTTTCGGACCTCAAAAAAATTGTCTATGTCCGATATTTTTTTCAAAACGGTATAAGTTATGTTTTCGAGATAGTGTGGGGGGACACGCGGTTTTTAGTATTTTTCTGCATTTTTTTTTTATTTCAAATCCATTAGACGTCTATGCGGAACTTTAGTTGAATACCGTTATATATTTTTTTTATTCTCATATACCTACCTTGCGCTAGCAATGTTTACTTTTTTCTAAAACTTAGAGTAAAGGTTTTTTTAGTTATTGGTTATATAAGTGAGTTTTTAATTTGTTTTTCAAACCGTTTTAGAAAATTTTAAATTGGAAACGTCATTTTTAAAAGTTCTTAAAAATTTAGAGTTCACTTTGTGCGATTTATACATATACAACCCAATAACCAATTTCATTATAATCGATACCACCGTTCGGATTCCAGCATATTTTAATTTAAAATTTTTGAAATGTTTTTGAAGTTTTCGCTTAATCTTAAAAAGCTTAATCTACTAAATAGCTTAATCTACTAAAGCTTAATCTACTAAATATTCAAAAATATGTAGTTTTCCTGGAAATTACAAATAATTCTTGATGTGTGTGATTTTTTCCAAATCATATGGCCGATGCTATATCGGAGATAGTGGTGGGGACAAAATTTTTTTCACGATTTTTTTTCGAAAATACTCGGAAATACAGTTCTAAAACCGTTTAACCAAAATTTTATGTTAGCCTTTGCTTAGCCTGCGGCTTCTTTATACGTTAGCCCAATATCGGCTTTTTAAATAAAATGATGAAAAAGTAATGAAGTAAAACACGTTGAAAATGGGTACCTATTTTCCATTTCTTATTTCTTAAAACTTCCCAATATTTTGCGAAAAATCTATTTTATTATGAAGGCTTAATATTTTCTTAGTCCATGTTTCAAATTTCTTCTTTCTGCCTCTAAAAGTTTTTAAGATAAGGCTAAAACACTTTTTGTCTTTTTTCCCATCAATGTTCAAATTCTTATTAAACCGTTATGCGTGCATATGAAAAATTGCACTTGTATGCGTTCACATTTTTTTCACGGACTTTATAAGGGTACCAAATCTCATCTTTCTACGACTTACCGTTCAAAGGTTACAGGTGCGGACGGACAGACAACGTAGCAAAACCATTAGAGGTCCTTTTTCCATTTTTGGACGGACCGCTAAAAAAAGACAGTTTCAGCAGCAAGAAAAGCAGATCTGACGACGTCGTGGAGCTGAACGATGCAAAAAAAGATGAAGGCATCAAACCACCCCCTTCTTAGTAAAAGGCACTATTGGGAGAAAATTATAATGACTGCCAACCAAAGGTGGTCTAGTCTGAATGAACATGGGGTATCTAACGCTCTCTGGCCACGTTTTAACGCAAAAAGATCAGGGACTATTAAAAATGAGCAGAGAAAAACTTAGGGCTTTAGTGGGAATTCTGTCAGGAAACTGTCTCCTGCGGACACGCGTACGCGAGGCTCAGGCTTCCTGACACGGATTTTTGTCGCTTCTGCAGTGATTTGCAGGCGGTTGAGGATATAGCACACATACTGCGTCTGCAATCTGTTGCAAAAAAAATCTCTGCAAAATTTTTAGGCGAATATTTCTTCGAAAGTTTTACGGAAGTAGACGGCACATACGTCAAAGACCTTCAGGGGAATTGGCTGTTTCACCAAAAAGAATGTTTAGGTCGTTTTTTCTTTTAAATGTTTAGTTCAACTGGTTCCCCAGGGATCGCGATGGGCCCGTTTTGTTGCCTAGTGCATGTGTGGTCTTTTTTCGACACACCCCTGTTTAACCTAACCTAACCTGTAGAAGTGCGAATTATGAATAAACTACCCAACCTAGAGTGTGCCGATAAGGAAAGAAGTTGTTGTGCCTATTCTACTCTTTGAACTGACCTTAAAAAAAAAATTAATAAAATCAGTGAAATTTATCGAAAAATTGTTCCAAAGGGGCCATTTTGTGGTCATACGCACTTTTTTTAGAACACAAACAACACATCAGGATAAGCCCAGGTAGAAGTCATCAGTGTAGTCAAGGGGTTTTTCAGGGCGTATTCACTGCTCGATATCTAATTCCCCTCCAGTGGAAAATTACCAAAGGGGAAATATACAAAGTGTTGAATTTGTATAAATACACGGGATGGATGACAGACTCGGACAAAACAGTTATATATGAAACTTTGGCTTGTAAAAATCGAGAGTAAAGTTAAAAGTAACTGAATTGAATTAGTGTTGAATTCCAAGTAGTTAAGTCGAATTAAGTGTTATTTGAATTTAAAATAACTTAATTTGTAAAATAAAGTGTTTCATTGTTTAATTTTAAAAGTAAAATTGAGTCTTATTTGACGAACCCCAGGCAAATATAATACAATACGATTGAAACCAATCAAGAAATTGAGGAATCTTTTCGCAAAACACAGAGAAAGAAATAAGTGAAAAACAAACAAGTGGAAAATTGCAACAGTGCGAATGTAAAAACTTCAGTCCGTCTGTTACGGATTGCGAAATACCCTACCCCACCAAAAGAGGAAACAGCCACGCCTCAAAAAAGTGGGCGGGATATAAAAATAAAACTATTGAATGCTTTATACTAGGTGGTTGCATACATTTCGGCCTAAAACTCCGCCTTTTTAACTTAAAAAATCATTTTTTTCAATACCACGCCCAAAGAAGTGGGTGGGGCAAATGCTAATTTAGCAAATGCTAATATCTACAAATTTTGTCATATTTTTTTCAGTCAAATCTCATATATGTATTGAAAAACAGTCATTTAAAGCTAAAATCCGTTAAAAAAGTAAGCGTGGTTAATTAAAAAGCCAAAATTTTTTAGCTACCTCAAAGACAATTATAAGGTAATGACACATACAGGCCTGTAGTGGGCGTGTCTGTGGGCGGATTCAGCTAATTTTCAAACTTGGTCTGAAGGACTGGACTTCCAGCCAACGCACTGAATTTCAGCTTTCTAGCTTAATATTCAAGGCCTTAAAGTCGTTTACATACGGGCGGACGGATTAATCGATTCTCCTGTCGGTTCCACTCTTAACTCTTAAAGGTCTTAGAGGTCTACGGTGATTATTTCACTGCGTTACAAGCTAAACAACAAACTCAATATACCCTGGGTAGGGTATAAAAAGCTGTAGCCCGGAACAACCGGTCTTCAAAAATCACCTTGCAAAACAATGCGCGAAGTTCCAATCCAAATCTCCCGAGTTGCTCGAATCCCCGAGAAATTTTCTCCAAAATGTTGATAACAATTGATCCAAAACCAAATATACCACTAAAGCCACATAGTCACAAGGAACAGGAACAGAAACAGAATTTCACACATAAGCAACGCAAAAAGCATTCAGCGAATTTAGGTTTCAGTTGCTAATGTATGGGATTCTGTTTCTATTCCTGTTTTACGGTGCTTGTGACAAAGCGACTTAAGGCTTCAAAAAGGAAACAGAAGGCAGTTGTAATTACGTCACCAAAAAATTTATTTAAACGGAAAATTATGGCTGATAAAAAGAAACTAAAAGAAAACAAAAGAAGCAAAGAGCAGGAAATTAGTTAAACAGAAACAATTGAGTAAGTGCAAGAGTTCGTCTGTGACAAACTTCTATATACCCGACGCTGTATAGCATGTAGCACAAAATCTTGAAGTTCCTGAGACCGAATTCATATATTATTTGTATAGGCCACGTCCTCAAAAGAGGGCTTGAGCTTAAAATTAAAATCAATTACTTGTAATTTCATTATAATCAGGAGAAAATGCGTTAAAAGGGAAAACTATTTTGGAAAAAACCGTTTTTTCCTAAAAAAAAACCCCCTCTAAAAGTAGGCGGAGGTCAAAACTTTACACGAAGCAAGCTTAGCAAATAGTAGGTAGTATCTTTAGTACTTGTCATATAATTTTTTTTCTATTTGCAAAAAAAATTTATTTCCGAGAAATAAAGTTTCTAAAGATCTAACGTGTTAAAAGTAGGCATGTTCGATATTGTGGGTGGTTCAACTTTTGTCTTCTCAAAGGTTTTGGGCCACTATTTCTCCATGCCAAAATTTAAGCTCCTACGCCTTGTCCTACTTGGCCAAAATGTATTTTGGAAGAAAATTTAAAAAAAGAGGTTGTCTTACATTGGCTTATTTACGTTGGCGGATTTAACCAATTTTCACACTTTGTCTGCACAAAATAAGAACCAAGATACACTTCAAGGTTGAGCCTACTAGCTCAATTTTAAAGACCTAAGAACTTCACACATAGGGACAGACGGACGGACATGGATTAGTCAATTCACCTGCCGGTCTCGATCTTAACTCTAAAATGTCTTAGCGGTTTACGGTGAATTTTTTACTGTGTTACAAACTATGCGTTAAAGTTAAAATACCCTGGGTTGGGTGTAATAATGCTGCTAGCAAATATGTATAACAATCGTAGATTTTACATCAAACAAATTTGACGCTATCTCAAACACATGGCCGTTAGCCAATACAGTGGATTTAAAAAAAAAAAACTCCTAACAATTTTTCTTAAGTCAAAATATAAAAAAAATTAAAGGAAAAGTTTTTCGCCAGCCTTTATTTATATTAACGATACTTTAGAATTGCCAAATATCTATAGGCACAGTAGACAGCACCACAAAAAAATCAGACAACAGACTGTAAAATATATCCAGAAATAGTTTTAATTAGTTTTAATAAAACATTGAATTTTATACAAACTGCGGAAAAAAACTAATATATAGAAAATATGATCTTAGCGTTAAACCAAAGCCAACGGACCGCTCGGCGTACGGCTTCATACTTGGCCGCATGTTTTTGCTCGGTACTGTATAAGTTTTTCCTGCCATCGTCACCTGAAAAAAAGACTTGTTTTTTTTCACGGTCCCCACCTCCGCGAGGGTCTGACAAGCCCTCCGTGAGTATCAATTGTCTTGAAAAACTTCTCAAAGTGCCGTTCGGACTCGGCAAAAAATAGTAGGTCCTCTTGTATGTAAAATAAATTAACACACCAGCATACATTGTTGAGAAGTTGGCCCTGGTTCACCTCGAGCTGTTGTGCCACTCTATTTATTTATATTTACTGTATAACTTTTTATAGGTAATTCAACAATTTTCAATGATTGCTTGAACCGACTTTACAGTAAAGTTGAATCCAAATTATGGCTATAGCTAGTCCCTTATATTAGTAGACTTTAAGCATAGCAAACTTTTAATCGGTAAACCAGAATGCAAACCATAATCAGCCAATAATTTAAGTAACTTGAAATCTGTGAAGGGCGTTTAGTCTGAGTTTACAAAATAACCCCTCCTTAGATTCAGCCCTATCCTTTACCTACCTACCATATCTATCTGAAATATTGGGCAGTTTTCGAGATGCATTTGAAAACAATCACATTTTAGTCTAAAATTTTCAATACAACTACTCTAAGATCTAATCTAACCTCCCCGTTTTTTCTTCCTTTTCTAAGTTCGATAGTCTAAATTTCATACACGTTTTACCTATCATAAATCTTTTATTCGTGGCATTCTTGCACTCTTAGCTAAGGAGGTCTTTAGGTTCACGAAAAATTATTATTCGGGGGCAATTGCTCGTCTAGTCTGTATATAGGATAGGAGGATACTTTATACTAATATTTCCTACTTTACAATACAAATTTCAATACGAAATTGCAACATCTCATTAATATCCTCAACAGGTTGCTATAAGCCATGCACTTAACGTTATTTAAGCCCTTGTTTCCTATGGGATAGGATAAAAGAAAACTAATCTGCGAAAAGTCACCTTCAAACAACAAATAAACTTAACGATTTAATGAAATGTGTTCTTTTATGCCGTGCTAAAAAGACAATTTATTTTGAGTCATAGTCCTTTTTAATTTGTTCTTTGTGTAACAGGATACACCGCCGAGGTACTGGCTCGTTCATTAATAACTACAAATAGGCACCTACCAGCGGTAAGACACATCGCGCCGCGCCGTTAAATTACACACACAAAAAACTCAGCATTACACCTACATAGGTGATTTTCCTAAGTTTGAAAAGTAATTCTTAATGTATTATCCTCCCGGGATTGCGAACGGATGACTTCATGACTTTTCTCTTTTTTTACTGGTTTTCGCTGGCCTCAAAAAGCGTGGGAGATGATACCGATAACATTCGTTAAACTTTCTGTCATGACGGTGCCAGAAAGCCTTAGCGCGGAAAAAATTGCCGTTCTATATCAGTAATGAATAGATTGCCCTAAGGGTGGGTTGCGCTTTCCTAGTACTCTAGTATGTAGCCTGCATAATGAGGTCGTTCTAGTCCTTGCTTCATTGTTATGCATTGAAGCGCTGTCGGTTGGCGGTAACAATATTTGAGCTGCTAATATCGTTCATACAATTGTTCAAGTAAATCGTGCGTGGATCTGTTTGTTTAATTTAATTTTTATGAGTTCGAGATAACTCGACAGTGTTATTGTTTGACCAAAGTGCAAATTAATAAATTTGCGATTGAGCAAAGTGTCATTAGAATTAATTAAGTATGAGTCAGTTCTAGAATTTTTTGATATCATAGTTACTATATAGATTTTATTACAATTTAACATTATTAAACAAATTTAAATAATGGGTGTCCACTGTGTTCCAAAATAATAAATATACCCTTTCCTTTGTGGATGTAAAAAAGTGGTGAGTGAAGCCTAATTATATTATATGTAAATAAGTACAAAAAAAAACTTCGAAAACTGCGAACTATGCCTGGTATACCTATAGCTATACTATAGCTGAAAATATTATAGGCAAAAACGCTGGCTGCCTAAAAATATAGCCCTATAAACGTGTAACCGAGCATGCGGGAAAATATAAGGTTCTCCCCCTAAAATATCAAACTGGCTCTACACAGCTATAATAAGACCTTTACTCACGTATTGATGCTGCGTCTGGTGGCCAGCTATAACCAATCAGGAAATTATAAATAAATAAATAAAGTGGCGCAACAGCTCGAGGTCAACCATGTATGCTAGTGTGTTAATACAAGGGGACCTACAATTTTTTGCCGAATCCGAACGGCACTTTGAGAAGTTTTTCAAGACAAATGATACTCTCGGAGGGCTTTTCAGACCCTCGCAGAGATAAAAAAATAAAAAATCAGGAAATTATCAAAGCTTTAACTAAGGTACAAAGATTGGCTTATCTCATCACTACATGTGGTCTGAGATCTACTGCTACCATGGTGCTAGAGACATTCCTTAACATTTCTTACTTACTAATAGGGCTCTCGACTCATGGATGGTCTCTAGCTGGTTCACAGTAGCCTTCCATCCTCTGCGATCCTGGCCATGCTTCTCCAATTGGACAGACCAAGCAATCTAGCATTCGCGATGGCCTGGTCCTTAAAACGGAGGCTCGGTCTTCCTGGTCGTTTCGAGCCTAGCGTGGGGGCTTGGATTCGAACACCCTCTTGTGAGCGCTCGATGTGACCGTGCCAATGTAGTCTTCGTTTTATGGTTTTTCAACTACATATCTTCTTCTCAATTCGCCCTCCTCGCACACAGGACCGTCAATTCGCCGAAGAATGCTTCTCTCGTCTCGAAAGAAGCAAGTATAATTTCTCTTTCTCTGCTTATCGTCGAGCACTCGGCGCCATAAAGCAGAACTGGCAGAATAAGTGTTTTGTAGAACTTACACTTTGTCTTTCGCTAGAGGAGTTTTAAACAAATTTGTTTTGCCAAACCGAAATAGCAGCGGTTTCTGGGGGTTAATTGAGAATTGGCACTTATGTTATTCTAGGCTATTTGATCCCCTCTCATAAATACACTTTTTGTACGTCGCTGGGAAGTTAGCGACACAAACTCCGAAAACTTGGAGGGCCAGGTCCATATTTCAACCCTAGGACAGCGCGTCTGGTGCACCAGCGTCAGTAACAAACTTCAGGGACGCGAGAGCTGCCGTTGATCCACTCAGGGTTCATCCGCCACCATATCTGTTCCAGTACCCTGACAAGGACTGGAAATCCTTATTGACCTTAGCGCCAAATAAGTCGGGGTAGCTCAGATAAGGTTGTTTCTGCCCAAGCTGTTGACTACACCCTTTATTCTTATTTGAGAATTGATCCGTTGCACGTCCTCCTTCTGAGGCCTTCAAAGTTCACTTCTGAGACTCGATCAGCCAGTAACTTTGGGCAAATTAAAGCGTTGCTATTCTCTTCTTGCTCACGGGGAGATATCATAAGCACTAATAGTATGGAAAATATCCGGGGCGGGCCGAAACCACCAACAAATAGAAAATCCAGGAGCGTCTGTTTTAAAATGAATGGCTTCCTGGTTGGCGTCTGATATTCAGGTTAGAGTCGGCTGAATATCGGGTATATTAAGTTTGATGTATAGTTTGTAACGCAGTGAAATAATCACCGTAGACCCCTAAGACCTTTTAGAGATATGAATGGGACCGACAGGAGAATCGATTAAGTCATGTCCGTCCGCCCGTCCGTTCGTCCGTATGTAAACAACTTTTAGGCCTTAAATTTTAAGGCAGAGAGCTGAAATTTTGTGGGTTGGTTTGAAGTGCAGTCCTTCAGATCAAGTTTGAAAATAAGCTGAAGCCGCCTACAGACACGCCCTCTACAGGCCTGTATATGCGACCATCTCTAATTTAAAAAAATACATTTTGCAAATTTTAGTATGTTACAATGGCGCTAGCGCATTCATTTTTGGTACGTAACATTGCCTTATAATTGTCTTGAAGGTAGCCAAAAAAATGTTAGCTTTTTCATTGACCACGCCCACTTTTTAAGGGATTTTAGCTTAAAATTACTGTTTTTCAATAAATATATATGAAATTTGACAAAAAATTATATAACAAAAGCTGTAGATACTAGCATTATCTAACTTTTATCACAATCTGTTATATATATTGTATGTGCCTATGTGGCGTTAAAAAAATTTTTTTAGTTAAAAAGGCGGAGTTTTAGGCCGAAATTTATGCAACCACCTAGTATAAAGCATTCAAAAGTTTTATTTTTATATCCCGCCCACTTTTTGGAGGCGTGGCAGTTTTCTTTTTGGTATGGTCGGGTATTATGCAATCCGTCGTAGATGTATTGAAGCTTTTGCATACCCACTGTTGGACAGCACACAACCACCAATTTCTTAACAGTATGCCTAAATATCTCTTCAGAAAAGAAAGCTCCTCTAAAAGCGCTCAAAGACTTCAAGCCACAGGCAAAGCTATCCACAGGATGGATTCTAGCTCCACAGGATGCTATGTCGGAATAACAGACCATATAGCACCTTATCTTGACTTCAATCCGGACTATTCCATTCACATTCCCAGCAGAGAAGGCTGAATAATGTTACAACTAACTCCGAGTCAGCGATCTATACATATGGTTCCAAATCAAGTGAGAGTAATGTAGCAGGTGTATGTTCTGACAAACTCGGTATCCTAACAAGCAGAAGACTGCTGAACTCGTGCAGTATCTTCCAAGCCAAAATTCTAGCAATACTAATAGCCGCCAAAAATGGCGTATTGAAACTATTACAGGAAGATATTTGCCTTTACATAGATAGCCAAGCAGCAATTAAGGCTCTGACAACACCAACAGTAAAACCACGTCTATTAGGGCTCTGTCGCTCAGAACTTAGGGCTCTCTCTCAGAATAATGCATTGCTTAGGTAGCAGGCCATAATGACTTTATCGGCAATGAAAAGGCTGACGAGCTAGCGAAATATGGCTCCCATCTATGCATAACTAAAAGTACCCGTCCTCCGCTCTCTTTTGTCTGCAACTATTCTTAATAAAGCCCAAAACAGATGAGAACATTTGCAGAGCTGCGGCAGCAAATCAAAAAATCTTTTCGCACTGAAAAGGTCATCACTGGCCAAGGCCACAAGAGTGATATGATAACAGGCCACAATCTGTTGAGAAAACACTCACCAAATTTAGAATCACTAACACCAACTATCTACATTTGCAGCGCTGTTATGATCCAGAAGCGGAAAAAGAGTTGTAAAATAACTTCTTGCGAAATTCAGCAGGGTCTTTGAAGTTCAGGGTACTTCAACTGACTCAGTAACATAAATACATTAAAATCTTTACTACTTACAAGTTGTCTCCATAGGGTGACGCTTAAGGCCTTGGTAGGCCTATGCGAGCTGGTGCCTTTTGCTGCCAGCAACCCTACCTAGCCTAAGCTTACTTTGGTCATATTGCTATGTATAAAATGTCGACTGAATGAAAATGATGACATTTGCCTTTTTTTTCAGGTGCCCCTCTCAGTGGTTTGTCCACTACATTTTGCAACATATTCTCATTACTTTTTTTTTAAGAAGTTTATTGTAGCTTTGAAATTTTCTCGATCAAAGCTTTACATCTGCAAACTGCCTTTTTAAAATTTTGCAAGTGCTATATCCTTAAGCAAATGAATAGTTTCTGATACTTGTCCCGATCTTGGCCGAGTGATACATATTTTCTATTGGATGTAAGAAAATTTTTGGGTTCCATGTGGACTTCCTTGACTTCCAAGGCCTGAACAGAATCATTTAAATCATAAACGTCTTTTGTTTTTTGCTCGATCTGTCTATGAAGTCTATGAGCTGGCATGAAAATGTGTTCCTTTGCTAGGTACTTCAAGCATATTGATATCCCTGTGCAGCTTTCTGACTCAAGCAAGGTATGAAATTATACTGCTGTAGAGCAAACAACTCTTGCTCTGCGAACTACAGCTCCATCCATAAGATTATATCTTTGTAGTCTCTCCATTCCTCGAAAAATCGAAAGAATGTACTGGCTATGTCCTCACGCTTTCTTCCTGATATGGCTTCGTGCCATTTAACGTAGAAGTGATTATCTGCTGAGTTCTTTATTGATGCAAGTGTTTCGTTAAATACGATCTGCCGCGATGTAGAGAAACTCTCCTTAAATGATGGCATCATTTTGGCAACTGGAGATCAATTTGGAAATGGAGGGATGTGACACCTTGGTGGGACCCCTCGGCCTCGTCGAACCCTAGGAACAATTTTTTTCGCTTCCTTAGATAAAGTGGCATAAAGCTTATCATTTTGCTTATTAAAAACTTCTTCAACGGTAAAAATTTTTTCATCCGTAAACAAAATGTTTTCATGGCCATTGGCCGCGTGCCACTGCAGAAGTCTCATTCATCTGTCCAGCCTAATTTTTTTCAGTTGGGGAATTAAGAGATGACCAGTGGACCGACGATAGGCTTTCATATGGAGATCGTCCCGAATCAACCTTGACATCGATCTGGTTGATATCTCCAACTCCTTGGACATTATTTTCTGTTTTCTAAGGGGATTTCTCCGAATTCGATCTCGCACTGCCTTCACTACCGCGCTTGTACGGACGAAGCGTGGGCGACCACTTCTTGGCCGGTCATCGACTCTGGACATTTCGGAAAAACGATCAGTAGCCCGATAAACGAAATTTCTCGATATGCCGAGTGGTTTAAGCAACACGAAAATTTGGCCAGCACTCTTCCCGCACTTATGCAACGCAATTACCGCGATTCGATTTTCTTTAACGCCCCACTCCATGTTAGCAGATCGCAAGCTGAAACCAAACTGGACCAAACTAAACGAGACCGTTCGTATATGTTAGACGGGGTATGCTTGCCCAAAGGTCCCCTCTTGGAATTGGTAAAACATCTCCATTTGGTCCTTGCTTCCTGGCTTTTAAAAAAGTGTTTTACTAAAGGGATCCGGTATCGCAATCGATAAGAAGAAAAGTTGTTCCACGCATTCTAAGTTAATCTCGGTAATGTGTGCGGTAGAAAAACCCTATTAAAGTCGTTAATACTATTGGCACTATAAGCAAAAAAATTATAGATGTTGCGGCAAAGTTTCTCAACTTCATTAGGAATTTTTTTACAGGCATAAACAGAGCATAGATGCAGGGAATGGCAAGTGCATTTGAGAAAAAACAAATTTATGTTGGTTTTGAGTTTTGTTTGAAGGCCATAAACGTGACCACCCATAACACTTGCCCCGTCAGTTGACAAACCAGTTAAATTTTTACATGAAATTTCATTTACAGATAAAAAATGTTTTTCAGCCAAGTAAATGTTTTGAGCCACTTTTGACGAAATATCCTTTCCACATTATTTTTCGCTGCGTCTTCAGTTGGAACACTGAGAAGTTATACATTATGCATGTACCTACTAAAATGTTGCCAAATGAAACTTAAAATTTAGTAAAACAAGTAAGTAAGTGTAAGAGTTCGTCTGTAACGAACTTCTAAATACCCGACCCTCTTTACCCATTAACACCAAATTTAAAAATTTTTGGTCTGTTTCATATACTAAATGTCAATTATTTGTATTAGCCACACCTCAAAAAGGGGCGTAGGCTAAAAATTTAAATCAATTAACTCTAATTTTGTTGGAATCACGAGAAAATGCGTGAAGATATATTAATACTTACGAATATTAATACTTAAAAAAACAGTTTTTTTTCCAAAAACGCCTCCTAAATGTGGGCGGAGCTCAATGCTTTGTATGCAACAAACTTAGCAAATGGTAATATCTTTAATATGTGTCATATAATTTTTTTCAATTTAAATGAATTTCCCGAGAAATCAGGTGTAAATTTGAAGTTGTCGGGCATTGAAGCCAATTGTGGGCGTGGCTGTGGCCTGATCTTCTCAATTTTCATACTTTGTCTGTAATGAGAACCAAGCAACGCTGCAAGTTTCAGTTTCCTACGGACAGATGGACAGACGGACGGACGGACGGACATGGCTTAATCGACTTACCTGTCGGTCTCGATCATATCTCTAAAAGGTCTTAGGGGTCTACGGTGATTATTTCACTGTGTTACAAACTATGCATTAAAATTAATGTACCCTCGGTCGGGTATAAAAACGTTTGCCAGTTGCTGGAAGATTCGGGCTCATGCTCATCTGCTTCTGTGCCACTTTCTGGCATCTGCTCAAGTTCTTTTCGTGGTTTTCTCTTTTTTTTTTTTAAGGGGTTTTTATTTCAGATAAATTTTCTTTTACAATGTTTTACCTGCAAAGCAAAGTGCTTATCTGCAGGTGGTTGGACATAACGTTGTTATAATTTTGAAGTGATTTCATTTTAAAAAGATTAGGTTTAAATAAAATAAGTTAATTTTGAAAAAAAAAAAAAACTTCTAATCTGATTCTACTTTACATGATTCAATTCAATTAAATGTTTTTTAACTCTTTTTTTTCTTTTTTTTCAAATTTGCAATATTTTTCAGTGACAGTGGGAGCAAATTCAACAATTTAGGGACAGTGCATCGTAATTCTCTGTCTCCGTACGAGTTGTAAGCTGTCGGTACTTCTAACATACCTTGGGCTCGTCTTCGGGTGTTAAGTGTGTGGCTGATAGGTTGAAGAAACCGTCTGTCCTCCATATAGCTTAGCAGTGTAGTCATCTGGAAGATTACCTTTACGTCTAAAACTTTAAAACTTGAATTAGTATGTCGAATAGTTTTACCAAGACGATGTTGTCAGTTTGATATCTTCTCCTGGTGGGTTTTTGCTGCGTTTCCCCAGGCCAGAATCCCGTATCTAATGCGTGACTCCGCCAACGAGTAGTACACTTGTTTTAGTACCTCCATATGTGATTTTTTTTTTTTCCCCGTGGGTAGGTAAAAACCTTCATAGGCACTATGAGAATCGAACGCGCGTGCTCATAGTAGTGTGAGATTCTTACTCACTAAAAAACCTCCCAATCTTTGTAAGACTACGACTAAGTTTCCTTAACAAGTAGTTCCACGCATTCCTGGTTTGGTACAACCCCAAAGTTGTATACCGTACGTCCAAGATGGTTTTAGCACTTGCTTATACAATAGCAGTTTGTTATAAACGCTTAGTTTCGAATAACGTCCGATAAGCCAATTCAGTTCTCGTAGCTTGATTTCAAGTTCATCGCGTTTCTTTTTAACGTGTGGCTTCCACTTAAGTTTTGCGTCTAGGGTTTAATAATAATGCCTAAATATTTCGCCTCGTTTGCGTACGGAATTTGTACCGAGTTTATAAATAGAGGTAAGTTGATTACCCTCTTGTTAGTAAAATTTACATGCGTTGATTTTGTCTCATTTAGGAGGATTCGCCAGGCCTTTGTCCATTCGCATATTTTATTCAAAGCGCGTTGGAGTTTTCCCGTTGATAGTTCGACTGTCTTATCCGTAGCGAGGATAGCCGTGTCGTCAGCGAACGTGGCTACAGTCGTTGTTTCTACTTGAGGTACATCTCTAGTAAAAAGTAAAAACAGTGTTGGACCGAGGACGCTACCTTGTGGAACGCTGGCTTGTATTTCTTTGAATTCTGAGTATTCGCTCCCGTATCTCACTCGAAATAGTCTGTTGTCAAGATAAGACTCTAAGAGTTCATACATTTTTTCCGGCAAAACTTTCCGTAGCTAATATTTTAGGCCTTCGTTCCAAACTTTATCAAAGGCTTGGGATACGTCAAGAAAAGCGGTAGAACATATCATTTTCGCTTCTAAGGCTTTCTCAATTTCATTCGTTATTCGATAGACCTGGTCAATTGTTCAATGTTTGACCCTGAAGCCGAATTGGTGATCCGGAATCAATCGTCTTTCTTCAATTATTGGTTGCAATCATTGGTTGCACAAGTTTCTCAAAAACTTTAGATATAATCGGCAGAAGCGAAATCGGTCTATATGATTTTTTGTCGTTCGGGCATTTCCCTGGTTTCGGAACCATTATTACCTCTGCGACTTTCTATTGCCGTGGAACGTATGCAATTCTCATTGATGCGTTTATGATGTAGAGAAGCATGACTAACGCTCTTTTCGGTAGCTCCTTCAAAGTTTCCCCAGTAATTAGGTCGTAGCCTGGAGCTTTGTTATTCTTCAAATTTCGGATTGTTTGACGAAGTTCAGACAGTGTCACGGTTTTCATTCGATAATTGTCTAGTTCCGCATTGCGATACAGATCGTCAACCAACGGCTCCCCGTCAAACGGTTTGAATGTTTCTTCTAGATGTTCTGCAAATACATCTGCTTTCTCTTTGTCGCCTTTTACCCATTCACCGTTATCTTTCCTTATTGGCGCCGAGTGTACTATGGGCTTTTTAATGGACTTCACGGCTTTCCAAAGTGAACAGTTTGACCCTCTATCGGCAGTCAAGTTTTCGAGGTAGTTGGTAGTCTCGCGACTTTTAAAATCTTGAAGTAAGTGCTTTAATTTGTTAGATAGCCCATTCAGAATGGTTTTATCAGGAGGAACTCGAGACAAATGCCACCTCTTTCGAGCCTTTCTCTTTTCGCGTATGAGCTCTTCAATTTCGCGCGGGTAGATTGATCCGCTTTTCCTTACTCCAGTCTTCCGGAAAGAAGTATTGTTCAAAGCAGCGTCTTGAATAGTCCTAACGAGTTTATCGACTTCGTCTTCTATTTCTAAAGGGGTTGTAAGTGGTACATGTAGAGATACATTTTCTTTGCAGTATTTCCTAAAGCCATCCCAGTCGGTGTTGTTATTCGTTAGCATAGGCGCTCTCTTTAATTTTTTGCTAGACTTCCGCCGATTTTCAAAACGACTGCCGAGTGATCCGAACAGAGATCATAGCCTTCTTCTACATTTGTGAGGTGGCGGGGAACCCCTTTTGCGATAAAGAAGTCGACAAGGTCAGGTACTTTGTTTCTGTCGGTTGGCCAATACGTTGGCTTTCCCGTCGAAAGGAAAACCACGACACGTTTCATGCTAGCTTTGAAGAGTACTCTACCTCTTGTTGAATTGCAACGTGATCCCCAAAAGGTGTTTTTTGCATTAAAGTCCCCGCCGATGGTAAAATTCGACCCAAGTAAGTCAAAGAGGGGAGTAAGATCGTCGTCCGCTAGCCTATACTGTGGAGGAAAATAACTCGAGGCCATATTATAATCTAGGTGACCTATTTTTACCGATACTGAATTTATTGGCATAGAGTCAAGCTCAATTTCTTCGTTTTTGTAATGCTTAATGCAGTCTTTGATGTAGAGAGAGGATCCGCCTCTCGAATTTTCTGATGGACGATGCGCGTGGTAGTCGATGTAACCTCTAATTTTGGGTCCGGATCCCTTCTTAAAGTGTGTTTCCGAAATCAGGCATAGGTCAATATTTTTTTCCCGTAGAAATACTTCTAGTTCGTCGATTTTCTTTAAAAGACCATTTGCATTCCACGTAAGTATGTTAATGAGCTTTATATTAATGTTTTGTTATTCGTTTTGCGAGGTTTAAACTCTAGCTCGCTCAGTTTGTCAAATATTACTTGATTAACTTTAGGTTGTTGCTCAAGCTTTTCCAATATCATAAATAATATTTGAGACACCGAATCTGTTGTGGTAGGTTCTGGAGGTTTGCTTTTGTGTGACGCGACTTCAGCGTACGATCTTGGGCCGATGAGTGATGCTTTTCCCTTTGTTCTTGGACCGGCGACGTTTTCTTGCGGAGTTTGTATATTTTTCCTCGTCAATCTCGTATTTCTGACCGATTTTGGAGTTTTCGGGTTGTCAGCTCTAGAACGTTTTGGGGTTGTGGCCCTATCTACAATATGTTGCTTAACAGTTTCGTGACGTTTTTGTAGCTCTATTGCGATTTCGCAGCCTCGGTAGCTCGCCGGGTGACTTCCATTACAATTGGCGCAAGTCGCTGGGGCCTGACTGCTTACGTTGCAATCTTTTGAAAGATGTCCACCGGCGCATTTGACACATCGCGGTTCTTTTTGGCAGTACGATTAAGGTAGCCTTGGCATCGCTTACATTGGGGTACTAGTCTTTTGCCCTTTCGCTTGGGCTCAATTTTTACCCTGATATTTAAGATTGTTTTTATTTTATATATTTCTTTTATGTTTTCAATCCTATCGAACGTCAGCATGAAAATAGGAAGACCGCGCTTGACCACGGTGTCTTTTTTTCCTTCCGTACGTTGTTTTTCTTTCTTAAGTATGTTCACGGCATCAAGAATTTTAAAGCCTTGGGCTTGAACATCTTCAACAATTTCTTCCTTCGTGCAGGTTGGGTGAAGTCCCCTAGCGAAAACCCGAAGCGGCTTCTCGAATTTGTTTTCGTAAGTATACCATTGTACATTCTCGGTATTTAATTTTTGCGAAAGAAGAGAAATTAAATTATACTTCGTCCCCAGAGTATTTTTTAAGATATTTCGCAGCTTTCCGTAGTCTGCGACCCCAACGACATTTATTGCAGGCGGTCGGCGAATTTTTTCTTCAATTTTCGATGTCGCTTTTTTTGACACGGTTGGTGTTTCATCGTGTTTAAATACGGCCTCAACTACTGGCGAAGACCCAATTTTTCGTTTTTTGGTAGATCTTTTCTTAAGAGCCGGATTAGTTTCACGTGCAAGCTCTTCTTCGTCTGTCACGTATTCGCTTTGACGCTTCGGCGTGTCCTCACGTTTTGTAGTATCACGGGGATTTCTTAGAGCCTCGTTTTCTTTTCGTAACGAATCTACTTCATTTTTGAGCTCATGGTAGAGACGTTCCATATCTTTAAGCTTAGCGCGGAGTTCGTTGTTTTCCGCTTCAAAGCATTTAGTTTTCGCTGAGTCACGATTAACCGGCGGACTTCCTTTCCCGGAGATGATCGATCTAGGTGGTGGTGATCGAGGTACCCTTGGTTTCTTCATAAAGGGATTTGAAAGCAATAAATGGCTCTCCCCAGAATCCGTAGAGCCTGCCTCCGAAGAGGGTGGATTTGCCAGTGATGCTGGATTACCACCTGGGGTAATACTTTCGTTCGTTTTGTCCATTGCATGGTTTGTATGCGCTACGCGCTCGGCATACGGAGGGTGGATTTTAGTCGCCTCTTACGACAGGCATGCCTTACCTCGGGTATATTCTAACCCCTACCCGAAGGGGTCATCCATCCATATGTTATCCATATGTGAATAACGCTTAAGGTACACCATTGCAAACATAGTGCTCTTAAGTTGAAGACGCAGGACGTTAATGTGCTCACGCCACAGAAAATTCTCGTCGATGGTAACTCCGAGGTATTTAATGGTTTTAACTACCTCAATTGTGCTGCTGCTCCTCAACAATGGACAACGATCATTTCGATGAAAGATTTCAATAACTTCCGTTGGCTTCGAAGAAGTTCGAATATGCATCAACTTGGTTTTATTTGCGTTGATCACCAGGACGTTGTCATGAAACCATTCAGACAAAAGGTTGAACTCGTCTTGCAGCATCTTTATAGGTAAGTGCAAGTCCTTGTGTTTTACGGCGATTGCGATGTCATCAGCGTAGGCATATGCAGTAGCCTTTTTAAATGTTTTTAATAGTTCATTCGTGAACAGTATAAATAGAATGGGACTCAGTTTGGAACCTTGTGGCACACCGTATTTGATCGTTCTTTTTTTGCTTAATATGTCAGATACCTTGACTTGTATTTCTCTTTCACTCAGATAGCTTTTGAGCCAGCTTGCCAGCACTTCTCTAAGTCCTAACCTGTTGACACTATCCACAAGTTTTTCAGGTGTAAGGGTATCGAATGCTTTGCAACAAACCCATCTTCACAACAAATTAATAGGATGGGTTAAGAAAGAGTTCTCCCGACATTTTTATAGCATGATGCCACACCAAAAACTGGCATGAATTTGTGATTAGGAATCTATAAAGAGTCAAAAATCCCACCGACGAGCTGTGAATGGCTACAAGCATGCCATCGACGAAACTAGTCCAAATTAACGTCAAATTATACAATGTGCAATATCTACAAGTAAACAACTTAAATCTAGTTATTGTACGTATGTATAACATTATTTCTAGAATACATATGCTTGTACTACAGCCGAGAGAAAGGATTTTTACAAAAACAAAAAAAAAAATACTGAAATGCTTCGTTTATAATTTGCCATTGATACCCTAGAGCCGTTCTTGAAAAGTGAAACAAAGTGATCCAGTTTTCTCCATTTCAAATGTTAGTGACTTCAACAAATGCCAGCTTGTTCTTTCCCCAGAAACATCTCCTAGTTGTTTAGTACTGGGCACATACGGCTTCAGGCGTTCACACAGTACAGCTGAAAAGATTTTGTACGCTATGTTAAGAAAACTGAATCCTGTGTAGTTGGCACAGTTCAGAGGGTCTTCTTTCTTGAGGATCGGGCAAACAATGCTGTGGTTCCATTCATCCGACCATATCTTGCAGATGAGCTTGTGAATCTCCTAAGCTAACCAGCTCATCGCCAGCGGATTTAAAAAGTTTTGCAGCTAGGCCGGTTGCTTTGATGCACTTAAGCTTGCACTGAGGGAAAAATTGAAATTTAAAAATAAAAAAAATATTTTCCAATTTAAAAGTCTGCAAATCAAAAGTTTTTAGTTGAAAAATAAGGTATTAGGCCTATCGCTCACAAGACACTTTCAGTTGCGAATTGTTTGATTACATGAGTGAAGTGCTATGGGCTTATATGAGAGTGCGCTCACATACGCAACTGATCGAACATCAGTTTAGCGCAACTTTCGAATCTCTGTTTTGTCACGAATTATGTGGTTGCTCGTTGTCATAAATGAAGTTTGTAACATATGCAAACTTACGGATGTGCGCTGACTTGCAACTAAACTTTTTGAAAATCTTAGTATTATATACCCCAATGAAGTGCAAATGAGCAACACAAAAAAATATTTTCTTTCGTCAAACATTTTAAAATGGGAAACGTAGCACGAAATTTCGCATCATTCCTTCTCTCTTTTAAAGGATGGTTGACGATCGTGGCAACCGTTGAAAATATTTGTAACTCACGGGAATAAGGGCATGAGCACCCACTATCAATTTCACAGTTGAAAACAAGTGGGAAAGTGCAACAGTGTGCATGTAAAAGCCATGTCCATCTGTGACGGATTGAAAAATACCCGAACACACCAAAAAAAGCCGCCACCCCTAAAAAAAGTGGGCTGTATCCCCTATATAATAAAGCGCTATGTGCGTAAGTATGTCACGTACAATCAGGAAATGAAAAGTCCATGTCGTGTGACTCGGTAGCTCACTGAAAGAGTGTTCGGCTCGCGTTTCGTTGGTTCGGAGTTCAAATCGCGTCGAGGGGCAGAGGCAATTTATATACCCGACCGAGGGTATATTTTTTTTTTTAATTTAAAAGTAAAAAGGTAAAAATGAAAAGTAAAAAGTTGAAGTAAAAACTATAAAGCTCCCCTACAATAAAAAGTTATGTGCATAGGCATCAAAGCGCTATTTGCGTGGTCAAAATAATGTGACTAGGTAGCTCACCGCGAGAGTTGTCGGCTCGCGTGGGGTTGGGTTGGGCCCAGGGCATTTTTTATTTTTTATTTTAATCGATGTGTGCTGCGTTGCTCCTGTTGTACGACAGGCTTCTTTACTAGTATAAAAATATAACTGTTGAATACGTTATACTAGTCGGTTGCATACGTTTCGGCCTTAAACTCCGCTTTTAACCAAAAAAATTACAATTTTTTTAAACGCCACTCCCACCAAAGTGGACGGACATACTACATATACAAAAAAGTTAGAGCTGTGTTAGTTAGTTAGCTGTGCACAGGTAACTGACACATATGTATTTTAAACGAAAACTGATGTTGAACGTTGTCTACTTTTGTTTCTATAATTTTTTCCACCACTTTTAATAAAATTATCAAAACACGTATGAAATCCCCTCGATTTGCATATACTTTTTCTTTTAAATAAGTGTACACCGAATTAGATACATAAGCTCCGAATTTTCCTGAATTTTCCGAAATTTCCTGAACATTTTTTTCGAAAGCAAGAAAACTAAATATTTTCATTTAAGCTCAAAACAGATGAGCAGCGGTTCTGCACATATCACTGCTAGCAGCACTGCCTCTAAAACAGATGTGCACCCTTTTTGACATTAACTATGCCAAGTTCTAAACAAGTTTGTCATCCGGTTTTGATATACTTGTCACATGGGTGAAAAAGTTAACAAAAACTGACCAATAAAACTAAGGCGGAAAAACGCACTTGCTCTGTATTGAATTTTTTGTCAATCAACAAACAGTCAAAACTTTCAAATTTGACGGTATCAGTGATGCCAGGTATCTAATAATTAATTTTTTTTTTTTTCATTGTGGCTGCAATGAAACTAGGCACAAAATTTAGAAAAAGAGACATCGAGCAGTAAATGCAACCCCTGCTGTAGATGGGTTCGCCTGCCCCATAAAGCTCAAAACAGATGAGCGGGTCTGCATGTATCACTGCTAGCAGCACTGCCTCTAAAACAGATGTGCACCCTTATTGACATTAACGATGCCAAGTTTTATACAAGTTTGTCAAACGGTTTTGATATACTTGTCAACTGGGTGAAAAAGTAAACAAAAACTGACCAATAAAACTAAGGCGGGAAAACGCACTTGTTCTGTATTGAATTTCTTGTCAGTCAACAAACAGTCAAAGCTTTCAGATTTGACGGTATCAGTGATGCCAGATACATATTTTATATTTAAAAATATTTTTGTTTTCATTGTGGCTGCAATGAAACTAGGCACCAAATTTAGAAATAGAGACATCGTACAGTCACTGCAACGCCTGCAGTAGTTGGGTTCGCCTGCCCCATAAGAGCCTGTGTAATTTATTTTTGCAGCACAAAAATTTCTGCACATCTGTTTTAAGCTTAAGAGCCTGTGTAATTTATTTCTGCTGCACGAACATTTCTGCACATCTGTTTTGAGCTTTTAAAAAAAAACATTTTTAACTGAAGCTGAAAAGTTGCATTGTTAATTGAAACTGTATCACTTTTAAATTTAAGATGCTTCGTTTTTAAATGGAATAAACTAAAGTTGCCACTTTTAAATTAAGATGGTTCAAAGACGGTGGTGTTTTATATATGAAAACTTTTAAATTTGAAGAGTTTAAAAGACTTTGACGATCTTCTTTTTTTTTCGGTGTAGACACACCTACTTTCATTCTCATCCAGCTCGGGTTTGCGGTACCGTTCGTACGATTCGTAAGTATAGTTTTCGCCCCGATTGAATGGTTAGACGTACCTGACAGCGGTATTTGGTTCGTCTTCGTCGTTATACAGTCTGCAGAAAGTCCAATTCCAAAGCTTGTGGCTGCTTTGTAACTAGGTTTTATTGTCGTGGCCGGAAACTCACCTCGACGATGGCATGTCCTCCAACCTAAAGGACCAGATTCTTTTCATGATTACAAGGATGGAATCTTGTAACCTCATCGAAACGATTTGCCAAAATTGTGTAGTTTATGCAACAGAAGGGAAAACGAAACGTCCTATTTTACAGGAAACTCGAAGGTTATATTTCCCACAAAGTCAGATTTCTTTGCCACGCTTTTACGATATTATGAATGGAACCGAGGGATGGCTAAGCCTGTATAACTATTGCAAGCAAGCTCTTACCTACCGTAATAGCTTTATGTCATAACATCAGTTGTTCACTCAGTTACTGTAGTATAACTTCTTTAATTTTATGTTTCAAATCATTAAAATTGTGGTATTTTTATGCCTTTTAGTCATACACAAATGCATTTATTTTATGTTTCAAATCATTAAAATTGCCACACTATGCCACTTTTTAGGTTAGTTCTCCATTTGCGTAATAATTTTATTTAAATTGTATATTATGTATTATATTATTAAATAAGAAAAAATACATTTGCGTTTATATTGTTTTTATTAATGAAATGTCTCTTCAGGCAGACGGCAGGTTTTTGCCATGCTATTATTCTTGTAAATTGCTCTGTAAACTCTAAAACGAAATAAAGAATTTATAATAACAAATATAATACAAGGATGGAGAGCCAAATAACCCGCTTCTTATAAGCCTGAGCTGTGAATACGTCGTAGTAGCCCATATAGGTAAAGGTGCTCACTAAAAAGTTGGATCGCCTGGATGGATCTGTGGACGCCACCTTTGATTCCACCCAGGCAATTCCTCCAAAGCAGTCGTGACGCAAGGAGGAGTGTCTTGATTTGAAAAAAAAAACAATAAACTTTTAACAGTTTTTCTTTATTTAAGAATAATAAAACTTTAGAATTACCCATTATAAGAACAGTAGACAGCCCTTTGCAAAAAGTGTACAACAGACTAAGAATATATCCAGAAATAATTTTTTTCAAGCCGCACGACATAAAATACAATTTTATTTTATTTAACGATAAAAAATTATAGTTTTAACTACAATTCACTGAAATCGCCCCGAAAATAGGTGCTTGTGTACTGAGTTTACTACGAAAAGCTTGCAAACTCTTTTTTTCTAACGATGAAAATTAATTTTTTTATCAACTGACAGGAACCGCACGGAAAATTATCACTCGTATGTTGAGTAAACTTGCTGCAAAAAATCGCACTGTTTTTTGTCTCACGTTTTTCTGTCGCAGTGTGTCCCTAGCCTTAAAGAATTTACGTATAAAAATTAATATTTTTTCACGGCGGAAAATATTCAGTCGTTTTAAAATTTCCATTGGCGAAAAAAACTTTACCACATTATCGAATTTTTACGTAGCCATATTAGATTGATATTAAATACTGTTTAAACCGCCTTTTTGGGGCTACAGGTGCGTGCTTTAAATTTTTTCAGCTATTCAATCTGGAATGTCCTTTAGCATGCTCACAATTTCGGGCTTCTATTGAGCACCATTTCTACGATATAAATATTTCAAAAAACAAAAAAATATTATTTATTTTTTTCGTTTGTCTTGGATTATGTTCTTAAATTATTGCCTGTATCAAACTTGATATACTCCATTCCTGGACCAACAAATAATTGTGTCGACGACTGTATTTCTACGAGCAGAGACAAGAAGCTAAACGGCGGAGGTCCGTAGGTGCGTTTACTTTGCTAAAAACACAATGTCATTGTAGGTGTACACACTTTTTACAGCTAAAAGAAACCTAAAAACGTTTTAAGTTATGTACCTCTGCTGTCACATAACTTCACAATGTGCCAAGCTAAAGAATTAAAATATTAAAGCTATATCTATGGCCATGGTATGCTATTAAAGTACACGGACAGTCAGATGCCAGGATTATTAGTGTATCCAAGATATTAATGTTTGACGAAAAGCTTATCGGAGACTTTATTGGTTAAAATATTCGCTCGTTTTCAATTTTTCATGGTATTCCTGGAGGCACTTTTCGTTTCGTATATTTGCGAAGGAAGGTACCGCATGGAAAACTTCAGTTCAGGTACTCCTTAGGCAAATACTTGGCAATGTTTTGAAATGGCTGAGAAACATGAAACATTTTTCTTAGGTTGCAATTCTTTAGAAGTACTTAATGCAAAGGTGACTTGAATTCTTTTGCGTATTTTTCAATTTCCTAGATAAAGGACCAAATACCCCAATATCATACTGGTATACCTTTGTTTGTTCATTCTTTTACCTTCATTTTGTACGCTTGAGAGAAAGTATTTAAGCAATTTAATATTACTTTGGTATTCGAATCTAATATTTTTATTGCGTATATTAACTGCACCTCACAAACAAAGAAGAATGCGGGCATTTTCCCCTATCGGCGGTCATCGTTGGTACTAGATGTCATTCGAAAGGGTTTTATTAAGTAACATTAATGCGGGAACCACAAAGCAGCCTGGGCTTGGCCTCAGTTTGACGTTCACAAGTTCAGCCATACGATTTCAGTGTTTCCTAACACAATGAAGCTTGGCTTCAAAATGTTGTTTGCAAAGAGAAAGTGCACAAAGAGAAAACGTAATGCTACGTAATGAGGCTCCAGAAGCCCAGCACAAGTCCAGATGTGCTGAACTTTTTCTTCGTGTCAAGCAAATGGGGTTGATTTCGATCGCAGATACGAAGTCAATCAGTCTGCCTTTGGCATTGGCTGTAATGGTATAAGTGTGTTCCTCATGCACGGATACGATGCAGAATATCTGAGTGTGTCTACATTATGGGCCAAATTGCGTATTATTTATTTATTAGTTGGACATAAATTTTCTACATAATTATGTACATAGCACTACTACCAGTGCAAACCCGACTCACCCCGAACGTTTCACTTAAGTTACATTAAGTGTGTTCACCGGGAAACTGCCTAAAAATGCTTTTGGCGTTTAGCACTACGCAAGTTGTAGCGGTGCGCAGGCGGTAGTGCTGTCTCGTTCTCTCGTTCTTGTGCGTCCGGTGGCTAAGAGCAAACAGTGCTCACCGTGTCGCTGGGTCTGATTAGCCAATTCGAAGTCGACGGTTGTAAGCCGATTATTGGATCCCATGTTCGCGACAATTTGAAACTGTCGTCGCGATTGGAATTTTTGTGGCGTTTTAACTCAATCGATTCACGAACAAGCCGTGCGATGTAATCCTACTCCCGAGCCAGTATCTTAGCCTGGTCAAATCTGATCCCATGGTGTTCGTTGGGATGGTCTAAGACATGCTCGGCTAGAGCGGATTTTTCTCGCTGCTGGTTGCTTACAGCATGAATATGTTCCCTTACGCAAACTTAGTACTCGACTTCGGAGACACTGCAACAATGAAATTATCCGAACTTTGAATCAGACCAATCTTACGCGCCGACTACAACGAACGAGACCGTTGGATCTAACAGCATAAGATGAAACCGCATAAATTGGCGGTATTGTAGGTGCCTTCGTTTGAGGGCAGCCTGCCACACGCGATTACTACAGAAGCTTGAACTTCTTGTTAAGGAAACTTAGTCGTAGTCTGACGGCGAACCCACGAAAAAAAAGAAAAGTTCTCTTAAACGGGTCGAAATACTTCGTCGCGTTTGACCATTGTATGATGACCCACAGCTGCAAGGAACTGCGTAAACACCTCGAGTTAGCATAGGAAAGCGATCTTTAGGTGATTGTAAATAATTTATCATCTTTTTTGGCGGTAAGAAGATCGTTTTCACACCGTATCGTTTTAGAATTCGACCGACTTTGTCCGTGACAGCTTTCACGTACGGTAGAAAGACTCTCTTGTCCAACTCATTGCCGTCTTCTTGTCGCGACAAATTTGGCTTCCATAACGTTGTCTTTTCGAGTAGTCGTTCGACTGAAGGACGTTGCCCACAAAGTTAAGTTCAGCGGCGAGATGCTCCGTATAACAAACATTGTGAGCATGTTGAATAAGTGTGGGTCAATAGATCTCAAATTTGCCGGATGATGGTGAGAGGAAGCATGTAGGTACCTGTTTGTGTGCCTTTTCTGTAAACTGTGTCCTAGTGTACCATCTGATTTCCGCGTTACTTTAACATCCAAAAACGCAATGGATCCATTCTGTTCCATCGTGAACTTTGTTTTCGGATGTTGTGAGTTAAGATGGTTCAAAAAACTCATTAACGCGGAAAATTTTCATTTCATTTCATTTTCATTTACTTCCACATCGATTTATTCTCCACATCGAAGCTTACTATCACGTCATCCCCCTCAAGTCTTAGACCATTCAGAATTGATACAAAGTGGGAAGAATCATTAATTTGATGTTCTGTCTTCCCAACCAATGGTTTCAGAACCCCCACCAAATGCTTTGATAGTAAATAGCAAGGCGCGTTGATCTGACTCACGAATGGTCGCATCGGATTCCCTTCTTTATGCACTTTTGGTAGCCCATATAATTTTGGTGGCTACGTGCAATATGGCACTAAGCGTTTAGATGGCAAAATCCCTTTGTTTTCTTGGATAAGCTGCTACACTTTCCTTAGAACGCGAGCTGTAGAAGGCTTTCTTGGGTCCCGAAGCAGTACAAGTGTACACATTTTTGAAGTTACCCAACTAACATACTCTTGAGTGTAAAGCCCTACAACCGTGAAAATCGCGTTTAAAAGACTCTTATAACGCTCTTAATGCTCTCAACAATAACTCTGGTTAATAGATTTAAAAAAGTCTATAGCATTTACGTCCTACAAAAAGAGTATATTTAGGCTCTTATAGCAAGAATAGAACTCCTATGGCGTATTCTTTTGAACACCGAACTTCTGCACCGAACTGTCAAATAAAACTCGGTGTTTGCGACAATTCCAGCGTGGTGTATACTCGGTTTCATTGTGTACAGATCGGCAAATACCGGACCCGTGCAATCATCACGTTGAGTCCAACTGCTCTGATTTCATTTTGTTTACTTTTTTTCATTTCGCAGGGTCATTTTGTTGCCGTCGGTTATTTGAACTTTTTACTTAAAATTAATTTTGATAGCTTTGAGTTTGAGATATTTAGTTATTTTTGATCGATTTCATAGAATTTCAGTCGTGTTGTAAAAAATCACGAATGAAAATTGAGTCGAAACGCCACTTCACGTACACAATCAAAGCTACACCCAGCCTCTACCGTCAAATACGACGGTGGCGAAAATTTTAATTCGGAGATCAAAAGGACATTGACATGAGCACGATTCCGTTCAGGTGTACGTGAAAAGAACAATCTTTTTCTGTATTCCACACCAGTTTCACGATTCGGTGTTGATAAGAATACGCCATCAGAGAGTAACTGTCTTATAAAAGGAGCCTTTTTAGAGTTTAAGTATTCTTTCTTTCATTCAGCTACCTCGTTTTCTGACGTGTTGTTGTAGACATTCATTATTTGTAAAGCAAAAGAATTAAGCATGGATAAATTTCACTGGAAAGCATATAAGAACTCCTCTTTTAAACGAAAGGTTCAAAACAATTTTCTGAAAATATAAAATAAAACAATTAGCTACTAGCGTCGCTAAACCATAAACAATAATTCGCATCAAATGTTTTGTAAGAAAAACAAGAGCACTGTGTTTCACAAATCCACTCCAGTCATTAGCTTTTCCGATCGAGGGAGCATGTGAAGGGGTGCCAGATGTCCCGCGAGCTTTGGGACTGTCCCGCGAATCGAGTTTCGTCCCGCAACTGTCCCGTAGAAAAATTGTCCCGCAATTCAGCCATACGTCCCGCGTGTCCCGCCGCCGATGACTAGGATTATTACGTTATAAAACTAAAATAATTATAAGTAGCCCAAATGTAACTTGCACCTAAAACCTAAACTTTAACCCCCTCTTTTTATTGCCTTTCTGCATTAGTTTTATATGGTACGTTTATTTACAGTGGTTGAAGCCAGATTCAACCACAATTAAAACTGTTTACATGAGCTTAAAGCTAGATTGAAGCTCGCTTAAACTCTGCCTATAAAAGAAGCTAGAGAGGTTGACGCATTTTATAAAAGCGCGATTAACTACCTAGAAGCAAAATTTGATTTCGGCAGCAATCTGCAATGCTTGTCGGCGTTTCATTTCAAGTTAAAGTTTGAATTTGAAAAATATTTAAATATTCTCTAAAATCTTACATTGTGAAATGTTAATACCGATTTGTTATTTCAATAGTTTATAAACCTAACATTGTTTTACGAATCAGAATTAAAAAATTTTAAAAATGAAAAAGCGGTTTATATTTGGGTGAGCTTTTTTTCAAATGTTCTCAGCACCGAATTTCAAAAAGGTTTGCGATTTTGTTTTTTCCTTGCCTATGTAAAATACAAGGTTCAAAAACAAGTTTTTAGTTTTATGAAAAATCACGAATCATTCCATATCTGTTCTAGAAGCTGAAATGCTAATAAAACCTGTAGGGAATTAGGTGTAGGGAATTTAAAGAATTTTGCAAGATTTTAGTGTTAAAAAAGTCTTTTATTTTTTTTGATAAATATTGTTATATTTATTTTGCAATCAATAAAGTAACATCCTCAAAAAAATATTTATAAACAAAACACTTTGAGAAAAATGCTTAAAATTTACTTTGTTGAATTTAACTGAATTTATGTTTTTTTTTTTTATTTTTTTTTTAAGAAATCTTGTGCATACTTGAAGTATTTATTTTTTGTTATTGTTTCCCCTTTTTTAAAAGGATTAACTTATTGATCAAATGTGATACTAAAGGGTGATTTTTTAAGAGGTTGAGAACTTTTTTTAAAAAAAAAACACAAAAAATTCGAAAAAATTAATGAAATATTTATTTGAATCGATAGTTTGAACCTTGCAATTTAATGTTTAAAGATAATTTCATGCAAATGTTGACCGCGGCTGCGTCTCAGGTAGCCCATCCGCTGAGTTCAATTTTGGCATACTCTTTCACACATATCGGCCGGTATCTCACGAATGAATGCATGGATGTTGGCTTCCAGTGCGTCAATTGAAGCGGGCTTGTCCCTATAGACATTAGCCTTGACATACCCCCACAAAAAACAATCTAATGGTGTCAAATTGCACGATCTAGGCGGCCAATTGACCGGCCCGAAACGTGAAATTAACTGTTCACCAAACTCGCCTCGCAATTGCGCCATTGTTTCGCCCTGAACATTTCGAACCGAGCACGAATTTTGATAGTAAAATTCAATAATTTGCAAGCGTTGTTCATTTGTAAGACGATCCATGGTTAAATTGCAAACCAAACTGAAGCTGTTTGACAGTGACACAAGGTACTAAACACACGTCAGCTGTCAAAACCAGTGTTGCCAAAACCAAACCAGCTAAAAAATCACCCGTTAAAAACGTGAATTAATAAAGGTTTACTTTAAAGGTTTTTGTTTTTGTTTTGTGCTAAAGCGTTACCTTCTCAGTGCTGACGTCACTGAGTGTCTCAGTCACTGACAAGGTAACGGTTTACTAAGATGAATTGTTTTTGCTAATAGTGCAATAATTTATGGCATAAATTTTTTATGCGTGATTATACAGCCATTATTTCTATGCGTTTTTCAGCATGTGCTTTTAGTGTCAATCAAAGTCAAATCGGCCAATGTAAGCAAGTGCAAGAAAATTTCGGGAAAACTAAAATTAATAATTAACTTTAAAAATGCCTTCAAATAAAAAAAAAAATGAGGAAGCTATTCCCTTTACGTCTAGGGGCATAAGGAGACTGCTGCGATTGTTGCAACAGCAAATCCTTCAAAAAAACTAATGACGTCGGCGGAGTCCAAGGCCCTGTGGTCCATTGTACGTCTTTCCTGTGAGGTAGATGACGACTTTTTGGCAATCGAATTTGCTGAAGTTCGAGGTTTGCTCTCTTACTCGAAATGGTGTAGTTATCATAAGTGTAACATGTCAGTGTTGATTCGGGACAAAGGGGCGGGGGTATTTGCCTGCTGCAAGAAGCAGTGCAAAAATAAAAGCCAGAGTAGAGCTGCAGGGACATGGTTTGAAAACGTAAAACTGCCGTTCCCTCGGGTCTTTTATCTTGTGTACTGCTTTGTCCATTAATTTCTGCCACTGAATATCTGTCACACCGAACAATTGTGAACGGGTTCAACTTGTATATACTTTCGAGGCTAAGGGGCAGATCGGTGGAGCTGGCACTATCGTCCAAACCGACGAAAGTAAATTCGGTTCCCGAAAATACCACAAAGGAAGACGTGTGGATGGCCATTGGATGCTGGGCATGATCGAAGATGGATCCGAGGATTAACGACTTGAAGTCTGCTCGGACAATGTACAGTCTGCTGAGGTAATGTAAAAATAAAAAACAATCAAACGAATTAATTGTGATTATATTCTGTTTGCAGGTACTTATTCCTTTAAAAAGGAAACATGTTAGGCTAGGAATGACCATCCACAAGGATTTCTGGAAAGTATAATATGGTTGTCAAAAATGATTGACAGATTGTCAAATGATTGACAAAAAAGTCAACCATAGCGATCCGGATAATCCCTTCGTGGCCCAAGACGGCACGCAAACACAACGAATAGAGTCACAATGGAGAGTTATTACACCAATGACTTCGCGAATTGGATTGTAGAGTATCAGTGGCGGAGAGAAATTAAAAAAATTTTTAAAGATACTTTCGAGTGTTTGCTTGAAGCAATTTTATTTGTGTACGACAATCACAAATAAAAAATGAATGCATTTTTTTACTGCTTTTAGTTTGAACTTCTATCCTAAATTGCCAAACGTCAAAAAACATTCAACATACAAAAAACCTGCAAAATATACCAAAATTATTTGTCAAATGTGTTTTTTAGCTTTTTTAGGGCGTTTTTGGCAATTTCTTTCGGTTACAACATAAAATATATAATTTAAAGCAAGGTTTTTTTAAAAGCAGTTTATTTTAAAACAAGGCGCCTCCATCTAAATGCTCTGAGTGTAATCTTATTCTTTTGAACACCGAACTGCCACACCGAGCTGTAAAATAATACTCGGTGTTCACGAGAATTCCAGCGTGGTGTACACTCGGTTTCCTTGTGTACAGAACGACAAAGTGACGAATTGCTTTGACTTCATTTTGTTTATTTTTTTTTCATTTCGTAGCGTGATTTTGTTGGCGTCAGTTTTTTACACTTTTTACTTAAAATGTAAAAAGTGTAATGACTAATAATGAAATTTCATACAATTTCAGTTGTATTGTAAATAGTCAGAAATGAAAATTGAATCGAAACGTCAATTCACAAACTTTATCAAAGCTACACCCAGCCTCCACCGTCAAATACGACGGTGGCATAAATTCGAGTTTGGTGTCGACACCGAACTAATTCGGAGTTCAAAAAAAGATTAACATAAGCACGATTCCGTTCAGGTGTACGAGAAAAGAACAATGTTCTTCTGTATTCCACACCAGTTTCACGATTTGGTGTGCCATTAATCTAGGTATATCACCGCAATTTCGAATCAACCACGCAGAGCCAGTGCGATCGAGTCGACTCAACTCAATTCTACTCGATCTGCTTGAACTCTGCATATAAACGAAAGCTAATGTCTTGTGCGCTAACTGGACGCACTCTTGTTCGTTAGCTGAATGCCCACTTGCTCAGATAAGAGTAAATTTCAGTTACACTAATACATTCACATTTTCAATAATTCTCCCCTTCATTATTATTTGGCGCTATTTTCGTTATAACGAGTCGAAGAAACCGAGGCGTCCGCATCTAGAGCAGTATGAGCCTTCAACGTCGAGGGTATCGAATTCGCACCAGGTCATATCGACGCAAGATTTTACAGAAGAGGTAAGAGCTTTACAATACTCGATGCGTGGTTATCTTGAGAGTCCACTTCCTGGGAGCCAATCCATTATTGTTAATCAGCAATTAGTCAAAATGATTGCAAGAGAATATCAACCTTTTAGTTTAGTTGAAGACAAGGAATTGATAGAATTTATACGCTTGCTTAACCCCAAGTACGCCTTGCTCTCAAGAAAGACTTTAACTCCTGCATTAATTCCCCAAATGTATAAAATTATAAAGGAGAAAGTGTGAGGCAAGGTTACAAATGTAACAGCTGTCTGCATTACCACGGATGCTTGGACCCGCAGGAATGGCGAAAGTTGCATTGTTGTTACTTCCGATTTCATTAGTGAAAAATCCAAGCTAGAATCCGTGCTTTTGGAATGTGTGCAGTTAACACGCACACTGCAAAGCACCTATGCACTGATTTAAAACGTTTTTTCAACGAATGGGAAATCGGCCAGAAAATTGCAGCCGTTGTAACGGACGATGTGGCTAATATAGTCGCAGCGGTTGCAAAAGACAACTGGAGGCATATACCTTGCATGGCTCATAAGCTTAGTCTAAAGATGTCGTAACGATGGAACTCCACCTACGACATGCTTCCCAGATTTTTAGCAATGAAATACCCAGTTGTTTCAGCTCTCGCACTTTTAGGGTTAACTTTGCAATGTCCGAAGAACGAAGAAAAGTCCTAAAAAGAGCTGGCAAAGTTTTTAAAGAATTTGACAACGTGACCACAAACATCTCAAAAGGAGAAAATGTTACTCCCTCCTAGGCACTCCTTGTTGTCGAGAAAAACCTTCCTGTAATAAGAACTTTTCAATAATCGCTCACATCCAGTTTATTGACTGGATTGCAGAAGCGATTTCATAATATCGAAGAAAACCAGCTGATAGGTGAGGCAACGTTTTGGATCCGAGATATATCAAACATGCTTTTAGCCGCGACTCTGTCTTTGAGAGAGCAAAAGATAAGCTGTGCAATAAAGCAAGAAGGATAAGTATACTGCAAGCTAGAACTGCACTTCACCGCCAAAGTCAACAAGTATTCAACCTGCCAGTACCAGCAAAATTCTTTTAAACATCATGACAAAGATGTCCAACACAACAGCTGCAGGAATTTTTGAGGTGGATAAATACTTACAGGATGCAAAACAGATCGAGGTGTCCTCGTCTTTATACGGTAGCGAGAAAGAGACTTGCTCTCTTTGCGACTTCGGTGACATTGAGCAAGTTTTTTCAAAAACTGGCCAACTGCTTTCGGAAAAGCACAGTCGCTTGTCTGCTAAAAAAGTATCTCAACTGGTCTTTTTAAACTTCAATTTAAGTTAAAGTAATTATACTGTGGTCGCAAGGTAAAATCCTCTAGGTCGATTTTCCGTACATTTCAGGAGACGTGTTTAAAGTTTTTAATCATTCTGGCAAACTGGGGGATTGCTATATCGTCACAATTTTTTCACAGAGATTTGTCTATTTTTTTCAACTTCTGCTATGTTCTGATATGACTTGTGAGCTAATTTATTGGTAATTAAGAAATAAGTAACTTAAGCTGTTATGATTTACTTGGTTTATGATCAAGAAAAAGCCAAAGTTGAGTTAAGTTGTTATTCCATACGAAAAAATACAAATCTGACAAACCAAAGTCAAGTTAAGCTGATTATCTCGACGATAATCGATCTAATCGGGAAATCGTTGTTCATTTAACTTTTATTTTTTCGAATATAATTTTTATGGCTATGAGACTGCCAATTTTTTTTTTTGACAGAATACCTCAACAAAATGTATCAAATCATAATTAGTTTTTATTTTGGACACAAAACAAATTCAATTTTTCTTCACGAATGAACAAGAATAACATCGAAAAACAAAAATAATTGAAAAAAGTGAAACATATTCGCTTATTAAAAAAAAATTTTAAAATTCCTGAAGAGATATTATAGTCGGAGAGTTGATGACAATTTTTTTTACTGATTTCAAAAACTTTCCAACCTTCATAAATTTGTTGTCCTGAGTCAGAAGATGACAAAAATGACATTCTGCCGCCTGGTACTGGGGGCCTAGGGAGCACCGACTTAAAGTTGCACAAAAAAGTAAGAGAGTTAACCAAAAGTAAGACGTCATACGAAGCTGAAATTTCGTATTAAGCATCTCGTAGCGATTCCAAATCATAAAAAATAAAATCATATCGGTAGACCTCTCGTACTGGGCGTGGCATAAATGCATTCAAATGCATTTTTTTTTTTCAAAAAAAAAAACGCAATATTTTTGTTGTAGAAAACACCTAGTCCTACAGTTTTTTCATATAAGGTTTTGAGCCATGCCCAAAAGAAAAACCTTAAATTTTTTAAAATAAAGTTTATTTAAAGCCTAATTTATACAAGATTAAGAAATAAATTTTACCATACAAGTTAGACCAGACTGCATTCTACATTTCATTCATACGAAGTTTTTGGCCACGCCCATTTTTAGGGGCCGATTTAGGGGCCGCTTGCTATAAGTCTTTGCGGGGTGCCGTGGCATAGTGGTGTGTGTGCTTACTACGCCGGAGGTCTGGCGAATCCTGCCATCATCACCTGAAAAAAAAGACTTATTCTTTTTCACGGTCCCCACCTCCGCGAGGGTTTGACAAGCCCTCTGAGAGTATTAATTGTCTTGAAAAACTTCTCAAAGTGCCGTTCGGATTCGGCAAAAAATTGTAGGTCCCCTTGTATGTAAAGAAATTAACACACCAGCATACATTGCTGCTAAGTTGGCCCTGGTTCACCTCGAGCTGTTGCGCCACTCTATTTATTTATTTTATTTTTTATGCTATAAGTGTTTCCCATGTTGAGCATGTATCCAACTTCGGTATTTTAAATTTTAAGTCCATCGTTTTAAATATCTCAGAAATATTTGAAAGACGTACTGGTACTTCAGTGACTTTTGTGTATAGTTTACCTATATACATAATGGAAAGATTCAGATCAGCACTTAAATATCCAGTATCACGCCGCGTATAATGGCTTTCTATGGCTGGAAACTATTTAATATGTTCCCTTACTTCAAGCTCCTTAGTCGAACTTATTTTTTTTTGGGGAGGGGCTTTCTATGCGACGAAGGTCTTTATATAAAATTGAGGGACAGGATATTTTCCTCTTGATCACACTTCTTATAAAACTATCAGTTTCACCGAAGCATTGTGTAAAATGTTTCCGGCATACATATAGATATACATTAATTTCAAAATTGTACTTGACAGTGATTTCACGATTTCGTTTGCGCTTATTCGAGTTGATTACTGTGTCGCTTTCTGTCTTCGACGGTCATTAAAGTGCCTCTGTTTAGTATTCCTCGATCGTAAGATACTAAAGACCAGTGGTTAAACAAACTCTCTATACCGTGCAGTAAAATCTTACCTTGACACTTTTTTCGACATTGATTAAATTCTATGCATTCTCTTGCTTTTCGTGCTTTTCCAGAATGTGTCTCGTAAAGTCGTCCACTATTTCACAACCAAAAAAACTTGTGAAATGCGGCAATCAAACTCAATTCGGTAATATACTCAATTTTCTTTCTACACGATACGCTCTGGAATACCCCGAAACATGATAGTGCATCATTTCCATTCAAAGGGGATTCCCCTAATTCATTCCAACATTTTGCTTGCACGAAAGGACATTTTAACACTTAGTTTTGACTTTTGTGATTACTCCGAAATTTTTAATTTTGCTTCAATAATGACAATGTTTTTAAGTCTTGGTATTTCCTTTTTTTAAGAACTACTTTATTTAAATGATCACAACAGCTTCAATACCCGTTATACCGTTCTTAAATTTTTTCGTATGTATTTTAATCTATTTGAAACGACAATGTCCCCGGTTAACTGATTTTCGAATTTTAATTTGTTTGGAGGACGAACTTCACTCTACTGATCACAACAGCTCAACTTCAATTATGATACCGTTATTAAATTTTTCCGTATCTCAATTTATTTGGAGAACAACCTAACTGGACTTATTCAACGCGACTACAATTTTGGTTAGGTCTACAATTTCTTTGCGAGTGGAATAAAAACTTTAGTACATATAGATTTTCATATCGTGAGTCATGTGATATGAATAACTCAATTTTAACCTAAGTCGACTTAGGCGGTTTTAACTTGTGACCACAGATATCATTTGATCAGTCATTCATTATATTATAATCTTGAGTCTTTTTTTTTTCTATTTCATCCTTAAAAAATCAAGTTACGTACCTAATTAAGTTTTTTGCGTTTTCTGTTTCTAAATAATGAAGTGGTTTTGCTTTTTTGTGTAAAACGTATTGTAGGTACAGGTACCTACATACTAACGTTTTTTCTTTTTTAATATAGGTACAATAGGTGCAATAGGCCTCCTAGGGAAACCGAGTACTAAAAAAATATCGGTTAACGCGATAATTACATATACCTCACAGGTGGTGTGGATATGCAATCTCTTTTTTAGATTACCTTTGTTGATTCCCATCTAAGCGAAATAAGCCCGCTGAAGCAATGTTGACCGAAGAAAACGTCCAATAGAACGTCCACAAGAACCTTTTAATTTGTGTGGTTTTCAATTTGTTTCAATTAATCGACGATGTTTTATTTGATTCGATGTCTCCACCGGTTACAAAGTTGTTACGAAAGGAATAATAGCCTAAGTCATTTGCCGCCAAAAAAACACGGACCAATAGCATAAGTTACATTTAGTATGCCCTGAAAAAGTTTCACGCCCTTCTTCTTTTTTTATAATTCTCTAAATGAAAAACGCAATTTAGCTTAAGCCTTTATTCCAAAACAATTTTCTTTTCTCCTTTAATCTCCACAAGGAGATATACTTGTGCTTATTTTCCAATCACATCGTTTGTTGGTCTCCTCAAGAAGTCAGGACATAATTAAACTTGTGACGTTATTGCGTTACAAACGATTGATGCCCAGCTGCGACCAAGTCGACTTGAGTTGTTATACCTTCTGCCGTTACTCAGATAAACAGAAAATAAGTAAGAATACAGATGCGGGTATTCCGTGAACAAAGTATTTTCTTCACTTATTTCGAGACATTTACCGTTATCAGCTGTATCGTATAGTGGGGTGTAGTGGGGTGTAGTGGGGTGCCGTGGCGTAGTGGTTAGTTTGTGTGCTTACTACGCCGGAAGTCTGGGTTCGAATCCTGCCATCGTCACCCGAAAAAAAGACTTGTTCTTTTTCACGGTCCCCACCTCCGCGAGGGTCTGACAAGCCCTCCGAGAGTATCATTTGTCTTGAAAAACTTCTCAAAGTGCCGTTCGGATTCGGCAAAAAATTGTAGGTCCCCTTGTATGTAAAAAAAAAAAAAAATTAACACTCCAGCATACATTGTTGAGAAGTTGGCCCTGGTTCACCTCGAGCTGTTGCGCCACTCTATTTATTTATTTTAGCTGTATCGTATGCTGAGAAACGTGCTAAGAAAGACGTGCTAAGAAACATCACACTCTTTCAATTTCAACAAAAGTAAAAGAGAACGGTAAAGTGGTTACTGTTTTGAAACAGTGTAAAATCTATTGGTAGTGTAAGTGTTTCGTTTTAATTCAGTGAAATCGAATCACGAGCAAGGAGAATTTTGGGAATGGCACTTAATAATGTTAGTGATCATGCAACAAAAAGTATTTTAACAGTTCGAGGAAAAAATTACGGGGAGTGAATTTTGTGATCAAGTTTATTTCATAAGGGTTTATTAGCCCAGTTTATTAGCCCCCCAGTTTATTATACCCACTCTATTCTGTGATTAGAGTGGGTATAGGTTTCATGTAAGAGTTTAATAGCATTTTTGTGGAAATACTGTACTGGTTTGAATACTGTATATACTCATATAATCAATTTAATAACTATGTAGGTATTCATATAATATTGAAATAATTATTGGAAAATCATGTTTCTTCACTTCAATAAAATTGTTCAAAGCGATAAGCCCTCTTATCGGATTGAACAATTTCTCTCTCTCTCTCCTCTCAGAAAGGATAACTTTTGCTACAGGTTATGTGCCCAGGACATTCTAGAATCTATAACAATTGCTTAAACAATTTTCGATTTTTGTTTGGGTGCTGTTAAGAAGGCTCCATGAAATTAGGCCCCAATTAAAAATTGCTTCTCCTTAAATTACAGGCACACCTCAAGTTACGAAACTTCGATAGCGGATGCGTTAGTAGGCCATGAAAACTTTTTGAATTTGACAATTGAAGTTTTTTTAGAGGCAGTTTCAATTTATACTTTGCAGGACAAGCATAAAGTTAAATTTGTAGAATTGCGTACCCTTGTGTTTTCCATAAAATTAAAGTTAATTATGATCTCTGTAAGTAACACTTTGGTTTTTTTTTAACTACGTACAAATGCAGGTACATACATACATAATTGACCTCTTAGTTTGCTTTAGGGCTAAGTAAAGTTTCAACATCATGGATGGGAAAAGAGTATCTTGCTCGGTTTCTGGAACTTCACGCAAAAAGCAAATTGTTTTCGATCAAATCTAAGATCGAGATTTTAGAGCGCTTAGATAAAGGCACGAAAAGAAAGAAAGAAAACAAGTTAACACGAAACCGTGCGTAACGTAAAAGCAAATTCAAGTGCAATTCACGTGCAAAAAACTACGTGCAAGTCCCTCAGCAGGAGTTTCTTCGGGTACCATCGTTACAAAGAACAGGCCTACATCTCTTATTAAAATGGAAAAACTTTTATTTTTGTGGATATAGGATACAGAACCGAAGGAAGATTCCTATAGGAATGATGAGGATTTGACTTTTTAAGCCAGCAGAAGATGGTTTGACAAATTCATAAACAGGTATGGTCTTCATAATAAATCGTGATTTTTTAGCTGGTTTGGTTTTGGCAACACTGGTTTTGACAGCTGAGGTGTGTTTAGTACCTTGTGTCACTGTCAAACAGCTTCAGTTTGGTTTGCAATTTAACCATGGATCGTCTTACAAATGAACAACGCTTGCAAATTATTGAATTTTACTATCAAAATTCGTGCTCGGTTCGAAATGTTCATCGCGCGCTGCTTCCATTTTATGGTCGGCATTCTCGACCTTCTGAGCAGTCTATTCGGAAGATTGTGTCCAAATTTCGCACCAAATTTACTTTGTTGGACATTAAACCACCAACACGTTTACGTACTGTGCGTAGTGAAGAAAATATTGCGGCCGTAGCAGCTAGTGTGACAGAAGACCGCGAAATGTCGACGCAGAAGATGGTTTGACAAATTCATAAACAGGTATGGTCTTCATAATAAAGGGTGATTTTTTAGCTGGTTTGGTTTTGGCAACACTGGTTTTGACAGCTGACGTGTGTTTAGTACCTTGTGTCACTGTCAAACAGCTTCAGTTTGGTTTGCAATTTAACCATGGATCGTCTTACAAATGAACAACGCTTGCAAATTATTGAATTTTACTATCAAAATTCGTGCTCGGTTCGAAATGTTCATCGCGCGCTGCTTCCATTTTATGGTCGGCATTCTCGACCTTCTGAGCAGTCTATTCGGAAGATTGTGACCAAATTTCGCACCAAATTTACTTTGTTGGACATTAAACCACCAACACGTTTACGTACTGTGCGTAGTGAAGAAAATATTGCGGCCGTATCAGCTAGTGTGACAGAAGACCGCGAAATGTCGATTCGGCGCCGTTCCCAGCAGTTAGGCCTTTGTTACAGCACTACGTGGAAAATTTTGCGGAATGATTTGGGCGTAAAGCCTTTTAAGATACAGCTGGTGCAAGAACTAAAGCCAGCCGACCTACCACAACGCCGAATTTTTGGTGAATGGGCTCTTGGAAAGCTGGCCGAGGACCCGCTTTTTTATCGAAAAATTGTGTTCAGCGATGAGGCTCATTTTTGGTTGAATGGGTACGTAAATAAGCAAAATTGCCGCATTTGGAGTGAAGATCAGCCAGAAGCATTGCAACAGCTACCAATGCATCCCGAAAAAGTCACTGTTTGGTGCGGTTTACGGGCCGGCGGCATTATTGGGCCATATTTCTTCAAAGATGATGCGAATCGCAGCGTTACTGTCAATAGTGAAAGCTACCGAGCGATGATAACAAACTTTTTTTTGCCCGAAATGGAAGTTCTTGACTTGCATGATATGTGGTTTCAACAAGACGGTGCCACATGCCACACAGCACGCGAAACAATGGCGCAATTGCGAGGCGAGTTTGGTGAACAGTTAATTTCACGTTTCGGGCCGGTCAATTGGCCGCCTAGATCGTGCGATTTGACACCATTAGATTATTTTTTGTGGGGATATGTCAAGGCTAATGTCTATAGGGACAAGCCCGCTTCGATTGACGCACTGGAAGCCAACATCCATGCATTCATTCGTGAGATACCGGCCGATATGTGTGAAAGAGTATGCCAAAATTGGACTCAGCGGATGGGCTACCTGAGACGCAGCCGCGGTCAACTTTTGCATGAAATTATCTTTAAACATTAAATTGCAAGGTTCAAACTAGCGATTCAAATAAATATTTCATTAATTTTTTCGAATTTTTTGTGTTTTTTTTTTTTTTAAAAGTTCTCAGCCTCTTAAAAAATCACCCGTTGTGAAGTTAAGTGGGGAGTCTGCAATTGCAGACCTTAAAGCTCAAAACAGATGTGCAGAAATTTTCGTGCAGCAAAAATAAATTACACAGGCTCTTATGGGGCAGGTAAAGCAAACTACTGCAGGGGTTGCAGTGACTGCACGATGTCTCTATTTCTAAATTTGGTGCCTAGTTTCATTGCAGCCATAATTATAAGAAAAAAATTTTAAATATAAGGGCATAAGTTTACCGCAGGTCCAAGTTTTTCTTGGATTTCTTATCTTAATATATGGATTTGGGTGTCCTGATTCCGAACATGCTATTAAAAATTGTCGGTCTCGATTAGTTTAGAAATTATAAGCCAAAGAAGTTCAAAAGGAGTGCGACTTTAACATACCCGTAAATGGCCACAGGCGCCTGCCAGACAACTGGCACCTACCCTTAGCGGAGCGACGAAGTCGCGTGAGCGGCTAAACCCTGCGAAAAAGGGAGTTGAAATTCTTTAAACCCGCGATGCGGGCCACCCAAACACTGTTGTCTCCAAAAGCAAATTTATTTTACAGCTAACCTTGTCAGATTTCTATAGCATACTCTTAGGCAGAAATTAAAAGTCAAAGATGGGGTATTTCGTATGGAAAAATTGAAACTTTGAATAGCTATAACTTTTAAACTAAACGAGACCGACAATTTTTAATAACATTCGTAATCAGGACACTGAAATACATATATATCCATAAAAATAACAATTAAATTCCACTTGGACCTACGGTAAACTTGTTCCCAAGTGCGTTTTCCCGCCTTAGTTTTATTGGTCGTCTTTTGTTTACTTTTTCATCCAGTTGACAAGTATATCAAAACGGGATGACAAACTTGTACAGAACTTGGCATAGTTAGTGTCAAAAAAGGGTGCACATCTGTTTTAGAGGCAGTGCTGCTAGCAGTGAAACGTGCAGACCCGCTGCTCATCTGATTTGAGCTTAAGGCAGCAAATTTGTTTCCAAAACTTAAAGATATAATTGAGAAAGGTCAATACAGCTCTAAGCAAGTTTTCAATGAAGACGAAACAGGGTTACACTGGAAACGATTGCCAACAAGAACCTTTGTGCCTTAGGAAATAAGTGCTGACAGCTTTAAAGAACGTGGAGAAAAAGAGTCTTCCAGTTATTTGAAGAGCTAACAAAAAAGCCTGGGTAACTTCATCTATGTTTACTGATTGGTTCAAGAACGAATATCTCCCAGCTGCTAAGGAGTACTGCTCTAAAAATAATCTATCAGAAAGGATTCTTCTTACCCTGGACAATGCCCACAGAAGAAGAGTTCCGGCGCCTGATAATGCTGGCCAAGAAAGATTTATAGCGAAACAGCTGTCAGAATTTTTGGACTGTATGGAAAGGGGTTTGAATATTTTCAAAAATGATCCAGATCGAGAGAGAAGCGAGAAAGCTTCATTCTTAATCTCTGAAATTATTTCATGCTACAAGGACCTTTACAAAAAAATGAAGCTAGAAGCTGCTCAAACCACTCGGACACAAGTCTTTGAGCCGTCGAATGCTAATCTGTCTTCTTCAGCGAATACTGCAGGGCCATCAGAACAAGAAATCGAAGCTGAATTAGAAGTTCTACTTTCAAGCACTGAAGATATTATGTAGTTAAAGTCTATCATTAGAATTTTTTGAATAATATCTAAATTTTTATTAGTTTCACTGTAACTACATTATTCCTTATTTTTATCCAAACCAATTTTGCATACACCCAGCAGAAAAATATTTTTAAATTTATTTTTAAGTTTATACCTAAATGGAAGTTTAAACTCCCACTGTAAAACCGGGAATTAGAGACACAATTTTGTTATCTTATTTTGGGAGCTCTTAAGACTTTCCATAGTTTTCTTCCACATTAAATTTTTTCACTTATAATATAATTTTTGTGTATGTAATTTACGCAGAGTTGCAAAGTATGAGCTGCACAGCGAATTGTCAGAATGTTCGGAAATGTATAATTGATTCCAAAACATCATCCGTGTCTGTGTTTGTCTCTTCACTGGGTTCTTCTTCGTTAAAGATCATTGCGTTGTCTGAAGTTATACTTTAAAAAAAAAAACTTATAATTCAGGTAAACATGCATGCCATGGTTTCATTATACAATAGCAGCAATGAGTATAGTTTTTTGTAGAGGAATTGAAGATTTTTTTTGGTAACGACTTATGAATATTCATGCTTCAGCCGAGACTATAAATGCTTTTAATTTGAACTTTAAAACTAAGAAGCAGTCTCTGTTGTTTTAATTTTTTTTATAAAATAAAATTTTGATTCCACTAAAAATTTATAAGAAAAATTAATCATGAAAGCAAAATTAAAGCTGAAACACAAAAAAAAATAATAATTTTAATTTTCGCGTATGAAATGTTAATAAAAACTATGTATTTTCTTTCGAAAATCAAATAAAAACCTACAGACGGACGGAATTTACTATTTAAACATTTTTCCGCTACATTGACTTGACTTATGAGCATTCAGAAATAGGTAAATTAAGAATAAACCTGTAGATTTCACTGAGCTGAGTTTGAAAATCGGCTAGTATTTCTATAAATTTTTCTTTTTTTCAGACTTAAAAAGTCTTTCTTCTTTGGTTACAATTTTTACGATTGATTTCAAAAATTCTTTTTTATTAAGTTCAAAACTTATTTTGGTTTTTTTTTGTCACTTTGTTTACGTTTGAAAAACTGTTTCGAATCAAGCTATTTTCTAAAATGTCTTTGTGCTCTGTGTCTGTGTGGTTTTGTAAATTTGTAAGTTGATTTCCACACATTCCGCAGTCACAAATACAACATTTTGATTTTGATTGACCTTGTCGACTTCTTTATCGCAAAAATGGTCCCTCGCCACCTCACAAATGTAGAAGAAGGCTATGATCTCTGTTCGGATCACTCGGCAGTCGTTTTGAAAATCGGCGGAAGTCAAGCAAAAAATGAGAGAGCGCCTAGGCTAACTAATAACCACACCGACTGTGACGGCTTTAGGAAATACTGCAAAGAAAATGTATCTCTATATGTACCACTTACAACCCCTTTAGAAATAGAAGACGAAGTCGATAAACTCGTTAGAACAATTCAAAACGCTGCTTGGAACAATACTTCTTTCCGGAAGACTAGAGTAAAGCAAAGCGGGTCAATTTACCCGCGCGAAATTGAAGAGCTCATACGCGAAAAGAGAAAGGCTCGAAAGAGGTGGCATTTATCTCGAGCTCCTCCTGATAAAACCATTCTGAATGGGCTATCTAACAAATTAAAGCACTTACTTCAAGATTTTAAAAGTCGCGAGATTACCAACTACCTCGAAAACTTGACTGCCAATAGAGAGTCAAACTATTCACTTTGGAAAGCCGTAAATTCCATTACAAAGCCCATAGTACACTCGGCGCCAATAAGAAAAGATAACGGTGAATGGGTAAAAGGCGACAAAGTGAAAGCAGATGTATTTGCAGAACATCTAGAAGAAACATTCAAACCGTTTGACGGGGAGCCGTTGGTTGACGATCTGTATCGCAATGCGGAACTAGACAATTATCGAATGAAAACCGTGACACTGTCTGAACTTCGTCAAACAATCCGAAATTTGAAGAATAACAAAGCTCCAGGCTACGACCTAATTACTGGGGAAATTTTGAAGGAGCTACCGAAAAGAGCGTTAGTCAAGCTTCTCTACATCATAAACGCATCAATGAGAATTTCATACGTTCCACGGCAATGGAAAGTCGCAGAGGTAATAATGGTTCCGAAACCAGGGAAATGCCCGAACGAAAAAAAATCATATAGACCGATTTCGCTTCTGCCGATTATATCTAAATTCTTCGAGAAACTTGTGCTCAAACGACTGCAACCAATAATTGAAGAAAGACGATTGATTCCGGATCACCAATTCGGCTTTAGGGTCAAACATTCAACAATTGACCAGGTCTATCGAATAACTAATGAAATTGAGAAAGCCTTAGAAGCGAAAATGATATGTTCTACCGCTTTTCTTGACGTATCCCAAGCCTTTGATAAAGTTTGGCACGAAGCCCTAAAATATAAGCTACGGAAAGTTTTGCCGGAAAAAATGTATGAACTCTTAGTCTTATCTTGACAACAGACTATTTCGAGTGAGATACGGGAGCGAATACTCAGAATTCAAAGAAATACAAGCCGGCGTTCCACAAGGTAGCGTCCTCGGTCCAACACTGTTTTTACTTTTTACAAGAGATGTACCTCAAGTAGAGACTGTAGCCACGTTCGCTGACGACACGGCTATCCTCGCTACGGATAAGACAGTCGAACTATCAACGGGAAAACTCCAACGCGCTTTGAACAAAATATGCGAATGGACAAAGGCCTGGAGAATCGTCCTAAATGAGACAAAATCAACGCAAGTAAATTTTACTTACATTTATAAACCCGGTACAAACTCCGTACGCAAGCGAAGCGAAATATTTAGGCATGACCCTAGACGCAAAATTTAAGTGGAAACCACACGTTAAAAAGAAACGCGACGAACTTGAAATCAAGCTACGAGAACTGAATTGGCTTATCGGACGTTATTCGAAACTAAACGTATTTAACAAACTGCTATTGTATAAGCAAGTGCTAAAACCATCTTGGACGTACGGTATACAACTTTGGGGTTGTACCAAACCAAGCATCATATCTACTTTAGAAACTTTTCAGAATAAGATACTAAGAGCAATCGTAAATGCTCCATGGTATATAAGAAATAGCGATTTACTTCGAAATCTAGGCAACCGTGACCGACGAGGTATGAAACTTTGCTCGCAAGCTTCACACTCGCCTTCACGGCCATTGCAACCACGAAATAATCCGAACTCTGGATCAGACAAATCTTGCACGCCGACTACAACGAACAAGACCGTTGGATCTAGCGTCGTATGAGGAAACCGCACATAATGACGGTATTGCAGGTGCTTTCGTTGGAAGGTAACGATTACTATGCAGAATTTATTATTATTATTATAACTTTATTGATACATAAGTCAATTACATAATCAATAACAAGTTTAGCACTAGCTACCAGGGCTTTTGGCTATACTATACAGAAGCTTGAACTACTTGTTAAGGGAACTTAGTCGTAGTCTTACAAAGATTGGGAGGTTTTTTAGTGAGTAAGAATCTCACACTACTATGAGCACGCGCGTTCGATTCTCATAGTGCGTATGAAGGTTTTTACCTACCCACGAAAAAAAAAATTAAAAATACAATAGTTTCTGACTTTGGGGTCTGTTTTTCTTCCCATTTTGAATATTATAACTTATGCACAGTCCATAAGTATTCATTGATGACTTAAAGAATTAACCTAATTACCTATTTATGTAGGTACATATGTATATGTAGATTGCCACAGGCAGTTCTTACAACATAGTAACGGTCATAACAACGGGCTTTCGGATCGCTTAGTTTGTAGATGAGATCTATTTTTTTCTCACCGGTAAATCTGACTGGTTAGCCAAAACTTAAAAAAAATAAAATAAAGGTTTCTCTCAGGTATTTACCAGAATTTTTTATTTTTGAGGTTATTGAGTGACTTTAATTGCAAATGACAACAAATAAGAGTTATATAGGGACCACTCAAAAGGTTGGGATTTATTTCTGATCTCTGCCCAGCCCATATATTTACAATCGTTTCCTGCATAATCTTCCCATTACTCGCAGCATGTAAATCCACAGAAAAATCATTTATCATCTGAACTTAATTTGAGAATAATGAACGAACTTTATCTGGAAGACTGTCAACGAAAAAACCTACCTGAAATGTACATTATTTCTAAAAGCTCCTACAAAAACGTATTCAATAGCGATTTTAATTTGTCGTTTGGTCATCCAAAGAACGACACCTGTAGTGTAAATGATTTATTGATTTATGCGAAGGTACTGCAGAGGATATTAAAACTACCGATTTGCTGTGGAAGCCATGAGGTCTGATAAAATAAAGGCAAGAACTATGAGCAATATTTTATATATCCCCATGGATCTGCAGCAAACAATACCTCTGCCAAAACTGAGCCAAAACTGATGACATCTAAGTGTTTTTATCTCAGGCAACTATGGTTCTACAACTTTGAAATTCACTGCATAGGAACCAATACAGAAAAGGCTTTTTTCTGCATATGGACTGAAGATGTCGCAAGCAGAGGGAGTAATGAGATCACCAGCAGTTTGTTAGTTGATGACTGTTATCGGAAAAGATCACCTAATCGTCTGGTCGGACTCATGTGTGCGCCAAAACAAGAATTTTCAAACCATCTGTTTGTATCAATATTTAATATGCAAAGGTTATATAAACAGAGTGGGGCAACAGCTCCACATATGTTGGTGTATTCATTTCTTTACATACATGGGACCTACAATTTTTTGCCGAATCCGAGAGCACTTTGAGAAGTTTTTTCAGGACAATGATACTCTCGGGGGCTTGTCAGATCCTCGCAGAGGTGGGGACCGTGAAAAAGAACAAGTCTTTTTTTTCAGGTGACGATAGCAGGATTCGAACCCAGACCTCCGACGTAGTAAGCACACTTTAACTACTACGCCACGGCACCCCATGCAAAGGTTACTTCACCAAAATCGAACAGAAGTTTCCCGAAGTTGGGCATTCCTTTTTGGATTCTGACCGTGATTTTGGCAGAATAGGGAAAGTTTTACGAAAAAATTCTACAATATATACCCCAGACGAGTACAGAACACTGATCATGAAGCTTCAAAATCACGCACAGTCATTGATATGACTCTGCCTATGTTTTCAAATTTTCTGAAATCCAAATTTGAGATATTTGCCTGTGTTTTCAAATTTTCTGAAATGCAAAGATCTCAAAATTACAAACTGAAAGAAAGATGAGCTGGATAAAAAATACCCTTTCGAGCTGGGATTCGCTGGATACGTGTGGAAGAATGTGGTTACTACTTCTATAAAGAGACTTTAGACGAAAACCTTCCATTTAAAAAGTAATCCTATTATATAAAAACCACAAAAAAAGAAACCCCCAAATAACAAAGGTTATTCGGAAGCAACAAGAAAAACACGCATCCATTTCTCCAGAAAAACGAGAAAATCTAAGAAGCCAACTTAAGTACGTAAAACCCAAATGCCGATATTTTCATGAGCAGATTCTTGAAGAATAGTCTTATACAATTTTTTCTTTTCTTTTAAAAATTAGTGTTAATACACTTTCTTTAATAGTAAAAATAATATTACAAAACTGAGTAACATTTTCACCTTTTTACCTCTTCGTTCTTAGGTTAGAACGAAATATATGATGATTCAGTTCAATATTAGCCAGCATGCATTGAAAACTTTATTGCAAAATTGCAACAAACGCAACGCTGAAGCATTACCAAAAGATCCAAGAACTTTACTTCAAACACCTATTATTACAACAATTCAGCCAATTGGCACAGATGAGCAATATTGTTATCGAGGCCTTCCATTTTGTGTGCAACAATGATTAGCTTATATTATTGAACAATAACATTTTCTAATAAACATCAACGTGGGCTGTTTTCCTATTTCTTTATTCCGAAATCGGGTTGGGGAAGACCAGCCTTATTCCAACCGAACTTGTCTAGATCGAAAAAGAGACGATCAAACTTGGGTGCTGCTCAACGTAGGGACGGGTAAACTTAGGACAGCTCATCTCATGGACCGGGGAAATGGTATGAAAAGATTTAATGGGATGGTCTCTAGCCCTACAACTGGGGGGAAAATTGACGATGGCTGTTGCGATCAGGAGTAATGTGAGTAGTGTGGTGAATCAAAACTTTTGAGTTGCCATTTATATCCTGTAGACACTGTATTTTCGTGTGTAGTAAATAGACATTGAAAGGGGCTAAGCAATTTGGGTTGTAAAGTAAATACCTAGTTGATATGGTATTGGTTGAAGAAATTTTGTAGGTGATTATCCGCATTCACGGTTTGTTTGAAAAAGATCATAACGCAATTTTTACAATTTAACGCATTTAAAATGGAGTGGGTAGGAAATGTTTTTCTTTTTCGTAGTTTTAAAAGAAGTCTGGTGTCATGGTATAGGTCATGGTCAAAAACTAAAATTTAAAATAAAATCCACATGTAAAGTAGGCAGGTAGGTTGCTAGATACATACATGTGTGGATCTAGATACATACATGTGTGGATCTAGATACATATATGTGGATCTATGTGGAACTGCCCGGGCAAATTCATGCTTGCTCATGGTCTGATTGCATTAAACTGACTTTGTGCGATACATGGCTCGCGGAAGGGACTTTCAAGGTCTGTCCAGATCTATTTTACCAGCCTTGCGTAATTGATGAACAGTTTGAGAACAAAGTTTTACCTTTTGTTTATTCTTTTTTTTACACAATAAAACGGAGAATACATATACGAGGACTGTAAACTTAGTTCTAAGTTCTGTTGGTATTAACGACTTTTTTAATAGACTTTAAAAAAGCAGAAGAAAATGCGATTCGCTCCTTTCTTCCAAGCACGCAAGTTCACGGGTGCTTTTTCCCAGAAAGGTTCAGGAACTAGGAATGCAAACACGGTACGGCGCTGATGTTCTTTTCAACACATGGATTAAAAAGTTCATTGCTCTAAGCATTAGCAGATGCGTTTTGCAATTTGTTTGAGGAAACCGAACAAATATCGAGCTTCTTACAATACTTCAAAAAGAATTGTGTAGGTCGACCTAGACGTAGTCCGCGATTTTGTTGCAGTATGTGGAATTGCAAGGAAATCGCAATAGCGAACCTTCCCAAAACAAATAACAGTAATACGTCTTGGCATAAGGTCTGGCTTTCACAAATTCACTAGCTTGCCAACATCCTACATTTTTAAGATTGTCGAAGTTTTGCGGTCCGAGCAAGGATGCTCTTTTGGACAAAATAAATGCAGGCGAATCTGTTCCGCTCTATTCCAGACCCCAGTATGGACGCAACAATGAAAGACTTCTGAACGTCATTTCACAGTAGATGTGAGATGATTATCTGACCACATGTTCTCATTATGTAGTAGACTAATTTTCCAAGATGTTAGCATGGACATGATGGTCAAAGGATAGACATGTGCACTCAAGAGGATACAAGCATCCACAGGTTTTCTAAACCAACCTCTGTCTATCAACTCCTACTCTCACCTCCCCGTGGTGAACACCGGGTGCCTAGTACCTCAACTGGAGATTGGGTTCCAACCCCTTTGGAAGGTTGTTGGGGGTAGCAGACGAGAGAGGGGGGGAGAAGTGTTTTCACTAAGGCACTTCTCCTTGCATCCGGACGGCAGCGGAGGAATTCCCCAGATGGAATCAACGGCGGCGTCCATAGTTCCAGTCAGGCCGAACTACTTAGTGAACACCTTATATGGGCTACTACGACGTATTCGGAGCTCAGGCCTATAAGGAGCGGGCTATCCGGCTCTCCGTCCTTAGAGCTAAGCAAAGGATCTGGTCCTCCAGGTTGAGGGTCGTGCCGTCGGGGTGACTTCCCGGCCACGTAAAGAAACACCAGTCACGAAGCAGAAACAAGCCTCGGATTCGGACGGATTTACTGTTGACGACCAATGCAAACGAGAAAAGGACAACGAGCTCCGGATCTGCACGTGGAATGTTAGGTCCCTTAACAGACCACGTGCAGCCGAGCAACTAGCGGAGGCCCCTAATGACTGCAAGGCAGACATTACTGCCATCCAAGAAATGCGGTGGGACGGGCCGGGCAAAAGAAGGATGAAAAACTGCGACATCTACTACGGCGACTGCTATCGGCATCAAAGACAGCGCCTATTTGGATGTGGTTTCGTTGTTGGAGGCAGACTCAGGCAAAAAGTCTTGAGCTTCAACCCTGTAAGCGAGCGCCTCGCGACGATCCGCATCAAGGCTAAAGTCGCCAACATTAGCCTGATATGCGCACATGCCCCCACAGAGGAGAAAGATGACGATACCAAAGATATGTTCTACGAGCTCCTGGACAAAACTTATGAGCAGTGCCCTAGCTACGACATTAAGATTGTCCTAGGCGATTTTAATGCCAAGCTAGGAAGGGAGGGCATCTTTGGTCGAACTGTCGGAAAGCATAGCCTGCACGACACGACCTCCGATAACGGATTCAGGCTGATCGACTTTGCTGCGGGGCGACACGTTGTGGTAGCTAGTACACAGTTCCCGCATCTCAATATCCACAAAGGGACATGGAGATCTCCCGATCAATCAACCGTCAACCAGAATGACCATATTGCGGTCGACGCAAGGCACTCCTCCAGCATCATGGATGTCCGAACTTTCCGAGGGGCCAACATTGACTCGGATCACTACCTTGTTGTAGCCAAGGTACGGCTGCGGATATCCCGACCAGTGCCAAGTAATGGAAATACTGTGAGGAAGTTTGACGTCGGCCGATTACAATCGCAAGAGATCGCCAGGTCCTTCTCCAACCGAGTCTCTCAAAACCTTCTACGAAGTCCTATGCAACAAGCATCAAGTATTGATAGCCAGTGGCAACATTGCCAAAATGCCATCAGAGACGCCGCCTCTGAAGTGCTGGGTTTCACACGACGCCCACAACGAAACCCCTGGTTTGACGATGAATGCCGGCAAGCACATGCAGCTAAACAGGAACCATACAAAGCGGCGCTGCACAGAAGGACTAGAGCTGCTCGCGAGCTCTACGAGCAGAGGAGGAGAGAGGAGCACCGGCTTCTCCGAAGGAAAAAGAGAGAGAGCACGAGAAGCGCGCGGTTCAAGAGATAGAGAGATGTTACAACAGGAATGAGGTTAGAAAGTTTTACCAAAGGATCAAAAGGTCCTGCCAAGGGTATGAACTTCGAACTGAAGCCTGTAAGGACCATCAAGGGAACATAGTTGTAGAATCGCAGTCGGTGCTAAGGATTTGGAAAGACCACTTCTGCAGACTGTATAACGGCGAGGACGAACCAAATACCGCTGTCAGGCAGAACGAACCATTCAACCCGGGCGAAGACGTTACCGACGAAGCATACGAACGATACCGCCCACCCGACCTGGAGGAGGTGAAAGTAGCTGTGTCTAAGCTCAAGTGCAACAAAGCAGCCGGAGCAGACGGCCTAGCTGCCGAACTTTTCAAATCCGCTGGCGATGAGCTGGTTAGGAGCATGCACCAGCTCATCTGCAAGATATGGTCAGAAGAAAGCATGCCCGACGAATGGAACCTCAGCATTGTTTGCCCGATCCTGAAGAAAGGAGACCCTCTGAGTTGTGCCAACTCTTAAGGAAGGCATAAGAAGGAATAAGTCTTCAAGTCTACAAGATCTTTTCTGCTGTACTGTGTGAACACCTGAAGCCGTTTGTCAACAATCTGATAGGCACATATCAGTGTGGCTTTAGGCCAGGAAAGTCCACCATCGATCAAATATTCGCACTGCGGCAGATTTTGGAGAAAACCCAGGAATTCCAAATCGATACACACCACCTCTTCATCGATTTCAAGGCCGCGTATGACAGCATCTATAGAGACGAGCTATATAGCGCAATGTCTAGTTTTGGCATCCCTGCCAAACTCGCCAGTCTGTGCAGGATGACGATGGAAAACTCACGCTGTTCCGTCAAGGTCGGCAAGACCTCACCGACCCCTTTGATGTCAAAAAAGGATTTAGACAAGGCGACGCGCTGGCATGCGACTTCTTTAACATCATACTTGAGAGAATTGTGCAGAACTCTCGCGCCAACACCAGAGGTACAATCTTTCAAAAGTCCGTTCAACTACTTGCATACGCAGACGACATTGACATAATCGGTAGAATAAAGCGTGATGTCAGTGAAGCCTTCGTGAGTATTGGGACGGAAGCGGCGAATATGGGTTTAGCAGTCAATGAGGGCAAAACCAAGTATATGCTGTCATCAAGAAAAGACACCCAACACCGACGTCTTGGACAAAACATCACCATCGACAGCTATAACTTTGAGGTAGTTAGGGACTTTGTCTACCTGGGTTCCGCTATCAATTCAGACAATGACACCAGCGCTGAAATCAAACGAAGGATAACTCTTGCCAATCGCTGTTTCTTTGGGCTAAGAAGGCAATTGAGTAGCGAAGCCCTCTCTCGAGCAACTAAAGTGTCCATGTATAAGACCCTCATCATCCCAGTCCTGCTTTACGGTGCAGAAGCATGGACCCTGTCAAAGGCGGATGAAAATACTTTAGGCTGCTTCGAGAGGAAAATTCTTCGGACGATTTACGGTCCCGTCTGCATAGACGGAGAGTGGAGGAGGAGATATAACATCGAACTGTACAGCGATACCGACCTAGCCAAAAGAGTCAAAACACAACGTCTACGATGGCTGGGTCATCTAGAGCGGATGGACACCAACGCCCCGGCCCGGAAAATCTTCGAATCCACACCGCAGGGACGACGCGGTAGAGGAGCACCGAGACTCAGGTGGTGCACGCAAGTGGAAGGGGACCTCAGCCAACTTCGCGTGCGAAACTGGAGACGGCTAGCTAGAGACAGAGGTGGCTGGCGAAGCTTGTTGGCTGAGGCCCAGGTCCACCCCGGACTGTAGCGCCACCTTAAGTAAGTAAGTAAGCATGGACACGTTTTGTGCATACATACAAGTCTTTTTGTAGGCGTGGTTGTACAAGCGTATTGACATGCATATATCTTGGGAAATTCAAGCTGAATAATGTAAACATGTGGGGAGGTATAAATTGTAAGGATATCACCATATTGTCAAAATGACATCGAAAGCTTTTTTGGCATTCTTCCTTTAAAGAGAATGACGTTGTATTTTTCTGCTTAACTTTGCTCTTAATTTGCCTGGGTCTTACACAGTCGTAAACAATGCGTGATGTTGGTTTGCTCAGGTTTTTTTAAAGCTTCTTGCCTTGAATCTACTGTTATTTGTTCACGGAAGATAGCTAGTTTTCTTTCCTTAAATCTCATGTACTTGCATACAAACAGTGTCTTTATGTTTGGTGCGATTAGCTCATTATATTGAAGGTATTTTAAGAAGCGCAATGATGCATTGTGCTGTCCTTAAGTAATTAGGATTATCAGATGAGCCAACAACTTGCATCTATGTGTTGTAAACAACATCAAATCGATATCGAGTTTGCCTCTAGTTCCAGAATTTCTCTTTGAAACGCCAAAGCAATTAGAAAAAGCATAAAACAATTTTTGTATTGGAATTGAGATTGAGAATTGCATTTATTCTATTTTTACTGTCTGTCTAAATATTTCGCTGGAAATATTTTTTCCGTTTATTTGATAGAATTAGATGATAAAAACTTTTTTCCGAAACATGTTATAACCCAAATCTGGTATAATATTTTGGTGTTAGTATTTTTCGAGCTACTTCTCCGAGTGAAGCGATCGATTCTTCGATGGTTTGGACAGACTTCGTCGCCCCCCTGGTAGGCCAAGAAACAGGTGGTGGGATCAGGTAAAGAACCTCTGTGAGTCCCGCCTGGGGATTGCGCCGGAGTCTCTTGAGTTGCTGGCGGAGGATCGAGAAAGATGGAAGGACCATTTAGCCACCCTCGCTCCACGAACGAAAGATGATGATGATGAAGTATTTTTCGAGTTTATTTTTTTGTATTCAGAAAATGTCTTAAATGTTGAATACGGTTTTTATCTTTTTTCAGCTTCTGCTTAAGAGAGTCCCGGGGGAAGTTTTAAGGAAATCACGTATGTAACGGGTGATTTTTTAAGAGGTTGAGAACTTTTTTAAAAAAAAAAAACACAAAAAATTCGAAAAAATTAATGAAATATTTATTTGAATCGATAGTGTAAATTATCTTTAATGTTTAAAGATAATTTCATGCAAATGTTGACCGCGGCTGCGTCTCAGGTAGCCCATCCGCTGAGTCCAATTTTGGCATACTCTTTCACACATATCGGCCGGTATCTCACGAATGAATGCATGGATGTTGGCTTCCAGTGCAGGTCTTCTGTCACACTAGCTGATACGGCCGCAATATTTTCTTCACTACGCACAGTACGTAAACGTGTTGGTGGTTTAATGTCCAACAAAGTAAATTTGGTGCGAAATTTGGTCACAATCTTCCGAATAGACTGCTCAGAAGGTCGAGAATGCCGACCATAAAATGGAAGCAGCGCGCGATGAACATTTCGAACCGAGCACGAATTTTGATAGTAAAATTCAATAATTTGCAAGCGTTGTTCATTTGTAAGACGATCCATGGTTAAATTGCAAACCAAACTGAAGCTGTTTGACAGTGACACAAGGTACTAAACACACGTCAGCTGTCAAAACCAGTGTTGCCAAAACCAAACCAGCTAAAAAATCACCCTTTATATCTCAGATCAACTGGTCTGGAGCTGCAGTTGACTGTGGCGTTGTTACAAGAGTGTTTGTTTTTACAGCTCTGGGGAAACTGAAGGATTGTGTTATTAAACACTATAGCTCGGGCATGGTAATGCTTTGAAATTTTTCGCACCTTCATAATACGACTTAGCAAACATACCACATAACCTTAATCCTAAAAAGATAAACATATTCTTTTATACTGAAAAGATAAACTTGCACCTATGAGGCTCACAATTAATAATGGGCTTTTTTATAAAATTAAACAAGTCTTTCTTTTAATTCTTTATTAAAAATTTTTTTATTGAATTAAGCAAAACAAAATATATATTATTAATTTTAGTAAATAAAGTAGAATTTTATGAGTGAATAACGTTGCTTCCAGTAGAGTAATTATTTTTGCATTGAGCTATAAACGTATTCAAAACCTTTCGAATGAGGCTCACTCTACAAAAGCACCTGTAAAACAAAGTTAAAGCACCACATGTTTTCCCACATTTTCTTCGATTAAAAACCCAATTCTTGGTAAAACAATGCACTAAATACTTGCGAACTTCATTATGGGCAATCCACGTCATGGTATTGTTAAAAATATAATAATATTCAAAATGGGTTGATGCCACGCTAGTTTTTAAGCTGAAGGAGATTGTCATTTTTGACATTTCGCGATTTGGAGCTTGACAGGGGTCAATTGGGAAGAGGTATCCAACAATTCGCATAAATGGATTGTAACATAAAACGAATATTCAGAGACTTTTTTTATTACCGTTATTTTTTTATATTAAGTTTGTCACATAGTTTGTAACACGGTGAAATAATAATGGTAGACCTCATGTCCGTCCGTCCGTCTGTATGTCCCATGTTTTTAGGCCTTACATTTTTAACTAGGGTGCTGAAACTTCGTACTTAGGGTCCACGTCATGCGAAGCAGTACAAGTGTAAAAATTTGAAATCCGCCCAAAGACACGCCCACAATCGGTCTAAATGTGTAAATATCTTCAGAGTTTTCAAAACTGTAAGACGTTCTAAAAGGCTGAAATTTGACATTTAGCATTTCCTGGTGAAAAAAAGACAAATTTAATTGGTTAACCTCCTCTAGTGGGCGTGGCATCTATTTTAAGGTTAAATTTTCAAATGCAGTTTACTCAATACTTTTGCTTGAAATTGAAAAAAATTTGCATAAAATTTTATGTGGAAGACGCTTAATTTCACATTTTGTTAATACAAAACTTTGGGCCCGCCCACATTTGGAGGCAGAATTGAAGAAAAATCTAAAGTTTTGCAGAAAAACTTAATTTCGACTGGCCTTGAGCCTAATTTAGGAAAGCATTAAACAAAAAAAGTAGCAGGTTAGGTAGACGAGACTTTAGTTCAGACTTCGTTCATATAAAGTTTTTAGCCACGCCCCCTTTTAGGAGTCGATTTTTAAAAAAATTGAATTTGAACCAAAAAATTGCATTTTTACGTACATTTAAGTGTAACTTGGAAATTTCTGTGGAAATACCTTATAATTAGTAGTTTGTTAGGGCGGTTAGACCACGCCCCTTTTTGAAGTTTGCATTTCTTATAAAATATCAAAAAATAACTATGCCATCAGCATTTTACAATGTGGGAGAGGATGGGGTATTCAACGGTCCGTTTTACGGACTGTAACTTCTGCGTACACACTGTAGCACTTACTCACTGGTTTTTTTCTCATGTAGGTACTTTGCGCTAGGAATGGTTATCAATTATAAATGCGGGTTTTTTAATTTGTTTTGGCTAAACCGTTTAACAAATTTTGTTTTAGAAACGTAAGTTAGGAACGTAATTTTCAAAAGATCTTAAAATTTTAGAGGAAATGGATTAAAAGTTTTTTCTTTTTTTTCGCATTTAAAAAAAAACAACGACCTGAAAGCTGATTTCAAACACTGATATTTCAGCAACACAGTCTACCAGAGAAATTTTAATTTTTCTGTTTGCTTCAAAATCTTTTATTTATGGTTTTCAAAATCCTACGGTGGTAATGACATTTTAGGGTTAAAATGATCCTTGATCAAGTGGCTGTAATTTCGATGTCATGGTTGGAGAAAAAAAAACAAGTTTAATAAATTCAAGTTTTGAATTGAGAGGAAAAAATTCAAAGAAAAGATGAAAAGAAAATTTTTTATGTCTTATAATTAGGTTTAAGCATTACTGTTGATGTTTGCTGAAGCACTCTAAACATAATGTAGCGTTTCTTCACAGGTACCACAAATGCTGTTACCTTTTTGGTCTTCTTGACTGCAGCAGTTCTGCCTTCATTATGACTTATGTTGGTCTGCACACCGTTCTCTGATTTTTCTGTTTCTAGCATCCCTGCTCTCGGTTTCTTTCAATACGTGCTTTGTTTTGGATGTCGATGCGTGTGCTTCCAAGACATTTCGGATATGTTTGTAACGAAAGCACAAAAAATATTAATAAATCGCAAAATGGACTTACCAAAAATATTTTTTTTACAGCCTTTTGACGATGTTTCACTGAAGAAAAGAGGCAAGCATTATGAAAATTGATGAAATGTCATTTTCTGACACAATTCTCTCGGAGAATCACTCACTTCAAGAGTATTTCTATGGGCAGAGCTTCCAAAACTGTGCTTAGACTCTGGTCTCAATAAACACAAAACAGTAAGAAAATTGTCTATGAATATGAGCTGTGTTGAAAATGTTGTTTGATTACTTTAGACCTAAGCTTAATTAGACTCGGGTTTAAAGAACGATTATGAATATGGGCCAATGTATTGTACCTACGCTTTACCGACATTTTAACTTAAAAAACTAATAAACTTTTACCAAAGAATAGGAAACTAACAACACACACTGCATTTTTCATAGGTACGTGTGTTTCTTCTCTGTTGTAAACAACAAGGTTGCCTTCGAGTTCGTATCGACCAATACACAAACGTTGTTATTGTTATATGTGTTCAAATTTACGTTTACAAATGAGATGTTTGACAATTCATATTCACGTATAACGAAATCATGATTATCTACACATATGTATACATACTCAGTTATAGGAAGATACGAACTCAGTTATAGAAACATGCAGAGATAAAAAGGGAATTCCCCTTTTCAGACCTCGAATTATCGAAGCTGACGCCAAATAATCACTTCAAGCTATCAAGACATTCGAGTTATAGAAGTTCGAGTTATATAAAAAAAATCCATTTAGATTTCGGTTTTGGCGCTATTGTCAACCAATTTTATTCGCGTTATCCAAGTTCAACTGTATTTTTTATTATTATAATTTAAATTTACTTTTATCTCCTGAAATTATTTTTTGAATTTTCTCACATCCGCAGTTTATTTCATTGATTTATTTATTAAGTTTATTTTCCAGTCATTTTATCTTATTAAATTTTATTTTAACTATATAAAACTGAAGACAAAAAAATATTTGGTTATTTCTTTTAATCGAATAGGTAATTTTCGTAATATAAATCTGCAAATATTTTCATCTACACAAACATGCATACGATACTACTATATTTTGTACAGCCTCATATCAACCCAGAACAGGTGTTTTATTGCTCGGATGTCTACACATTTACATACACAACACATCTGTAATTATACAAACTTTCCTTCTTCATTCTTAGGGGCTAGTTATAGTGATAAATATTATTCTGTGTAAAAACCAGATATTCTTTTATTAATCGTTAAAATCCTCAACCGGGAGAGGCTAATTCTAAAAATATAAATAGCAGCTAGCAATGAGCAGAGGAAATCAGATGTGCACCTATTTATACCCCATCCTATAGGATAGGAGGTATATTAAGTTTGATTCATAGTTTGTAACATAGAGAAATATTCACCGTAGACCCCCCCCCAAGATCTTAAGGGCATATGATCGAGACCGTCCGTCCGTGTGTCGGTAGTTTTTAGGCCTTAAATTTTGAGCTAGGAATTTGAAACTTAATATCTGTTCTTTCTAGGTCCCGAAGCAGTACAAGTGTAAAAATTTTCAAAATCCGCCCACTGACACGCCCACTTTACTTATTAGCATGAAAATTCAAAGTTGTCGTAGGAAGCTGAAATTTGGTACGCGTTATCCTCGCTTAAGTATATTGTCACTGGCATTTAAGAAAAAAGCAAAAGCCATCCCCTTGTAGGTGGGGATGAAATGAATAAATTTTTGCCACGCCCACTTTTAAGGGCATTTTTAAGTATAAACCAAATTTTTAATGTGAAAATGCAATCAAGACGTGTATATCACTTCTGATAAAAAATGTAAACAAAAAAACGATGTAATTGAAAAGGGGTCGATGCCACGCCCCTTTTTTAAGGGAGAACTTAGAAATTCTAAATGCAGTTGAAGTTAATAGAAACTGAAATTTAACAACCAAGATTTATGACACAATTCGGAGCTTGAAAGTGGTCAATTGGGAAGGGGTATCCAACGATTCGCCTAAGCGGATTGTAACCCTCCCACTAGTTTTATACAGAGGATGTGGCATCAACCTCCTTTAACAGCGAAGTGTTTAATTATTTTCAAAACTCTGTTCGAAATATGACGTGCGTGGAAATATCGCTTCCTCCGGAGCATTCGCAATTGACAAGAAGGAAGGATAATATTTTGGTTTATGAGCTTCGGATTTTCCCGTAACATTAGTTACGCTAACGTAACATTCAGTTAGCCTCGAAGCACATGGGCACCTTAGTCATTTTATTCTTGTTCTACTTAATTATAGTAGAATACCCTTGCTGCACACAAATCCAAACCTCTTAAGCATTTTTATTTGATCCCAAATGCTTTGGGATTGAGATATTTTCTGCTGAGGGCATTAATTCTTTGAAGGCTCCTGCAATGGCCTTCTTAAAATCCATTACAATAACCTGTTGGTCTTTCGACTAATTAGGCAAAACACAAGTGGTACGACAGTAGCCTCAATTTAACCCTGAATAAAAAATAATTGCGTAAAAATGGATGGTACGACATAAAGTGTTCCGTCCACCAGACAACACTTGCCTCAGTGTAATGGGACGTTGATTTGGCCTAGTGTCGTTGCTGGCATGCTGGTAGCCATCCACAGCTCGTCGGAGGGCGCGGGTTCTTGACACTGTTACGTTCCCAATCACAAGATCATGCCAGTCTTGTCTGACATCACGGTGTTAAGATGTCGCGAGAAATCTCCCTTTACCCACCGTACCATGGTTACTTCTCTCGCTAAGTAACCCCTTAAGTTGGCATCTTCTTCTTCCCTACATGACCGTCCTTCCCTTCACTATATCTTCCTCATCCTTACATCCCTCCTCAGTTAAAAACCATGTTTAAATTTCCTCATATAATTTCATGTTTTAATTATAGAATTCATTGTTAAAATTTACAAAATTATATTTACTTTATTTTAATTTAATTTTAGTTTACTTAAGCTTTTACTTTAACTTTAGGTTTTTTTTTAAGTTAATTTTACTTTAGCTTTACTTTAGGTTTTAATTTACTTTAATTTTATTTTAGTTTTAATTTAACTTTCAGTTAGCTTTAATTTCTTTTAAAATTCCAAATAGATGTTGCTCCCACGGCGTTTGATACGTATTTTACGTATATAAATACCTATTACCACTTGACAATAATTTTAATTTAGACACTATAAATGAACTTTAAATGCTACCCGGAATTGGTTTCAAAGTCTACGGTAATGTATATATACATGTACTACACGCATATATGCACTTTACATCGCCAAATAAACTCCAAAATTTACAATTTAAATTTACATAAAGAAACAAAGCAAGAAAAAAACTCAAGACAATGAAAATTATCGATTGCAATAAGATAGATAAAAAAAAGGTTATCTTCCGCTGCCTGAACCGGGACTGAACCTGGAACCTTCGACGTTGTTTAAAGAACGGCTCCGCTAACCGCTCGGCCACCAACGGCTTATGTAAGCGGTTGCCGAACTTGGCCGTTAAGCCGGTGTGGTGTCGAATTAAAATTCGATACAATTCGAATTAAATCCCGCCCTGGGATTTACGTTCCTGGGATTTTTAAAAGGGAATCTGCAGAACGATAATGCCTCGCTCTGACTGTAGGATTGTCTCCTTTATTCCCTGTGTGTACGCCTGGTAAAAAAATGGAAGAATGTAAAGTTTCTTTGTTTTACTTTGTCCTTCGATTCTTTCCTACAATTACAGTCCTTTGTTAACGTTTTGTTCACTGTCCTCCTTTCTTTCGTGTTTTAATGTTAAGCTTTGCTTTTAATGCCACACTTCTTTATTAAAATATACTTTAATTCCAAACTGGCAGATCAAACGAAACACCCACTGCCTTTACAATTCAAATTAGTAATGAAGCTGTGCCCAGAACTTTCGTCTAGCCGAACTTCATTAGCGGCCTAGAAATTTCCCTTTTCGAATGCCGTTTTCCTTTTGGTGTCAGCGCGAGAGTGGATATAACGCAGAAAACGTTTCTCACCACTCTCTCGTTCATTTTGCTCTTTTCGAAATCCAATCAAATTTCGACTGCATGTGCAGACGAGGTGTTAACTCCGAATAACTAAGAAGTAAAAATTCGATTGTAATTCGGAAAGACAAAAACAGCAGCTGACGATCACAATCGGACCGGATGAACATAGAAGACTAAAGTGACGGACACAATGTAAACATTCGAAATGTCGGCCGGCTATTTTGCACGAAGTAAGTTTTCGCAACATCAGGTAAAAGCTTTTAGCTACAACGGAGAGCTTAAATTATATTGAGCTCTCCGTTGAATCGGATTTCACTAAGCACGAATAATAGCCCGTTGGAAATTTGTAGATCCTGCGGAATAAAAGCTACCTCAAGCGATTTCGGCTCTTTTAGTTTATTGGAGCGTTTCCTTGCTATTTTATTTTTAAACGCTCAACAATTTCCCTCTGTCCGAACTGTAACTTCCCATTTTATTATACATGTCTTTAGAAGCGGTAAAGCATCCGTTTTAGTACCCGCGTTAGTCGAAATAAAAAACGCATGGAAATCGTGACCGGGAACATGACCAAACGGTCCCTTCTTGATAAAGAACTTCTATTTTATTTGTGACCATTTCAGATCTACATACCTTTTGGTAGCTCTTCCTCTTTGCACGAATCCAATTTTGTGTCGTCCTGTAGGACCAGTTTCAGGTTTTCCTTGTTGCTACTCAAAACTTGTAGTTCGATTTGATAAAATTTGTTGTTCTGTTTATTTTTTAAATTGGGTAAATCAATTTCAATTTATTTACTTTTTTTAACGCTTTTCTGCTTTGTTAACTATAGGCTCATACCATGTCCCCACCGGGCAATAATCAGCGATTAATATAGTTCTTAATAACGGGACAAATAACGGGATTTATAATATAAATTTAAATCCTCTCGGCAAACGCTTTAAAATAAATTCTTTCATAAATCCCTCTCAAATAGGTTTTACATTAATTTTTTTACAAAGGAAATCTTAGTTAGATTAAAAATGGCAGAAAAAGAGCGCTCGTGTAAAATAAATCCTATATTTTGCCGGTGGAGCCACTTTGGGATTTATTTTTAATCGTCTCCGCTAATCTTCCTTTTATTGCCGGTCGAGACATTATATTAATTCTACTTCACGAGAACTAATATTTGAAAATTTTTCGATACAAAATCAAAGCAATTTATTTAAAAATGTTCAGGTAAACGACAATGAGTGTCAAAATCAGGATTTTAAATTCTGGGAAAACGGTTCGGTCCCAAAGTTGGCAGCTTGCTGTATAGTTTAGTTTAGTTAGTTTTTTTTTAGTTAGATAGACTTTATTTACTTCATACAATTTTTTATTGTTTACAATCTTACAGTTTATGCTCAGTCATTTATGGTTTGGCTTAAGGCCGTCTACCAACCAGATTGACAATCAAGTTTTGTACAATCAATAAAATAAAATATATAAAAAAGAAAAAACGAAAAGAACCAAAAGTAATCAAAAATTGCCTTCCAAAATGCGGTTTCTATAGCTGGTTGCAGTAACAGTGTAGTTGTACAGGACCTCCCATCCCATTCTGCCATTCAGTATGCTGAGTACCTCGTCTAAGTCCAGTGAAGTTGCGCCGAAGTATGTCACGCGGAATTCTCTTAAAATGGGGCATCTTCCTAAAAAATGGTGTACGTCCTCTCTTTCTTTAAGGTTGCACAGATCGCATAGAATAGGTAGATCAGGTCGGTGGGTATAAAGTGGAGACTTATTAGATGCCTCTAAATTTAAAAATTGTACTGATGAAATGCATAGAGTAGCGATTATGAAAGTAAGTTGAGCCGTTTTCAATGAGGTTGAAACTCAGCCTGCTGTTAATCAATCGGTGTTGCGATGTGCTCCAGCACAATCTCGACAAGATATACAGTTTGCTGTACATCGGCATAGTATGGATCTTCCGGCAACGGAAATCACCATATGTGTTGACAGTCACGCAGCACTGAAAGTGTTAAAGTCCTGGACTCCAATCTCGAGTACTCTAAGTGCGTCAAGGACTGCCTCATGATAGCACTAAGAGAAATAAGCCTTCACACAGTTCTACTATGCTGGGTTCCTGGGCACGTTGGATTGGAGTGGCCGGAAATGAAATTGCGGGCGAACTGGCTAGGAAAGGTTCTGATATTGACCCAACGTTGGCCGACCGACGGGTATTTCCTCCTTTCAGCACAGCCAAAATTTCATTGTTTAAAACACGGTCAAACTAGCCTGAAAAAATACAAAGATCCTTCTATATCTCATAAGAACGCTCGTTGGTGCAGTCACAGGATAGGATACTGCATCATTGGTGTCATGGCTACACGAATGGGAATCTTTGCGCTGTAGAAGCTGTAAAGCACACTCTCTGCCACTATCTCTCCAAAAACGACGCCTAACCTTTTAAGGAGTCAGGTTCTTTGATTGCCTGAACGACCTGGCAGGAATATCACTACTAGACCTTGTTTAGGTTAGGTTAGGATGGGTGGCTACCCTGCTAGATAGGGGCACACTTAGACCAAGGGAGGTCCATTGTGATACAACTTGTAGGACAACAACCCGTTTGGGTGGGAGGGGTCTAGGCAACCAGTGACGGTGTAAGCCTGTACCGGTCACCAATCAATCATTGATTGGTTGAAGACTTACTCGAGGGTAATGTGGGCTGGGGGTAACACCGTTACGGTGTGAACCAACAGTAGCCAGTGAGAGACTTCCTGAAGAAAGGGTGACTTCAGGAACTAAAAAAAATAAATAAATAGAGTGGCGCAACAGCTCGAGGTAAACCAGGGCCAACTTCTCAACAATGTATGCTGTGTGTGTTAATTTCTTTACATACAAGGGGACCTACAATTTTTTGCCGAATCCGTACGGCAAAAGAGAAGTTTTTCAAGACAATTGATACTCTCGGAGGGCTTGTCAAACCCTCGCGGAGGTGGGGACCGTGAAAAAGAACAAATTTTTTTTTTAGGAACTACTAGACCTAAAAAGATATATTAAAAGGTCTGGCTGTTTCTGCTAGTAGACATATGCACAGGTATTGTATGTAGGTCATACAAAGGTAACCAATGAATCTGGCCACCAAGTGAACTTGCACCAAATGCAAGCAACCCTTCCAACCTAAACTAATCTAACATCATTAATCTAAAGTATAAATCCAAATAGAATGGCTGCTAATAAGGATCCTTGTGGAACTTCTAGGTCGACATCAATATCATTAGATACTTTATTGCCTACCCTTACCTTTTGCAAGCAAAAACAAAACCAAATTAATTCTTCGTCGTCAACCCCCTAAATCTTCAATTTCTTGAACAGTATATTACGATCTATCGTTTAAAACGCTCTCTTCAAGCTCAGAAATTTAGCTAAGTTTACTTAAGTAGCTGCTTTTATTCAGCAATCACGTAATTTAGAGTAGATTCACAAGAATGATTTTTTTAATTTTTTTATTTCTTTAATTAAAATGTTGTTGTTTTCAAAATATATAACAAATTGAATTTGAACCAATGTTTCTAATATTTTTTTTCGTATAGAGGTAGCATATTCCGGGTCTGAAGTCTTCAATACATATATACATACATTTTCTGTGACCGCTTATTCTTAGAAAGGTCGGCTTAGTGGTCATTTCATTGTTTTCGATCCTCCGCCACCAACTAAAGAGACACAGGTGCGATCCCCAGGCGGGTCTAGGAGATCTGCTTTGCCTGATCCAACTACCTGTTTCTTGGCCTACCAGGGGGCGACGCGCTCGCATCTCGGCTAACATAACCGGTCTAGGAAGTCTGTCGTGGGGCATGCGAACGACGTGTCCAAACCATTGAAGAATTGTTCGTTCCACTCGTAGAAGTAGCTGCTCAACATTAAGATTCCCTCGAATACTGACGTTTCTCGGTCTATCCTTGAGAGTAAGACTAGCAACGCACCTCAGAAATCTCCTTTCGGCAGCTTGTACCTACGATCTAGTTCTTTCGGTCATTGCCCAAATTTCATGACAATATCGACAAGATATAAAGCTTGCTGTACATCGGCATAGTATGGATCTTCCGGCTACGGAAATCACCATATGTGTTGACAGTCACGCAGCACTGAAAGTGTTAAAGTCCTGGACTCCAATCTCGAGTACTCCAAGTGCGTCAAGGACTGCCTCATGATAGCACTAAGAGAAATAAGCCTTCACACAGTTCTACTATGCTGGGTTCCTGGGCACGTTGGATTGGAGTGGCCGGAAATGAAATTGCGGGCGAACTGGCTAGGAAAGGTTCTGATATGGACCTAACGTTGGCCGACCGACGGGTATTTCCTCCTTTCAGCACAGCCAAACTTTCATTGTTTAAAACACGGTCAAACTAGCCTGAAAAAATACAAAGATCCTTCTATATCTCATAAGAACGCTCGTTGGTGCAGTCACAGGATAGGACACTGCATCATTGGTGTCATGGCTACACGAATGGGAATCTTTGCGCTGTAGAAGCTGTAAAGCACACTCTCTGCCACTATCTCTCCAAAAACGACGACTAACCTTTTAAGGAGTCAGGTTCTTTGATCGCCTAAACGACCTGGCAGGAATATCACTACTAGACGTAGTTTAGGTTAGGTTAGGATGGGTGGCTGCCCTGCTAGATAGGGGCACACTTAGACCAAGGGAGGTCCATTGTGATACAACTTGTAGGACAACAACCCGTTTGGGTGGGAGGGGTCTAGGCAACCAGTGACGGTGTAAGCCTGTACCGGTCACCAATCAATCATTGATTGGTTGAAGACTTACTCGAGGGTAATGTGGGCTGGGGGTAACACCGTTACGGTGTGAACCAACAGTAGCCAGTGAGAGAACATAGATGAAGGTTGGAGTTGGAACGAACACGGAATTATAAACTGAGATCTTTGCTTTCACTCCAAGCTCAGCTTTCCTGATGACCGGCCGGTGCAGTTCCTTTCCTGTTGCTTCAGCTTGACCATCATCATTCGTGAAAAATACCCCGAGATTCTTAAACAATAGAACTCCATTTATGTACAGCGTACACTGCACAAGAGCTCGAGAAACAACCATCACTTCCGATTTGTTCACGTTGTCGTTAACCTTCGTGCCAGCATCACCACAGACGGCTGTAAACCTATCCAGTGATCGCTGAAGTTCCTCCTTAGATGAGGCGAGAATGACCAAATCATATGCTTGATGGCTAATCCTGGTGGCAGCCAATTCGAAACATGCACGCCAAGACTGCGCTTCATCATCCAGTCTAAATATGCTATGAAAAGAGAACACATCCCGACAGAACACAGTACGACAGCACACAGTACGACAGAACACAACCCTGTGCAAATCCAACGCACACATCAAAAGGACGGGAGTTGAAAACATTTATCCAAACACAGCTTCTGCAGTTCTTATACGAAGACTGAATGGTGCTCAGAAGAGGCCCACTCAGTGCATAGTCCTGCAAAACTCTCCAGAGTTTATCTCGAGTAACCCGGTCATACGCCTTTTCCAAATCTACACAACACGCGTAGACCGACTTGGCACATTCCCATCCCAGGCTTTCTCAAGAATAACCTTCAGAGTAAAAAGCTCGCGACAAGGGCTCGATCACAGCAAGTCCAAAGTCACCGTCTTTAATCCTGGTAAGGGTCTGTTTGTTATAAGAACCCCTTGATCGCAAGCTTATTAATAAACATATTCATATAATGTGTTTAAATAAAGGTCAGTTTAAATCTCAAACCAGCAAGCATCTGATGCCTCTTCAAGCAAACATTTTCCGAATTGCTACAGTTGGCCCCTTAAACTGTGTTCTAACATATTTTTGTTAAAATAGACGGCGCGATGCCGATCATCTAAGAGCGCTAGGGGAAAATAAATTCACTTTGGTTTAATTGCTTCTCCGATATTTTTTTTTAAGTAAACAAATAAATCACTTTTTTCATTTATTCATCAGATGAAAATACTCAGTTTTGTAAGCATTTAAAATTTCTTGAGAGAGAATACCTTACTTACTCTAGCCACGCGTGAATAAATATTATCCACAGAAAGTGTTGTGTAGGTAAACGCAATGGAAAAGTGATTGTTCTGAAAACAGTGGCATTAGCTGGCCCGACTTTTACATTATATCCTGCTGCTTTTCAAAAAATAAAGCTTCAAATCTTGTCAATATTTATTACCCATATAATTAATTTGTCAGTTTTAAAACGTGTTTGTGTGTGACTGTTGCAATACAAAAATTATGTGTCGGGATGCCTCACCTTAAACATATTCATACAAGAAATATTCTTACCTTACGCAATTGAAGTACCTATCTTATATCAAAAACCTGTGATGTGAAATTAATAATATCTATGCGTCATCTACTTTCTTTTTTTGTTCCTACAGGACGCGCCCTAAAATACACACAATCAATTAAAGGCTAACAACCGTTACGACTTTCTTGTCACCAGTAATAAAAATATATTGAAGTTGACTCGCCTACTTGCAGCTTATAAAATGGTGCCTGTCGGAAGTGCCAACCAAACCTCCAGGGACTCTACCAAAGTTCCCATTACGCTGACGACAATGTCATGGTCCTTATTTATGGATTTTCCTGACGTTAACGTAACTCGGAGTCTAATGCAAGTAGACAAATTAAATATGTCCGGAACATTGAATGGAACTGAAAAGACGACTGCTTTTGGTTTATGGAACTTGCCGTGGTACAGGGTGGTAGCTGTTTTAATTTTCGTACTTCTAATTTTAATAACCGTGGTGGGAAACACTCTGGTAATTTTGTCAGTTTTAACAACAAGAAGACTCAGGACCGTGACAAATTGCTTTGTGATGAATCTAGCAATTACTGATTGGCTTGTGGGGACATGTGTGATGCCACCATCTGTTGTTTTATTTATTGTTGGTGAGTATAATCAATATCATTTAGGTATTTGGCCTACAAATTTGATCATAAATAAATTAAGTTAATTACTAATTGGCAATTGGCGGCACATTCAATGCTCTTTGATTAGATTTTCGCTATAGGTATGCTTTGAAATGAAATCTGATTGATATGCTAGTAAATATTTTATGTGCTTATTCTTATTTTTAACTTTCTTCTTAATTTTATACCTAACCTACTCAGGATTTATTAATTTTATTTTATTGGTTGTAATGTGTGGTGAAAGAATAACCATAGTACACGCTTTCAACTTGGAACCTCAGGATTCAACCGTGCTTTAATATGCCATTGTGGTAAGAATTAAAAAAGTTCTTTACCAACCCATTGCGCGCGAGGCTTGGTAGGGTTGCTAGCAGCCCAAGCCACCAGCTCGCATAGGCCTACGACGGCCCTTAGCGTCACCCTATAGGGAAAACCTGTAAGGTATAGGAATGCTAGTATAAATATGATAGTTAGTTGAAGTATCCTGAGCTTCGAAGAGACGCTTGGCCCAGCCGGAGTCCCTGCTTAACTTCATGATATCCGCCACTGATGTTCTTGCAAGCTCGTCCAGCTCCTCAATGAAGAATTGGCTCTGAATAAAAGACGTTGCCTGCTGCCTCTTGGGCATTGGCAGAGGAGGTGTTTCATAACTTCTTCCGCTTTGGGATCATAACAGCCCTTGCAAATGTAGTTGATGTTAATGATTCTTAATTTCGCTGAGTGTTTTCTCAACAGGTAGTGGCCTGTTATAAAATTTGTGGCTATGGCCAGTGGTGGCCATTTTAGTGGTATAAGCTTTTTATAACGCCTTTAAATTGCCGCAACTCTCCAGATTTTCTCACCTACATTTTGGGTTACATTTTGAATAGTTCTGGACGTTTTGTCTCTCTAAAAAGAGAGCGGAGAGCCCTTTCGTCTGCTGTAGTGATACAAAGATGCGAGCCTTGTTTCGCTAGGTCGTCAGCTTTTTCATTTCTTATGAAGTAACAGTGGCCTGTTACCCAAACATTGCGGACATTATTCTGTCTGCTTAGAGTCCTAAGTTCGGAGCGGCAGAGTTCTACCACACAAGATTTTACTGTTGATATTCCACGGGCCTTAAAGGCTGCTTGTCTGTCTACGTAAATGGAAATATTCTCCTGCGATAGTTCCAATACTCTGGCCTTTTCTTGTTAGAATACCGAGTTTCCCCAGAACATACACCTGGTCCAATACCTGTAGAGTGCTTTCTCGGAGTGGATTACAACGTTATCCAGCCTCTAGTCTTCTCTGCTAGCATTTTGAGTAGTGTGCTATTGATTGAAGTCAAGATAAGGTGTTAAGTGGTCTGTAATACCTGTAATATCCCTTCGCTTGTTCCAGCGCTTTCTCTAATAAAGAGATCAATAGGCGTTAGGTTTAGGATTGTCTCTAACACAAGACGCTATGGTTAGGCTCTAACTATAGCTGCGTAGACCCATTTTGTTATACGCATTTGAAATTTAGATAATACAGATAATAAAAGCTTGGTGCTTGCGTTTGGCAAATGCCAAATGAAGTTAAAAACAAATTCAGTGAGATTTGGAGTATATAATTTTCCATTTAAGAGTCCGTGTTCGTCAGTGTAATCAAGTATAGCTGAACCTTATGGCTTACAATGCTTGTAAAGAGTTTGGGTGTGACAGATACTTCGAGCCATCTATAAAAAATCAACTGGTACTTGCAGCTCAGAGGAGCCATCGCCTGACCTCTCTTACAATCATGTATGCTTGCTGTGTGCGTTACAGGTATTTTAACACACATGACAGGGACTTACAATTTTTTTCTTATTTGGAACGGCGAACTGAGAGGTCTGACAATGATACTTTCGGAGGGTTTGTCAGACCCTTGCGGAAAGGCGGCAGCGTGAAAAAACTTTTTATTGCCTCGGTCGGGATTCGAACCTGGGACTTCATGCGTAGTAGTACTACACGGAGCCTATGCTTACTCACTTATAGGGCTCCCGGCCCATGAAGGGTCCCTACCTGGTTCACAGAAGCCTTAAATCCTCTGTGATCCTGGGCACGCTGCTTTCAATTGTCTAGACCGAGCGCTTTGGCATCCGCGATGGTTTGGCCCTTAAAACGGAGGTCTTCCTAGTCGTCTCGAGTCTTGGATTAGAAGACCCTCTTGGTTGGAGCGTTGTTGTCCATTTGCTCGATGTGACCGGACCAATGCGAACTTGCGTGCGCCACCTGAGTCTCAGTGCTCCTCTACTGCGTCGTCCCTGCGGGTTGGGTTCAAAAATTTTCCGCGCCGAGGCGTTGGTGTCCATCCACTCTAGATGACCCTTGCATCGTAGACATTGTATTTCCCCTTTTAATTTATGTCTCGAAAGAGTCAAGTATGATTTCGACTTCTCTGCTTATCGTCCAGAACTCGGCACCATAAAGCAGAACTGGCAGAATAAGGGTTTTGTAGAGCTTACACTTTGTCCTTCGTGAGAAAAGTTTTTTACCCATTTGTTTCTATCAAACTGAAATAGCAATGGTTTGCTAGGGTCATTCTTTGACAAATGTCCACTAGGGTGTCGTTTGTGGAGTTGCTGTTAACTCCAAGGTAGATGAAATCCTTTACTACCTCGAAGTTGCTGCTACCAACAGACGTTTTGTCCTAAGCGGCGGACGAATGTTTCTTTGTTCATTGATACATACTTCACTTCCAGACCAATCATATTCGCCTGTTCTTCAATCGCCGTAAAAGCCTCTAGTATTGGCCTATAAGATAATGCCTTCCGTATTGACCCTTGCACTGCGCACTATCATCTATAGAACAAGATTAAATCAGTTTTGGCGGGATCTTTAATTCGGCCATCGCCAGGCAGAGCTCCTGGAAAGGCATGCTGTCTATGCGGCCTTTAAGTCGATGACAAGGTGGTGTGTCTCCACTTGAAATTCATTGGTCTTTTGCAGGATTTGCCTTAGTGTGAAGATCTGGTCTATGGTCGATCTGCCGGCACACTGGAAGCCACACTGTTACGTGCCGTCGTGCCGATTTGTGTGTCGCAGAACGGCTTAAAACGCTCGCACAGTATTTTTGACAGGATCTTGTATGCGACGTTTAATAGGGATATGCCGTGATAATTCTTGCAAGACTTAGGATCGCCTGTCTTGAAGATGGGGCATATGGAACTGATTGTCCAGTCTTCAGGCATGCTTGTGACGACTGGGCATGATATTGTGCATGCACCCCACTGAGACATCTACTTCGCATCTAAATAGCTCTGCAGGTAAGCCTCAGAGCCGGCGGCCTTGTTGTTCTTAAGCCTCTTTATAGCTAGACTAACTTCTCCAACACTAGGTGGTGGAACTTCTTCTTGATCGACTGGGCTCTCGTTTACTCCTGGTACAGTTTCTTCTCTCTCTTGTACCTATTCCACTCTCTCCGCATGATAGCCATTAAGCAGCTGCTGGAAATGCTGCTTAAACACCAACTATTGGCTGTGCTTCGGTGACTAGGTTTCCTTCGCTATTTCGAAGAGCCTGCGTTCCAGTTGAAGAAAGCCAGTAGCAGGACAAATTTTCTGGTCTTGTCTTGTTTCGATCGAGCTTAGCAACTCTTCGATCTCATTGAGCTGGGATCTGGGAGATTGCGTAGGCCTTCTTCTTTCTACGCAATAACCTTTTCTCCTTCTTTCTCTTGGCTCGATACTCCTCATACGCTGCTCTTATTTTCCGCTCCAAAGTCTTAACATATGTATCTTCTGTCACTTTTTTCCTGTTGACGCAATCATCATCATACCAAGGACTCTTTTTTCGGGGTGGTTGAAAACCTAAAGATGATTCAGCCAAAAACTTCTCTTAAGTGAAACGTTTGCACACCTGTTTTTTACTTCACTAACTACTTTCAATTTTTGTCGCATGTCTTCGTTAGTTGGATGGTTGTGCGCGGGACTAGATTTTGGGATTCGGGCTAAAGTTTCGTTACCAAAATCGATAACTGCCTTAGCGCGGCATAATTTGTCATAACAAACATATCGCTTACACATTTTGATATTTGGCACAATGTCACGGCACCAACCACGATTTATAACGCAATTCGGAGTTTGACAGGGGCCAACTGGGATGGGGTATCAAACGATTCGCCTAAGCGGATTGTTTGTAACCCACACACAAAAGGTTCGTTGAGGTTTTTACCGCACTTGATAGAACAGTGTGAGTTTTTAATCCGTTCTTCACTGATTTTGAAAGTATTTTAAATGTTGACATTGCCTCCTAAGGCTAAGCGCTTTTTTGGCTAAGGCTCGCTTCTGTCTTACGCGGCCTTCAAATCGGTGAAAAGGCGGTGAGTATCGATTTGGAATTCCTGTGGAATTCCCACCGACTGAGATTCCATTACGATGATCCCTTGATCTGGTCGTCTTAGCAGGCTTCGGCACGGAATTAACAGGTCCTTTTAAGGCTATGCGAAAAATCGCACAAAACCAGGAAATAAAAAACCGCCTAAAAATAGATTTGGGTGATTTTTCATTCGCTACAACCCCTGCAACCTCTTTGGCTTTTAATACCCATCCCAGGGTACATTTAGTTTGTTTTACATTCCCTTACTTTTTTGGCTATTTTTTATTATGGCCCTAAAATATTGAGCTATCTTGAATTTTTAGTTTTTTTGGCCGATTTTTCGCATAGGATCTTCTCAACTTTATATTTAGAACTTTAGAAGCTCATTCATATTGTAACTGTACCACGTCTCTACCTCTTCAATCGCTTTCTCTGTTTCTTTTGGAGAAGCCGTTGTTTCTCTCCTCTCTTCTGCCCGTGAAAGCTCGCAAGTCTCTTAGGCCTTTTTCAAAACCAAGAGGTCAGTTTATTGTATACCTGTTATTCAGCCAGCCTTACAAGTGAATTGCATCACTCGCGACGCCGTAGTTTTTATTAACTCTTTTTTACGTATACTTTAAGGTAGTTGGCGCTTCGGATCTATTCTCTGTGATATCTGGATATCTTTAGACGTCCTCCTTTGCACAGCCTCGATTTTAAGCCTATGTGCCATAAGTCTGGATAGGTAAATCCATTGGACTTTGAAAACTCACGCAATTAACTATTTTCTATTCATGTTTACAGATATTTAGCCGTTACACAGCCCCTAACATATTCTAAAAAACGACGTTCCAAGAGGTTGGCTCTTTTGATGATACTAGTTGTTTGGGTGACAGCACTCTTAATAACTTGTCCACCGTTTCTTGGATGGTAAAAAATTTATTTACTCTCCAAAGTTCTTGTCATCTATTTTAAAATATGTTTCTAACCAATTTAAATGTATTAAAAAATTAGGTATGAACCGGAGCGTATTAAAAAAGACTACGTAGAGTGTCGATACAACCAGAACAAGGGCTACGTTGTATTTTCGGCAATGGGATCTTTCTTCATTCCAATGGGAGTCATGGTCTACGTATATTTGAAAATCGGACTAGTACTTACTTCCCGCCGCCAGCGAATGGTTCGTGATGCTGTGAGTATGTGACAGAACTCCATCGAGCTTTAGAACTATATTTTTTCCTCTTGAATTGCAGGTTTCAGAAAGATCACAGGGAAACGACAACGAATGTGATAATTTTATGTCTGAGTCCGAGCATTTTCAATGTAATCCTACGCCTAGATGGCCAACATTTATCAACTGCAAGTCAAAGAACATAAACAGTGATATTCCGGAAAAAACAACTTTTTACGAGCTAGTTGAAGTATCAAGACTCTCATCCGTAATGCATTGCTCTACAATTAGCTGCAGCAATTGTGCAAGTCTACCAATGCAGTCTATTCATTTTACTGAAAGTCGAACATCATTTTCGGAATCATGTTTATCGAAATTCAAAGTTGAATGCGGCACTACAAACCAGCATGCAGATCACGCAAGCCACCAGCATCATAATCATAGCCACCAGCACGATCATCCACCTCACGCACATCGGCATCCTCCTCATCGGGTTCCTATGCGAGTGTCAACCAATAGAAGGGAGACAAAAACAGCCAAAACATTGACTACAGTTATGGGGGGATTTATAGCTTGTTGGCTGCCATTTTTTTGTTACTATCTTTTGATTCCATTTTTACCCAGAAAGGCTGTATCTGAGGGACTTATGTATTTTCTAACGTGGATCGGATGGATTAATTGCTCAATAAATCCATTCATTTATGCTTTTTATAACCCAGACTTTCGTACAGCATTCTGGCGCCTTACATTTAGAAAAATTTTAAAAAGACAATCAACACATCAAACTGTGTTTAGGGGATAGAAATTCAAATGTCTCAATTTTTGAGCCGCACTATTTAAGGAGACTTTTTACGAAAAAAAAAAAATAAAAAAACTAAAAAAATAATAATAAAAAATATTTTTTTTAATGGAATTTAAAATGTTCTTATGAAATACATGTAAAGTTTTCATTGTAGGTAAATATAACCCTTAATCAAGCTTATTTCAAATAGATTAAGAATGTAAATGTTTTTGGTAAAATTCAGTACAATTAATTTAAATTTTTTTAAGCTTTGTCCTAAAGTTATCTTATAACAGTAAAATAATATAAGAAAATTAAAATCTAAATTTATTTTTTTTATGCTAAAGGAATGTGTATCCCAAAATTTAAGGCCTCTTTTTCCCATCGATTGCACTAGGTCAAGGAAAGATTGATTTGATTTATTTCATCCAATGAATACAAGAGATGAAAGATGAAATTATAGTGATATGTAAGAAATATAGAGTAATATTTCTTACATATCACTATAATATTTATTTTTAGCCACTAAATTTAATTTTCAGGACTAGCACGGATGCGTCAGAGAAAGACGAGTACCTATGATCTGTACCTGGGGGCCTCAACCAACCAACCCCGCCAGCCCACTCTTTTGGTTAATTGAATGGCTGAGATTCCATTTTCTTTTCGTGTGCCACCACAGTCTCGGTGCAGCTCTACTGCGCTGTCCCTGAGGGGTAAGTTCAGATATTATCTGGATCGGATTTAAAACTATCCGGGCGGAATTTAAAATTATCCGAAAGATTATGCTCTCGAAGCGGCTTTAATCGTTTTTATCTTGATTGTCTCATAAAGGGACAATTTAGTTACTGGAGAGAACCATCTCAGTAACCTTCTCTTGCTGCTCAATTACCTTCATAGCCCAATGATGCAGGAATTGGCAAGACAAAACCCTCATTCGATTTCAGCTCTGGCTGGTTTCTTTATCTGAATTTAAAGCGGCACCCTTGAAGACAAAGAATAAGTATTTAGCCCATGTTTGCCGCTTCAGTCTCAATACTCACGAAGTTTTCCCATTCACTCACATCACGGTCTTTTATTCCCATTTGGCAATAGGTCTGCTTATGCGAATAATTATTCGGACTTTTGAAAGATTGTGCTTCTGGTGTTGGCGCGGGAATTCACTTAAATCTGGCGGCATTGGACTTCGTTGATGGTCTTGCGAATATAAATGTGAGAACGACCTGGCGATCTCTAGCGATTGTAGCCTCCTGATGTCATATTGCCTCACAGTATTTTCATCCCTTGGCGTTGGTCGGCATGTCCTCGGAAGGGTCCGACGGATGCGTGTTTTGTGTGGATCGCTATATGGTCAGTCTGGCTGAGTGCTGATTGAATTGATAGGGAGATCTCCATGTTCCTTCGTGGATGCTGAACTGCGATAACTGTACACAAGTTTGCCAAGAAAGCGAAAGAAGCTGTGGTATCTGACAGTGCGACCAAAGATGTTCTCCCTTTTTGTACCGGACCTAGGGTATATTAATTTCAATGCATAGTTTGTAGAATATTAAAATAATCGCCCTAGACCCCTAAGACTTGTTAGAGTTGTGATCGAGATCGACAGGTGAATTGATTGATCCATGTCCGTCTTTCCGTCTGCATGTGTGCAGGTTCTAGGCCTTCAAAATCAAGCAACAGAGCTGAAACTTGGGACACGCCTAGATTCTTGCATATAAATTTCAAAGAATTTTTTGACAGAGTTCTAAACAAGGCAAAGGAGCTTTTGGTTTATAGTAAAAATTAAACCGCCCACACGGCGGTGTGGATTTTTTGATAAAACTTCATTTATCAAAAAATCTAAATTTACTCTAAATCGAAAAAATATTTTAAGACAAGTTAGTTTTAGTTTAGTTAGTTTAAATGACTTTTATTGGATTTCAAAGTGATATGTATATAAAAACAAAACAGTATGAACAAAAGTCTATTGGTTTGGCTTATGGCCGTCTACCAGATTGACATTAATTTTTTTAAAGAATTTTGCTCGAGTTATATAACAAAGTTATGAAGTTATGAGATAATAACAATTTGCTTGAGTTATCTAATAAAGTTAGAAGAAAACAAAAAAAAACATTTTGAAAGTCGCCCTCAATGATACGTCTTCTGTAGCGTGATGCATTCACAGTATATTTGTAGAGTATGTCCCAACCGTGGCCTCCGTTCAGAATTGCCAGCGTCTTCAAAAACGTTCTTCGCAGATCCCTCCGAATGGGCACTTTCCCATGAAATGGAAGACATGTTCCCGCTCTCTGAGGTTGCACTGAATTGGAAGATCATCTCGGTGTGGGATATAGTATAGGTTCGTAAGTTCACCTCTGATTCTAAAGATTGTATTGATTTTTTCCGTAGAGTTGTTATTAAGGGATTAAGTTTTATCCTGCAAATTGTGGTTCAGCTTGGAGTAATACACTCGGCACTGCGAAGACTGGGCATCGGTGACATACAAATCGTATAGAAGAATGCCTTTTTTCTCCAATAATTTCTAATGTTGACTCTTGAGATTGTCGTACCGTCCGCTGTCAACCAAATCTAGGCTAAGTCCACAGCTGCTCGCCAAAACGTTCCATTCTTGAACAAAGTTACCTCTTGCGGAAAGTATATGAGATAGAACTATTCTTGGCAGTCTTTGTTCTTCCATTCTCATGATTTTAACAAGGCAATATCAAAGATATTAACATTCTCTAAGTTCGTTCTATAAAAATTTTTGAACTTTGCCAGAGGTTTGAACTTTAAGGGGCGTCTTTAGGAATAAAACACCTTTTTTTGGCATAAATTTTTGTTTTCAACACATTTTATCACGGTTCTAAAGAAATAATAATTTCCTTTTTTGGGGCGTGACGCATACACATAATTGACTTTAGTGATTGAATTCTGGCCAACAAACTTCAAGGTTTCTTTTTCCTGCGTAAATAGGATCGGGTATTTAAAAGTTCGTTTCAGACAAACTCTTGCACTTACTCACCTGTAAGCTTTGCGTTGAAACCAACTAGGAAAATCTTGATGTCGTGTCTAGGGGATTACCTAGGGGATACGGTTTGTTCAAGAGCTCGTAGAAAATGCCCTTGGCGTCGTAATTTTTGCAGTGTGCTCACTCACATCACACATTTAAAGCTCAAAACTTAATGACAAAATCTGCCTTCATAGACCAAACTAAGGGTTGGTTTTATTGTCGATACCAGTCGCCGTAGAATGTATATAATTGCAATTGTTCATCCTTCTTTTGGCCATATATCTCACCGTGTTTCTTGGATGGCAGTGAATTCTCCTTTGCAATTGCTAAGGGCCTCCGCTAAATGCTCGGCTACGCGTGGTCTCTCAAGGGACCTTACATTCATTTTCTCGCCTGCATTGGTATCAACAATATATCTGTTAGAATCCGATAATTTTTCTTGCTTTGAAACTACTGTCACTTTAGGTGGCCGGGAAGTACACCCAACGGACAAGGCACGAGCACAACTCCCAACCTGGAGGACCAGATCCTTTGAATAACTCTTAAGGATGTAGAGCCAGATAAACCGATACTTTTAGGCCTTACCTTAGAAAACTTCCTAGCAGTGCATCTTACGTGTTCACTTAGTAGATCGACCTGACTAAAACTTCGGACGCCACCGCTGATTCCGTTTGAGGAGCTCCCCCACTGCCAACCGGATGTCCGGAGAAGTGCCTTAGTGAAAACACTTCCCCCTCTCTCTGTTCTACTACCACCAAAAATCTTCAAATAGGATTGGAACCCAATCTGCGGTTGATGTCCTAGTCTCCGGGTGTTCACTACGGAAAGGTGATAGACAGAGATTGGTTATAAAATGTGTATGATTATATCTTTATTTTCTTTATACTCCAGGTGGTAATCCAGCATCACTAGCAAATCCACCTTCTTCGGAGGCAGGCTCTACGGATTCTGGGGAGAGCCATTTATTACTTTCAAATCCCTTTATGAAGAAACCAAGGGTACCTCGATCGATCATCTCCGGGAAAGGAAGTCCGCCGGTTAATCGGGACTCAGCGAAAACTAAATGCTTTGAAGCGGAAAACAACGAACTCCGCACTAAGCTTAAAGATATGGAACGTCTCTACCATGAGCTAAAAAATGAAGTAGATTCGTTACGAAAAGAAAACGAGGCTCTTAGGAATCCCCGTGATACTACAAAACGTGAGGACACGCCGAAGCATCAAAGCGAATACCTGACAGACGAAGAAGAGCTTGCACGTGAAACTAATCCGGCTCTTAAGAAAAGATCTACCAAAAAGCGAAAAATTGGGTCTTCGCCAGTAGTTGAGGCCGTATATAAACACGATGAAACACCAACCGTGTCAAAAAAAGCGACAGCGAAAATTGAAGAAAAAATTCGCCGACCGCTTGCAATAAATGTCGTTGGGGTCGCAGACTACGGAAAGCTGCGATATGTCTTAAAAAATACTCTGGGGACGAAGTATAATTTAATTTCTCTTCGAAATAATGTATGGAAAGTCAATGTCGATCACTCTGATGCCTATCGCGCACTTTCGCAAAAATTAAATACCGAGAATGTACAATGGTATACTTACGAAAACAAATTCAAGAAGCCGCTTCGGGTTTTCGCTAGGGGACTTCACCCAACCTGCACGAAGGAAGAAATTGTTGAAGATGTTCAAGCCCAAGGCTTTAAAATTCTTGATGCCGTGAACATACTTAAGAAAGAAAAACAAAGTACGGAAGGAGAAAAAGACACCGTGGTCAAGCGCGGTCTTCCTATTTTCATGCTGACGTTCGATAGGATTGAAAACATAAACGAAATATATAAAATAAAAACAATCCTTAATAACAGGGTAAAAATTGAGCCCAAGCGAAAGGGCAATAGACTAGTACCTCAATGTAAGCGATGCCAAGGCTTCCGACATACTCAAGCGTACTGCCAAAAAGAACCGCGATGTGTCAAATGCGCCGGTGGACATCTTTCAAAAGATTGCAACGTAAGCAGTCAGGCCCCAGCGACTTGCGCCAATTGTAATGGAAGTCCGGGTGACTTCGAGCTACCGAGGTTGCGAAATCGCAATAGAGTACAAAAACGTCACGAAACTGTTAAGCCACCACAGAAAGGGCCACAACCCCAAAACGTTCCAGAGCTGACAAACCGAAAACTCCAAAATCGGTCAGAAATACGAGATTGACAAGGAAAAAAAATACATACTCCGCAAGAAAACGTCGCCGGTCCAAGTACAAAGGGAAAATCATCACTCATCGGCCCAAGATCGTACGCTGAAGTCGCGTCAGACAAAAGCAAACCTCCAGAACCTACCACAACAGATTCGGTATCTCAAATATTATTTATGATATTGGAAAAGCTTGAGCAACAAACTAAATTTAATCAAGTAATATTTGACAAACTGAGCGAGCTAGAGTTTAAACCTCGCAAAACGAATAACAAATCATGAATATGAAGCTCATTAACATACTTACATGGAATGCAAATGGTCTTTTAAAGAAAATCGACGAACTAGAAGTATTTCTACGGGAAAAAAATATTGACCTATGCCTGATTTCGGAAACACACTTTAAGAAGGGATCCGGACGCAAAATTAGAGGTTACATCGACTACCACGCGCATCATCCATCAGAAAATTCGAGAGGCGGATCCTCTCTCTACATCAAAGACTGCATTAAGCATGCAAATAATAATGCATAGTTATTTGCAATAACGATGCAAATAACTTCAGTATCGGTAAAAATAGGTCACATAGATTATAATATTGCCTCGAGTTATTTTCCTCCACAGTATAGGACGACGATCTTACTCCCCTCTTTGACTTACTTGGGTCGAATTTTATCATCGGCGGGAACTTTAATGCGAAAAACACCTTTTGGGGATCACGGTGCAATTCAACAAGAGGTAGAGTACTCTTCAAAGCTAGCATGAAACGTGGCGTGGTTTCCCTTTCGACGGGAAAGCCAACGTATTGGCCAACCGACAGAAACAAAGTACCTGACCTTGTCGACTTCTTTATCGCAAAAGGGGTTCCTCGCCACCTCACAAATGTAGAAGAAGGCTATGGTCTCTGTTCGGATCACTCGGCAGTCGTTTTGAAAATCGGCGGAAGTCTAGCGAAAAATGAGAGAGCGCCTAGGCTAACATCTAGAAGAAACATTCAAACCGTTTGACGGGAAGCCGTTGGTTGACGATCTATATCGCAATGCGGAACTAGACAATTATCGAATGAAAACCTGAACTTCGTCAAACAATCCGAAATTTGAAGAATAACAAAGCTCCAGGCTACGACCTAATTACTGGGGAAATTTTGAAGGAGCTACCGAAAAGAGCGTTAGTCAAGCTTCTCTACATCATAAACGCATCAATGAGAATTTCATACGTTCCACGGCAATGGAAAGTCGCAGAGGTAATAATGGTTCCGAAACCAGGGAAATGCCCGAACGACAAAAAATCATATAGACCGATTTCGCCTCAGCCGATTATATCTAAAGTCTTCGAGAAACTTGTGCTCAAACGACTGCAACCAATAATTGAAGAAAGACGATTGATTCCGGATCACCAATTCGGCTTTAGGGTCAAACATTCAACAATTGACCAGGTCTATCGAATAACTAATGAAATTAAGAAAGCCTTAGAAGCGAAAATGATATGTTCTACCGCTTTTCTTGACGTATCCCAAGCCTTTGTGATAAAGTTTGGCACGAAGGCCTAAAATATAAGCTACGGAAAGTTTTGCCGGAAAAAATGTATGAACTCTTAGTCTTATCTTGACAACAGACTATTTCGAGTGAGATACGGGAGCGAATACTCAGAATTCAAAGAAATACAAGCCGGCGTTCCACAAGATAACGTCCTCGGTCCAACACTGCTTTTACTTTTGTACCTCAAGTAGAGACAACGACTGTAGCCACGTTCGCTGACGACACGGCTATCCTCGCTACGGATAAGACAAGCCAGTCGAACTATCAACGGGAAAACTCCAACGCGCTTTGAATAAAATATGCGAATGGACAAAGGCCTGGCGAATCCTCCTAAATGAGACAAAATCAACGCATGTAAATTTTACTTACAAGAGGGTAATCAACTTCTCTCTATTTATAAACTCGGTACAAATTCCGTACGCAAACGAGGCGAAATATTTAGGCATGACCCTAGACGCAAAACTTAAGTGGAAGCCACACGTTAAAAAGAAACGCGACGAGCTCGAAATCAAGTTAAGAGAAATGAATTGGATTATCGGAAGATTTTCGAAACTAAGCGTATAACAAACTGCTATAAGCAAGTGCTAAAACCATCTTGGACGTACGGTATAGAACTTTGGGGTTGTACCAAACCAAGCAACATATCTATTTTAGAAACTTTTCAGAATAAGACACTAAGAGCAACCGTAAATGCTCCATGGTATATAAGAAATAGCGATTTACATCGAGATCTAGGCATCGCAACCGTGACCGACGAAGTAAGAAACTTTGCTCGCAAACTTCACACTCGCCTTCACGGCCATTGCAACCACGAAATAATCCGAACTCTGGATCAGACAAATCTTGTACGCCGACTACAACGAACAAGACCGTTGGATCTAGCGTCGTAAGAGGAAACCGCACATAATGACGGTATTGCAGGTGCTTTCGGTGGAAGGTAGCCTGCCAAGCCCGATTACTATGCAGAAGCTTGAACTACTTGTTAAGGAAACTAAGTCGTAGTCTTACAAAGATTGGGAGGTTTTTTTAGTGAGTAAGAATCTCACACTACTATGAGCACGCGCGTTCGATTCTCATAGTGCCTATGAAGGTTTTTACCTACCCACGGAAAAAAAAAATCTTTATTTTCTTGAAAACAATCGCCTATCCTTTGCCCCATATGACAACCAATCTAAACATGCATACATTTTGTAAGGCAAAATAAAATGTTTGTAAAAGTCCACTGTAGCAGCAGTAATAAAAGGCTGGATACAAATAGTTTTACAAGTTCAAAACTATGTGATAAATGTTAAACTTAAAATTAGTGCGCAATGAAAACCTCAAGCTAGTTTTTGTACGCGTACTGGAGAAGTTGGTAGGAATTTTAATCCGTTCGAAATTCTGTTGAGGGATTTTTCTGCATAGTACGGTGACGCAGTTGCCTCAAGCTTATTAATTGAAGAAGGATGTGCAGAGCTCAAACATCCAGATCCGGACACTACTCGATCTTTTCGTATGACACACCTGTATTTTGCCCATACATCAGAGCAAGCTGGTAAAAGCCTTATGAAAATACTTTAAACGATGTCAAAATGTTAATACCATACCGGAAATCACATAATTGAAAAGGAAAACTGTATGTAACCTTTCGATGCCGCGTATTCACTTACTTGCAAGTCACCTGCTCGTGCTCGCATATATGCATCAATTCGTATGAGAGTATCACGATTTGGATAAATAAGCTAAGTAAGGCAGTGTGGTGATAGAAAATCCTTAGGTAGACAATGTTCCGTCTGACAGAACTTTGAAATGAACTTCCGCAAGGGGATGCTATGATGGTCGATAAAGGCTTCAAGTAAAGGCTTAGAGTCCGAGGCGATTATTTAAGTCGATTATTCAAGCATCGCAGCGATTATTAAAGTCATGGATGAGATTAGGGTATCATTGGACAATGATATTGTGGCCTTTTTATTACTTCTTGATTTCTCGAAAACCTTCGACACCGTAGATCATGTTGATTTGTGCAATAAGTTGTACACGCTCTTTGGCTTCTCTTTTTCAGCAATTCCCTAATTTCTTCATACCTCCAGTCTCGAAAACAAGCCGTTTCAATGGGTCTTCATATTTCTGACTTCCTTCAAAATTCTATGGGAGTTCCACAGGGCTCAATTCTTGAACCCCTCCTGTTCTCCCTCTATGTAAACGCGTTTCCCGTATAAATGTTTACATATTTACACAGCGGTTCACCGGCACAAGAAAGGGGGGGTAGAAAACCGCAAGGAGGACTACCACCGGCTCCTCCACCTTTACATCAATGTTAGACAAGCCCCTTATTTTCAGCGTTTTATTCCTTTTTTTTATAGACACTCTGGTATAAATTTTAGTAGATATAGCTTATTAGGTGATTTCAAATAGGTATATATGTAATGGCCATATTTTCTTGGGAAGCGGGGAGCAAGAATTTACCCTTCGGCGACATCCCCTTCTCAACTTTTTCTTTTCTGCCCGACCCACTTTAACTACGTACCCCAATCAAACAAATTTTCATCTGCTAGACCGTTTGTTACAGGATCCGAGCCACGTTGGATATGGAGTGCGAATGGACTCCAGGGCTCCAGGTTGCCGTCGCCGGTTCCTTGGACCTAGCCTCAGAAATTGGTCACGGGTCAGAGATGCCGTTCAGCAGCCAGAATGCTGAACTGCTGGTCAGAAGTCGGATTAATTGGAGTTGTTTGTAGTGCTATACCGGTGTCTAGCAGTGGATGGTGGCTTTTATCCAAAAATTAACTTCATGGTGTTAAGTTAATTTTTTTATTTATTATTTTGCGGCTGTGTGTCTAGTTTTTGTTCCCTTTTTTGCATTTTGTGTTTGAATGGTGATTATTCAAGTTGTTGTCGCCGACAAACGACTCTTTTGAGGACTTCCCTTTAATCTTTAGATGCGAAGAGGAGTGAGACGCATGCTTAAGAGTTCAGAGGCATATTTGTCTCAGTTTGGAAGTTTCACGTAACTTAATTATAACAAAAGTATCGAAAATGGATGTATTCGAATGCCTTTAGTTAAGGCTTAATAGATGTTTGTCGTAAGAAATGTGCGTGCAAGGTGAAAAAGAAATCATAAATAATTAATGCAAATTGATTCCTTGTTTTTAAACTAAAGGATAAAGGGGAACATTTTTACTGAACAAAGGACGGATGGACAAAGAGCTGAGAAGAAGAACTTTATAAAATTGAAGTGATGATCTGGAATCAAGCGTCTTTCTGCAGAATTATTGGTTGTAATCGTTTTAACAGAAGTTTCAAGACGACATAATGTGATAAAGTGCAAAAAATAAAAAAAAACTATATATAGCTGATAGCCGAAGTAGTTTATTCCTAGTCTTAATATTAATTTTGTAATTTACTTACACTTTCATAAAACTATAATAATAACAATAATTAAAAACTATGTGCAAGGACTGTAAAATTTAAAAATTCAGTGGAAGAGGTAGTGGAACCGTAAAATAGTGAACTAATCGGCAATAACAAAGGAGCCAAGTGAACATAGTGAAAATAAAAAAAGTGAAGTATATTCTTTCGTACTGGTACTAGCTTACAACTTGATATAACGGGTGATTTTTAAGCTGGTTTGGTTTTGGCAACACTGGTTTTGACAGCTGACGTGTGTTTAGTACCTTGTGTCACTGTCAAACAGCTTCAGTTTGGTTTGCAATTTAACCATGGATCGTCTTACAAATGAACAACGCTTGCAAATTATTGAATTTTACTATCAAAATTCGTGCTCGGTTCGAAATGTTCATCGCGCGCTGCTTCCATTTTATGGTCGGCATTCTCGACCTTCTGAGCAGTCTATTCGGAAGATTGTGACCAAATTTCGCACCAAATTTACTTAGATCGTGCGATTTGACACAATTAGATTACTTTTTGTGGGGGTATGTCAAGGCTAATGTCTATAGGGACAAGCCCGCTTCGATTGACGCACTGGAAGCCAACATCCATGCATTCATTCGTGAGATACCGGCCGATATGTGTGAAAGAGTATGCCAAAATTGGACTCAGCGGATGGGCTACCTGAGACGCAGCCGCGGTCAACATTTGCATGAAATTATCTTCAAACATTAAATTGCAAGGTTCAAACTATCGATTCAAATAAATATTTCATTAATTTTTTCGAATTTTTTGTGTTTTTTTTTAAAAAAAGTTCTCAACCTCTTAAAAAATCACCCGTTATTTGAGGTAAGGAGCATAGCATGCGTGTCCCAACTTCCCATTGCTTATGTGCATAGCGTTTTGCTCGGTGCAGTGAGACTATCTGTTCAATTTCGGATGAAGAAACTGAGACAATTTTTATTAAAAGGCCACGCAATAGATGCTATTATATCAGAATTTGAAAAACTATTGATAATGCTGCTGCTTGCTACACACTAAAAAATGTTTGTGTAATTTTACTATCATTAAGCGACGAAAATTGTTAACTACATAATTGCAGTATTTTTACACATGTAAGTAATTTTAAGCATTTAATGTGTAATTTAACATCTTTCTGCATAAAAATTTAAAGTAAAAAATGCTTAACTCTACACAATTTGTGTGCGAAATTCAACAGAACTGTGTAACTTTAATATTTTGTGAATATGTTTAAAAGTACACTTTAAAATGTGTAAAATTACACAAAAAATGTGTAAATTTCAACAATTATAACTTATAATTGTGTACACGCCCGTTATAATTTACCGTGCATTTATTCTGTTTATTCTAATTTAATACGTGCATTATTCTGTTCCTAATATGCTTACCGTTTTTGCAGATTCATTGCTGTGTAAAATTTGTAAGTTGATGGCCTTAAAAGGTGTAAAAAATGTGTGTAAACCGAATAAAATATATAAAGATTTTAAAGAGAAATAACCATTTTGGCACAAACTAACAATTTTGTTGATTTTTAAACAGACTGTGTGTAATTTTACTTCTGTTGTTGCACTTAAACATTTTATTTTTACACATTTTGTGTGTAATTTTTACACATTCATGTCGGCGTCTGTTATCCAGGTTAGGTTAGGTCGAATACAAAACACCTTTTTCTCTTCCGTTACGCAAAAAGAATGGACAAGAATTAGATGCATGCCAGATGTTTCTGTGAAATACATATTCTGCTAGCTATACTATTGCTTTTCTCAGTAAAGGCATAACACTTGCGGAAGTAAGCTTTCGTGTAGTGCAGTGTTTTCATGTTTGGCTCATCAGCGTTTGTGTTGGATGGAGAATTACTTTCTTTTTCTATCCCAAAATTCTTTCCGCTTGCGATGTGGTACGCATTTTAAGGGTAGTCAGAACCCCTTGATTACGAGCACATTATAAAAAAATACCTTTTCCAATTGAATTTCCATGTAACACAACCGAAGATTTTGAGGAGCTCGGGGTTCAAATAAAAAATGACGTGGAGCCGAGCGCTAGCAAATGTTTGGTTGGTTAAATAATAGGTAGGTACAAGATATAAGATGTACTACATACATATACAACATTCAATTCATAGGAGTCAATGCTCAAAAAAGTTGGATAAATCTATTAGAAACTGCTTGAGCTCTTAAACACTATTACCTAATTGCGATGAAGTATAGCTGCGCTGTATTCCTGGTTCGGCAAAATTGAAAACTTGCTGTTAGACTCTAAGAAAAATGACTATATTTTTTTAATATTTCGTAGTACAAGATTGACACTTCACACTACCTCCTCACTACATATTATATATTTCTTCATTGACTGTGCAATGAAAAGTTTCTGACTGCACGGTTGTGAGAAAAATCGTCCAAAACCAAAAAGTGGAAAATTACCCAACATTTTTGTGCTAAATTTCATTATAAAGGCGCAATAACAACTATTCATAAACGATCAAGCTAAGGTATTGGTCAAGCCAGCCAAGTCACAAAAGACTCACTGCGTGCGTATGTTAATATGCGTTGCCATGCTTTTCCAAAACTTTTCGAAACTGCAGTGAGGGAGAGAGGGAAACTGCCGCGCCGCCGTTGGGTATGGTTATTATCACCAGGGCTGTCGAAGTACTGCAATTGCAGTATTTGTACTGCTTTTTGAAACTCCGTACTGTCGTACTGCCAAAAGAGCCAAAGTACTGATTTTGCCTGCTTTTACGGAACTTCCACCCAACGACTTCGGCTGCAATTATATAAAAACAAAATTATTCAGAAATATTTCTTCAGTCGGTATAGACCGAGAGCTCACAAAAAATTTTGGAGCTATGTCTTACTGTTTGGCTCAACAAATACCTATCTCAAAGCAACTCGGCATACACTTTCAATGCAAAAAATGCAGAATACTATTAGATAGATTGCGCCTAATTTAAGCTAGATATAGCCCCGATTTTAAAATCACCATTTTACATACCATTAACTACTAGTCTCAGCTAAAAAGAAAACAGAGTTTGCTTAACAAGCTCGACTTCCAAACTATACAGTGGACTCTTAGATCTATATATGGGACTATGACCTGTCATAGTGGCAAGATATAACTTAACGATCATGTTTTTTAGAAAGCACTTCAAACATTTCAGTCAAAGGGATTCAGTTTTGAAGCTATTTTTGGAAAATTTACAAAAGCTTTTGAGCACCACGACTCGCACGACTCTACATATATTTGAGTTGGAGTTTAAAGTACTTCAAATAGGCCAGAACCAGTTTGCACAACTAAAGAAGTGTAATGGTTAGAATCTGGTAAAATAGCGATAACTCCCTTAATTGCTATAATAGCCTTCGTTGGCTGTCAACCATCAATATAACTAGATTCATAAAAATATTACCTAAATACGGAAAGACCCAGTCACTTACGCTGAGATTAAGAAATCGCTTCCTTGACTTACGAATCAAAAAACTTCTTCGTTAATATGCAAGTAATTTCTTACGTGCTGCAATTTTTTTCTTAAAGTACTGCTTTTTCCAAACATGAAACGACAGCCCTGATTATCACCCAGAACCACAACGCCCAAATTTTAAAATATTATAACGCCCAAAAAAGCGACATATCGCCCAAATCTCAAGGTGTAAAGCGTCACAAGGCCCAAATGAAATGTCATATCGCCCAAATTGACAACAACAATTTTTTACAACAACAAATTGGTGAGATATTTTTTTGGGCGTTGTGGTTTGGGGCGATATGACTAAAAGTATAAGATCTTATTGCCAAAGCCATGCCCAAATTAAGAATCGTCATAAGGCCCAAAAAGCTTCTCAACAATTTGTTTTGGTTAAAAATTCCTTTATTTGGGCGATGTAACATTTCATTTGGGTGTTATAACAAAATTATCATATTATCAAATTATTTGTCAGTCAACATCAAACCGTCCAAATCAAAGTATTTCATAACATCCGAGATCCTTGGTATTATCCAAAAGTAAAAAACCCTAAAACGTGTTAGCCCAAAAAATATCGAAATAGTGCAACGGATTTCTTAAAAACAAAGTCATATTCAAAGTATATAAAAAATATATTTTTTACAAAAAAAAGCTTGAATTGTGTCTACAATGTTTTCTCTGCAACAGGGACAGGTACAACTTTCTTCATTGTTGGCTAACCGTAGGAACACAGTGGTGTAGCTGCAGCGGCAGTAGCAGCAGAAGTAAGAGCTGTCAAAAGTTAAAACACATGTATTCAGTGTACTGCGCGCACAATGTGTAGCTGCAGCGGCAGTAAGAGTTGGCGAACTTGTAACTTGTGCAGCGCCACACGGTTGATAGTGCTGCGTGGTTGGCATTTTGCTTCAAGGAACGTAAAGAATAAAGGAAAAGGACGTGGAGAAACTTATCGAAATCGTGAAATATCAAGAAATTTTATGGAACTTGTGTCACCGAAGTTGAAAAAATACTAAAAAAAAAGCTCAGGAGTGGAAACTCTCAGCCATTGCTTACAAACGAGGTATCTCGCGCGAGGTATAAGCGCGTTTCACCATTTGTGTTCGAGTTTTTCCTGTGCCGCGCCGCATAGGTCCGCGCTTCGTAATGCCGCAGCTGCTGCATACTACCGCTGCGAGCATTGTGGTTCTACGTTAAAGCCTGAGCTTGCAGCTTTATGTAGCATTCATTGCATATTGCCTACAGATGCCTACAAGAAAGCACTAAAATATTTGAGGGTATATTCTGGCAAATGACGCATAGGGCTGCCGATGGGTCTTGAATATCGCTGAAGGTTTTTCTTTCAACTCCTTCTTCGCTCGATTCTTCTTCAGACTCAATAGCAGCGGGTTCTTCGAAAATGTCCTCATGCGGTTCCATTTCCGTGCATGTGTAGTTTTTTGGAAAGACCAATCTTTTTATGTATGTAAGAGTGTATAGTAATTTTGCCATTCTCCAGATCTCTGATAGCTTCCTGTATCTGGGAGTTTCTGTCCCTAGTTTTCGTTTTTTATTTAGACATTAGCTACCATTACTCTCAGAGTAAAAAAGTTCCCATTTGGCTTTATTTATCTTCCCAGAGCACTATTTTAAGCTTCCACTGCTGAGGTTTCGCGAAACGATACCTTATTGACACTTAAGTTTTCAGGTACAACCTGAAGAATATAAACAATTTTATAAGAATATAAAATAAAATTTGAATAATATAAATTTATATAAAATGCATTTGCAATGATTAGTAAAGTACCTTTCTAAGCTATCGGTTTTTAAAATATTAAAAAAACAGAGAAAAATTTCCGTTTGTGTCTTCATGCTGCAACTCACTTTTGATTTTGTCGTAAACTTCCCTCATGGCATAAGTTGGCAAAAGTGGTAGAGCCAAAATCTTATCTAAGTTAAATGACAATTTTTTGTTTGTACGCATGGCTGTCATGACAGGTTCTGTAGTTTGTTACTATTTTACGGCGAATAGCCTGTAAAAATTCCTTAAATACCCTCGTCATTTGTGTACGACTCATTAATCTGTTGCTCCTGGAGTCAGCATCTTGTTAATTACAATGGCAGCACGACTTTGGTGAACGGACTGCATTTGCTTTTTCCGTTCCAAAGCGGTTCGGTTCTCTGGAGGCTCAATACCGTAGGAAGTTTATCTCACGTGACTGTGAAAACTATATTTCGCGGGACAGTTACGTTATCAGTTGGCGATTGCGCTGGTGCTATAAGAAAACGGCTTCCGGCATCCTAGCGTCCGGTAACTTGTACGCCAACTTATTGTCCTTAGCGGACATTTGATGTGTGAGAGATGCTGATGGGGAACCCCATGGGCGACTTGAAAAAAGGAAAAAAACCTAACTCGAAAATGAAAACTCAGCAGTTTATTTTTTGCAGATCTGTCAAACGGCTTTAGTAACGTTTATTTGAAAGCTCCCTATCAAACATTTTCAGTACCTGTTTCTGTTGTCCGTTGCAGCACGAGCAGTTGAAACAGAAAGGCCGCCGTTATTTGTTTGTGTTCCTTGTGACAACGCGGCTTAGTTCATTTCAGTTGTTCTATTTACCACATATAGTTACAACGAAGAAAAAATATCATTAGATGCGTTTGTAGTTAAATTGAGTTTTTATTTTCATTTTGCAGCTCAATATTTCTTAATTTCTTCATAGATTTGGCTCACAAACTGAACGTTGAGATCTTCCACAACACCGGTCGGCAACCCTTTCAGTATCTGGTTCAAACTGGCCATCATTGCAAAATTTTTCATCTGCTGATGCTGACCTGCCGCTGTTGTTACCTTTTCTTTTTTCAGGTTAATTAGTTCCGAAATGTTTTGCCCTAGTGTTGCAGCACTGTCAGCAAAAGAATCTCTTCGTTTTGTCTTTTCTCGAAGCTGTAATAAGAAATATGTAATTTTATTCACTGTCAAAATAAATACCTACATCTTAGAATTTCTTTAAATAAATTCTAAATTTCTTTAAATAAATTATTTAAATAAATACCTACATCTTAGAATTTCTTTTCAGAAAGAATTTCAACTTTTTTTTTTGTTTTATTAAAATCTATATTTTTTTTATTATTTTTGATTTCTGTTTTTTCAAGCCCTTTGGTGAAGGTGGTAGTTCGTCAACACGTCAAAACACTCGTCATCCAAATATTCAATATTCATTTTACCAAATTAAATTTAACTTCAAAATGCGACTCGCAACAAAGAACAATCTTCAAAAAAAAAATGGTATGTCAAAGATAGAATACTAAAATAATAAAGTCCCTGGACTTGATTATGTTAAATCCCAATTTTTTCCCCTACGTAACAGTTTTGATTGGGTAAACTATGTAAGTCTTTTTGAAAGAGGAAATTTTTAACACACCAATGAACACAGAGCAATTAGTGTCAAGATTTCAAATGAAAGCCAAATTATTAATTAATGTCCTGGTCAACAAATGGGTAACGAAAAGAACTGAAAAGAATTTGAGTACAGTAATGTCAGTCAGCTTGTTTTCACTTTTGAAGAGCGTGCTGCAAAACGATTTCGTTGGGTTTTTTTTGTATGGGATTTTTAGTTTCATTTGAGCTGCATACTGACCCTAAACAGAAACAACCCTTTTTTGTCCCCACAAACTTCTGGCGACAAAAGAACTATACTCACTTACCAGTCACCACACACAATGAATGAGCGAAAGGTTGTTCAACGCAGATTGTAGATGTGGCTATAATATTTACGGTCAAACGCGGGGTGAAGTTTTGAAGTAACATTTTGTTTTGCCCAATATGCTCCCGTTGTTTCTACTTTAATTGTCATCGAACGCACGCAGCAACGCAATATTGCTTTTTGGACTTAATAGCTGGGGCACAATGAGTATCTGTTTCTGTGGCTGTGTTTCGCAGTTCAGCTTACGGGAACACGTATATAGCGCCAGAATGTGTATCTCGCTGTGTCTCTAATTTTAGGTGAAAAATGTGCCGAGACACAGCGACAGACACAGACACACATTGTGCCCGGCTTGTAAGTTTGGCTTCGAATAGCAAAAACCCATAGATAAGGAAATGGTCTAGACTACAGTCGTTGTCTCTTCTTGAGGTACATCTCTTGTAAAAAGTAAAAACAGTGTTGGACCGAGGACGCTACCTTGTGGAACGCCGGCTTGTATTTCTTTGAATTCTGAGTATTCGCTCCCGTATCTCACTCGAAATAGTCTGTTGTCAAGATAAGACTGTAAGAGTTCATACATTTTTTCCGGCAAAATTTTCCGTAGCTTATATTTTAGGCCTTCGTGCCAAACTTTATCAAAGGCTTGGGATACGTCAAGAAAAGCGGTAGAACATATCATTTTCGCTTCTAAGGCTTTCTCAATTTCATTAGTTATTCGATAGACCTGGTCAATTGTTGAATGTTTGACCCTAAAGCCAAATTGGTGATCCGGAATCAATCGTCTTTCTTCAATTATGAGTTGCAGTCGTTTGAGCACAAGTTTCTCGAAGACTTTAGATATAATCGGCAGAAGCGAAATCGGTCTATATGATTTTTTGTCGTTCGGGCATTTCCCTGGTTTCGGAAACATTATTACCTCTGCGACTTTCCATTGCCGTGGAACGTATGAAATTCTCATTGATGCGTTTATGATGTAGAGAAGCTTGACTAACGCTCTTTTCGGTAGCTCCCTTCAAAATTTCCCCAGTAATTAGGTCGTAGCCTGGAGCTTTGTTATTCTTCGAATTCCGGATTGTTTGACGAAGTTCAGACAGTGACACGGTTTTCATTCGATAATTGTCTAGTTCCGCAGTGAGATACAGATCGTCAACCAACGGCTCTCCGTCAAACGGTTTGAACGTTTCTTCTAGATGTTCTGCAAATACATCTGCTTTCTCTTTGTCGCCTTTAACCCATTCACCGTTATCTTTTCTCATTGGCGCCGAGTGTACTATGGGCTTTTTAATGGACTTCACGGCTTTCCAAAGTGAAACGTTTGACCCTCTATTGGCAGTCAAGTTTTTAGGTAGTTGGTAATCTCGCGACTTTTAAAATCTTGAAGTAAGTGCTTTAATTTGTTAGATAGCCTATTCAGAATGGTTTTATCAGGAGGAGCTCGAGACAAATGCCACCTCTTTCGAGCCTTTCTCTTTTCGCGTATGAGCTCTTCAATTTCGCGCGGGTAAATCGATCCGCTTTTCTTTACTCCAGTCTTCCGGAAAGAAGTATTGTTCCAAGCAGCGTTTTGAATAGTTCTAACGAGTTTACGACTTCGTCGTCTATTCCTAAAGGGGTTGTAAGTGGTACATGTAGAGATACATTTTCTTTGCAGTATTTCCTAAAGCCATCCCAGTCGGTGTTGTTATTAGTTAGCCTAGGCGCTCTCTCATTTTTCGCTAGACTTCCGCCGATTTTCAAAACGACTGCCTAGTGATCCGAACAGAGATCATAGCCTTCTTCTACATTTGTGAGGTGGCGAGGAACACCTTTTGCGATAAAGAAGTCGACAAGATCAGGTACTTTGTTTCTGTCGGTTGGCCAAAACGTTGGCTTTCCCGTCGAAAGGGAAACCACGCCACGTTTCATGCTAGCTTTGAAGAGTACTCTACCTCTTGTTGAATTGCACCGTGATCCCCAAAAGGTGTTTTTCGCATTGAAGTCCCCGCCGATGATAAAATTCGACCCAAGTAAGTCAAAGAGGGGAGTAAGATCGTCGTCCGCTAGCCTATACTGTGGAGGAAAATAACTCGAGGCAATATTATAATCTAGGTGACCTATTTTTACCGATACTGAAGTTATTTGCATAGAGTCAAGCTCAATTTCTTCGTTTTAGTAATGCTTAATGCAGTCTTTGATGTAGAGAGAGGATCCGCCTCTCGAATTTTCTGATGGATGATGCGCGTGGTAGTCGATGTAACCTCTAATTTTGCGTCCGGATCCCTTCTTAAAGTGTGTTTCCGAAATCAGGCATAGGTCAATATTTTTTTCCCGTAGAAATACTTCTAGTTCGTCGATTTTCTTTAAAAGACCATTTGCATTCCATGTAAGTATGTTAATGAGCTTCATATTCATGATTTGTTATTCGTTTTGCGAGGTTTAAACTCTAGCTCGCTCAGTTTGTCAAATATTACTTGATTAACTTTAGTTTGTTGCTCAAGCTTTTCCAATATCATAAATAATATTTGAGATACCGAATCTGTTGTGGTAGGTTCTGGAGGTTTGCTTTTGTGCAACGCGACTTCAGCGTACGATCTTGGGCCGATGAGTTTTAATTTCCCTTTGTACTTGGACCGGCGACGTTTTCTTGCGGAGTATGTATTTTTTTTCCTTGTCAATCTCGTATTTCTGACCGATTTTGGAGTTTTCGGCTTGTCAGCTCTAGAACGTTTTGGGGTTGTGGCCCTATCTACAAAATGTTGCTTAACAATTTCGTGACGTTTTTGTAGCTCTATTGCGATTTGGCAACCTCGGTAGCTCGCCGGGTGACTTCCATTACAATTGGCGCAAGTCGCTGGGGCCTGACTGCTTACGTTGCAATCTTTTGAAAGATGTCCACCGGCGCATTTGACACATCGCGGTTCTTTTTGGCAGTACGCTTGAGTATGTCGGAAGCCTTGGCATCGCTTACATTGAGGTACTAGTCTATTGCCCTTTCGCTTGGGCTCAATTTTTACCCTGATATTTAGGATTGTTTTTATTTTATATATTTCGTTTATGTTTTCAATCCTATCGAACGTCAGCATGAAAATAAGAAGACCGCGCTTGACCACGGTGTCTTTTTCTCCTTCCGTACGTTGTTTTTCATTCTTAAGTATGTTCACGGCATCAAGAATTTTAAAGCCTTGGGCTTGAACATCTTCAACAATTTCTTCCTTCGTGCAGGTTGGGTGAAGTCCCCTAGCGAAAACCCGAAGCGGCTTCTCGAATTTGTTTTCGTAAGTATACCATTGTACATTCTCTTTATTAAATTTTTGCGAAAGTGCGCGATTGGAATCAGAGTCATCGACATTGACTTTCCATACATTATTTCGAAAAGAAATAATCCCACAGGAACCATACAAACATTTTTGAAGACATATTCTCTGGATCAATACTACATAAATCAATACATTGAAACGGATATCGAGGATCTTAAATTAGACAACATCGATATTCTAAAAAACTTTCAAGAAGAAACGACAAAATACCCTGTCATCTCCACAACTATAATCTTGACCATTTTGATTTGCTTAACATTCTTGTTGGTTTACTAATACAAGATAAGACGCCAAAGAGTTCCTGATGTTGAACCAATTGAAGTAAGATTCCAGTCACTTCTACAAAAATTGGAAAAAATTAATGAAGAAGCGGGGACGCTTCATATAGAAGGAGGGGAGTTAACCACACCATAAATTACGTTCAGCTCACTCGTCAACCACCCCTAAACCGATAACCCGTAAATCAAATCTTTTATTACGGTCAGCCACTTGACGTTGGATCCATGCAGCATCCCTGCAGCTGAGTAAACAACGATCGCACAAAGGAATGTGCCAAGCCAGCACTCGAATCCAAAGTCAAGCTAGCATTTCAAATTAAAACAAAACAAGTGGGAAGTGCAACAGTGGGTATGCAAAAGCTTCAATCCATCTACGACGGATTGCAAAATACCCGACCATACCAAAAAGAAAACTGCCACGCCTCCAAAAAGTGGGCGGGATATAAAAATATAACTGTTGAATGCTTTATACTAGGTGGTTGCATACATTTCGGCCTAAAACTCCGCCTTTTTAACTAAAAAAATCACTTTTTTAACGCCACGCCCACAAAAGTGGGCGGAGGCACATACAACATATACATAAAAGTTAGAAAATGCTAATATCTACAGCTTTTGTCATATAATTTTTTGTCAAATTTCATATATATTTATTGAAAAACAGTCATTTTAAGCTAAAATCCCTTAAAAAGTAGGCGTGGCAAATAAAAAAGCTAAAAATTCTTGGCTACCTTAAAGACAATTATAAGGCAATGTTGCTTGCCAAAAATGGATGCGCTAGCGCCATTGTAAAATGTATTTTTTAAATTAGAGATGGTGGCACATACAGGCCTGTAGTGGGCGTGTCTGTTTGCGGATTCAGCTTATTTTCAAACTTGATCTGAAGGACTGGACTTCCAACCAACCCACAAAATTTCAGCTCTCTGCCTTAAAATTTAAGGCCTAAAAGTTGTTTACATACGGACTGACGGACGGACATGGCTTAATCGATTCTCCTGTCGGTCCCATTCATATCTCTAAAAGGTCTTAGGGATCTACGGTGATTATTTCACTGCGTTACAAACTATACATCAAACTTAATATACCCTGGGTCGGGTATAAAGATAACGCCGCCGCCCTTTTGGCCCTACAGTAAGAGACTACCAGCGGATGGCAGAACAGTTCCGACCAGCATCGACGATAGTCGAGTTTTGATTAATAAGTTAACTGGCCGTAAGCGGCCGTTGTTGCTACAAAATATTGTGTGCCAAGAAGTTACTCGAAGGAAGAAGGGAAAAAACTGACGAAAGTAAATTTTTCATACTGCTAACGGTTCTGATAAAAACCTCAAAAAAGGTTTTGTTGTTTTGTACAAAACCGAATTTTCTTTCTTCTTTTAGAAAATGGACGGAAAATTGTTTCATTTAACACAAACGTTCTGTCATAATGAAAAAAATCATTTGCTGATGTATTAAAAAAGCTGTTACCAATTTTTTTTTTTCAATTTGAAAAAAAGCTTATTTAAATGGATTGAAATTTTCTTAAAATGACAATTTCATTGCTAAATCAACAATTTTGCTTTTGTTGAATTTTAACAAAAAGTTTTTGTCAATATTACCTACAAAATTATTTTCAGTGTAGATTATTAAACTTTGGACAGGCATCTTCAAATATTAAAAGGTAAATTAGAAATCATCAGGGTCGTACTAAATAAAAATTACACAAAGCTAAAGTTTTAAGAGCGGCATCTAGACAGGGAGTACACCTCAAATTACCCGTTTCACTCCATGAGCAAGTATCAATCCAAACATGATGGCAACGATATTGTTGCTATCAATCTAATAAAAACAAAGTTAAAAGCAACTGCTATAAATCCGATATCTAGTTCAGAAACAAAATAACGGAAGTAATTAAAATAATAAAAACAACTGTTAAAGGCGAATCTGTAGACGTCATTACTGCAAAGTTGATGAACGTCCGTCAAAACTCTAAGCCTGCAACTACTTATTCACAAGAGGTTGAAGAGCTTACCAAAAAGTTACAAAGTGCATACATTTCAGACGGGCTTGCGCATCCCAATTGGCAGAGACCTATTCCACCAAAACTGCCATTAAAGCCTTTATCAAGAACTCCAGCAATGATAAGGTAAAACTCATTATGGAGTCCGGCCGATTCAACAACATGAACGAAACAGTGGCCAAATTCATTAACGGCTGCACTGAAAATTATGGCCAGACAAATCCAATTTTACATTTCAGAAATAATCGTGGTAGAAGCTACGCTCAAAATTTTAATAACCGAAATAATTATTTTCGTGGACGTGAATTTGGACGCGGTCGTGGACATAGACGCGGAAATTACAATAATAATTCAAACCATAGAAATTATTTTAATCAAACGAGGAACTATAGACATACAAATAAAAGCAATAGAAACATTAGATTGACACAACAAGACACGGAAAACGAAGACACCTCAAGTACTTAGTAGGTAGCGTAAGAACAAGCAGTAAGATCTATAATATTAATTTGAATCTCACATCATTCACAACATTTAGCATGTCACTAAATAATGTGACAACCACCCCAATTACGCAAGTCGTACACAAAAAGTCACCCCTCGACTCGTACTCGTATCGTATCGTATTTGCTTTGCGATTATGCAAGTCGTATGCGTTGAATACGACTCCATCACAGATGCAGTCGGTTATCGACGCGTTTCATCGCACCTCAAATGCACAACTACTGTCAAAATTTCAATTAAAAAGAATCAAAACAAGCTGAAAGGTTCTGTAATTTAAGTCGGAAATTAAGTTTAAAAACAAAAAAAGAGAATGAATTCCATCGATTTATTTTTTGATGACCGTGTTGATATGCAGGAACCAACACAACGGTTGGTAAGTATTCGCAGAACCATATGGGATAGTTCTAACCCAATCAATTTGCCGAATGCATGGTGAGTTTTTCAAGTAAACGTTTGACTTCGATTGCTAATTCGAGAATTTAATTGCAGTTTTATTAAATTTTTTCGACTGTCTAAGGAAGCATTCAGACATCTTTTCGATAAAGTAAGCCCTCACATTGCTAAACGAGTACACTCAACATTAGTGGCACCAGTTTTGAAGTTACTGGCGGTGCTCCGTTTCTTTGCTGAAGGAGGATATCAAACAGGCGTTGGAAACGATTTTACGTTAGCAATATCACAGCCAACGTTTTCAAATATTTTGAAGGAAATGCTTGACATATTTGAGCAGCACATATGTCCCAATTGGATTCAATTTGAAATGTCCAAGCAAGAAAAAGAAGAGGCAAAAATTATCTTTTTTTCCAGGAGTAATTGGTTGTGTTGATGGAACACATGTGAGAATAAGAACACCCCAAAAGGAAACACAGCACCTGTTTTGTAGCAGGAAAAGATATCAAACCATGAATGTAATGCTGGTAAGAATTTCTATAGTGGTTCGTTTAATTTTCGTACATCTAATGATTACAAATTGTTTCAGGTGTGTGATCACATGCTTCGCATACGCTTTGTTGACGCAAAACATCCTGGATCTTGTCACGATTCCTTTGTTTGGAATAATAGTGAGTTACGTTTGTTTTTACAGGATCGATATGAACAAGGGAACGCAACTACTGGTTATTAGGTAGGTACTTAAGCATTTGAAAATTAAACTAAGCAAATAAAAGTTCATTTTTATTTTTTTTTTATTTATTTATTTATTTATTTTTTATTGTAGGTGCTTCAGGCTATCCTTTGGAAAACTACCTTATAACTCCATTCCGAGCTGTTTCAGAGAGAAGCATTGAATCTGATTTCAATACAGTCCATTCGAAAGCACGAAATCCTATCGAAAGAGTGAATGGAATTTTGAAAAAAAAGGTGCATTCTCGGAGCTAGAGAACTACATTGTACGCCAGAAAAAGCCACGCAAATAATTAATGCTTGTTGTGCCATTCACAATATTTGTATTTTTTTCAAAGTTCCCTATGTACCTGAGGAAGAGGAAGCAGAAGAAGAAGCAGACTCGGATCAAGAAATTGCCGAAGAAAATCCCAACGAACAAGCAAGCAGGCTGCGTTATTCCATTATGAATTCGATTTGCTACAACCGTTAAACAGAAAAGGAAAACTGCAGCTCAACTAAAATAAAAAGTTTATTCTAATAACTTGAAACATAACAAAATAAATACGTAACACTGAATTTTGAAAAAAATATTTTTTTATCTGGACAGTTTATCATAAATTTTTGCTATCATCCTCTGCAATTTTTGCACTCTTGGTTCTAGAAGCCGGAATCTAAACTTTTTCTTCTCAGTTCCTCCATGCGCAGTTTTATTTCCTCTTCCATTAGTTTTGTCATTTTTGGTAAATTTATGATCTCTTCTTCCTTCAGTTTTGCCAGTTTACGCAAGTATCTATTTGTTTCTTTATGCTCCTTCAAAATGGATAGCTGGGTGTTTGTCTGACTGTCTAACAATCGCATTCTTTTTTCTTCTAGATTAGCTGAGGTACTTTTATTTGGCCGTCTTAAATGTCGTATTGGCGTTAGTGTCACCATCTCGACTTGAGGACTAGGATCCAGTGGTGTCGTAGGCTCATAGGTCATATGCTCTAAACGGCATAGGTCATGGAATAACCTATACATTGGGAACGGTCCATTTCGATTTAATATTTGATAATACGCTAATAGCCCACAAAATTTATGTAGTAAGTAACAATTTTTCAATTCCATCCGATGGAATAATCGGTCTTGACTTCGTCAAGAATATCATTGTTTACTCAACTACAGCAGGCACAAAGACTGGTTGGTATTAAGGCCAGATGATTTTGATGACATTGCAATACCGATGTCATGCGCACTTCAGAGTTATGCAACAGCAATACCGGCAAGATCTGAAGTCGTTAGACAGGTCAACATTCAAGGAAAAGACAAAGAAGTGTTCGTTCCACAACAACAACTCAAGACGGAATATTTGTGGCAAATACTATCACAAAAGGCACCACAGCATTTGTTCGTATTATAAACACAACAAATGAGAATGCACTGATACAGAATGTTATACTAAAAACAGAAAGTCTAAACGACTATGAAGGAGTATCAATACAAGACAACCAATCCAAAGACCTAAAATTACAAAAACTTTCCAAAAGTTTCCCAGACCTCATAAAGTCTGATTTACAAAAACTTTGCTCTGAATACATAGATATATTCGCACTTGAAACAGATAAAATAACCGTCAATAATTTCTATAAACAAAAAACTTCATTTTAAAACCGACGAACCTACATATATTAAGAATTACAGAATTCCGCAAACCGATAAAAGTGAAATAACCAAACAAGTTGACAAATTGATACGAGACGATATTGTTGAACCCTCCGCATCAGAATATAATAGCCCAATACTCCTGGTACCTAAAAAATCATTACCAGGTAATAGTCAAAAACGATGGAGGTTAGTAGTTGATTATAGAAACATAAACAAAAAACTCGTTGCAGACAAGTTCCCACTGCCCAGAATAGATGACATCCTGGACCAACTAGGTAAAACCAACTACTTTTCTTGCCTGGACTCAACGTCCGGTTTCCATCCAATCGAGTTAGATGAAAACTCCAGGGACATTACATCGTTTTCAACTGACAAAGGTTCATTTCGATTCAAGCAACTGCCCTATGGCCTGAAAATAGCCCCAAATTCATTCCAAAGAATGATGACAATTGCTTTCTCTGATTTAGCACCAACACAAGCATTCTTATATATGGATGATTTAGTTGTATTGGGCCGTTCAGAAGCTGATATGCTTAGAAATCTGAAAGATGTATTCAAAATGTGTCGAAAATACAATTTAAAATTACATCCAGACAAGTGAACATTTTTCAATCACGAAGTGACATACTAAGGTCATAAATGCACAGACCAAGGCATTCTTCCAGATGATAGCAAATTTCAGATTATAATAGACTATTCAATTCCCAAAAATGCAGATGAGGTCAACCGATTCGTTGCATTTCCAGTTCCAAACTTCGCTGAACATTCAAGGCCCTTAACGAGACTGTGTAAGAAAAATACGGTGTTGTCTGTTGTCGCTGTGTTCTCGCTGTACGCTTCACAGATTTGGAAGTCGCGTCAGTGGGTCGGTGTTCGCTGAGTGATGACACTAGTGGGACTGGCCCACCCGAAGGAACTCTTCTGCTTCTGAGGCGAGTTCTCAAAAGGGAGTATGTGTGAGTTTTGGCAAACGTGCCTTGTGCCGCGCGACGTTGCTTATGCAAAAAAGGGGTGGGGTGTTGATTCATGCTGGACAGTTGGAATGGCTTGTTTGCTCCATTGTCTTTTGCAGCAGGTCCTTGGACTTAATATCCTTAACACTGCTTATGCAGCAGGTTTTTGGATTTGAGAGTCCTAAACGAAAGAGTCCTGTATTCTGACAAGGGCATGTCAGCAGAGCTTTCCGGACGTTGGTCTGTGTAGGACTTTTTTGCGCCTTCACTAGGTATTTGCAGCATTGTGAGAGGCTGATTTTATTCTCCTCGTTTTTGAATTTCTTCTCTCAGGAAAGGCGAATCTATAACACTAAAACAGAGATTCAGCGATTGCCGTGGTTTGCGCTGCTGCTACGCTAGAGGTTGGCCTACTTTTAAATAATTAAAAAAAAAATCTCCCTGAGAAAAAAAATAAGATGTCTGAAACCCGCCCCGAACTGTTGGCAGGACCATCCCCTGATTTCATTTTCTTGCGATTTTCATTTGTTTGCATACAGGGTGTCCCAAAACTCAACGTCAAGCGGAAACCGGGTGATAGGGGAGGTTTTAACCATAATGGGAAAAATAATAAAAAAAATGTTTAGTTTAGTTTTGATTAAAATTTTTGATTGCGATAATAACATTGCTTGTAAAGGATAATGTAAAAAAAACACTGCCTAATTTGTGACCACAGTACCTGAAAATGTGGGCTAGGGTATCGGTTTTAATTATTTTTCTAAATATTCTTATTATTACTTAACTAAAAGGGTAATATTTTTCCTATTATTTTTCACAGTACATGTAAAACCTCCCCTATGACCGGGTATCCGCTTGGCGTTTAGTTCCGCGACACCCTGTATATTTACTCGTTCTTGTTAAGCCATTTAACAGTCTTGTATTAGACTTTTCCAACACTGTGTAGACTTTATCGATTCATATTCAATCGTCTGCTTCTTCACTCGTTTTGCAATTTTCACCAAACCACACGGCCTTTTAGATGGCGAGGACTTTGTGCTGTTCCTGGTGGAGGCCAAGATGTCCGATAGTGATGCCAGTTTTTCTAAACGTTTCACTATCTGTATCACTACACTATTCACATTAATTTAAATTACTATTATTTATTCCACTCACTAATGGTTGATCGATTACCTTTACCAGTTGACTTTTTGTTTCACAAGTTTTACTGTGTCACCCTTTTAAAATGGCTTCAACACTTTGATTGCTGAAAATGATTGCTTCAATCAGGACTTCAAAATGAATGCTGATTTATTTTTTCTAGGTTGAAATCAATGAATTAAAACAAATCCAATTGAGTTCTTAAAAATACTTCAAGTGACTTCAAATTACTTCCACTCGATTGCATTATTTAAAAGTCGTGATACATAATACACCTTCCTCAATATAGGCAATTAAAAATTTGAAATTATGTATTCCTGGCTTTTATAAAATCTAAAAATACTAAAAATAAAAAGAAGCTAATTTCCAAGAGCTTTTGTTTTTATTTGTAGATTTACTTTATTTCTTCATAATTATATAAGATATATTGACACATAGTTTCCATCCAATTTTTCTAAATTCTTTACTTAACTTAAATATGCGAGGAGTAAGCTTCTTTTAATTTGAACAAAATATTAGCCTAAATCACAAAAAGGGAGGTTCTCATATGGTTCAAATAAAAAAAAAATTAGCAAAGAGGTAACTATCGTTTTATGGACATTGTATTGCTTGGAAAACGAGCCTTTGAGGACGACGTACGGAATAATCTTTTTAGTGTTAAACGCCAGAAAGCTGCTCTGAAGTCAACACTATAAAATGCATATATAAAAGGATTAATAGCACTATTAAACCAACCAAGCCATGTGAGAACTTTGGCAAGTGTTCGACTGACTTGGTCCTCGTTAAGGAAAGGCGTTATAAGGTAATTTATAAAGAACGGTAGCCAACAAGCTATAAATCCACCGACGACAATGCTTAAAGTTTGAGTTGTTTTGTTTTCCTTTTTCAAGGAGCTTATTCTACTGGAAAGAGATTTTTGATGATGAACCCGAGTATTCCGTGTTATATAAGTGTCATTCGCATAGGATGTGGCGGTATTGAAATTATGACGCATACTATGACGTTGGGGGCCGCTAAACAAGTAATGTTGTTCGTTTGCAGTTGCATTTTTAACTATGAAGGACGGCTGCCTTTTTATAGTCGGCGTACATATCGAGGACGCTGCTAGTTCATAGGAATCACTCTTGGAACTTAAATCAGTTTTATCTTGTTGGACCTCGTAAAGTTCTTTTGCAATTGTCTGATTGGAAAGGCTGCGGCCGGCAAGTCTTTTCTTTTGGCTCGGGCTAACGTCTTGTTCGGAAAAATCACCCTCAATGTCGCCTTCTGTTTGGGTGCTGATGTATCTATTGAGCTTCTGAAAACAAAAGATAAAATGGGTGTCATTAATAGCAAAAACGGTCAGGGGTTACCTTGAGTAGATAACTAAATATTTACAATAAAAGCAAAGTTATTATGGGAGAAAATAATGTACACGTAATGTATCTATGAATTCATTCATGTAATACATGTTTACCTTGTGAATGCTGATGTCGGTCATATTGTCATGCCTTGACGCAACCACACAGGAAATTCTTGCATACACGTAAATCATTACCGCCATTGGAATGAAGAAGGAGCCCATCGCAGAGAAAATAACATATCCTTCATTTTGGTTGTAACGACATTCATTGAGATCTCTTCGCCCCGGTTCGTACCTATTCAATCGAAAAGGGAAACTAACTTAATTATGTGATAGCATCTGTTGTAATTAAATTGTAATTTATAGGCAGTGCTTATGTAGGGTTGATGCAGAAATGTCTTTGAGACGACATAATATTATGTACTTTTAGATCTGACCAGTTATTTTGCTTCATAAACTTAAAAAATTAAATGTTTCATGACTGAAACCCATTATAGAGCGTAATGGAATGCTGTTCTTGAAAAGTGTCCGAAAGCCAGTTTTAGATCATCTTCAAAATAATGATTCACCTAGTGCTAGTAGCGCTAGGCCCCGTCTATTTGAGGTGATTTCCAAAACCAGCTATCGGGAAAAATCTGAAAATTAGATATGCATGTAATTTTTTAGGTCTTTTCCACACACAGAATACAGTCTTGGTATTGTCAAACAAGTAAGTTATTGCAAGAGTTCATATGTCACGAGCTTCTAAATAACCGACCCACTTAAGCATGTTACACAAAATTAAATTTTTTTTTTTGCCGGGTTCCATATACTGTTGTCACTTATTTGTATTTGTCACGCCCCCAAAAATTGGCGCGGACTGCAAATTAAAATTAATCAACTCAAATTTCTTTAGTAATTTCTTTAATAATGCTAAAAAAAAAAGTTTTCCTAAAAACGCCCCATTAAAGTGGGCTGAGCTCAATTTTTTCGTTAGTTACAAAAAAACCCAGGAATTTCAAATTGAAACCCACACCTTTTTATCGATTTCATGGCCGAGTATGACAGCATCAATAGATGACGAGGGAAAACTCACGCTGTTCCGTCAAGGTCGGTAAAAACATCACCAACCCATTTGATGTCAAAAAGGACTTAGACAAGGCGATGCGCTGTAATGTGACTTCTTTAACATTAATTTCTGATAAACCCTGCGCCTCTTGTAGCTCGGTATCCGACTCGCTCGGAAATCTGAGCATGAGTGAGGCTGCTACCCAGTGCACTGCTACTGACGCGACGACTCGGAATACCCTTGTGGTTGAACGGGCTTCCGAAGTAGCGGGCTCTGAGGTGCGCCTTACTAAGGGTCGGCAGAAGAGGAAAAGGAAACGGCAGATCGATAAGTCGCGCAAAGAAGCTTCACGGGCTGAAGGCGATGTCCATGAAGCGGGACAGGTCGGTGGAAGTCTCACAAACTGAAGCAAATCAGTCCTCTACAACGGACATCGCCTCCCCTTCTGCTGAACCAAAAAGCAAGAAAAAACCTAAGCTCATTAGGAAAAGCACAACCCCTCAGGCCCATGTGTCTGCTTGCGCCCGGTCTTCGAGTGAAGCTGTTGCTTCTCCCATTGATAGGTGAAGTACTGGTGGACTGAAACCGGACGTCGCAAGCACTCCCACGGGCATGAGTCCAGGAAGCGCACCAACTGTAAGTGCTGCCCGTGGACTGGTGATGGATGCTGGTGATGTGGCTGATGATGGTTGGTTGCCACTGGAACACCACACTTTGAACGCATGACAGCTAAGGTGAGAGATCAGAGGCGGTCTTGTCGGAATGCTGCTGTCTCCCCTTTAGCAGTTCGAATTGAGAAAGCAGGTAATGACAACAGTTTGAGTGCTGCGGAGTGCGAACACTGCAAAACTCGATTGTTGCATTCAGGTGGAAAGCTGTGGTTAAAAGGACGGAACCTTTTGGGTTAACACCTCATCGCAGCAAACCTCTTAATGGCTACGCAGAATGGTGCCGAAAATCCTTCCGCTTGGGACCTCAACAGCACATCTGCCGTTTTCTTCAAACCCGGGAAACTGGGGAAAACGGCGAATGTGCTGAAGCGTTTGCGAGCCCAGAATCCTAGCCTCGACACAAACGCCTAGTCTTGGTGGATTGAGTGCTTCATACGACATTTTTTTATGATAAGAAGTCCGAAATACCTAGGATTTGTCTTATCTAGTTATCTAGCCCAAGATCTAGTTTCTGCCTCTATTCCCTGCCCCGCCAACGGCAAATGGGAAACCTTTGTTGTTGCCTCGGCCTATTTCCCCTATAACTCTTTGACTCTTCCTTCACCAAAGGCACTTATTGAGCTGGTAGATTATTGTGAATCCAAAGGGTTGGGTCTCGTCTTGTGCTGCAATGCTTATGCTCAGAATACTCTCTGGAGCAGCAGCAAATGTGAGGAGATCGATCCAAAAGAGGAAATCGTCTTTTGGAATTCATCTTATCGTCATTACCATCAATAATTTAGGTAATCGACCTACATTTTTTACCGCCAGGAGACAGCAGGTAACTGACCTTACCCTGTGCAATATGTTGGGGTAAAATGGAGGGTATCGCCAGATAGCACCCTGTCAGATCACAGATACGTCTAATTTTAAATCAATTGCGAAGTTATACCTTTCCAAGAGAGGAGAAATCCGAAAAAATTGAATTGGGCACAGCTTAGAGGGGAACTTGTCCACTCTGTTCAAGTTCCACACAAACTGAGGTCACGACAAGGGGTAGAGATGTCTGCTCAAAATCTGAACAACATCCTTACCCTTTGTTTTGAACTCGCGTGCCCACTTACGAAAAACTCCTGCAGCGAATCGGTACCTTGGTGGAATGCCGAACTGCACCGTATTCGTAAAGAGACCAGGAAGCTCCTGAATCGGTCCTTAAGAATCAATTTAGTAGAAGACTGGAACCTATATCGATCAAAACAAAATTCGCACGTCGAAAAATGACGAATCTCTAAGTGAAACTAGTAGGCTTGTGAAAGTTCTTCAGAGGCTATAAATCGATCAAAACAAAAGGATTTTAAGAGACGCAGCAAATCGGTACCTTGATGGAAAGCCGAACTGCACCATATTCATAAAGAGACCAGGAAGCTCCTGAATCGGCCCTTAAGAACCAATTTAGTAGAAGACTGGAACCTATATCGATCAAAACGAAATTCGCAAGGCTTGTGAAAGTTCTTTAGAGGTACACACCAAGCAAACTCGTGTCAATACTCAAACCTAATGACACCTACACTGAGACCAAGGCGGAGACCTTCAGTCTTCTCCTTGAGACTCACTTTCCGGGAAATCAGATCACCACGTGCTCTTCAGTGGTACCGGCAGCGGTTGCCACTGCAGAACCAGCGAACACAACGCAGCTTAACTGGTACATTGCATCCAGAGTGGTGACTGATGACGCTATCAAATATGCTATTGCATCTTTTGAGAGCTTTAAGTCACCTGGTCCAGATGGAATCTACCCAGTTATGTTGAAGCAAGGTTTAGGTCAGCTGTTGCCCACGTTGAAAAGAATTTTCACTCCGAGTTTTCCTTGGCTTACATACCAACCCTTTGTCGTAGGGTTAAAGTCGTTTTCATACCAGAATCTGGTAAGTCAGACTATAGCTTAGCCAAAAGTTTCAGACCGATAAGTCTGTCTTCCTTCCTGCTGAAAAGCTGAGAGAGACTGGTTGAGCTGGGCATGGGCAAGGTTGCTCTTCGATTGCAACCTCTTTCTGAGATGCAATACTTTTATCAGCGCGGAAAATTCTGCGAAACTGTACTTCAAAAGTTTGTTGGTAGGATTGAATGTGCTCTTGACCTGAAGGAGTAAGTGCTGGGCGTTTTCGCCGATATTGAGTGCTTTTGATAACGCGACACTTGATTGCATATGCAACTCAGCCGGACAACATGGTGTAGATGAAATATTAGTTCAACGTATTAGGGCCATGTTAATGCACAGGACGCTGATGACCGAAGTAGATTGTGGCAAGTGCGTCATAACTGGTGTAAGCAAGGGCTGCCCGCAAGGTGGTGTTCTGCCTTCCCTTTTACGGTGCATGGTTGTAGACTCTCTACTATCGGCTGTTAACCTTCCTGGAACCTAGAAACAAGCCTGCGCGGATGATGTCGTGTAAGCTTGTGTCAAACACAATCAAACCTAAAGACTGCGTGCTCTCAGGTGCAGCGATCCCTGGACTTGATCGATGATTGGTGTGCTAGGACTGAGCTTTCAGAACAACGGTTGTTCTCTTATCGAGAAGGAGGAAGGTCACTGGCCTGACTCAACTAGTGCTTAAAGGTGTCACTATCCAAAAATCCGATGAAGTCAAATATTTGGGAGTAATCCTTGATAGAAAATTTCTATGGTCGAAGCATGTTGAATCCAAAACCGAAAAAGCATTGTCCACTTTCTGGCAGTGCAGAGGCGCTTTTGGCAAGACATGGGGCTTATCTCCGAAAAGGGTCCTCTGAATCTTTACGGCCATGGTTAGACAACTCCTCTCATATGCATCAGTTATTTGGGCGAACAGGCTTTCGCGGAAACGTGTTACTGCCTCTTTTGCCAAACTCCAAAGATCGGGTTATCTTGCCTTCACAAGGGCTTTCCCTAGCTGCCCCCTTTGATTCATTTATCACAGGTTGTACGCTGAAAACCACCTTTCGCTTAAAGAGAGGTGGTTTTTGATAACCGTGTTTTTGATAACAGGGCCCTTCGACCCCTGTCTAATGGACATGCCCTCTGACGCAATGACCCCCCCAAAAATCCTTTTGCGACAAAACTACCAAGTCGACTTTCCTCAGGTAATAGAATGGCTTCGGCCAGGCTATGAGCCAAGGAAAGAGTGCCATCCTATTTTCACGGATGGCTCCAAAACCGGACAAAGGTATGGTGGTGGAGTCTTTGTGGAAAGCGAGAACATTAGACCCTACTACCCCGTAGGTAAATATGCGTCTGTCTTCCAAGCGGAGATTTTCGCTATCCTAATGGCTATGCGCTTTATTGTGACTAAAAGGTGGAGGGCAAGAAGCATATGCGTTTGCAGTGACTGCCAACCTACTCTAAATGCTTTGCCCAACCCTCTTACCTCGTTGAAGATAGTGCTCGAACTTAAGCATTCGTTCAACTTAGTCGGAAGGCTTAATGCAGTGAATCTTGTGTGGGTCCCAGCCGCACTGGTAGCCAGGGAAATGAGATCTCTGATGAGCTTGCCAAACTAGGCTCAGAAGAATCATTCTCAGGACCCCAACCTGCTTTAGGCCTGCCTGTATCTGTTGTCTTGTCTGCTATTGATACTTGTGTTTCTCCTGAGCACAGGGCTCGTTGGCGTGACTGCAATGGGTGCTGACAGACTAAACGACTACGCCCGGATATCTGCGAGGAGTCAGCGTCTTTTCTTCTATATCTCAGGACAACCATTGCAGACTTCTCGTAGGCGTCCTTACGAGTGGTCGTGCATGTGGAGAGGATGACGATACAGCTTAACATTTCCTATGCAGCTGTCCTGCCTTTGCTCGCATCAGATGGCGGATCTTTGGGGCTGGACGTGGTGAGTGCCGAACACCGTCACTGAAGCTCCTTCTCGTTTTTCTTCGAAAGATGGGTAAGCTAAATACACTCAAGTAAGGTGTCCGCGTAGTAGTACAATGGACTACCACGCGGAGTGTCTGAGTGCTCCATCGGATAGTAGCAACCTCTGACAAATGAAAAAGCTCTGTATGCTCGGTCAATAGAACATTATCAAGAAAAATCCAATCAGATATCGAAAGTTGTAGTGGCTTACTATTAAATTTTTTTAAGCAATCTTTCATCATTTTCTTTTGTAATTTTTCATTAGGGTTATATTTCAAGGAGCCGAGAACGTAAAAACTTCTAATGATCTTCTTAGATAAAGCAGTGTTGACCTTCTCATATGCGTTCTTGGTAGCCGACAGTACATAGCCGAAAGTACATAGACAGCTCACCATTATCTTCACAAATATTCATTTTGCTGAAAAAATATTCAAATATTTTATTATTCCGGTTCTTCTTTGCATTGGAACACCAAACTGCAAAATACTCCATACACGAAATCCGATATTCTGTCAATTACAATTTAAATCAAGTGAATAATTGCAAGAGTTCTTCTGACAAACTTCAATATATATACGCGACCCTATATACCGTGTTACACCAGATCTTAAAGTTTTTTGGCCCGCATTCATATATTATTTGTTTAGGTCACGCCCACAAAAGTGAGCATGGGCTGAAAACTAAAATTAATTAATTGTAATTTCGTTAGAATCATGAGAAAATACAATAAAAGCTAAAAATATCTAAAAAAAAAACGTTTTTTCCTAAAACCGCCCCTTAAAAGTGGCTGATACAAACAGGTGACCATAAAAAAAAAAATGTGCACAACTCACAGCGAGCGTCATCCCAACTGAAAATAAATTTGCAGTACAATCTCCGCATAAGAGACCGTACGTAGATCACGGATCACCGTAGAGCCACAATGCTCGCAGCGGTATACACAACAGCAGCGACAGTATGAAGCGCGGACCTCTACGGCGCGGCTAAAAGACCGAATAATATCATTTAAACTAGGTGACGGTATAAAAAGGATGTCTACAACCAGATGAACCCTGCAAGGTGGAGTGCTATCACCTCTCTTCTTGTTATGAACACATATCTTATAAAGCTCAACCATTCACCGGTGAAACCCATAACTTATGCTAACGATCTTGTGCTCATAGTACGTGGTAAATTCTTGCCAACAAATTCTCGCCAACACTTGTTGACTTAGTGCAAGATGCACTAAATGGCCTCAGCCGATGGACCGGATTGTAGAGCTACCAACACTCAAAGGCTCGGTTCTCCAATTATCTAAAAGCGCTAAATATTTGGGTATAATCCTATACAATAAGCTCAGCTGGAACCTAAACATAGGAGAAAGAGTTAAAAAGGCATATACAGCCCTATATACGTGCAACCGAATCTGCGGGAAAAAATGGGGCCCTTCCTCTACTATAACAAACTGGCTCTAGAAGAGTGCTCAGCTCCTGCAGTATCTTCCAAGAAGAAATTCTGGCAATACTCATAGCCGCCGAAAAGGCCAGAGTATTGGAACTAACGCAGTATGATATTTCCATTTACGCAAAGTATCTACAGCTATTCAAAATATAACCCAAAGTAGGTGAAATAATCTGCAGAGTTGCGGCCATACAAAGGCGTTATGTCCATCCATAGACAACAGCAAGTCAAAAAAAGCTTAAATCACTAAAAAGGCCATCACTGGCCATAGCCACAAGAGTGATAAGAGGTCACAACCTGTTGGGAAAACAGTCAGCAAAATTAAGAATCATTAACACCAACTACATTTGCAGGGGCTGTCACGATCCCGAAGCGGTAGAAGATGTAAAACACCTCATCTGTCAATGTCCAAGTGGCAGCAGGCAACGTTTTAAACTTCTAGGACAACTGGATGAACTTGCAAAAATACCGGTGGCGAATATCGTAAAGTTCAACAGGGACTCCGGCTGGGCCAATTTTCTCTTCGAAGCTCAGGATACTTCAACTAACAAACCATCATATATTTACTAACATTTTTATTCCTCACAGGTTGTCCCCAAAGGCTGACGCTAAGGGCCCTCGTAGGCCTATGCGAGCTGGTGGCTTTTGCTGCTAGCAAACCTACCTAACCTAACCTGTGCGGCGCGGTACAGGAAAATCTTGAACAGACTGGTGAAGCGCGCTTATGTCAGACAGATACCTAGTTTGTAAGCAATGGCAGAGAATTTTCACTCCCGGGGGTTCTTTTTATTATTTATTTTAAAGCGGGAACACAACACAGTATTCCGCTGCTACTGCCGCTGCAGGTACATCACTGTGTTTGTTCCTGAGGTCAAGCACCACACAATTTTCATCAGTTTTCCCGTGACCACGAATGGTGTAGCCCTTTCGAAAATTCGAGTAATCGTTTTTAAATCTCTGTGAATTCCGAAAAGCTATTTATTATTACAAAAAAAAAAACCGAAATTTCTGATCAGCAACAGAAAAAAATCTATAAACGAGAAAATTCCATCCCGTTTGTTCTTAAAATGGCAAAACTTATATTTAGGTGTAGTTTCAGCCCGTCTTATTAATCGAAGGGTACATTTTTTTTAAATTATTAGATACTAATGTTTTATCTAAGAGTCAGAAAGCAATTTTTACGCATAATTTGAGTCAACAAGTGTAAATGTGTAAACCGTAATATTATATTGAAATTTTTATAAAATATTACCTAATATTTCAACTAAAGGTAAACCCATATTTTTTTGACACCAATTAACACTCAAAGCGCAAATACAGTAAAAAGAGTGGAAATTTGGGTGTTTTAAGGGTGAGGGCCCAATTTCAAGAGAAGAAACCCCCGAAATTCGAGATCAGCGACCCAAAAACAACAACTCTGATGGTGACCGAAGCGTATACAACCAAAGCCGCAAAATAACTGGAGTATATGTAGGTTTGTATGAATATATTTTATTTAAAAGAAGTCTTACCAGCCGAACATAGGCGGACATGTGATTGCCAAAGCGACGGTCCATACGACAAGTATCATAACCAGCGCTAATCTTTTTGACCTTCTTTTACGCGAATATGTAAGAGGTTGCGTCACCGCTAAGTACCTATGAAAAAAAATTAATCACTCACCTCCTGAGACAAAAAATTACTTATAAAATGTTACCTATCCACGCTTATAGCACATAAACTCAGAATTGAAGCGGTACACAGCAAAACATCCAGCGAAATCCAGATATCGCACAGAACCCATCCTAATTGCCAAGATCCTGAAAGAAAAATTAAAAAGTTTTAGCAACTCTACTTCGTTAAGTTTGATTAAAAATTTAATATTCAAACTTTTGCTATTAGGGTTAAAGCAGCCACCATGTCAACGCAAGAAACGCACATTTTGACACGTACCTAGTGCAAACACAGGATGAACGTTTTTATATACCTGTAAACAATATTATGTGCCGTCACTCAAATGGTATGGAATACATTATTTCAAAGGTGAATGAGAATTCCTACGGGTTCGGCTTTGTTTTGTTTAGGGACGAGTATTATCTTGTACGCTTTACATACTTACTTACGCTTATCTTTATCTACCCCGCCCTAAAGATGAGTGAGTAGCTATGTTTAGTTTGATTTATAGTTTGTAACATGGAATAATTATTAATGTAGGCCTTATACGGTATCTCAATTCTATTCGGTGGGATGGGGTCAAATTAGGTTGAATTTTTATGCTTGGGAATGAATATGGTCAGTGAGTCGAATGAACAGTATCTGTTTATCCCTCCTTCAGTGTCGGTTGTTTCAACACCTTTAATTTGGAGCAGGAGAAGATCTAATATAGAAATAATTACTCAAGGGTGAAAAAGACTCTTGTTAAAAGCTGAAGCTCTTTACTAAAAGCTGAGGTAAAGGCAAGGTAACGCTAAGTAAGGCAAATCTGTATGGAGCATATCCACTGCTTCTCTCTGTATTTCGCGTATAAATTCGTCCTTTCTGCTTATCTCCAAGAGTTATTAAAGCCATAAACTTTACTGGCAGAATAAAGGGCTTCGTAGAACCGACACTTTGTCTTTCGTGATAAGAGCTTTCAATCTGTTTTCTTCTCCGGACTGAAATAAGCTTCAGCGTTTCATTGGAGTGATTATTTGACGAACCTCCACTTTTTTGATTGAATGTTAGCTCCAAGGTAGACGAACTTATTGACTATTACTAGGTTCACTATAAAGTGAAAAAGTAACTGTTGTGATATTATGCATCTAGCTCGTCCTTTTCGATGCAAAGATTGTGTACAATCTCAAAACAATGTCAATACATACGTTTTATACCCGCAAAGGGTATATTAATTTTAATGCATAGTTTGTAACACAGGGAAATAATCACCGTAGACTCTTAAGAGCTTTAGAGATATGATCGACACCGACGTGTGAATCGATTAAGCCATGTCCGTCCGTCCGTATGTGTGAAGATTTAGTACTTCAAAATCAAGGTGGAGAGCTGAAACTTGGTACACGGCTTGGTTCTTTTGTTGCACAGACAAAGTGTGAAAATTGGCTAAATCCGTTAACGGCCACGCCCTGGCTTCATTGTGAGACAACCTCTATTTCTTTCAAAACGCCTTTTGGTAAAGTTAAACAAGGCGTAGGAACTCAAATTTTGATACTGAGCAATATTGGCCAAAGACCTTTAACAAGGCAAAAATTGGACCGCCCACAATATGGACCACGCCCACTTTTCACCTATTAGATCTTTAAAAACCCGATTTCTCGGATAGTTCACCCCAATTCGAAAAAAATTATGACAAATATTAACGATATTACTATTTGCTAAATTTGCTCCACACAAAGTTTTGAGCTCCGCCCACTTTTAAGGTGCGTTTTTAGGAAAAAAAAACTGCTTTTTTCTGTAATAATGTTCGCATTTACCGTATTTACTCATGATTATAACGTAATTACAATTAATTGATTTTCTAATTAGCCCACGCCCATATTTGCGGGCGTGGCCTACACAAATAATGTACGAATTCAGGCCAAGAAACTTTATGATTTGGTGTTACACGGTATATAGGGTCGCGTATATAAAAGTTTGTCACTAACGAACTCTTGCACTTACTCACTTGTTAAATCTGCTGGCGAAGCGTTGATTAGCAGCATGCACACAGCTCATTTGCGAGATATGGTTGGAGGAAAGCACGCCCAATGAATGGAACCTCAGCATTGTTGCCCGATCCTCAAGAAAGAAGACCCTCTAAAATGTGCCAACTACAGAGAAATCAGACTCCTTAACATTGCATACAAGATCCTTTTTTCCTGCACTAAGTGAACGCCTGAAGCTGTTTGTCAACAATCTGGTAGGCACATATTAGTGTGACTTTAGGCCAGGAAAGTCCACCATCGATCAAATATTCACACTGCGGCAGATCTTGGATCGATACCATCAACTTTTCATCGATTTCAAGGTCGCGTATGACAGCATCTGCAGAGACGAGTTATATTGCACAATGTCTAGTTTTGGCATCCCTGCCAAACTCTTCAGTCAGTGCAGGATGACGATATAAAATTCACGCTGTTCCATCAAGGTCGGTAAAGACCTGACCGACCCCTTTGATGTCAAAAAAGGATTTACAAAGTCGCGTTTTCATGTGACTTTTTTAAGATTGTACTTGAGAGAATTGTGCAGGCACAATCTTTCAAAAGTCCGTTCAACTACTGGCATACGAGGACGTCATTGACATATTCGGAAGAACAAAGTGTGATTTCAGTTAAGCCTTCGTGAGTTTTGCGACGGAAGCGGCGAATATGGGTGTACGGGGGCAAAACCAAGTATATGATGTCATCCAGAAGAGACAACCAACAATGACGTCTTGGAGAGAACGGCACCATAGACAGCTATAACTTTAAGGTACTTAGGGACTTTGTCTACTTTGGTTCCACTATAAATTCAAAAAAATGCCACCAGCCCTCAAATCAAGAGAAGGATAACTCTTGCCAATCGCTGTTTCTTGTGGTAAGAAGGCAATTGAGTAGCAAAGATCTCGAGCAGCTAAAGTGATTGGAAAAATACTCCGACTTGAGTTTCGAAGGGAGATTTATGGACCGAAAAACCGCAGAAGTATTATAATTTTTCATAAAATGCTTTCGTCATTATCGTCCTTGTTTTTTAAGTTTGCTTGTTTCTAAGTTGTCCTTGTTTGTAAGTTGATAGCTCGCAGTATTGGTAGTCACCGTGTGTTTTGATAGCCCTGGTTTGCCTTTTTTTTGTTTTTCAAATACGTGTTTTCTTATCGGGAACCGTAGGAAGAGTTGCCACTTAATGTCAGCATCATTGGAATATAAAGGTTCCTGCACTGACGGTGTTCGCCTGGCAGCGTTGTAAATAATCCTTGGACCAGCCATTATTATAATGTTGTTAATTATTGTAAATTAATTTGTTATAATTTATTAATTTGTTGTAATTTTTCACTTTTTATACCCTAATATACCCACAGGAATGCAGTATCTATATTAAGTTTGATAAGGCGAAAATGTAACAGAGAAATAATAACGATAGACCCCCAAGACCTTAAGGGCATTATCCATCCATCACAAGTGCTAACATTTTTGAAATCCGCACACAGACACGTCCAAAATCGGTCTTAATGTGCAACTACCTCCAGTGCTTTCAAAACTGTAAGACGTGGTGAAAAGCTGAAATTTGGCATTTCAGTAAAAACGAAATTGGTATACCGCCCCTAGTGGGCGTGTCTAATATTGATATGTGGTTAAAGGGGTTGGACATGCCACGCCCCTTCTTAAAAAAAAGTAAACAAAAACTTATATAGATTTTTTTTTTGTTCTATTTGACCCAAGCTATTACATACGCACTTGAAAAAGCTTTTGACTATGTTTGGCGTCTCGGACTTATCCATAAGATTTTTACACTGTATCTATCTCCCCCCTTATCTCATCAAGCTTGTGTTAAAATTTCTGTCAGATCGTTTCTTCAAAGTGTTTGTTAATAACTGTTTTTCTGCCTGTCAAAGTGTGGTGTCGGGTGTACCTAAAGATTCGATATTGGGGCCGATGTTATATAATATTTTTATGTCTGACATTCCAAGAATCCCTTATGGTGAAGAAGCCATTTTTGCGGATGATACGGCAATATATTCCTCGCATGAGTTTAGTCTGAATGTGGAGACTAATTTAAGTCATGCATTATAACTAAGTCTATGAATTATGACTGCTGGAAGATAAAACTTTAGGCTGAGAAGGTGCAAGCTATCTTTTTCAGCCGAAAACGAAAGTTTTGTTTCCTTCCAAGCAATCAGTTGGTTGTGAACTGTTTCATATACTGAATGTCAATTATTTGTGTTGGCCACACCCCTTAATAAGGGCGTAGGCAGAAAATTTAAATCAACTAACTCTAATTTCGTTGGAAACACGAGAAAATGGGTTAAAAGCGAATATTTATACTTAAAAAAACATTTTTTTCCCAAAAACGCCCCCTAAAAGTGGGCGGAGCTCAATGCTTTGTATGCAACAAACTTAGCAAATGGTAATATCTTTAATATTTTTCAAATAATTTTTTTCAGATGTTAAAAGTGGGCATGGTCAATGGAGTGGGCGGTCCAATTTTTGCCTTATTAAAGGCTTCTGGTTGATATTGCTCTCCACCAAAATTTGAGATCATATGTTTTGTCTTGACCAAAAGGTATTTTGAAATAAAATGTAAATTTGAGGTTGTCTGACATTCACGCCAATTGTGGGCGTGGCTGTGGGCCGATTTTCTCAATTTTCATACTTTGTCTGTACAAAATGAGAAACAAGCAACGCTGCAAGTTTCAGCTTCCTAGCTTAATTTTAAAGACCTCAAAACTGCATACATACGGACAGACGGACGGATGGACGGACATAGCTTAATCGACTTACCTGTCGGTCTCGATCATATCTCTGAAAGGTCTTAGGGGTCTACGGTGATTATTTCACTGTGTTACAAACTATGCATTAAAATTAATATACCCTCGGTCGGGTATAAAAATATTAGAGAAGACTTCTAACATTTTGTCACTTAAATTCTTTTTTTACATTTAACACAATCTGGCAGACGGCTTTAGAGCCAACTATAATAGACTGAATGCTACGCACGGAGCCTTAAGAAATTGTGCAAAAATATTCGGATCGTATAACGCGCCCATAATATCGGTCAGGTCAGTTTCGTCAAGTTTTCTTTGACTTTTGTTTCGTACGTATTGAGCGCTCCCGACCGCACATTTCGTACGTAGATTTTGAAATTGATTTTGGTGTGTCTGATTCTATTGAACTTGAACCAAAAGAAAGCAGAATTGTTTTTAATTTCTTTTTTTAATCTTTTAAAATAGATGCACGTAAGCAAAATAACGCTTCGCAAAACAAATGCAATTGCGACTTGACAGATTTATACTTTTGCAAAAGCCAATTGCAGGTTGCTTGTCTGTTTGTCGAAACTAAAGTTAACTTTTCGTCCGGTAATGACGTTAGCATCAGTTTGCTTCCGACTATTGTAGTTGGCCCTTTAGGCTATTGCTAAGTATTGTCATTTTATTTTTATATGAACTTTTTTGAAATTCTGTGAATAAATTAAATTACTACTACTACTCCTTCAAAGTTTGTTATTTTTTCAAATTACGTATGTTTCTTATCTTTTTTTCCATATAATAATTGTTCAGTAGAAAGATGTAGTTATTATATAAAATCTCTGTTTGTACACTGCGCGGTGATTCACCAAATCTTAATTACTATTTTTTTATAAGCCCATCCCATAGGATATACCTCCTATATTAAGTTTGTCACATAGTTTGTAACACGGTGAAATAATAATGGTAGACCCCTAAGACCTTAAGGGCATATGATCGAGACCGAATTCTGAATCGAATGAGCCATGTCCGTCCGTCCGTCCGTCTGTATGTCACATGTTTTTAGGCCTTAAATTTTGAGCTAGGGTGCTGAAACTTCGTACGTAAGGTCCGCGTCATACGAAGCAGTGTAAAAATTTTTGAAATCCGCCCAAAGACACGCCCACAATCAGTCAAAAAAGAAAAATTTAATCGGTAAACCTCCTGTAGTGGGCGTGGCATCTATTTTAATAGTAAATTTTCAAATGCAGTTTACTCAATATTTTTGCTCAAAATTTTTTTTTTTTTTTTTTTTTTTTCCGTGGGTAGGTAAAAACCTTCATAGGCACTATGAGAATCGAACGCGCGTGCTCATAGTAGTGTGAGATTCTTACTCACTAAAAAACCTCCCAATCTTTGTAAGACTACGACTAAGTTTCCTTAACAAGTAGTTCATGCTTCTGTATAGTAATCGCGTTTGGCAGGCTACCTTCCAACGAAAGCACCTGCAATACCGTCATTATGTGCGGTTTCCTCTTACGACGCTAGATCCAACGGTCTTGTTCGTTGTAGTCGGCGTGCAAGATTTGTCTGATCCAAAGTTCGGATTATTTCGTGGTTGCAATGGCCGTGAAGGCGAGTGTGAAGTTTGCGAGCAAAGTTTCTTACTTCGTCGGTCACGGTTGCGATGCCTAGATCTCGATGTAAATCGCTATTTCTTATATACCATGGAGCATTTACGATTGCTCTTAGTGTCTTATTCTGAAAAGTTTCTAAAATAGATATGTTGCGAATAACGTCCGATAAGCCAATTCAGTTCTCGTAGCTTGATTTCAAGTTCATCTCGTTTCTTTTTAACGTGTGGCTTCCACTTAAGTTTTGCGTCTAGGGTCATGCCTAAATATTTCGCCTCGTTTGCGTACGGAATTTGTACCGAGTTTATAAATAGAGGTAAGTTGATTACCCTCTTGTAAGTAAAATTTACATGCGTTGATTTTGTCTCATTTAGGAGGATTCGCCAGGCCTTTGTCCATTCGCATATTTTATTCAAAGCGCGTTGGAGTTTTCCCGTTGATTGTTCGACTGTCTTATCCGTAGCGAGGATAGCCGTGTCGTCAGCGAACGTGGCTATAGTCGTTGTCTCTACTTGAGGTACATCTCTTGTAAAAAGTAAAAACAGTGTTGGACCGAGGACGCTACCTTGTGGAACGCCGGCTTGTATTTCTTTGAATTCTGAGTATTCGCTCCCGTATCTCACTCGAAATAGTCTGTTGTCAAGATAAGACTCTAAGAGTTCATACATTTTTTCCGGCAAAACTTTCCGTAGCTTATATTTTAGGCCTTCGTGCCAAACTTTATCAAAGGCTTGGGATACGTCAAGAAAAGCGGTAGAACATATCATTTTCGCTTCTAAGGCTTTCTCAATTTCATTAGTTATTCGATAGACCTGGTCAAGTGTTGAATGTTTGACCCTAAAGCCGAATTGGTGATCCGGAATCAATCGTCTTTCTTCAATTATTGGTTGCAGTCGTTTGAGCACAAGTTTCTCGAAGACTTTAGATATAATCGGCAGAAGCGAAATCGGTCTATATGATTTTTTGTCGTTCGGGCATTTCCCTGGTTTCGGAACCATTATTACCTCTGCGACTTTCCATTGCCGTGGAACGTATTTTGCTCAAAATAAAAAAAAAAATTGCTTAATATTTTATGTAGAAAACGCTTAGTTCTACATTTTGTTCATACAAGACTTTGGGCAAAAACCTAAAATTTGCCTGAAAAACTTAATTTCGACTAGCCTTGAGCCTAATTTAGGAAAGAATGAAACAAAACAAGCAGCAGGTTAAGTAAACGAGACTTCCGTCCAGATTTCGTTAATATAAAGTTTTTAGCCACTTTTTTAGTTATTGAATTTGGACCAAAAAATTGCATTTTTACGTACATTTAAGTGCAACTTGGATATATATGTGGTTTCTCATTAGGGGCGGTTGGACCACGCCCCTTTTCGAAGTTTGCATTACTTATAAAATGTCAAAAAAATAACCATGTGATCAGCATTTTACAATGTGGGATAGGATGGGGTATTCAACGGTCCGTTTTACGGACTGTAACTTCTGCGTACACACTGTAGCACTTACTCACTGGTTTTTTTTATGATTCACCCGCGTTCAAGGGGTTATGGCTACCCTTATACTGAGTTAATATAACGCGAATGGAAAGGATCAAAATAGAAAGAGGAGAGGAACTGATGCACTTTGGTTTTGAACTGTTGGGGTTTTTAGTGACGGGGAAAAACCTCCTATGGAAGCCTGTTCCACATACGTGTTGTTCGGCTAAAATAAGAACTCCAATACAATGCGGTTCGTCCGAAATTGGGCTCAAGGTCGTACTGATGAGCATTCATTCTTGCGCGGGTATTGCCGTTGAATTCCTTAGGGGTGGAATGCAGCTGGCTATTTCACTGGAACACTCTTTATGGAAAAAATGGTAGAACAATGAAAGACAAGAGACATTGCGACGATGTTGCAAGGAGTCGTTTGACTTCGCAATGTTTGGGTCACCTATCAATTTCAATGCTCTTTTTTGTATCCTATCGAGTAGGTGTACATTTGCCTTAGGAGCTCCTGCCCAGACATGAGAGCTATACTCCAGTTTTAGTCGTATATACGATTTATAAATGACAGCCAGATCAGAAGGTGTAAAGTATTTCTTGCTTCGACTAAGGAATCCTAAGCGTTTCGCTGCGTTCTTGGCGGCGTCGAATATGTGGTTATTCCAACGTAAGTTGTCATTGACACACATACCGAGGATGGAAAGTTTTTCGGTTTCAGTGATGCAAGTACCGTTCATGGATAACGGCTGAAGATTTCTATTCAGCTTGGATGACAGTAAACAGCAGTGAGTTTTGGAAGCACTAAATTTCATTCTCTTTAAAAGCCCCCATGTTGAATGGAATTTAATGAGTTCAATATACTTAACCGTTCTCTTTCAACGTCCGAAGGACTGGGGCGTTTGCCAGGAAACGAATATGAGAAACTAAGATTACTGTCATCACCAAAAGAATGGATAAGATTAGATGTGGCAGACAAGAGATCATTTAAAAAGATCAAAAATTGTGTTGGAGATAAAACTGAGCCCTGGGGAACACCAGCATTAATATAATGAACATCAGACTTGAAACCGTCCTAAACTACTTGGATTGATCAGTTCGAAAGGAAATTTCTAATCCAATGAATAAAAGATACATCGATTCCCAATGCACGCTTTTTCGACAACAGAGCCTGATGCCAGACTCTTTGAAACGCTTTAGAAATATCGAGCGCAACAACCTAACTTTCACCATGAAGGTGCAAGGAGCGGTTCCACTTTTCGGTGAGATAAGCCATAAGCCATTTCGTGGATAAAACATTTTGCCACGAAAGCCGTATTGACGGTCATTGAGAAGCCTCCGAGATATGATGATATCATGATCTTGGAAAGAATGGATGTACGTGCAATTGGTCGGTAACTGCTCGGAGAAGTTGAATCGCCTTTTTTGGGACGGGCTGAACAAATGTAGTTTTCCATCTACTCGGAAAGAGACCAGAAGAGTGGGACAAATAGAAAAGCCTACGCACTGGTTTTGCCAGCGTGGACAAACACCTCTTCAAAACTATGGGGACAGTACCATCTGGACCAGCGGATTTGTGTATGTTGAGATTTTTAAGGACTCCTGCTACTGTGTGAGTGCGAAAACGAATTTGTCCGATAGAATGTTCTGTGCTCTCGAGTACAGGTGGAAACATGGCACAATCAAGGAGCGAGAAGCTGGCAGCAAAATGAGCTGCAAGTAGATTGGCCTTGTCTAAGGAGCTGACAACTGGGATATCATTGAAAACGAGTGTCGGGATGGAGGATGAGGCACAATTCTTAATATTTTTGACGAATGACCAGAAACTTTTGGTACCTTTGGGACACTGAAATATTTTTTGCCACAATTTCTGATCATGAGCGAATTTAGCACGACGGATTAGAGCATTGCAGACATTTCTGGCTTGTTTAAACTTTTTCTGGCTTTTCTCGGTTGGGTTGGCTTTATATGACCGAAAATTAACCTCCTTCATCTTAATGGCCTCTTTACAGCTCGCGTTACACCATGAATTCTTCTTTGGTTTGATATACTTGTCCTGTTGGGAATAAAGGATTTCATGCCAATGACAACTATTTCGGTGAGCATATCGGCGGCGGCTTTAACGTCACTATCGAGGAAAAAAAGTGACCAATTGACTTAAAGAAACTGTTTAAGCCAAGTATTGCCAAACTGTTCTTTTCGGAGCCGGATCTTTTGAGGTGTCACTTTGGATCGAGTAAGAAGCCGATATAACACAATGGTCTGACGAGCCTAGAGGTGATAGAACGCTGACTGAGTACTTGTCAGGATGTGAGGTAAGGAACAAGTCCAGAGTGTTGGCAGCATGACTGTCAATGTCAGGGATCCGCGTAGGCTCGTTTACAAGCTGGGTTAGATCGTTGCCCTCAGCAAAAATCTCAACATACCTGCCTTCGGATGTTGTCTGTCCAGAATGTCGAAGCCACTGAGAACTATGCATATTAAAATCGCCTGCAATAACGATTTCAGTACGAGGATGACGGGATACACTATTGATGGAGTCCGATAGCTCATTTCTAAGACTGACCGTTGGAAAAAGACAAGTGCGTTACGCATCGTAGTGATAAGTGATACAATACGAGGTCCATTTTTTCCATTTTTGGACAGACCAATAAAAACAACGTTGTATGCATGCACCGCAAACAAGCTATTCAAGACTATAAAGTATAGCAAATGTTTTCCCATACTGCTTATTGTGCGAAAAACTGAACGTTTCACTTTAAAATAAACACAGCCTCAATTTGAGATTTGAGGCCCTCCTCAAACTCATAACACTTATTCAAAATGTACTTAGACAAACAAGCCAAGCATTTTCATAAAACATACTTGAAATTTATACGTTTTATTAAAGCACAGCGCGCCCATTCTTTTTATCATTTTATTATTACCAGCAGTTATAAGTGTTGGGCAAATATGAATGAAACATATAAAGGCCCTACTGTCATTATGTGTTGAATAAACACATAACCATGGTGACGAGGAAAACCATAACAATTAAGATACTTACTCCTTGTTGTTTATTTTTATTTAAAATAAGTGAAGTCTTAAAAATGTTGGCAACAAGGGGCAAAACTGAAAATTCAACTTCTTATCAAGTTTGGGAAGACAAAGAAGTTAAGTTTGATACCCCGAATGTGTAAGTACATAAACAATATTTCAAAAGCATGTTTGGGCGCAGTAATTAAACATAAAGAAATGCTTTAGGCAATATCGATACCGAAATGGCGAAAAGGCACTGGTAACCATTAACCACATCGAAGATTCTAAAGGAAACCCGGGCGATTCGGGGTGTATGGTGGCTACAAATCTAAGGATTATTTGGCATTCGCTAGTTCATGTAAAATTTAATCTCTGTGAGTTTTGCACAGTACTCAAAAAAAAAAAAAAAAAACTCAAGGATGAAATAATATTATCGCTTTATTTTTCATTGTCAAGCCATTGGATATGGACGAATAATAACCTTGAATACAAAAACTGTGTTTTCAAAGGTCAGAGGAACAACACAAGCTCTGTATGTCCTTGCAGCAGGAGAAAGCTCTCGCTTTGAATTTCTTTTTACTGACGTCTCTGGGGAGACAAAAACCAGTTCAACATTTTCCTCCATATACGATATTCATCAGTAAGGGAAAATTGAAAAGGAAGCTATTCAAAGTAGCTTATTTACGTTAAAACTTTTTAGCTTATACCAAAAGACATTGCTGTACAGGGAGTTAAAACTACGAAGTGCAATTCTCCAGTGTGGCCAACTTATCCTATTGCCACAAGAGCAGATTTATACTACATTGTGTGGTGTGTGGAACTTGTCTAGTGATCAGGGTAATCTGGGGTCATTTATTGTGACAAATATAAGGCTCGTTTGGTTCGCTGATGTGAATGAAAGCTTCAATATCAGTCTGCCGTATATGCAAATAGCAAACGTTAGTATATCTACCTGTCAATTTTAATGCAGTGTGTACTTACATATTTCGTTCATAGATAAAGATCAGAGAGTCGAGATTTGGGGACGCCCTTGTGGTCCAGACGTCAGACGCAGGAGGAGGTTATGTTTTGGGTTTCCGTATCGATCCACCTGAAAGACTTAACGAAATTTACAAAGAACTTACTTCTTTGTTTGCGGTGTACAGTGAAACACCTAATTTTGGCGTCCACTATATTCACGAGGGACACGAGACTGCTTCTAGTGACCCGAAAGACAATGCCTTCAAAATTGATGAGTTTCAAGAAATTGATGAGGTTCAGGAAAAAGAAATAAATTCCAAGTTTACAGCGTATCTTGCGGAGGGGTATGCAACCACCGTGCCTTGTCGGCAACCTGTCTATTGCAAGGAACTGGGTTTCGCTATGGAAGAAATACGTGATGGATATAAATTAAGTGATTTATGGGAAATTGTCACCCCGCTGTCAACTGAAAGCAAATTAGCCGATGTATGATTATATATTTCATAATTTATAAACAAAATCATAAAGTTATAATACAAGTTAAGATGCGATGGCATCAGCGCACTGATTTTTGTTATGCAGCACTACTATTTTGGTCTGTAAGCTAAAATAAACAACTTTTTTGTAAAGCTGTACACATTGCGATCGATGTAAGGCACTCCTCCAGTATCATGGATGTCCGAACTTTCGGAGTGGGCCAACATTGACTCGAATCACTACCTAGTTGAAGCCAATGTACAGCTGCGGACGCCAAGTAATGGAAATACTGTGAGGAAGTTTGACGTCAGCCGGTTACAATCGCAAGAGTCCTTCTACAACCGAATCTCTCAAAACCTTCTACGGAGTCCTATGCAGCCAGCATCAAGTATTGATAGTCAGTGGCAACATTGCCAAAATGCCATCAGAGGTGCCGCCTCTGAAGTGCTGGGTTTCAAACGATCACCACAACGATACCCCTCGTTGGACGATGAGTGCCGGCAAGCACATGCAGCTAAAGAGGAATCATACAAAGCTGCTCTGCACATAAGGACTAGAGCTGCTCGCGAGCTCTACGAGCAGAGGAGGAGTGAAGTACAGCGGCTTTTCCGAAGGAAAAAAAGAGAGCGCGGTTGAAGAGGTAGAGCAATGTTACAACAGGAATGAGGTTAGAAAGTTGTACCAGAGGATCAAAAGGTCCTGCCAAGGGTATAAAGCTCGAACTGAAGCTTGTAAGGACCATCAAGGGAGCAGCGTTGTAGAATCGTAGTCTGTGCTAAGAATTTGGAAAAAGCAACTTCTACAGACTATATAACGGCGAGGACGAACCAAATGCCGCTGTCTGGTAGAACGAACCATTCAACCCGGGCGAAGACGTTACCCACGAAGCATACGAACGATACCGCGCTCCCAATTTGGAGGAAGTAAAAGTAGCTTTGTCTAAGATCTAGCTGCCGAACTCTTTAAATCTGCTACCGATGCGATCGTTAGGAGTATGCAACAGCTCATCTGCAAGATACAGTCGGAGGAATGCATATTCTACGAATGGAACCTCAGCATTGTTTGCCCGATCGTAAAGAAAGGAGATCCTCTGAGTTGTTCCAACTACAAAGGCATCAGTCTTCTCGACATCGCAAACTAGATCTTCTCTGCTGTGCTGTGTGAACGCCTGAAGTCGTTTGCCAACAATCTGTTAAGCATATATCAGTGTGCTTTTAGGCTAGGAAAGTCAAATATTCAGACTGCGGCAGATCTTGCAGAAAAACCCAGGAATTCCAAATCGAAACTTTTCGATTTTTCAGCTTTTCATCGATTTCAAGGCGCGTATGGCAGTACTTATAGGGATGAGCTATATAGCGCAATGTCTAGTTTTGGCATCCCTGCTAAACTCGTTAATCTGTGCAGGATGCTTATAGAAAACTCGCGGTAATCAGTAAAGACCCTTTGATGTCAAAAAAGGATTTAGGCAAGGCGACGCGCTGTCATGCGACTTTTTTACATCATACTTGAGAGAATCGTGCAGAGCAAAGCGAACAAAGTATGATGTCAGTGAAGCCTTCGTGAGTATTGGGATGGAAGCGGCGAATATGGGCTTAGCAGTCAATGAGGGTAAAACCAAGTATATGCTGTCATCAAGAAAATACACCCAACACCGACGTCTTGGACAAAACATCACCATCAACAGCTATAACTTTGAGGTAGTTAGGGACTTTGTCTACCTGGGTTCTGCTATCAATTCAGACAATGACACCAGCCCTGAAATCAAACGAAGGATAACTCTTGCCAATCGCTGTTTCTTTGGGCTGCGAAGGCAATTGAGTAGCAGAGCAGAGCAGAAGTATTTGCCGAGGGTACTACGCCTGATTCTGTTTGGGTCTATCGGCATTCGCATTTCGCATAGCAGGTGCCAAACAGATTCAATTTCTTCGACGGTCCTGCAGCTCTTGCAGTGATCTTTATGCAGTATGCCTAGCTCTGCGTGTAGATTAAGACGTGCCCCGTAACGATTCCCGTGAGTACTAAGGTGAATGGATATCCCTGCAGGCTAGCCCAATCATAAAAAGTGATCGCGTTTTTTTTATCGCTGGACATAGCTCCCTTGTGTGTCTGCACGTACCGAGTTCTGTCCAACGTAGGTGATTTTTACTCAAGGATTCAGTTTCTATACTACGTGCTATCGAATTCAGTGATATTCTTTTAGATTTGAGGGCAAGAGATGCATTCATTCCTGATCTCGCAAGCTTGTCTGCTTCTTCGTTTCTCGGGATATCGGTGTGACTTGCCACCCAACACAGAGTTACAGTGTTGCCAAGTGAGACTCGTCCAGAATTTCCCTGCATAGTTTCACAGCCCTTGCCCTTCACCAAATGTGATTCCATGGCTTTAATGGCCGCTTTGCTGTCAGAGTATATGATGATGGTCTTATTTACGAGGCTGTGTTTCTTCAGCTCATTGGCAGCTAAGATTGTAGCTGCCAGCTCCACCCGAAAAATAGTGCAGTCGTCATTGATCAGGAATGATTTATCTAGTCCAAGAGCTTCACAGAAGATGACTGCGCCGGCTCCGACCTTTATGTTAGAACCGTGAGAATAGACGGTTATTTCGTCATCTCCTGCAATAGTCTTTTCTTCCCATTGAAATCTTTCAGCTATTCTAGTAGCGAATCTCTTTTAGAAAGCGAATGTTATAGGAAGCTCATCCGTGGCTGGGGTATCTATGGAGGCAGCCCATTGAGTTCCCACAGAAGGGTGTCCATAAGATCTTAAGGAACACAGCCCGTATTCCCTGAGGCGGACAGCTGTTTTAGATGCCTTGCCGCTGTGTTATACGTGGGGTTGAATAGTACCTCCAGTAATGCAGTGGGTGTGGTCCTTTGGGAACCTGTTATTTACATACAGGCTGTCCTTTGAACATGGGTCCGGTTATAGAGAGATGGCATTTACTTTCCAGGTGCACTTTGTTTGGTTGCAGTCCCCACCTGCTGCCGAATTTTCTGCGGCAGGCGTGTAATGCCACGTATGCCCGCTTGACACGATCTTCTATATATTCCCTTCAGCTGAGTTTAGATTGGCTGGCGAAGCTTGTTGGCTGAGGCCCAGGTCCACCCCGGACTGTAGCGCCACCTTAAGTAAGTAAGTGAGTTTAGATTCTTGGTCTTAAAATAAGTTCAACAGTTAAGTCGATGGTGTCAATTTTAAGTGTCGACTTTGGATTAAGTGCTGTTCTATTAATTGCCAGTTTTTCAGTGCTGAGTAAACCCAACCTTAAACCAAGATCTGTTAATCCCGCAACAAACCGAATTTGAAATTAAGCCAGCGTGCAGTTTTTTAGAGCAAAGAAAATGGGTTTGTAACCCGTAAAGATTATAAGAAACCTCAATTTGACTTCGACAAAAGATTCAGAGGCACTATATTCCAAGTAGACAAGACTGGGTAGGGAAATGTTGAGATCATACGTTTCATATATATCATCGCTATATTCTCCGATGGATCGATAATAGAATATGGAACAGATTCAGGAGTCTTCTCGGAGACACTGCAACCAGTCATATTGACTTAATGACTGCTGCAGTGTCTTTCCAGCTGAGCTTTGTGCGATGAAAAGAACTGCACAGACAGTTCAATCTATACATCTTCCGGCAACGGAAATCACCATATGTGTTGACATTCAAGCATCAGTTAAAGCCCTGGTCTCCAACCTCGTGTACTGCAAGTGCGTCAAGTATTGCCTTATGGCATCAAGAGAAATAAGCCTTCACACAGTTCTACTCTGCTGGGTTCCTGGGCACTTCGGCGTGGCGGGGAATGAAATGGTGGGCGGACTGGCCAGGAAAGATTCTGATAGGAATATAGTGTCGGCTGACTGACGAGTATATCCTCCTTTCAACATAGCCAAAAGTTTCATAGCTCAAGACACGGTCAAACTAGCCGGTGAACGATGGCAACTGTCTAAGGATTGAAGCATAACTCACTGCTTATGGCCAGTGTTTGATCTAAAAACAACAACGACACTTCTTTCTCTCAGTAGAAACTTCATACAAAACACTAGTTGGTGTAGAACATTCTGTCTTTAAGGGTAAACACAATCAGTCTTCACAATCTTGCACCAAATGTAAACAGCCCTTCCAATCTAACATAACCTATTTTGTAAAATATAAAATTTTGAAGGACGGATCAAGCTTGACATAACTTTAAGTTCGCTCTACACTTTGAATTTTTATTTTTCCTGAAAATCTTGGGTGTTTCGTTGAAGTATTCCCAGAGCACATTAATTTAATACAAACTTGCCGATGTCCTCACCGAGGCCAAATTTAAACATCCTGCCAAAATAAACTAGTCGAACCCTGCCCTTCTACAGACCACACAATTTAACACAAACTTATGACATTGCATGTCCACCCAGAATAGGAATGACAATGTATGACGTATTTTGTGTAACGTATAACATACAAAATACGTCAAATATTACTATCAAGTTGTTGGACGCCTTTCTAATTGCTTTTTCCACATTTTAACCAAACTATGATACTGTTACAAGTTCAAAGTAGGTGGGTACACACTTGAGCCGAGTGTGGGTATTGATACATGGGTTTTGTTGGTTAATTTGCAATAATAAATTAAATTTGTGTAAAATCCGTAGGCAAGTTATAAAAGACCCACAACGCAACTTGAACTTTAAAGAAGAAATTAGATTTGGCGCCCTTATTGTGCCAAAAATCTGGCAGCTAATTATTCTTCGCTTCACAGGGGACTAACCCCATTGATTTATGGAAAGAGAAGAAACAGTATAGGTTTTATGCAATCACGTGTAGCTGGGCATTTACCTTAGGTCACCGCAGAGACCGACAACATATTTTAACTAATTTAATTAAAGTTTCAAAACTCTCTTAGTGTGCATTGAGTTTTTGACTAAAAACTTTGTAAACTATTGAATATGTGGTTTTCTGCATTAAAAAGCAGTTGCTAATGCACTTAGTCAGGCGGAAACTTAGAAAGGAGCAGATTTTACGTGCTTTTTAACCCTTACACCAATACGTATACCACGGTATGGACTACTGCAACTGAACTATTTAATATGAAAAACTTGTTATTTAGATGAAAAATAAAAAAGTAACCATTGGCTAACCAACGCTGGTATAGATGCCTTTTTTATTGAACCATTTTGATACCCTTCCCAGACTTACATTGACTTTAACGCACAGTTAGCAACGAAGTGAAATAATAACCATTTTCCATAGACCTTTTGATAAGAACAAGACCGAAAAGTGAATTGCTTAAACCGTGTCCATCTGTAAGTCTGCGTGTGTTATGTAAGTTATTAGATCTTTAAAATTTACCTAGAAAGGTGAAATTTGATGCCCATAAGAATGATGCCTTCAGGCAAGATACGGTAGGCAAAATATGAGAAATTTGATGCCTCAGGCAAAATATGATAATTGCGCAAATCCACAAATCACCATGCCCACAATTGGCTCGAATGTAATACAACCTCTAATTTACATTATATTTCAATATAGCACTTCACCGATATCGATATAGATACCTACATATAGAAGCAGTAGGAACTTAAATTTTGTTATGCAGCAATTGTGGACATAAGTCTTTAACTAGATAAAAATTGGCCCGCCCAAACCATCGACAAATCCCAATTTTTATACCACATCCCATAGGATAGGAGGTATATTAAGTTTGTCACATAGTTTGTAACACGGTGAAATAATAATGGTAGACCCCCAAGACCTTAAGGGCATATGATCTAAACCGAATTCTGAATCGAATGAGCCATGTCCGTCCGTCCGTCCGTCCGTCCGTCTGTATGTCACATGTTTTTAGGCCTCAAATTTTGAACTAGCTGAAACAAGGTCCAAGTCATGCGAAGCAGTACAAGTGTAAAAATTTTTGAAATCCACCCAAAGACACGCCCACAATTGGTCTAAATGTGCAACTACCTCCAGAGTTTTCAAAACTGTAAGAAGTTCTAAAAGGCTGAAATTCGACATTTAGCATCTTCTAGTGAATATAAGACACAAAAAAGACAAATTTAATTGGCAAACCTCTTTTAGCGTGGCAAACCTCCTTTTGGGCGTGGCATCTATTTTAAGGGTAAATTTTCAAATGCAGTTTACTCAATATTTTTGCTCGAAATTGGAAAAAGTCAATATTTTATGTAGAAAACGCTTAGTTCCACATTTTGTTTATACAGACTTTGGGCCACGCCCACATTGGATAGCAGAATTGAAGAAAAACCTAAAATTTTCCAGAAAAACCTAAAATTTTCCAGAAAAACCTAATTTCGACTGGCCTTGAGCCTAATTTAGGAAAGCATGAAACAAAACAGGTTGCAGGTTAGGTAAACAAGATTTCAGTCCAGATTTCATTCATATAAAGTTTATAGCCGCGCCCCCTTTTAGGGGCCGATTTTTCAAAAATATTGAATTTGAACCAAAAAATTGCATTTTTACGTACATTTAAGTGTAACTTGGAAATATCTGTGGAAATATCTTATAATTAATAGTTATTTATTTCCCATAATTCAATTTTATGAACTTATTCGTAATTTAGCCTAAATATAACATGGTAAGTAGGAACCGTCTGTCAGATTGACGTTTGCTATATGTTTAACATAATGTTTTACAATGTTTGTTATGTTATTAACAAAAAAGGAAGAAAATAAAAGAAATTTATGAATGTTAAAATTCTCTATTCTTGATTCTATTCTCTATTCGATTCTCTATTCTAAAGTGTAGAGATTCTTTTAAAAACTTATATAAACTCTCCCAATCGGATCCGCTCAAAATGTTGTGAGCACTTTCAGAGAATAAAACACTGGAACCAAAATGGACTCGACGTATTTCTTGGAAAATACGTTCCTTGACCAGTAGCAGTTGCAACTTTCAACTTTTTCTCTTTCAGGTTGCATATTTAACGTTTTTATTACATAATCAATGTGCATTTTAAAAGTATCAGCGCTGGCAGGCCTGTCTCGACATAAATCATGTAATTGGGGGTTGTTGTTGGCAGCTTAAAGCAACGCTTAATGAAGTAGGTAAGAAGTTTCTCAACGTCATCGTAGCTTTCGAAACCCCAAACTTAGGCTGCACAAAACATTACTGCACGGGAAGTGGCTTTGAAAACCCTATATTTCGCTGCGTGCGGGACGTCATTTCTCGACAGGAATGTGTGCCACACACTGTTGACACATCTCTTGCAGCTTAAAAGTTTATTTTTTATGTGAGAATTAAACAGACCATTTGGTTGAAGATTGACTCCGAGGTACTTATATTCCTTGACAACAGATAGGTTGCTGCTTCCAAAGTTCAATTTTTTATTCCTAGCGTTAACTCCACCACCTTGTCTAAATATCATAATGTTAGATTTTTGAATATTAATCTGCAAACTCCACAACGAACAGTAAGATCGCAGACAATCAATCATTTTCTGGAGTTCCTCAGGGGTTTCTGCTAGAAGGATCATGTCGTCTGCGTAGAGAAGAATATGAAAACGAATGCTTCCCATATAAACACCTTTGAACTGCTGCATAAGCTCTATATTGTCATTAATATATAAAATAAATAGTAGTGCGCTGAGAATACAGCCCTGTTTTACTCCTGATGAGATTTCGAATTCATCTGAAGTCGAAGAACCGTCCCATATAATGTAAGTGTTTTCTGAGTAAAGAGCTTTTAGAAAGTTGATGACTTTTGTAGACAGGCCGAAACTCTGTAGCTTGTAGAATAACGCAGCTCTGTTGATTGAGTCGAAGGCTGCCTTAAAATCTACGGAAAAAACATATAATTTCCTTTTTTCTTGTCTGAAGGTAAGAATAATGCTTGCACACATTATATAACTGGTCCACAGTGGAGTAATTTCTTCTGAATCCAGCTTGCTCTTCTTTTAAAAGCTTGTTTTCTTCAATCTAAACTTTAAGCCTGTTATAAACCAGTTCACTTAGAATCTTTAGTGTTGAGTTTAAAAAGGAAATTCGGTAATTAACAGGGTCGCGGAAAAGCGGAAAAATAATTGATTTTTTCAGCGTTTTTGGAATTTCTGAATTCGTAAATATTTTGTTAAAACATTTAATAAGTTCAAGTTGGAACATTTGAGAGCTGTGTTTGATGTGATCATTTCGAATTCTATCAGGACCAGGCGCCTTGTTGGATTTGCATTTGCACAATACATATTCTAGCTCCGACAACTAGAAGTTTCGATCCAAAAAATCGTGGAACACATAATTTTCGGCGAAATGGAAGCTCCTTACTTCAATGTTGACATTAAGTAGACTTCGGAAATGCTCTTGTAAAACACTATTATTAAAACGCTATTGTTGACCCGGAGTAGATTTAGGAAAGCTAGCATCTTTTTTCTTTTTTAATCTTTTTTAATTTTTCGCATTGGAAATTGTACCAGGGCTGTTTGGCAGGACATCTTTGGGACATAGTCATAGAGCCTGCTTTATTCACTGCTTCCAACATTTCGTTGATCTCCAAGTTATGAGGGGCAACATGTAAGGCGTTTATTTCTAGGTTTAGTGTGTTCTTATAGCGTTCGTACTTGCTATCCCAAGTAGCACACTCTGGAACCGTAAGCATTGGTTTTTGAACATTGGACTTATAAGACACTCAAAATGCTCTTCAGTAGCACTAATGGTTTTGCAAGGTTTCGTTATCGTACCATTGGTGCGCAGCTTATTTACTTATAAAACTCGTCATAGAAACGTATACAGCACCAAAATTATAAAACTAAAAGTGCTAGCACCAAAGGTTCCTGAAGCTCACTGAAATGCTAACTTTTAAAGTAGAAGTTTAACAGGTATCCTTCTTGGGGTTAAAAACTGTCAAGGTATAAACTGGATAAGATAAGATTCATGGATAAGATAAAAACAGCCTGTAAAATATATATTTCAATCAACGTCTGCCATTTCAATAATTTCAAGTAGTCAAACCTAAAAGAGAAGAAAGTGATGGCAATAAATAAATTAGCGCCATGTTTGACAGAAAACACAAAACCTTATAATAGTTCTACATGAAGCTAGACAGTGCTACATAGAACCCAAAGTTTCTAAAAGTCATCGCAGAACACCTTAAGTGTTACAACGGTGCTATGTGGGCTCTACATATAACCTAACACTCTTTATTTTATGTTATATTTAATATTTCAAGAAGAGCATTGTTTCTTTTCGTCTATTTTAATAAATCATTCGAAGAAACAAGATGCGCACCTTGTTTTCTGCTAATTAAATGCACTCGGTTTGCTCATTAATTTCATCACAATTCAATATGAACGAAGTTATTTGTGCAAAAACATCAACACTTTCAAAGAATAAGATAGAAATGTGTGTATACCTAACAACAATAAAAACCACACCATGACAGTAAAAGGTAAACACCTGGAAGTGTGTGTGCCTAAAATGTGTTGACTGTCAAAAAAGTTATATAAGAGCCCGAATAAGAGCCCTTTCTGCACCCAAAATTAAGTTCTATAAAGTGTCAAATCATCCTTATAGGGGTTTTGTAAGGGGCCCCGTTACTTGTATAAAACCAACTTCAAGAACCTAAGGTTTTATGTTGTGGTGCTGAAAACGTAACGGTGGCCAAAGCAAGAGCTTCTGTGTTACTTGGGATTGGACCAAACCAGTTTTGGCGGTAAGGCTAGATCTGAGATCTCCGTATTACTGTGTCTGCTGTACAAAGTAATCGACAGAGGCATATGGTCAGAAAACGGCTTTGGTAATAACTCAACAGACTTACAAAGTTTTAATGTTTCACCGCCAAATAAACATAACACCGCCATAAAGATATGGGGCCCCTCAAAAAACTTATATTTGGATAATTATCTAATAGTTATCTAATAGTAATTAGGGGCGGTTGGACCACGCTGAGAATCGAGATGCGAGCCTATTGCTATGAAGCTCCATTGTGTTCTTTGCCTATGCGAGGCATTTCTCGGAATCGCACTTCTGGTTCTTGAACTTAAGTCGGGAAGGGTGGAAGGCCCATGTAGCTGCCCACACTCGCCGACCCTTTTGAAAGCGATCGAGAAAATGATGATGATTATGTCGGGTTAAAAACGTCGGGTTATCGTTATCATATTTAACATCGCGGTAAGTTCCAAAAAGGTAGGGCGCCGTGGCGTAGTGGTTAGTGTGTGTGCTTACTACGCCTGAGGTCTGGGTTCGAATCCTCCGATCGTCACCTGGAAAAAAAAGACTTGTTCTTTTACACGGCCCCACCTCCGCGAGGGTCTGACAAGCCCTCCGAGAGTAGCATTTGTCTTGAAAAACTTCTCAAAGTGCCGTTCGGACTCGGCAAAAAATTGTAAGATTCTTGAAAAAGCTAGTGTTATGTTACTAAAGAAGCTTATTTCAAACAAATATGTGGATATTGATAAGGTGACAAAAGAATTGTATGAGCTTATACTGTCAAATAAAATGAGTGCTTTTAATTTCGATCCAATTACGTTCAACCAAAGTGAAAAAGTAGCGGAAGCGTGTGCAATAAAACATTTGAAGAAGTTGGTCAACTTCAAAGGAGTAAATAACATGGTTCAGAGCGTTAATGATACAGTGAAAAATCTATCCAATGAGGTACTCGACTATAGTACGGTTTTCATATTACCAAGGGAATAAATTTTGCCCCGACACCGACGGATGTACCTATTGAAAACATAATTGGGAACGTGGAAGAATGTTTGCGTCGAAGCAAAATTGATAGAATCACATCGGAAACCATTAGACAGGATGTGTCAGTTTCAATTCGGTGAGCAAACTCTTTAAAGTCGAATGTAACGGACAAAGAAAGAGACGCTCTTAATAAATTAAGGAAAAATAAAAATGTGATTGTTCTTCCCTCTGATATGGGGAATTGTACTGTGGTCCTGAACACTTTGGACTATGAAACGAAAATTCTTGATCGTCTCAGCGACAACCTTACCTACAAGGAGATAAAATATGACCCAACTTTGAGAGTCCTCAGGAAAGTGAGACAAAAGGATGCGGAATGTAAGTCAGTACTACGGAAAACTAACTGTTCACCGTCTTGTCCCCAGCTTCCGAGACTTCACGGCTTACCAAAGGTGCACAAGGAAAATGTTCACTTAAGACCAATTGTAAGCCAAATCGATTCCCCTACCTATTTGTTGGCTAAGGAGTTGGCGGTACGATTGAATCCCCTTGCAGCTGATTGTGCGTCGTCTGTAAAAACTCAAAACATTTTATATCGATGATAGGTGACATAAAATTAGGCGAAAACGATGTCATGGTGAGTTTTGATGTCACCTCTCTTTTCACAAACGTACCAATAAGGAAATGTCTGGAAGTAATTCGCAGCAAATTGGCAGCTTCCGGAGACGACTCCAAATTATTGGACCTGCTTGATCTGTGCCTAACATCTGGATATTTCCTTTACAATGGGAAGGTTTACCTTCAAATTGATGGAGTAGCTATGGGCTCACCAGTCGCACCTGTCGTAGCGGACATCTGGATGCAGCACTTCGAAGAAAGAGCTTTAAATACCTCACAAATCAAACCAACTATTTGGAAGAGGTACGTCGATGATGCTTTCTGTATTCTGAACAAAAGTAAGGTAGACACATTCTTAACCCACCTTAATTTAATCCATCCAAAAATCCAGTACACCATGGAGATTGAAAAGGATGGTTCGTTGGCCTTTCGTCAAACTCATCAAAAGAAGCAATAGAACGATTGGTCACACAGTCTGAAGAAAATCGACAGATATCTTCACGCCGCTTGTCATCATCATCCATCGAATTTCACATCAGTGGAATTCCAGCGAAATATCCCAAATTTTTCGCTCTCCTAAGGACAAGCTTCAGTTGCAAAATCCAGGTGTTTATTCCGTGCCATGTAGCTGTGGCTTTGTTTACATAGGTGAAACAAAACGTGCAAAAGAAACACGATTGTACGAACACATAAAGGCCATACAAGGCAAAGTGTCACCAAATCAGCCATATGCGAGCATTTGGCCTACAATGGTGATCATTTTGTTCGTTTCGACCAGGTCAAATCTATTTCAACTAAGAAATTTTATATACCCAGAATAGTACGAGAGGCCATAGAAATTAAGCTGCACAAAAACTGTCGAGTGCATGGGATCCGGTGATAAACACATTAAAAAGAAATAATAAAAACAAAGCACCAGCTGATGCGGTAAGCCATGTTTGTATACAAGCAAACTCAAGCCAACATCAAGAACGAGCGATGCACCAACAACCAGCGTCATCCCAACTGCAATTGCCAGCAACACACCGGTACAATCACCGCAAGAGAGTCCGTACGTAGACCAGTATTTACATACAGAACTAATCAAATCAGTTTTCCCGTAACCACGAAAGGTACAACCCATTCGAAACGTCGGGTAATAACCATTGCATTTATTGAAGCAATTTCATATAGCTTCTGAAAGTTTAGTTTTTTCCTTAGCGCGCTACTCGAAAAGTTTGTTTTCGCCCGACAAAAATCACCGACGTCTCACAGGTTTGGAAGTTCTGGAGGTAGTTGCACATTTAGACTGATTGTGGGCTTGGCTGGAGGCGGATTTGAGAAATTTTAGCGCATGTACTTCTTCGCATAATGTGGAACTCATGTACGAGCTTATTTCAGCTCCATACCTCTTAATTTAAGGCCTAAAACATGTGACATACAGACGGACGGACAGACATGGCTTTTTCGATTCCGATTTCGATCTTGATCACATGCCCCTAAGCAAGGTCTTGAGGGACCATCATTATTATTCATCTTCTCCCAAATTAAAGGGTAGCTTTTCCACCGTGTAACAAAGTACATTACAAAATTTTGGAGAATCTTGGCAGGCATTATGTATGACGAATATATCAAAGAAGCCGAATTGTCAATTTTAAGGAACTCCTACAGGAAGCTCAACTATTTTTCAAATGAAAAGACGTATTACCTTAAAATATACTCAGCTGAAGAAATAAGAACTGCCTTAAAATGGTCCACTTCAACTTTATGCCACATCGATCTGATTTACCAACATTTTGCGAGGATTGCAACTTAAAATAGACAGATAATGTCCTGCACTTTCTTGGCGTTTGTTCAATTCTAAAAGACTTTCGACTATAAATTTTTGAAAAACGTGTCTTAGAGGTAGATGAGGCACGGGATGCCTTATACCGAGTGACTCGTAATGCGTCGTATTCCCGTTAAGGTGTCATAGGTGAGGTCAAAAGAAATAATTTTTTTTTTGTTAGACAGCATAATCGTTATTTGTATGTAATAAATACTAACATTATCAATTTTTTTTTTACGTTTTCAAAAAACAAAACCAGTTTTTTTTTTTGTTGAAGAAGTTGTATGAACCAAATGTGCAGAATATTTAAAAAGCATTCACATCTTTTAAGCTTTTATTTCAGGCATAAAACTTACTTTTAGCTTGAGCGCTTGAAAAAAAGCTATGATTTAGCAATGCAACAGCCGTGTCAAATGCTCTAAGACAGGTACCAATTGATGATCGACAACTGCCACATACCGTGGGGTGGTGGTTAGTGTGTGTGCTGACTACGCCGGAGGTCTGGGTTCGAATCCTGCCATCATTACCCGAAAAAAAAGACTTGGTCTTTTTAGGGTCCCCACCTCCGCGAGGGTCTGACAAGCCCTCCGAGAGTATCATTTGTCTTGAAAAACTTCTCAAAGTGCCGTTCGGATTCGGCAAAAAATTGTAGGTCCCCTTGTATGTAAAGAAATTAACACACCAGCATACATTGGTGATAAGTTGGTCCTGGTTCACCTCGAGCTGTTGCGCCACTCTATTTATTTATTTGTTTATTTAACTGCCACATACAGATGCTACTGAAGTCAATTGTAGTTCAGATAAGTTCTCAGAGACCCAATGAATGCACTTGACCTGCCACAAAAGAAAGCATTTTGGTTCCTGTAACGTTGAAAGGAGAAGCTGTTCCAGAAACTATTGCAATGGATTCAATTATTATCATCCAATCTTTGGAGAGTAGAACAATGTTGGAGAGCCCCGTCTGGCTGCAACTTCCTCTCAACCTACATCTCCAAAAGTAGTTATTCACAGTAATGTTACTTATCACAGCGATTTGTTAAATAATAAACAAAGACAAAACAAGGCTACAAAGGAACCAACGTAATGCAAATAAAGAACTGAGAATGAAAGGCGAAAGTTATTCAGGATACAGACGAGACAAAAAGGCAAAAAATAAAGAGAAATTCAATGTAATACATGACGCACTAAAGCCCGCTCGGTCCATCAACCCACCATACACTTCTTCGTTTTGTAAGAAACCAAAACTCAGAACTTGTGACACTATAACTGAAGAGCAACGAAACTATTTGTTTACAACTTTTTTGGAGACTATGATTGGGACAGCGAAGATCATTTATATGTTCACACATTATCAAAGTTGAGAAGAAAGTAACGAAAATTCCAGAGTAACGAAAATTCAGTTCCAGAGTAGAAGTGAAAACTGTGCTTATTGACAATACACGTTACTAAGTATGTAAGAAAATGCTCCTGGCTACCCTTGGAGTTAAAGACTGATTGCGCAATGCCTCCAGACTCAGTCATTTCAACAAAGCATCGAAGAGCTCCTAAAAAGACTTATGGTCATACATATTGAAACAAGTTGTCGGTTGATCTCCCGAAGATGCTTTCGCACTATTGTCGCTCTGGTACATCACGGGCATATTTAGAGCCGGTTTTCCAAAACATGACACAATTGTACAACAAATATACAGTCAACTGTGAGTTTGAGTCTCAACAGTTACTATTATTATTATGTTGCGTTTTGCACTGCGACCTGTTGGTCTATTGTGTGTCTTTAACTCATTACTAATTTATATCGAGTATATGCGATCATGTTTGGCCTTGGCTGAAAGAACTCATCCTTAAGGCACCTTCTCTAGTCCAGTTTCAAGTAGGAATCTGAGAATGATAAGTGCGTCCAAAATGGGAACCTCTCTGTCTGGTATCTTGTATTTGCCCAGACATTTTATTGTCTTGAGGTCAGAGCCCCACAGAATTGCAAAATTGTAAGGATGCGCAGATTATTTTTACTTAGACCGATGCATGCTTTGAATCTTCTCTGGTTGTAGTTCCCTAGAAGTTTCTTTGTTTGCCTAAGACCTTGAAGGCTTTCCCACATCTTAGCTCGGTTTGGGAACAGTAACTAAGTCGGCGGCTATTTGATGAAGCATTTTTGAAACTGAATTTAAGTCTATTTTACACCAAAAAAGACCAATGCGACGTTTGTTGCAGCCACAATACTGGAAATATTAAGGATGAAGATTGTGGTAAACATCTAACAAACCAGTGAGTAAGTACTACAGTGTGTTACGCAGAAGTTACAGTACATAAAACGGACCGTTGAATACCCCATCCTATCCCGCATTGTAAAATGCTGATGTTATTGTTATTTTTTTAAAAATTTATAAGAAGTACACACTTTTAAACGGGGCGTAGTCCAACCGCCCCTAAATACAAACTATAAATTATAGCGTAGATATTTCTAAGTTACGCTTAAATGTAAGTAAAAATGCAATTTTTTGGTTCAACTTAAATATTTTGGAAAAATCGACCCTAAAAGGAGCGTGGCTAAAAACTCTGTATAAACGAAATCTGGAATAATATCTCGTTTTTATACCCGACCCAGGGTATATTAAGTTTGATGTATAGTTTGTAACGCAGTGAAGTAATTACCGTAGACCCCAAAGACCTTTTAGCGATATGAACGGGACCGACAGGAGAATCGATTAAGCCATGTCCGTCCATCCGTCCGTCCGTATGTAAACAACTTTTAGGCCTTAAATTTTAAGGTAGAGAGCTGAAATTTGGTGGGTCGGCTGGAAGTCCAGTCCTTCAGATCAAGTTTGAAAATCAGCTGAATCCGCCCGCAGACACTCTCACTACAGGCCTGTATTTGCGACCATCTCTAATTTAAAAAGATACTTTTTTCCAAATTCTAGCTATGATACTATGGCGCTAACGCATTCAATAAATATATATGAAATTTGACAAAAAATTATACGACAGAAGTTGTAGATATTAGCATTTTCTAACTTTCATGTGTATGTAGGCGTGGGGTTAAAACAAGTGATTTCTTAGTTAAAAATGCGGAGTTTTAGGCCGAAATGTATGCAAGTATAAAGCATTCAACAGTTATACGTTTATATCCCGCCCACTTTTTGGAGGTGTGGCAGGTTTTTTTTGGTATGGTGGGTTTTTTTGCAATCCATCGTAGATGGACTGAAGCTTTTCAATACGCACTGTTGCACTTTCCCACTTATTTTTCCTAAATTAGGCTCGCCAGTCGAAATAACGTTTTTCTGGCAAATTTTAGGTTTTACTTCAATTCTGCCTCCAAATGAGGGCGTGGTCCAAAGTCTTGTGTTTTCTACAATATATACTAAATAAATTGTAGAATTTTTTCGATTTGGAAGAATCGATGCGGGCCCACTAGGGGAGGTAAGGCGATTAATTTTTTTTTTTGTTACAATAAACAGGAGATAATTACCAAATAAAAATACCAAATTTCAGGCTTTTGAGACGTATTACAGCTTTGAAAGTTATGGGGGTAGTTGCACAATTGCACCGATTGTGGGCGTGTTTGTGGGCGGATTTGAAAAATGTTTACACTTACTGCTTCGGATAACACTGAACCTATATATCAAATTTCAGCATCCTAGCTTTTTAAGGCTTAAGAACGTGTGACATACAGACAGACGGACGAACGGACGTGGCTTATTCGATTCAGAATTCGTTCTCGATCATATGCCCTTAAGGTTTTGGAGGTCTACCACTATTATTTCGCCACGTTACAAACTATGTGACAAACTTAATATACCTCCTATTGATATCATATGTGATGGGACATTAAAAGGATCGTGCCAGGAAGGAAAAAGACATTGACACAAGTAATGCTCAATCGGGAGCCTGCCAAGTATTCACACAGGATGTTGAGTCTGTTAAGTTGGTCCCGTGCCATTTACTACAAAACTTAATTACGCGTCCTTAATTTCATGTCATACAACCTTGCAAATAAGTAAGTAATGTGCTATTGGTTTGACGAATCGAATGGCACGCTTGAAGCCTCAGCTTTCGCTTCGTGTTTATTTGACCATTTGGAATTAATCTTGAGTCTGAAATTTACTTACTTAAGGTGGCGCAACAGTCCGGGGTGGACCTGGGCCTCAGCCAACAAGCTTCGCCAGCCAGCTCTGTCTCTAGCTAGCCGTCTCCAGTTTCGCACGCGAAGTTGGCTGAGGTCCCCTTCCACTTGCGTGCGCCACCTGAGTCTCGGTGCTCCTCTACCGCGCCGTCCCTGCGGTGTGGATTCGAAGATTTTCCGGGCCGGAGCGTTGGTGTCCATCCGCTCGAGATGACCCAGCCATCGTAGACGTTGTGTTTTGACTCTTTTGGCTAGGTCGGTATCGCTGTACAGCCCGTACACTTCGATGTTATATCTCCTCCTCCACTCTCCGTCTATGCAGACGGGACCGTAAATCGTCCGAAGAATTTTCCTCTCGAAGCAGCCTAAAGTGTTTTCATCCGCTTTTGACAGGGTCCTTGCTTCTGCACCGTGAAGCAGGACTGGGTCTGAAACTACTGCCAGTTATTTTGTTTTCTAGTGGATGATGTGCTCAAAATCGCAATTCAACTTTAAGTAATGCCTTATTACGCCTAACAATAGAGAAGTACTAGCAAATCCAAAGTGCTGGCTGTTTCCCGAACTCCTGTGCTGTGTAACCTGCATATAAATGGAGTCGCATTGAAAAAGGTATAGAAGTTTAAGTATCTCGGGGTCTTTTTCACAAAAGATTTCATCTTGTGATACTGAGTTATCCTATAGGATTGGCCAAGCTGGAGCAATACTAAAGGAACTGCGCCAGCCGGTCATCAGGAAAGCTTGGCTTGGAGTGAAAGCAAACATTTCAGTTTTTATTTCAGTGTTCGCTCCAACCTTCATCTATGGTCATAAAATTTGGGTAATGACCGAAAGAATTAGATCGCGGGTACAAGCTGCCGAAATGAGATGCCTGTGGTGCGTTGCTGGTGTTACTCTGCCTAAGGGATAGAGTGAGAAACGTCAGTATTCGTGGGAATCTTAATGTTGAGCAGCTATCTCCGAGTGGAACGATAAATTCTTCGATGAGATACGAGCGCGTCGACCACCTGGTAGGCCAAGAAACAGGTGGTGGGACCAGGTAAAGAAAATCTCCGAGACCCGACAGACTTCCTAGACAGGTTACGTAAGCGGAGAGCGCGTCGCCCACCTGGTAGGCCAAGAAACAGGTGGTGGGACCAGGTAAAGAACATCTCCGAGACCCGTCTGGGGATCGCGCCAGTGCCTCTTGAGTTGGTGGCGGAGGACCGGGAACAATTGAAGGACCATTTAACCGCCCTCGCTTCGCGACCCTTTTAAGGATAAACGGCCATCGAAAATGATGACGATGATGATTTCTTTTGACCTCACCTATGACCCCATAACGGGAATACGACCTATTACAAGTCACCCTGTATAAGTATAATCAGTAGCAGAAACAGCACTTCGTTACATAAAGCGTATTATAGGAGATTTTTAATAAGAAAACCTTAGTTTATATTATTGCCAAACTGGTAGACGGCCTAAGGCCAAATTCTTTATGACTTACATAGGTAGGATAAGTTTTAAGTTTTTTTAATTGTATCATTTTAATCAAAATAAAAGTCAACTTAACTAACTATAAATATAGTTTGTTAAACTGAAAATGAAATGCAACCACGCCCACATGGGGACTTTTTTCGATTTTGCAATGTCAATCTCAATAGGTACACTTAATTCATGCTAATTCGTAAAGTAGAGTGGGTGTGCTAGTGCGTGGATTTTGAAATTTTTTACACTTGTACTGCTTCGGAACCTAGAAAGCCCAGACAAGATGTTTTAAAATCCAAATGCCCTTAAGGTCTTACGGGTCTACACGGTAATTATTTCTCTATGTTACAAACTATGAATCAAACTTAACATACCTCTTATCCTATGGGGTGGTGTATAATAAATGACAATTAGGTACATAACGTCACGTTCAAGCTTAAGCAAAAAAAATAAATCGGGGAAAAAACAACATATTTCGGCTTCTTCACTGAACGCATCATGTTCATGGTCCATGGGGATATTTTCCATACCTATAATAATATATATTTTATAGAAAAATTGAAATATACCCATTTTTTTTAAAGATTGCAGGTGCTTAACTGGTCTCCGAGAACCTTTTTTTTAGTTGGATTCCTCCTCACCTCAGCTAAATTTTTTTTAGTTTTTTATATGTGACAAAATACGAAGCGAAACGCCCATTACTCTTTCTAATGGTTTGCGCAAAAGTGTACTAGGCATATTAAAAAAACGGTTATAGATTAAGAAAGTAGCATAGCTATTTGTTTTGTTTTTTAAGCTATGGTGAGTCAGTACAAAAATATTATAATATTATTTGATTCGTTTCATTCACATGCGTTTATTTAGTTTTGTCATACGTAAAGCATTATTAACTTCTTACCATTCAAATGAACAGCTACTGCAGGAGGCATTACAAAAATGCCGACCAATAAATCAGCCACTGCCAAGCTCATGACAAAACAATTGGTTACAGTCTTAAGGCGTCTGGTTGTGATGACTGCCAATATAACTAAAGTATTGCCTATAATTGTTATCACAATAAAAGTGCAAAAAACCGCCACGAGTGCGCTTTGCCAACTTATAATTATGTCAAGTAATTGTGACCAATCGTCGACTTGGATTAAAAAGGTGCTGTTTTTTTGAGCCGGTTCTTCAAGCGATGGGACCACCGAAGAGTTCGTTTGGAAGATATAAGGTTCGAGTTTGCTGTAGTTAATGTTATATAAGTCCAAACTTTGTACATTGTGGCCATCAAAGTATATGTTGTTAGGCTCCGTGTCTTTCAGCTTCATCACAGAAAATGTTGGCATTGTAAAGGCATTCTCCCTTTAATCTTAAAGATGCTTGGCTGAAATGAAAAAAAAAATGCAATGAGATAAAATGTAAAAAAAAAATATAAGAGTGCTATTTCAATCGGTTGGAACTAGAACTTAGATCCTATCTTTCTATTTATGAGCAAGGACAATGGGCTTTACATGCCTGTAAATAAATATATGCCCCTTACACAAAATATTTTTGTGATGGGGGTTGGGTCTTTCTCCCTCGATTAATCTGTTCTGCCTACGTCCAAAAGTATGTAAAAGCCCAAGTCTTGGTCAAATCACCTGCTCTTATACGTCGGAGGTTCTGTCAGGCCAAGTCTTGGTCAAAACTGAACCTCAAAGTTTGTTGGGTTTTGCCCAGTAAACCACAGGCCAAGTCTTGGTCGAATTGGTTACTTTTGTCGCTCGGAAATCTTTAAAGGAAAACACGTCTTTTGTGAACTTTTCCAATTTCCCTTGCTTTCTTCAAATTTAACGAATGTCTTATTCGTTAAATTTGAATTTGAAGCATTCAAATTAGTGAAATGATTTCACATATATTTTTGTTGTCAATAAGGCAAAAAGAATTGATGTTAAAACTTATATAAAGTCTTTAAGCTTAAAATTCTATTATTAACATTGTTTTACGTAATTATAAAAATGCTAATCAGTAAGTGAATCAGCTTTGTTACATTTTTAAATTAAACGTAAAAAAATAAACATTGATTATAAAGAATAAATAAAGAGTATAAAATAATCCTTTGTTTTCTTTTTCAAAATCTTTCGAAATTGTCGCTCGGAGGAGCAGAAACGCCAAATTTCATAAACAATGCTCAAGGACAGCTTCTTGTGGATAACGACAAAATTCTTCACAGGTGGTGGCAGTATTCTGAGGGACTTTTAAATGAACAGTTTCCCACGTACCATTTTCCAGAAGAAACTACCCCTAACCGAGAAGAAGTACTAGACATTACAGTCGAAAAGGTTGGGAAGGTGGTTAACTACTCCAAAAAGCGAAAAACGATTGGGCCGGATTAGATACCCTCAGAGTTCTGGAAGAAAATAGAAGACAGCGGGTCCAGATGACTCACGAACCATCTACAAATTAATAAGAGGGGATCCAATGCCTAATCAGTGGAGGGAAAGTTATCTTCTTCCTTTGTTCAAAGGAAAAGGTGATACACGAAGCTGTGACAACTCCCTTTCCATCAAGCTGATGTCCCACACAATAAAGATCGTCGAGCGGGTACTTGATAGTCGACTGCTAAAAATAATAAGGCCATCTGAGGACCAGAGTAGGTTTGTCGCGGGCAAATCAACCACACTGATGCAATCCAAAGTATAAGGATCATAATGGAAAACATCGTGATGCCCTTAAAGATCTGCATATGGTGCTGGTTGATTTTGAAAAAGCTTTCGATAGACTTAGACATGGGTGGCGCTAAGAAAACGAGGGGTTCCAGAAGCCTACGTGCGGATGATCATAGACATGTATGATGGAGCAAAGACAAGAGAAAGATGTCCTTCCGGAGTCACTGGTGAGTTCCCAATTTAAGTCGATGTACACGCGTCCTAAGTCTTTTGCTTTTCATTCTAGTCCTTGGTTGCTTGCTTGAAGAAAAACTGGCAGAAGCAAAGGTGCATATGCTATTCTTCGGGGGGGGGGGGGGGGGGGGAATGGGGATCGTGTTAGCCAAAAGAAAACAGAGTCCCTGTGCTGCCCATTCCCTGACCCACCCGAGCCAATTTCAGACATTAAATTGAATGGAAACGTGCTTCCTAAGTGTGAAAAGTTTAAGACCCTGGGATCTATGACCAATAGCAAAGCAAACTGTGATAACGGCGTAAATCATCGCGTAAGCTTCATCCCTCAAGTTGAAAAGAAGGCTCTACACCGCGGTTGTGCGTCCGGCGCTCACATATGGTTCACAATGTTGGACAGCGCATAGGAAATATGAGAGCAAATTAACAGCAGCTGAGATGACGATACTTCGCATGACAGCAGGAGTAACAAAGCGAGATAGAATAAGAAGTACGAAGATCCGAGGAAGCCTCCATATAAAAGAACCTATAAATAAATAAATAGAGTGGCGCAACAGCTCGAGGTGAACCAGGGCCAACTTATCAACAATGTATGCTGGTGTGTTAATTTCTTTACATACAAGGGGACCTACAATTTTTTGCCGAATCCGAACGGCACTTTGAGAAGTTTTTCAAGACAAATGATACTCTCGGAGGGCTTGTCAGACCCTCGCGGTAAAAGAACCTATCTCCAGAAAAAAGGAGCACGACCGGCTCAGTTGGTATTGCCACGTTTAAAGGAGAGATCCTACAAACCCTGTGAAATAGGCAGTGTCAATCAACATTCCAGCGCAATCGCGGAAGGCCTAAACATTCATGGATCTCACGAATACAACGACAACAGCATTTTTTTGGCCTCGGTGACAAAGAAATACAAAACCGGGTGTTCTACCGGAGATTCTGAGGTCAAATTGCCGTACCCCACAAGCAGACCATTAGGAATGCAGTAGAGTGGGAGGGTTATGATGCATCACCATATCATAACCTCCCGCTTAAATGAAATAGAAGAAGATTTATGTCATCGTATATTTTTCCGACTTTGAGTGAATTTGCAAAGAAAACAAGTTAATCAAGATATAATACTGTTAAAGTAGGCGCAGTTCAATTTTTGTCTCATTAAAAGTTTTGGCCACTATTGCGCTGTACCTACCAAAATTTAAGTTCCTATGCCTTGTCTAACTTCACCTAATGCATTTTGAAATGAAATGTAAATGTCAGGTTGTCTGTCTTCCAAGTCAATTGCGGGCATGGCTGTGTGCGGATCTTATGGATTTTCATACTTTTGTCTGTACAAAATGAGACCCAACATACACTCGAAGTTTCGGTTTTCTAGCTTAATTTTTTTAGACCTAAAAGCTTCGAACATACGGACGGATGGATGGACGGACGGATATTTCTTAATCAATTTACCAACCGGTCTCGATCATATATCTAAAAGGTCTTTACAGTCGGAAAGCTGATGAACATTTTTTTTACTGATTTCAACAACTTTCTAACCTTCATAAATTTGTTGTCCTGAGTGAGAAAGAAGATCACAAAAATAACATTGAGATGCACCGACCTTAAGTTGCACAAAAAAGTAAGTAAGTTAACCCATAGTAAGATGTCATACGAAGCTGAGATTTCGTATTAAGCATCTCAAAGCGATTGCAAAGCATACAAAACACAATCATGTTGAAAGACCTTTCGTAGTGGGCGTGGAATAGATTTATAAAATAATTTTTCAAGTGCATTTAATTAAATATATATTTATTCAAAAATGTTCTTACTATTTTATGTAGAAACCACCAATAGTTCTACAGTTTTCTTGTACATATTTTCGGGCCATGTCCATATTTGGAGGCAGAATTTAAATTAACCTTAATTTTTTTAGAAAATCGTTTAATTTAAACCTCATATAGAAAAGAGTGAGAAATGAAAGTTACCACGTAAGTTGAAGCAAACTCCATTCAACATTCCGTTCGTACAAAGTTTTTGGCCATGACCATTTTTAGGTGTCGATTTTACACAAAATTTTACTTGCATCAAGAATTGCACACTCTTGCATGCATTTGTTAAACATTTTTTTGTATAAATATACTAATTTTCCCGGACTATAGAGTCCTACAAAAATCGCATTCAAATTTTCAGAGAAAACTTTCGTTGCCTGAAATATATCGCAATTTCCAAATGTCTGGATTTAAATTCATAGCAGTGTCGAAGGCAATGCAGAGTTCCATTGAGAGTGACAATTTTTGTTGGAAATATGATTAAAAGCAGTGTCGGCATCATAGTGGCAAAGCAGATTTCAGAAAGCCTTCGAAGGAAAAGAAAACATGATGCATCACTTCGTTTATAAAGCATGCCACTCAAGTCAATAATACATAGGCTTCAGCATTGCAATAGTATTCCGAGCAAACCCCTTCAACGAGGAGAGCTTTGATTTCTGCAATTCAACACGATGAAATGCCGGTGCCACCTTTCATCAAGCTTCGAGTTGCACTTTATAATCAACTGAATCTCCTTTTGAAATAATTGAAACTCCGATCGGTGCTGAACATCTAACTACCACACAGCTGCAAAAACTCTCGACAGATTTGGGATTTCGGACAGGGCAGCAGCTAAAACTGCTGCATCGACATTTCAGACATTAGAATGATTACAAAGTAAAATTTTAACATTTTTTTTAGAAAGGCACATCTTGAGGCGTAGGTACCCGTTAGATAAAGAGGGCATCCGTTTCTAATATTAAATATTAGTTTAGTTTATTAGGAAATATTAGTTTAGTTTATTATTGAAGAGCATTCAAGTTTAGAATCAGTGAGTAAGTGCTACAGTGTGTACGCAGAAGTTACAGTCCGTAAACGTGACGACCGACGAGGTGCCACGCGAACATTCATTAACCATATACTTCCCACGGAGTATCCAATGTTCAAAAAGAAGGAACCTGATAAGTACTGGGTCTCGAAATCGAGCAACAGTCCTAGGGTTCAAAACAATGAGATTAGCTACAGGTTCCGCGAAGGTCGCAGTGTCTGGTCGTCGGATGACTCAAAAGGCGGATGAGAGTCTTTTGAATCCAGCCTTAAAGATGACAGAAACCACAGTTGAGCAAACCTCTCCAGATACAGCAGATACCTAACTGAGGAATATGCTCCATGTTCCTCTCGGAGAGCTCGCTTTCTGATGAGGATTATTAAACTACGGTGGTGCAGATAGCAGAAAAGTAGCTGCTTCAGAAAGAAGGTGTGACAGCAGCTCCGCACGAGCAAATGCTCGATGACCTCTTCAAAAAGATTTAAGATGTTCGGACTTTAAGTTTTCCATTAAGGTTCTAATAAAGTCACCTTGTTCTAGTAGCAAATACCTCCTCATTGCCTGCAGGTGTTCCAGCAGTTTGTGTCGACCCATAACAATGTCCAACTCCAACACCCGATGTGTTCAAATAGACTGCAACGATTGTAGGGTGCAACTTGGTGTTAGGCACCGTCGAGGAAATGTTTTCAGCATTTAACTCGAAGCACTGTCGTAGTTCCTCGCGCCCTTTGACCGGAGCCTTATCCTCACAGATCTCGCGCAAGAAATTTATACTCTTGCCAGTAAAAAAGATTTTGTGCGCCATGTTTGTGGAAATAAAACCTGGCAGCATGGAAGTTCGCACTCGATACTTATCGTGTTAAACACGATCGGGCCCAACTTCGGATAAACACTCGATGAAGAATTCTTCGTGTGGGTCACAAATCTCGCTTTCCTCAACCGACTTAACCTTTTAAGCGTCGGTTGCACAATGGAAGCCAGAGCATCGCCTTTTTTCTCCTGATACGCCTCAGCAATAGTGGCCAACCATTGAAGGCGCTGCAACAGATCCACCAGCAGCGTGCTTTCGAGTCCAGTTTTAAGGCACCCGATATCACATCCTTCTTCAGGTACTTTCCTGGAATACCGGTGAAAGCATAAATCACGTTCTGGACTATTTCGTCGTTGAGATCGCTCTGAGCGGGGTATTCGCTATGCTTGACTACATCCCTGCCGCTTGCGTCACTGCTATCGGACGGAAGTGGCAGATTGTGCGTACCTCGAAGGGTTGAGATCTTCAGATTGTACTCATTTAGTTGACTGTGCACTGTCGATGCTTCTGCCTGGGGATGTGCCTGGATTGAAATTTTGGGTCTTGTGTCATTGTTTTCGGAATTGTAACTCGAAATATAGAGAAGGTGCAGGACCTTACACTAGGCACCCACAGCTTGAGTAGATAAGGTCGAGAACTGAAGAATTTGTATAGAGCCATCTATGTCTGATCACAAGACTACAACCTTGGATTTCGACAATACATTTATACACAAAGTTGAACGAGGATGCAGAAAACATCACCAAGAAGCTAATGCTTCAGTGGATGTCTTAAGAACATCAGTCTTCACTGCAAATCAGTTTGAAACCCCGGTACAAGAAGTGACAAAAAGCTACGTTCGTTGACTTCGTTCGACTGGCCTTGAGCCTAATTTAGGAAAGCATGAAACGAAAAAAGTAGCAGGTTAGGTAAACGAGACTTCGTTCCAGATTTCGTTCACATAAAGTTTTTAGCCACGCCCCCTTTTAGGGGTCGATTTTTCAAAAATATTGAATTTGAAGCAAAAAATTGCATTTTTACGTACATTTAAGTGTAACTTGGAAATATCTTACAATTAATAGTTTGTAATTAGGGGCGGCGGTTAGTTCTTCATCGAAGTTTGCATTACTTTTAAAATGTCAAAAAATAACTATGCCATCAGCATTTTACATGCATACGATGGGGTATTCAACTCGGAATACTGCTTAGAAATTTTGCTGCTGTGCAATGTAGAGACTGATTTTCTTCGTGCAGTCCATGGCGAATTGTCCGTGCTGGAAAAATGTTTTTCAAAGCCCTTAGTCATCAGATCTTGCAACTCTTTTAATGAAGTTTTACCGTCAGAAAGTTTTCCGTCGGCTGCATGGGCTGGGGCTTTTAACTTCGGGTGTACATGCAAATGCTGCATTTATCTTCAGTGTGCCGTTACACTCATCTGGAACACACCTTTGAGCAGTTGGCCCATACAATAGATTGGATTTTAACCGATAAGTATTATTAATATTATTATAACTTTATTATAATATTTGATTATATTATATTTTATTATATTATTATTTTATTTTAATTATTATTATCATATCATATTATTACATATTATAACAACTATTATTTGGATTTTTATTATTATTTATAGATGGTAGACTAGGATATTATATTGTCACCCGGTAATACCATCTCATCATACCTTAGCCTCTGTGAAGTAGTCTTCACTACGTTTCAGTGCTTGGTTGATGATACCGGTCTGATTTCTTAACTTTTAATTTTAATTTAGATAAAAATTAAACACACACCAACATCCAAATTTCCCCTTCGGGTAGGGGTTATAGAATTTACACGAGGCAGGCATGCATGTCGTAAAAGGCGGCTATAATCCACCAAAAAGATGCAATAAAAACGCACGGTAGTATTACCCCGGGTGGCAGTCCAGTTTTACTGGGAAACCCAGTCTCTACGGAGGCAGGTTCTTCGGACTCTGGGGAGAGCCATTAAAATCAATTAATTCTAATTTCGTTGGAATTACGAGAAAATGCGTTAAAGCGAATATTAATACTTAAAAAAAAACAGTTTTTTCCCAAAAACGCCCCCTAAAAGTGGGCGGAGCTCAATGCTTTGTATGCAACAAACTTAGCAAATGGTAGTAACTTTAATATTTGTCATAGAATTTTTTTTCAATTTAGAATGAATTTCCCGAAAAATCAGGTTTTCAAAGATTTCAGATGTTAAAAGTGGGCATGGTCAATAGATTGGGCGGTCCAATTTTTGTCTAATTAAAGGCTTCTGGTCGATATTGCTCTCCACCAACATTTTTGACCAAAAGGCATTTTGAAATAAAATGTAAATTTGAGGTTGTCTGACATTCAAGCCAATTGTGGGCGTGGCCGTGGGCGGATATTTTCAGACTTCATACTTTGTCTGTACAAAATGAGAACCAAGCAACGCTGCAAATTTCAGTTTCCTAGCTAAATTTTAAAGACCTCAAAACAGCATACATACGGAGAGACGGACAGACGGACGGACAGACATGGCTTAATCGGCTTATCTGTCGGTCTCGATCATATCTCTAAAAGGACTTAGGGGTCGACGGTGATTATTTCACTGTGTTACAAACTATGCATCAAAATTAATATACCCTCGGTCGGGTTTAAAAAATCAACCAGGATTCTCTTACTCATCTAGCTGAGACCAAAGGCGTGATGAGATTTGGTTGAATTCAGTTTACCCTACGAGTTTAAAAAAGGGCGAGTTGGAGACTGGCAATTTGCGTCCTCACCCCCTGGAAAAGGACAAGTTCGAGACTGTCAACTTGCCTCCTAGGGGGTGACCCTAGTATCGTTGTCTGTATTCATATGCAGTCATCTGCGCGAAGACGAACTTCTGGGATCGTTTTCAGAATCGGAAGACCTAAACAATACTGTAGTGGATGTTTCTCTGCCTGACTATAGCAACAATGCTGCAGTTAGTTAAGATTAACCTCCATCACTCCAAAATGGCCACGGCCTCCCTTCTTCTCCGTCTGGCTTAAGATCGAAAAGACAGGGTTTGCGGACTCAGGACTCCTGATTACTACGTTCTGTATGAGACAGGTAAAGGTAAGCCTAGGTCTTGCATACTATAGTGAAAGTGGTCTTAATGTATTTTTACTCCCTAACTTCAGCGGCCGAGACATCCCCCTGTCTGGCTTCTGTTTACCTTGCCCGCGATATGGTGGACAGTCCTCCTGGATACACCTTGGAGATTGCCTTCAAGGAAGCTGAACTGCGCAAGACTGGCTTCATCATTGGGTGCGATCCAAATGGTCATCACTTAGTGTGGGGCCTCCTCTCCGCCAATCAAACTTCAGGAACAACAGGAGGACGAATTGGCTTTTATACAGAGATTCACTGAACCGTTCGTTGAACTCTTCTCTCCTCCTTGTGACACCAATGAGCTTGATCACAAGAAAAATTAACTTACTCTGGCCCTCAACAAAGCACTATCTTCCTCCTTTCCTCTTATACTTCCAAGAGGCAAGAGGAAACCGCATTGGTGGACCTCAGAACTTGGCCAATTTAGAAAAGAATGCAGGTCGTATATTATCCTCCCTGTACTGAAGACAATTCTGAGAGGTTGCCTAGAGATGGTCCATATTCCGCTGTGGTGTTTATACCCAAGGCCGGCAAATATTCCCATGTTACCCAAAGGATCTCAGTGCGTTCCATTGAATATTCCCTTCACCACAAGGAGTACATAATAGTAGCCTTCCTCGATATAGCAGGCGCTTTTAACAATGTCAACACATCTGCGATCTTGGCTGCTGAAGGTTGATGGAACATTTGGATTAGTGAGTTAATGAATCAACTTTTAACGAGTAGGATAACAAACTCAAATCAAGGTGAAACCACTGACAGAAGATCTGTCAGCAGAGGAATCCCGCAAGGTGGAGTCCCATCCCCACTCCTTTGGAATCTAGCGGTGAACGTACTGCTGAATGCTATCCTGAAAGGAGATAAGTTGCAGAGTGATCGCTTATGCAGACTACGTTGCCATTGCCGTTTCGGGGAATACCCTAAATACCCTTAAAAAACTCCTACAGAACGCTCTTAATAAGCTAACTAGATGGGCTGACAGTTGTGGACTGGGTGTCAACAACGACAAAACCAAACTTTTGCTCATCACCAGGAAATACAAAATTCCACAAATCGACCCTCCTTCAATCAAGGGCGCTAGCTTAAATTTCTCCGAAGAAGCTAAATATCTGGGTCTCATCCTCGATAGAAAGCTCAGCTGGAAATCAAATACACAGGAAAGGGTCCGGAAAGCAACGATACCACCCTTTTCCTGCAAAAAACCACCCCCTGGCTACACATCTCGGTCTTCAGAGTTCAGACCGATACTGACGTATGGAGGCGGCCATTATGTACCTGTAATCGGTTCTATAAACTCTAAAGTAACCTTAGACTGCCGTTCCTCTCTAAAGGAGATGTCAAGCATATCAACATTCTTCTGTGCTGGGTGCCAGGGCATAGTGACATTCGAGGAAATTGTAAGGCTGACGAACTCGCCAAGCTTGGAACTAGTCTCTCAATTTCGCTTGATATGGGCTTCTTAGGCATTCCAATTTCGGAATGCAAACTCATGAAAAAACTGGATGCAATAGAAAGAACAAGTCTCAGATGAACAAATGGGAGTACATGTCTTGTAACGAAACACACTTGGCCTAAGCTAAATCTTAAACGCTCTAGAAGTTTGATAGCTCTTAATAGATCGCACATGAGTGCTACAATCGGTGTTATTACAGGTCACTGTCTGATAAACAAGCCGCGACAAGGCTTGGTGTATTTTCTAATGATTTTTGCAGGAGCTGCATGGAGGAAGAAGAGACCACTATCCATTTTCTCTGCACATGCCCCGCTCTCTCTAAGAACCGAAATCTACACCTTGAAGCTGTCTTTTGTAGTGATCTTAGTGATCTTAGTACGAGGTTCGACTGACCCAAAACGTCTCTTACGCTTCATTAGAAGCTCGAAATGGTGCAACGAGTAGGCAATTTTTCCAGATCCAGGTGGTATCACAATGGATGTACATAGCTTTAAGTGAGTTGGGTTCTTCGAACCCGACAGCCACTTCAACCTAACCTTACCTAATTCACACACTTTTGTAGGGTTGGCATTTGCTATTTTTCTTTTGTACAGTTTTATATAATCCGTCGCAGATTTACTGAAGCCTGTAAACGTGCATTCTTGTACGTTCCCACTAGTTTTAAATTGCTTTTGAATAGATCAAATAGATTTAAGACAATACACATAATTTTTGAGTTAACATAAAATTGCCTGATGAAAAATCGTAGCACCGGGGACGAAAAACTTTTACGAAAAAAGTCCCTTTACGTTATTACTTCTTCATTATATCGTTTGATATATACCTGAACGACACACACCACTGTATTTAAACTAAATTTCATCACATACTGAAATGGTTGTTATAAAAAACAATCTCCAAAATCATCTGGTTTTTTTAAAGATTTATTTGTGAACATAAAAAATTAAAACTCGCCACAAGAAAAAATCTCGTTTCGAGTTTATACTTTTGTTCAGCCGTTTGCGAATAATGAACAACCCAGGCAATATCTGTCATATACCAAAATGCCTATTCAAGTGTATGTTCATATTACTCAACCACAAAGTCCTTCAGGCAAGCACGAAATACCTTTTGAAAGGTTTTTGTTAGTGTGTGGCATGCTATGCGTACTGGATATTTTGTACCATATTTATGAAACCACCTCCTCCAGCCACTTTATTATTTCCATTCATTGTTGAAATTGGATGAACTGATGCTATTAGAGTTTGGTTTGGTTGTGGTTGCGGTTAAATGAAAGCGGGGTTTGCTTTGCTCCTTTTGGGAAAAGCATTTTGTATTTGTATGATGTTACCTGTATTCCCAACCATATAATATCTACATCAAGGCATTATTGCGATTACTTTTCTAATGTTGCCAAGGCCTAAAATTAAAGTAGTTAACAAAACTCTGTGTAATCTGATAATAATTTATAGATAATGCATAGTTTATGTTCGATAGCTTTGAGGGTACAGGTGAGGATTAATTTCCTTCCTTAGTGCGTAATTGTTTTAAGGTTTAGTCTTCCAAGAAAATGAGTGGGTGGGCGTGCTCATAGTTCGTTTCTACCTTTTGCTATTTTTATACCCTCATGCCCATCTTTTACCATGGGATGGGGTGTGCTCATTTTATGGTAGGCTGATCTGATATCTATATGTACATACAATGAGGATGACTCCCAAAACATTATGAACAAAAATGTTAGATACCGAATTCAACGTGAATCGAATAAGTCTTATGTATGTCCTAAGGCCACCTTCTACGAGCGACGAAACACTTTTGCCTCAAAAACGCGTTGGTGTTGCGAAGATTTTAAAATGTATTTTCTGCTGCAAGCCTCTTCGTAACTGTTGCCAGTGGCTATTGCTTTTACAACAAATGTTCAAAAAAAGATAATAACAAAAAAAAAAACTTTTCCCAGGCGGGGATTCGAACCTGGGTCATCCGTCTGATAGTCAAACATCACACCACTAGGCTCATTCGTTGTGAGGTGAAACAGTGCAAAAGCGTCATGTAAAATAGCAAAGTTAAAAAGAAAGTATTTCTAAACATACACATAATAACTGTTGGTTACATTTGAACCCTCTTTAATGTCGGTTTTTATATTTGTATCCTCTCCGTTGTTCATTTGGATGTTGGTATACTTGTTCCGTCTAGAATATGTGAATTATAAATTTTTATTGCATACATTTTATTGTCAGTGAGCATTTTATGGTAAATTATATTAAAACTTACTTGGCTGGAGGCTTGAACATGCGTCCTCGCGCATCAAAGACAGCTACGCTATTCACTAGGTTATCGCGTGATGTGGGGTATGCCTGCTAAAGTTACATAATATTATACGTTCTTCTTTATATGCAGTTTTTCATCATTAAATTCTTGTTTTAACAATTAGTTCTTAAAACCGGATTTACACAAAAATAATTGGCATTTTTAATTGTTGTGCCACCAATTTGATAAAATTGTTGCCTCAAGAACTAATTGTTGGATCAACGATTTGATTTTGGATAGGCGAAACTGGCTTGAAACATTGTAAATACAACAATTTTATTGTTGTGCCAACAGTTTTCCGTCTTTGGAAATGATTGACAAGGATAACATTTTTATTTTCAAAATTTCGGTGTTAAATTAAATATTTAAAAAATCAAAAACGAGTTTGCCTTTAGAAAACATTCTTGTTGGGCCAAGAATTTTTGGTTCACAATCCTTTAGGAATGTAAAATTCTTGGGACAATAACGTTTATTTTTAGCGGTCCGTCCGAAAATGGTAAAAGGACCTCTTATAGTATCGCTACGTTGTCCGAACGGTAAGTCGTAGAAAGACAAAATTTGGTGTGCTTTTAAGCTCCGGAAATAGTCAGAGACTTCAACGAGGGACATTTTTTTAAGCAGAAAAAACGGTTTAGATAAAGTTTAAAATTTCATGGGAAAATGGATTAAATTTTTAAAGAACAAACTTAACAACTTAAATTAAAAAATTCAAGTTATTTTAAATTAATTTAAGTTGTTAAATTATTTTAAATTAATTTAAATTTTTTTAAAATATTGAAAAGTTTTTGAAAAATGAAGAGTTGAAAAGGCCATAACTTTTGAACCGCTCAATGCACAAAGACAATAATGAACATACATATAAAGCAACACAAAGTAAACCAAATGCTTAGATCAAATTTTTCAGAAAAAGTTTTAATACTGCCATTTTAACGCATTTTCGAAAAAAAACGCTAAAATTCATCTTATCTAAATTCTAAATTCATCTAATCTAATCTAAAATTCATTAATCGATCTAATTAAAATTTGGTCGAATTATGAAGCGTTTAAAACGCAAGCTTACTGCACCAAAAAAATTTCATTGTTGCCGTTTCCAAGCTTATGCTTTAAATCCAATTTAGACAAACGAAAAAGAAAACAACATGTTTTACCGTTTTCTCAGATGTCCGCAAAATTAAAGAAAAGTGGCCAATGGAACGAAGCTGGTTGTAAAATTTAAAAAAAGCCTAACGGTAATTGAAAAAAAAAAACAAATTCTTGTTTTATGGATTTTTAATTTTGAAAATGGTAAAAACGGTAAGAGGCAAAAATTTAAAAAGAATCCCGAACGTAGTCCATCTTTTGCAATAAAAAAAAGCAGTTTTAGTTTATGGTTTATGGTTTTCTAGATGTGCCTGAAAACACTGTAGTTGACTGACTAAAATAATGCTGCTAGCAAGAATGTATATTATCTATCGTTACTTCTCGGCCACTTACTTTTCATCAACCAAATTTGAAGCAAGCACAACCACATGAACGTTACCCAACACAAGAGCTTTCAAAAAAATACAATAAGCTTATAACACTTCATTAAAAAAATTAAAGGAAAATTTTAATGCCACTTTTTTTTAAATCATAAGAATATAAGAACAGTAGACTGAAGGCTGCACTACGAAAAAGTGTACAGCAGAATGTAAAACATTCTCAGGAATAATAATAAACAAATAAAATTTTACAGAAACTTGCACAGTAAAGGTTAGCCTCGCTACAACAAAATCCGACCAAATGTTTTTCGGGCTTATCTCAACTGTAGCAGCGGCACCGACAATTTTGTCGCACGTGAAAATAGATCCTTAAGCTTAATGCTTAAGATTTCATATCTGGGACCAGGGTTACCACCGGGATTTTTTAAAAAGTCGCAAAAAAGTCGCATTTCAAAAAAAAGTCCATGTAACACCAAATCTTAAAGTTTCTTGGCCCGAATTCATATATAATTTATATGGGCCACGCCCCCAGAAATTGGCAAGACCTTAAAATTAAAATCAATTAATTGTAATTTTGTTAGAATAATGAGAAAATACGGTAAAAGCAAAAGTTATTTCAGAAAAAAACAGTTTTTTCCTAAAAACGCCCTTTAAAAGTGGGCGGAGCTCAAAACTTTGTATGGACCAAACATGGCAAAAAGTAATATGTATCTCTAATATTTGTCATAATTTTTTTTTCGATTTGGAATCAACTTTCCTTGAAATCGGGTTCTTAAAGATCTAACATGTTAATAGTGGTCGATATTGTGGGCGGTCCAATTTTTGCCTCGTTAAAGGTCTTAGGCCAATATTGCTCAGTACCAAAATTTAAGTTCCTGTGCCTTGTTTAACTTGACCAAAAAATAAGTGAAATAGAGATTGTCTCACATTGAAGCCAGTAATGGGCGGGGCCGTGACGGATTGAGCCAGTTTTGACACTTTGTCTGTCCAATTTTCAGCTCTCTAGCTTGATTTTGAAGACCTAAAACCTTCACACATACGGACGGACTGACGGACGGACATGGCTTAATCGAGCCACTTGTCGGTCTCGATCATATCTCTAAAAGGTTTTTTTACTATAGAAAAACACCTAGATATTTTTCGAGCTTTTCTTATTAAAATAATAACATTGAAAAAAGAAGGAAACAATACTGAATCCAAAATCAGAAGAATCACTATCCGATAATTCAGAAGTAGAACCCTCGCTGTCGCTAGATGAACAGCCACCACCTGCGCCGCCGTGTCGGCATCAAGGGTGTTTTCTTTTCTTGCTTTTACAAGAAATCTATTTAATGCGGATTTGCAAGTTTTAGAAACTATATAAATAAGTACTTATCATAACATTACCTTTGCATTTTTTGTATCCCGGATAATATAGCAGACAAGACAGGGAGACGCTTCAACTTCTAAGAAATGCCAATCAGTGCACGAAACAGAAGCCAAGGTAATGTTAGGTTAGGTTGAAGTGGCTGTCGGGTTCGAAGAACCTAGCTCACTTACACCTATGTAGGTCCATTGTGATAGCAAGTGGATCTGGAAAAATTGCCTACTCGTTGAACCATTTCGAGCTACAAATGAAGCATAAGAGACGTTTTGGGTCAGTCGTGAGATCACTAAGTCGAAGATCACTAAGATCATTATAGAAGAAAGGTCCAAGGTGAAAATTTCGATTCTTAGAGAGAGCGGCGCATGTGCAGAGAAGGTGGAGAGTGGTCTCTTGTTCCTCCTCATCCATGCAGCTCCTGCGAAAATCGTTAGAAACGACACCAAGCCTTGTCGCGTGCTTGCCTATCAGACAGTGACCTGTAATAACACCGATTGGAGCACTCATGTGCGATCTATTAAGAGCTTTCAAACTCCTAGAGCGTTTAAGATCTAGCTTAGGCCAAGTCTGTTTCGTTACAAGACATGTACTCCCATTTGTCTATCTGAGATTTGTTCTTTTTCTCTTTTTCTCAATTGGTATTGAGAGAGTAGTTCCAAGCTTGGCGAGTAGCCTTACAGTTGCCTGGAATGTCACTATGCCCTGGCACCCAGCACAGGAAAATGTTAAACTGCTCTGACATCTCCTTTAGAGACGAACGGCAGTCTAAGGCTACTTAAATTTATAGAAACCGATTCCAGGCACTTGTTGGCCGCCTGGCTGTCAGAAAAAATACGTATATCCTTGGCGGATATAACTTTATTCTTAAGCCAGGTCAAGGCTTCCTTAATCGCCATGATTTAGTTTTTCTGAGAATACACCACCACCACCTGCCCCATCAATTGTCTTTGATCCATCCGTGTAGAAGTAAACCAATTCACATTCCAGAGGCACACAGTCATCCCAAGAAGACCTTGGGGGATAGTTGATAGTTTTAAGCTAGTGCCCCTTGATTGAGGGAGAGTCGATATGAGGGATTTTGTATTTCCTGGTGAAGTGGGCAAGTTCAGTTTTGTGGAGGTTGACACCCAGTCAACAACTGTCAGTCCATCTGGTAAGCTTGTAAAGAGCGTTCTGTAGGAGTTCTTTAATGGTATTTAGGTGCTTCCCCGATACTGCATTGGCAACGTCGTCTGCATAAGAGATCACTCTGCAGCCCTCTCCTTCCAGGATAATAAGCAGCTCATTCACCGCTATATACCAAAGGAGTGGGGATAGGACTCCATCTTGCGGGGTTCCTTTGCTGAGAGATCTTCTGGCAGTGGTCTCACCTAGCTTTGAGTTAATAATACTGGTTAAAAGTTGATTTACTAACTCGCTAAGTGTGCCATCAACCTTCAGAGCCGACAGTGCAGCCAAGATCGCAGATTTGTTGTAATTGTTAAAGGCGAAACAAAAAAAAAACAGAAGCCAAACCCGCAAGAGAAAAAAAAGAACAATCTGGCCTTGACACTGACAGTGACAGTATTCCGTTCCATGGTGGAAAAAATGTAAGGTCGTATGATCGCGTTCTAGAAACTGCTTATAAATTTCTTAAGCATAGAAAAAAAGTTGTGTTTAGGAAACTGGTTATTAATTGTATTAAGCATGGAAAAAAAGTCGCACATCTAAAATATTTTAAAAAGGTCGCCATTTTTGAAAGGTCCCCGTATTAGTCGCTCAGTGTATAAGAAAGGTCGGCAAAAGGCAACTAAGGGTAACCCTGTCTGGGACTAGGACTAATCAGTGTTGCAGAGTTCCTCTCAGAGTTCCCGCTCTGCTTGGTGATGAGCTATGACATACGTGTGGAAACATTTCCTTTTGATACCCTTATCTTCAAGCATAGATTCAATTTTTTTGTTCCGAAAAGCATTATTTAAGCTGTAAAACTTATAAGCGTGGGCGTCGTATTATTGGTCTATTTTTATTGATTTCCACTAGCGTCAGACGATGACAGCTGTCGCTCTTTTGGAAAGCCTTTCAATTTACCCAAAAACTGTTTAAAAAGGCCAAGCATTTGGAAAGCCTTTCAATTTACCCAAAAACTGTTTAAAAAGGCCAAGCTTATGCTTCATAAGGAAAAAATATGGGTATCAAGAACGTGAAATTCCTTCCGTAATTTTCCGGAGCGGATTTATGGCTTTCGCAAAAGCCAGAGAGCTTACTTAAGAGAACTTTCAGTAGCGTTTTGCAGAGGATAACTTTGCAACTCCAGGACTCCAGGAGTTGGCAGGTTCCTTAGTTATTATGTATAATTATCCCACAATAAATGATTTTAAACTTACTTTTGTTTTATTGAAGGAGAGTAGTTTTTGTAACTACGCGTTAGTTCAACTGAATCATATTAAGGCGGTCATTTATAAGCATTACACACATTTTTGCACACCTTATGAAAACTTATTTCTGTTATCAATTCACACTTTAAGTCACTTTAAGACAATGCAATCAATGGTTTTTCAATTAGAAGCAATGTCTATAAAAACGTTTATGACGAATCATAACTTCAAGGTGCAGACAATGTATTTTTTTTATTTATTTTTTTCAAAACGTTAACAAAGTGACGCGGCTTCCGAAAGTTAACTAACAAAATACGCAAAATGCGGATACTATAACTTATACTTTAATTCTCATCGAAAGATAACGCATACCAAACTGGAAGGGGTATCAAACTGTAACTGCATTTGAATATTTACGGAGTAATCATAGGTCTTCGACGTTTATCTTGATAATCCAAGCAATTGATAAGATATGCAGATACACAAGTGTTAAATAAAATTTAATTGCCAAATAATTCCCCTGATAAGTGATAACTGATAATAAATAAATGAGATATTTACGTACGTATAGTTTTGACGCAAATATGTGCTTGCCTATGTAGGTATGTAGCCAGTTTATGGTTTATTAATTTTGCTTATAAGGAAAACACAACGAAAATTATTAACATGAAGTAACTAGTGTGCGGGCTACAATCCACTTATGGCCTACTTAAAACATATAGGGATTTCCTAACTTTGACATGGTGATAACGGCCAACATGTGTCAGCTACATCTGTCGAATTGGCTGCCATTTGTTAAGCCTTGGGCGGGATGATAACAATTATATAGGGGCCCACTACTCCAGTTTCTCTCACTGTGGCCGGACATGGCTTCTGGAGTCTCCAACAAGCCATGTGCATTGCATATGTCTGCATGCTACTACAATGGACCAGACCAGTTCTGCGCCTGAGTGCTCCATCGAATAGAAGCAATCTTCGACAAAAAAAGAAGAAAATTTCAAACCTATCTAGAACGTCAAATTGTCAAATGCCAATTATTGAGTCAGATAAGGAAATCTTGAATCTTCAAGTTTTAAGTTTAAATGTTTTTCCATTGTTATTATTTTTGGAAAATAAGAGATGAGTTCGAAGAGGCGTAAACTTTATACAATTCATACTTACAAATTGTCGGCCTCATAAGCAGACCTCATAATCGTAACTCACAAAATCCAGATTTTACAGGAGTAACGAAAATGTCTCACGGAGCTAATTTTTATCATATTTTAATGTTATTTTTTTTTCTAACATATTTAAAAATAAAAAATCTTTCCATCTAAGACCATTGTTAAATCGATAGTAAGAATACGTTTAATTTTATCGAGGAATTACCACTAGAGTTATCTCATGTTACGAGGATTTCTGAAAAATTCAATACTCAGCCTTCCTAAATAAATCAAAACAAAACTAAAGCGGATTTTTCCGGATATATTCACCCAGCGAAATTGCCATAGAGTTACAAAAACGACACGAAGCTCCAAAGAAAATATTGAAAAAAGGCCCCAAGTCTAATACCTTCTATAGTAGATAAGCCAAAAACCCCTAAGTCGACAAGGGGAACGGGTTTGAAAAAGGCGAAATTCGAAATGCGCAAGAAAACGTCGCTGGTCCAAGTTCCCACCGGACTCCAAAGGCAGAATCCACACTTGTTGGGCCAAGATCGTACGCTCAAGTCGCGTCACGTGACAGTAACCACAATCGGCAACGACAGATTCGGTCTCTCAAATTCTAGGCATCATTCTAGAAAAGCTTGAGCAACAGACGAAACTTAATCAAGTAATATTCAACAATTTGAGCGAGCTCGAGTTTAAACCTCGAAAAGCATATAATAAAAAATCATGAATATGGGAAGGTCAATCAAAATTATTACGTGGAATGCAAACGGCCTTTTGCAAAAAATCGACGAACTAGAAGTATTCCTACGGAAGAATAATATAGACATGTGCCTGATTTCAGAAACCCACTTTAAAAAGGGTTCGGCACGCAAAATAAAAGGTTACATCGACTATCACGGGCATCATCCTACAGAAAATTCGAGAGGTGGATCCCCTCCCTTCATTAAAGACTGCATTAAGCCCTCCAAAAGCGACGAAATAGAACTTGACTCTATGCAAATAACCTCAGTCTCAGTAAAATGAAGTCGCATAGATTACAACGTCGCGACGAGCTATTTTCCTCCGCAGTATCGGCTGGCAGATGAAGATCTTGCTCTGCTCTTTGATTCACTTGGGTCAAACTTTATCATCGGCGGGGACTTTAACGCGAAAAATACTTTTTGGGGCTCACGGTGCAATTCAACAAGAGGCAGAGTCCTCTTTAAAGCAAGTACAAAATACGTCTATAAGAAGACGCGGCGTGGTCGGAAAGCTAACATATTGGCCAACCGACACAAATAAAATCGCCAAGGGGGTACCTCGTTACCTTACGAACGCAGAAGAACGCTTTGATCTCTATTCAGATCACTCGGCGGTTCTTTTGAAAATCGGCGGAAGCCTAGCGAAAAAGAAAAGAGCGGGAAGATTTAGTACCAACAACACCGACTGAAAGCATAGCTTTAAATGTACCGCTCAAAACGTCACTTGAATTAGAAGACGAACTAGACAAACTCGTTATTCGGAGCGCTGCGTGGAATAACACATCTTTTCGGAGGTCCGAATGCGGAGCAATATATCCACAAGAAATAGAAGAGCTAATATGCGAAAAGAGGAGAACGCGCAAGAGATGGCAACGTTCGCGAGCACCCCCGGATAAGACAACCTTTCTAACAAAATGAAGCACGTACTTCAAGACTTTAAAAGTCGCGAGACTACTGCTTACCTCGAAAGTCTGACTGCCGATAAGGGTTCGAACTACTCACTTTGGAAAGCAGTGAAGTCCTTTAAGAAGTCTATAGTACACTCTGCGCCATTGAGAAAAGTCAACGGCGAATGGGCAAGAGAAGACATAGCAAAAGCGGATTTATTTGCAGATTACCTAGAAGAAACATTCAAACCATTTGACGGGAAACCATTGGTCGAGGAGCTCAGTCCGTTGCGGTTCAAGATAATTATAGAATAAAAACCATGTCATTGGCTGAACTTCATCAAACGAAAAATAATCTGAAGGACAACAAAGCCCCTGGCTACGACTTAATTACTAGCGAAATTCTAAAGGAGCTACCGAAAAAAGCTTTGGTCAAGCTTCTCTATATCATGAACGTCTCCATGAGAATTTTATACGTTCCAAGGCAAGGAAAGTGGCCGAGGTCATAATGGTTCCGAAACCAGGAAAATGTTCGAACGACAAAAAGTCATACAGACCTATTTCGCTACTGCCGATAATATTAAAAGTATTCGAGAAACTGTTGCTTAAAAGGTTTGAACCAATCATTGAAGAAAGACGATTGATTCCGGATCACCAATTCGGATTTGGGAAAAAGCATTCAACAATCGACCAGGTCTATCGAATAACAAACGAAATCGAAAAAGCTCTGGAAGCCAAAAAGATATGTGACGTATCACAAGCCTTCGACAAGGTATGGCACGAAGGCCTGAAGTTCAAGTTAAGGCTTAGCTTACCAGAAAAACTCTATAGAATCTTAGAGTCTTACTTTGAAGACAGAATCTTTCGCGTAAGGTACGAAAATAAGTACTCGGAATTCAAAGAGATAAATGCCGGTGTCCCGCAAGGGAGCGTTCTCGGCCCAATATTGTTTTTGCTTTATACCAAAGACATAACCCACGATGAGGAAACAATTTTAGCTACGTTCGCTGACGACACTGCTATTCTCGCTATTGATACGACAGTTGAATTGTCAACAGGAAAACTTCAGCGCACTTTAGACAAAATATGCGATTGGAAGAAGAGCTGGCGAGTCGTCCTTAACGAGACTAAGTCAACGCATGTTAAATTTACTTATAAAAAGATAAACAATAAACCTTTATTTATTAACTCCGTACAAATCCCGTACTCAAATGAAGCAAAATATCTAGGAATGACTCTAGACGCAAAACTTAAATGGATGCCGCACGTTAAACAGAAACGCGACAAGCTCGAAATCAGGTTAAGAGAAATCGCTTATCGGAAGATTTTCGAAACTTAGCATATATAACAAACAGCTTTTCCAACCATCTTGGACGTACGGTATACAACTATGGGGTTGTACTAAACCAAGCAATATATCTATTTTAGAAACTTTTCCAAATAAGACACTCAGAGCAATCGTTAATGCTCCATGGTACATAAGAAATAGCGATCTACACCGAGAACTTGGAATCGCAACCGTGACTGACGAGGTAAAAAACTTCGCTCGCAAACTTAGAACTCGACTTCGCGGACATTGCAACAATGAAATTATCCGAACTTTGGATCAGACAAATCTTACGCGCCATCTACAACGAATGAGACCGTTAGATCTAGCAGCGTAAGATGAAACCGTATAACTTGACGGTATTGCAAGTTTCATTGGAAGGCAGCCTGCCACAAGCGATAACTACAGAAGCTTGAACTACTTGTTAAGGGACTTATGGCGTATTCTTTTGAACACCCAACTGCCACACCGAGCAGTCAAATAATACTCGGTGTTCGCGACAATTCCAGCGTGGTGTACACTAGGTTTCATTGTGTACAGAACGGCAAATACTGCACCGATGCAATAGAGCTTTTACCATGGCTGTCAAAATCTGACATCTTTCACATTCTTCGACCGCGGGATGCCAAGCAAATCGCGTTTTTATATGAAAAATTTCAATAGTTTCTGTAGAAGTGCGAATTATTAATAAACTACTCAACCTAGAGTGTGTCGATAAGGAAAGAAGTTATTGTGCTTATTTCGTTCTTTAAGTTGACCCAAAAATTATTTTAATGAGTAAGAATGAGTAGTAAGAATGAGTGAGTAAGAATCTCACACTACTATGAGCACGCGCGGCAGGCCTCCGTAGTGCCTATGAACGTTTTTCCTACCCACCGAAAAAAAAAATGATACGAGGTTTTCTGAAAAATTCAATCCTCAACCTTCGTAAATAAATCAAAACAAAATTAAACTATAACACGAAATATTTTAAACAGAAACTAAGTTTATATCTATAGAAACAAAAGAAGCAACTAAACGAAAACTAAGATTTAATCCATAAAGAGGTGGAAAGTGTTTTGAAAATTTTATTCGTTTTAATGAGGAAGATTATCATAAAAGTCATAAAAATCCCTTGGCAAGGAGTTTTCAAGTCCTGTAAGTCGTTAAATTATCTTTTCGTGATCTTCAATCTTTCTTGGTACAGCTGAGGAAGAGTACTCACAGGGACGCATTTTATTGGAATTTCTGGTCTTGATGGTAGAAGATTCCAAGAGTCCTCGATTTTTAATTTGTTAGAAATAGCAGAATCTGAATATTTAAGTGCAACTATATCACAAGCATCCCCCTTCATTTTACCTGGCCTTTGATAGACATAAAAAAATCAACGGAAGTGAAACTGAGGGCTTGCTCTTTCTTGCTGTCTTGCAGATATCAATGTAATGGACTGGAACTTTTATATCAGTTTTTCTATATATCTGTTCAATACAGGAAGTAGCTTCCATTTGAGTATGACCTTTGAATAAAAATTTTTGTTCAATCGTAACTTTGTGCGAAAGCGAAATGTTAAGCATCGCATTGGCCAAAGTAGAACTTCTATTTTTGGCTCTGCACACATCGCTGTATAAAATGATTCCCTTGATAGAAATATTTTCCATCTGTTCCGATAAGAAATAACCCAAAATAGAAGCAAAGTCCTGGGCAGTAACGTTTCCTTCCCTTTCATTCCACACGAAGCAATATCCCTTTTTGGACTGAATGTCGAAGATAGTAAAATTTTGGATGACTAACTAAGTTTTGTAGCAGATTGTGGAAATATTAGATTTAGGGCTTAATAGAACTGATTGTAGATCCATAGTTAAAACCAAAACACATTCATCAACGATCTCTTTATCTTTATCTTTTTCTTTTCTTGCCTCATCCGCTTCTTGTCTAAAGGCTTCTGGTTTCGAATGCTCCACAAGTCTCACATCTAATTTTTTTTGGCGATAACAAGCAAAGAATTTGGTTTTCAAACTCTAACAGAAACGTGGTGAGCACTAGAGGTTCATGTTGCGATTTTTGCACCATTCTGCAAGGAAGTTGAAAAAATCTGTCTTCGAATGCCAAAGCCAATTATAGTCCAGGTAACTTTTTGCTGAACTTACCCTGCAGTAATGCGATTCTATCTTCGGAAGGGAGTGAAAAAAGTCAAGCAAGGATTGTCTTCTTTCCGCGAAAAAACTTCTCCTTCCCGCTGTGGCACTTAGCTTTCCGTCATCGACCATAGGTGCAGCATCGTCTTTTGCCCAGTTCAATGCTGACCATTCTCCTATTGAAAAAGTATGCAAAAACATTTGCTTGTATACTTTCACCTTCTCATCGTTGAGCCATAAATGGTAGCAAGCTGCCGATTTTCTTCGGCTCACCTTTTCTTGGTTTTTCTCACGGTGTCTTTTTGTTGGTGTTATATCAACGAGTAATTTAATCAGCAACTTATTTTCAGGCCATGTTCTCTCCCAAAAATCTTTAAAAATGTTAAGCCTCTCGAGCTCGGTAAACAAACAGCATTTTAATGCTTTCTTACCCAAGCAATACAAATGGCTCTTAATGATGTCTTCAAGAACACTTTTTCATATACAAACAAAATTTCTATTACATTTGAAAGAACCTTTTAAGACTCAAATAAAAAACGATGTAAAAAAGCTGGCCTGGGCGATCAACTCCTTCGATCCCTTTAAAGCACCAGGGATGGATAAAATCCGACCAATAATGCTCCAAAAAGCAGTGGAAACTATCATTCCATGGCTGAGTATCGTTTACAAGTCCATGGAGTAGTCACAGTGCTAGAAAAATCATTGGAACACAAGGAGTACACTTTGGGTGCCTTTCTAGACATAGAGGGAGCGTTTAATAACATTGAGGCAGACACGATATTGCGCAACTTGAGAAACGCTCACCTAGAGAGCAGTCTATGCGACTGGATCGGGCTCATGTTAAGCACACGAAAATACTTACCTAGGCGATGTATGCACCAGACGGAATGTCACCAGAGAAACACCGCAAGGAGGTGTCCTATCTCCAGTCATATGGACGAATTGCTAAAAGCCCTGGAGAGGGAAGGCTTCATTGTAAGCGAATACGCAAACGATGTGGCAATCCTGATCCCAGATAAATCCCCATAAATCCTCAGCGACCGACTCAGCTACGCGCTCCGTATTGTTGGAAACTGGGTTGAGGGTCGAGGACTGGGAATCCTTCTAAGACGGAAGTCTTGTTGTTTACGAGGAAAAGGGCAATTACACCCTCCAGCACACCAAGAATGGGGGAATGGAGCTACCGATATCCAAATCGGTAAGATACGTAGGCGGCATATTGGACTCCAATCTCAGCTGGAGGGATAATATAGAAGATTGTTTCAAGCATTATGCGCCTGCCGCAGAACGTTCGAAAGCATGTGGGGACTGCAACCAAACATGGTACACTGGATGTAGCGGTTGTGAGACCCATCCTAACTTACGGTGCAGTGGTATGGTGAAAGGCTACAGAAAGAAAATGTCATCTCTCTTGCCTCACCAAGGTCCAGAGGGCAGCCTGCATATGGGTATAACAGGTTCCCTAAGGACCACACCCACCGCAGCACTAGAGGCACTACTGAACCTCACCCCCTTGGGCAGTTACTGCAGCAGCAAGGCAGCTAAAACAGCTCTTCGCCTAAGGGAATCCGGACTGTGGTCCTCAAGATCTTATGGACACGCCTATGTGGAAACTCAATGGGTTGCCTCCACAGATACCCTAATCTCGGATTACCTTCCCACGACATTCGCTTTCAACAGGAGATTCACCACCAGAATACCTTAAAGATGTGAATGGGAAGAGAAGACCATCACAGGAGATGACGAGATCGCCGCATATACTGACGGCTCCAAGATGGACGTCGAAACCGGCGCGGGCCTCTTCTGTGTCTAAGCTCTGGGTCTAAGAAAGTCTTTTCGGATTAATGACGACTGCAGTATTTTTCAGGCGGAGCTGTCAGCCATAATCCAAGCTAAAGCTGCCCTGAAAAAACACAGGCCGGTAAACAAGACCATCTCCATGTACTCTGACAGCCAAGCGGTAATTAAACCCATGGAATCAGATGAAGTGAAATCAAGTGCTGTGGAACTATGCAGAAACAATATTTTATCACTTGGCAAAACTGTAGCTCTATGTTGGGTGCCAGGTCACACCTTGCTTCCGAGATATGGGTCATGGTGATGAATGCTTCTCTAGCCCTTAAATCTATAAGAATTCCGCTGAGTTCGATAGCGCGCAGAATAGACACTGAACCCCTGAATAGAACTAACCTACTTTGGACAGAACTTGATACGTGCAGACACACAAGGCAGCTATGGCCAGCGGTAAATAAAAAGAGATCACTATATATTATATATGATTAGATAAGCCCGCAGGCATATCCGAGTACTCGCGGCAATCCTCACGGAGCACGGCGCTGTGGGTCTACACGCTAAGCGGCTGGGCGTACCGCATAACGATTACCGCAGAAGAAATTGATTCTGATCGCCACCTGCTTTTCGAATGCACAGCCCTAAACAGCATAGGGCATAGCACCCTCGGCTGTAACTTCTTTAACGAGCTCGAAGATCTAAATAATGTAGATCTAAAGCACATCCTAATATTTGTTTACAAATCCGGATGGGTCCAAGAGGGCGGCAATCTGAACTTCTAACAGCAGTTTATTTCCGTTTTCATTCCAGGTGTTAAGAAGGTTCCCCAAATGGACACAATGGAACCTCACACTTGAAATCAAAAATAATGAATTAATTTTTTCGTCAATCTAGCCCTTACACACGTCAATCAGTGTGACGCTCATCTTACAAAATCAAATTTGTTATGTTTTTTCGTCCAATCGAAGGTCTGTCACACACATACGCATACAGATAAATTTTCACAAATACATGGACGTATTTGACGTCAATCGATTGACTGTGTAATAACTACCTATTGGATATGTCATTTGATGTTTGATTCATTAACAGGTATACTCAACCATTGTTCGCCAATATCTTCACAAGTTCTGCTTCAAAATAAGGGCCTAAACTTCTCTGTATAATATGTATTTAAACATTTTGTTCTGTATAGCATGATGGTAACATTTGTAGTTTTTGTTATCAATTCACAAAGTGAATCTATAGGACAAATAGCTTGATGACATCTTACGTACATTGCAAAAAGTCCTTCCGTAGTAGATTAGGACCTGCTGACGAATGGTGTAAATAGAATTCTGGCCTGCCTCTTTCACTAAAAGGAGCTGCAGTGTCCTTACGGTTTCCTGAGTTTGCATGTCGAACTAAGTCACAGTGTCTTGCGTTGATTCTAACGGCTCTGGGAAAATCCCCCCAACGAAATAAGTCCCCAAATGGAAAATTAAATAACCCCCCAAAATGGGGGGATAATTTAACTGTGAAATTGCTCCAAAAATCGAAGATGAAAGAAGTCTCTAAAAAGGTATGAAATAACCCCCCAAATAGGTATGAAATAAGTCCCCAAATACATATGAAAGCCAAGGTGGTAAAAAAGCAGGCAGGGGGTTGCATACATATCTCACTGTGTCGCTTGAATCCTGGAGAGAAACTTTTTTTTTGACTCTTTCATATCAGAAATTGGGGAGCTTTTTCATTATGAAAAAAAACCCGATTTCAAGTATGAAATAAGCCCCCCAAAACCCGTGAGATAAGTCCCCAATGAAGGTTTATTTGATATGAAATAAATCCACAAATTTTGGAGACTTATTTCATTTTAATTTTTCAAGGTTATTTCGTTGGACACTGTTTCCCGGAGCCGATTCCAACTTTGCAGTAGTGGTATTGCACTTTTTCTTCGACACTTTAAATTTGTAAAATCCATGACTTCAGTATGTGATAATTAAACCATGTAGATCGTACTTTTTGGTGATATCTTACAACAGCAACATTCTCTTCAGTCGGACTCTTTTGCACTTTACTTTATCTTATTTTGAACAAATTTCTTTACAATTTTAATTTTTTTTTTAATTTTCACGAACGTCAACACAACATGAATACAAATTTTTCGATTTGGAGTACACTTTCCGAGAAATCGGGTTTTTAAAGATCTAAAATGTTAAAAGTGGGAATGGTCGATATTGTAGGCCGTCCAATTTTTGACTTGTTAACGGTCGTGGGCCAATATTAATTGCACTATCAGATCTGTGATGTAGGGTGCTTAAAGCAAGCAGCAACTACAAGCAGAAAATTGCCAAGCAAAATATTGCTTACACAGGCTAATCAACTAGTGCAGGTGTTAGTGGTTAATGTAACGATCACTTAACACATACACAAATACACAAAAATTAAGAAAATAGGAAAAAAGTAATAAAATAGATACACGTAAAGAAAGAAAATTACAATTGCTTAAGCAGCTTTTTCAGTGTCGCTTTGTCAATATTAAAATCTAGAACACTACTGTATAAATTGTACAGGGTACTCATGCGTGTAATAGGCTCATGCATGCCGTAATTCGATCTATGATTCGGAACGATTAACAGATTGATATTACGTAGGTTATAAGAGCCACCACGAAATTTAAATTTGAAAGAGGACAAGAGGTCAGGTGCGTCAATGTGACCTAACAATATTTGCTGAATAAAAACGAGATCGGTGTTAATACGTCTTTGAGACAGGCTCTGCAGATTAAGTAATTTTAGCCTCTGGGAATAAGGTGGAAGGTGAAATGGATCTTCCCAAGGAAGGCCTCTTAGAGCAAAGCGGATAAATCTCCTCTGAATAGCTTCAATCCTGTCAGCATAACAAATTTGGGATGGTGTCCAAACCTGTGAAGCATATTCGAGGTGTGGCCTAACGAAACTATTGTACAGCGAAAGAGTTGCATAAGGATTATTAAATTCCTTAGCCCATCTTTTAATAAACCCCAGCATACAGTTAGACTTATTAACGACATGATTAATGTGTTCGGAAAAAGTAAGATCGGAGCTAAAGAAAACACCAAGATCACTAAATCGAAAGACACGACCAAGGATGTGGTTGTTTATTGTATATGAGAACTCCGTCGGCGTACGTTTTTTTGAGAACGTCATAACCTGACACTTATTTGGGTTAAGTGTGAGTCCATTTTTATCACACCAGATGGTGAAACTGTCGATGTCTGACTGCAAAAAACTATGGTCCGACACTGACTTTATTGTTTTTGATATTTTCATATCATCGGCATATGCAAGAATATCACTATGTTTCACACTTGACGGGAAATCATTAATTGAGAGTATAAAGAGAAGAGGACCAAGATGGCTCCCTTGGGGAACACCTGATACCGCGGAAAAGATATTTGATTTAGTCCCTCTGAAATTTACTTGATAAGTTCTCAAGTGAAGATAAGATATAATCCAAGATATGAAATTAGGTGGGAAACCTAGCGATGTAAGTTTAAAAACAATTATTTCATGTGAAATTAGATCAAAAGCTTTTGAAAAGTCTGTGTAAATACAGTCAACTTCAAATTGACTCTCCAGAGCGTTGGTACACTTGCTGTGAAAGGACACGAGGTTAGTGACAGTGGATCTGTTTCTCACAAAGCCATGTTGTTCTCTACAAATGATATTGCGACAGAAAAAGACAAGACTATCACAAACAACTTGCTCGAAAAGTTTAGGTATGGATGATAGCTTTGTAATTGGTCTGTAATTTGACACATCACACTTATCTCCCTTTTTTAAAACAGAGGTTATATACGATAGCTTCCAAGCGTTTGGAAAAATTCCAGAAGAAAGCGACAGCTTAAATAGATGTTGGAGGGGAAAGGCAAGTATATCCTTACATTCTTTTAACAAAATAGGTGGAATTCCGTCTGGTCCTGCAGAACAATCCTCTTTAAGATTAGACATAAACTCTTTAATAGACTCAAAAGCAACTGGTATTCCATGAAAGCTGACTTGTGCTGAATGCTTAATATATTGAAATTATTCCGTGTCGACAGGAAACGGACCATCTCTGAACGATTTAGAAAAGTTGTGAGCGAAGAAATTACAAATCACGGCAGGGTCATTAGATGAGTTACTGTTATACGTTAAATTCGCTGGATATCCATCCGTCTTTCTCTTCGAATTGACGAATTTCCAAAATTTATATGGATTAGATTTAAATGATGCTTCCATTTGAGAGATATAATTGTTATATAGATAGTCCGAAAGAGCTTTGAATTCCTCAAAAATTACTATAAATCTTTCGAGGTCTGTATGATTTAAACTTTTTATATATAATTTCCAAGCCTTGTTTCGTTTGTTACGCAAGGATCTAAGTTCACTAGTATACCAGGGACGGTCACAAATTTCGTTTTTCTTTAATTTCCTAGGAATAATATTACCTATGGAGGTATTCAAAATAGAATAAAAATTATCCACGCAGTAGTCTACATCAGAAGAGTTCGCAACGTTAGAAATACCTAACCTGGTTAACTCTTCTGAGAGAGCGTGAAAGTTAGCCTTTTTGAAATCAAAAATGAATGAGACCGTTCAAGTCAAGAAATACATCCAGTGGTGGATGGTGAGTATCTATTTTAGTAATGTTGCATGTGGACTTATAGGCAACAGTACTAACAGCGTCTGATGAAAAGATTAAATCGAGAATTCGATTATTAATATTTTTGATACAGCTTATTTGCTGTAAGTCAGAGGAAAGAATATTGTCTAGTTTATTAAGTGCCGTTTGAGCAGAGGAAACACATGGAATAAAATACGTACTATCGTCTGAAGGTACCCATTTTAGAGGACTAAGGTTAAAGTCACCAATTAGGAGAACAGTACTATTGCAACATGAAAGGCTGAAAATATAATCAAGGGCTTTTGCTAGCTCCGAGTATATTTCAGCAGAGCTATCGGGAGGGATATATGTGTTTACAACATATACAAAATAAGGCTTGAAATCAAGTTTTACACATACAATTTCCATATTGACAGAAAAGGGGAAGGGAACTTTCGACGAAGTAATGTGTTTCCGAACAGCGGTGAGAACCCCTCCACCCAATGCTTTCAAATCGTCCTTATGACGATCTTTTCTATGCACTAGAAACTCATTATTAAAGAGCTCCGCGTCAGTAATACTAGCATTGAGCCAAGTTTCAGTCAAAACAATGACGTCATGAGGAAAAACCATTGAACTTTTAAATACATCTTCCGATTTGTGTTTGCTGCGGATCGATCGAACATTCTGATAGAAGCAGCTTAGCCTGCTGCTTAGTTTTTTGAAAAGATGTTTTGTTTACTTTGTGGCTTAGCCTTTGTGGATCGATATGTAAATTCCTTGACCAGAGTGTTAGTTGGCCAGATTGTGCTGTTAAAAGATATTGCTCAATACTAAAATTTGAGCTCCTATCCCTACCCCTAAAGGAAATGTGAAATAGATGTTATCTCACATTGAAGGCAGTAGTGGGCGTGGCCGTTGACGGATTGAGCCAATTTTTACACTTTGTCTGTGCAACAGAAGAAAGAAGTGGCATACCACGTTTCACCTCTCTGGCTTGATTTTGAAGACCTAAAGCCTTGGCACATACAGACGAGAGCGTCAAACCACAGCGGCAGCGACAACACGAGACCAGAGAAATCGTTTGTTATAACACAATGAGAGCGAGAAACCGCGACGACTGTTTTGACTGCACACTGACAAAACATAACATATTTTTAAAATTTGGCGACTTTATTGCAAATGAATAGTTTATATTTCACAACAAGTATTAATTTCGAGAAAAAAATTATCTATTCACTAGCGTGTCATAATTCACAACAGCGAATGGCAGAATTATCGTCGCCCTCGGCGAGGGTTTTTAAATTTTTCAAAAAGCTCGACGAACCAGACAACGAACCAGACAACATTACCTTTGATTGAAATTTATTTGACAGCTCGCCCGAGACCCTCGCTCTCTCTCTCGCTCTTTATGTGAAACAGCCATTAGGGAGAGGCCTACAATGATTATTTCACTGTGTTACAAATTATGCATTAAAATTAATATACCCTCGATCGGGTATTAAAAACAAAAGATTAAATGTTGTTTGCTGTTGCCCCCTCTAGCACTCATGCGAAAACGATAGCAAATGCTTTTAGAATGAAAATTTCAGTTTCAACGACAAAGAAAGATAATATATTGTTGTTTGTCCTTTCTCAGCGGAATGAATGCGAAATTCGTATGGCAATTCTCTTCAAGTTTCTTTTCTTTCGCAGAATTAGTAAAGTGCGCGTACGAGTAAAGTTAAGCTGTAAAATGTTCGAAAGGAGTACGTAGCTACATAATATTCTTAAAAAAAAGAACTATTTATATTTCTAATGTTTCGCAAATTTTGCATTGCAGTTTACTTGCATGTAGTTAGCCGGACGTCGGTGGAACTTAGTAAAACTTAGAACGCCAATCATTTGTAAATCGTTTGTATATGTATGTATAGACAATGATTTAATTTGTATATTCCCCATTTAATTTTAATAAATAATTCAAATCTGACAGCATGTAGTTAGCCGGAGGTCGGTGGAATCTAAAAAAAACAAAAACGCCACTCGACTCATCTTCGTTTGTATATGTATTTATAGATAATAATTTAATTTGTATACGTTTTAACTAAATTTTGTTAATTAAAAAAATTAAAACAAGAATTTTTAAGAAAACTAAAAACTCCAATCGTTTGTAATTCGTTTGTATACGTCAAATTCACAATAAGAATTGTTAATCTTCTATCCAATAATTTTTAATCAATTTTTTAAAACTGACTGCATGTAGTTAGCCGGAAGTCGGTGGAATCTAATAAAACCAAAAACGCCAGATGACTTGTCTTCGACTCATCTTTGTTTGTATATTATGTGCGACCATCTCTAATTTAAAAAAATACTTTTCCCAAATTTTAGCTATGTTACTTACATATTTGGCATGTATATATATGTAAGTAAAATGTTGCTTACATATTTGGTATGTAACATTGCCTTGTAATTATCTTTGATGTGGCTAAAAAATGTTTGCCTTTTCATTTACCACGCCTACTTTTTTAAGGGATTTTAGTTTAAAATGGCTGGAGGCAGCGTGCCGATTGACTCTTTTCCTTTCCCTTATCTCCCGGAGACGAATATTTTAATACAAACGCGATTTAAGGGGACGAGGTTTGCACGCAAAAAAAGAAAAGTTTTTTCTCGAACATCGATAGCTTGGTGACTTTTTTTTTGAAGGATATTTTTCGTGAAAGACAAAGCTTTGTCAAACTACATGGGGCGACGAAAAAAAGCTGTGGAATTTGTATGGAATGATCTTATGGTTCAGTTCTTCTACAACTGTTCTCGTACTTTTCAGAACTTTATAATCTAAAATCCAGCCGAATAGTTTGGGCGAATATTCGGTCGAATATACTATTCGTTTCAACACTAATAAATATCCCTATGTCATTCCCTGATGTGATTATGTCAAATTCGTCGTATAAAAACGAATTACAAACGATTGGCGTTTTCATTTTTCTTAAAAATTAGTTTTTGAGGTTTTCTAAATAAAAATAATTTAATTAAGGCATATACAAATAAAATATTTTTACATACAAATAGCTATGTTCAAACGAAGCTTAATCGGATGGCGTTTTCAATTTTCCCAGATTCTCCCGGCTCGTGGCAAATTTCCTGCTTTTCAAATTGAATTGTGCAACTAGAACTGATTGTTTAATTATTTGGTGACTAAATTACATATTATAGCTTCAATTTTGTCGTATACAAACGTGTATAAGATTGGCGTTTTCACTTTTTTTTTAAATTAGTTTTTTTCAGGTTTTTTAAATAAAAATTATTTAATAAAGACATTTGTATCCAAATAAAAATAATTGGCTATACAAACATGTTTAAACCAAGATTAACCATATGGCGTTTTTGGTTTTCCCAGACTCCATGACTTGTGGCTAATTTCATGCTTTTAAAATTTTGTTGTTTGACTAGAACTAAAATGTTTCGAATTTAAAAGCGACGAAAAAGTTATTGGTTACTGGCGTCAATGCTGTTAAATAAATTTAATTGCTTTGATCTTAAATCAAATGCTTATCCTGATTTTCCGTCAAAATAATGCGTAAGCTTCTTTTGGAACAATGTTCGAATTCGAAATAACAAAATATGTAGGTAGTCGGCTTCGCTTCCTGCAAATGTTCACTTCCTGAAAATGCTTCGCTTCCGTCTTCAGAAATATATCGTATTCAGATAGTTCGTCTTCAGAAAGATATCAGGCATTTGGTCAATCTCTAAATAGTAAAGATATTTTAAGGATGTTCTTGTTATTTCCCTTCCAAAGGGGAGAACTAACATTTTATAATTTCTACACAGTTGTTATTTTTACGCTGCAAATTTTTCCTATTGCTATGTAACGTTTGAGAGAAATTTTTATTGCATATTTCAGAATCTAAAACATTCTGAAAATTAAAAAAAAAACATCAGATGCGAAAAAGAAAAGCTATCTAAAATAAAACAATAACTACCAAAAGTAGCTTTGTTCCGCTCATTTACAACCGTGATACGTTACGTTTAAGAGCCTGAAAGTATACATTTTTAGAATATATGCTTTTTCCGACCTGTCAAAAACAAAATGATACATTTTTTTGTCTGATTTTGTTTAATTAGTTGTAACTAAAACATTAATTAAGGAAATAAATTATTTTAAAATGAAATTAAACGTATACAAACGGATTGGAAAGGATTGGCGTTCTTATTTTTTAGCAACGGCCTTGTTTTAATTATTTTTAATTAATAAATTTTAATTACAGCGTATACAATATAAAAGATTGATCATTTTAGCATATACAAATGAAGACAAGTCATCTGGCGTTTTTGGTTTATTAGATTCCACCGACTTCCGGCTAGCTACATGCTGTCAGTTTTAAAAAATTAATTAAAAATTGTTGGATAGAAAATTAACAATTTTTATTGTGAATTTGACGTATACAAACGAATTACAAACGATTGGCGTTTTTAGTTTTTTTTTTAAATTCTTGTTTTAATTTTTTTTAATTAACAAAATTTAGTTAAAACGTAAACAAATTAAATTATTATCTATAAATACATATACAAACGAAGATGAGTCGAGTGGCGTTTTTGTTTTTTCTAGACTCCACCGACCTCCGGCTAACTACATGCTGTCAGATTTGAATTATTTATTAAAATTAAATGGGGAATATGCAAATTAAATGATTGTCTATACATACATATACAAACGATTTACAAACGATTGGCGTTTTTAGTTTTACTAAGTTCCACCGACTTCCGGCTAACTACATGCAAGTTTGCAGTTTGCAGCATTCCTTAAAACTTCTTCATCTTAAAATTAGCATTTTGTTCCCTGGGAAGTGCTTTTAGCGAAACTTTGGAGAATTTTCCTCATACCTACATTCGCCGCGACACGTCAACCATTTCCCAAGAAGGGTGATTCGGCAGGGATTCGCAAAAGACCTCGCCGCGAACGAAAATCTTCTCCGAGGGAATTGAATGCGAATAAATAGCGACTCGCGTGATTTGCTGGGAATAAATTAAACGCAGAAGAACTGGATGAATGCGACAGTGATTGAGTGAATGCAAAACAAAATCCCTTTGCTAAGCTGTGCAATTACAGTTAGCATATATACGGACGAGAACGAGACGACAATAATTGACAATATTTTTAATGTGGCTCCGAATTTGCTAAGCATGTATTTACACATAAAGTAGTTGGTAGACGGAAAGAGAAGGCAATATAAATACATAAAAAGAAAATTCAATTTTATTGTATGTAGGTATCATGCGAGTTTTATCAAGAAGGTAAATTCTTTTTGTGGGATGTTATGAATGGCTGCATTCACAAAATATTTGCAAAGATAGGTTTTAGCTTTAAAATTGGAGTTAATAAGTTAAGTTAATAGTTAATAAAATCGGATTTAGAGGTAACTCTGAAATCAAATTGGCAACGCTGCTAGAGACTCGTCCATGTGTTCCCTGATAATGATAACCCTTTCTTCTAATTTTTGTTATTGGATGCTATAGCCCGTAATTCATCTATTGGAGCCTCTCTTGGCAGACTATATCCATGTTGAACTTAGCCTTATTAAAACAGTTTATGATGCTGCTGCTACGATAGTATAGCCAATTGTCTTCAAAAATACCTTTTGGCAAACTCTTTCAAGGACTCAATCTTTATTTGGAAACGAATATACATTTGAGTATAATCTTTGCCTGATGGTTTCAACTCGGCGCCGTTTCACTAGCTGAATGTGAAGCAATCCATTAACGTCCCCCATTGAAAGCCAGGAAGCAATTTTCCAAATGTTTTTTTTTCCATATCTGACACCGTAAATCTTTCTCTGAACTTGTAAACAAAACTCTGGCAAAGAGTTGGAATAAATTTATGCTTTTTTAAACTTACTTAATTTCTTTCTCAATAGAAAGAAATTAAGAAATTAATTAATTTCCCCCAAGCTTTTCTTTTCAGTTTTGGTTGCATTGTAATTGTAACATTTCCTCCAATCTGGGTTTCAACCGGATGCGTTATTTCGCACAATATGTCTTCAATGATGTTATTACCGTAAATCACATCAACAAAATTATTGATTCGGCGGGTAGACGATTCCTTATAACTCGGAGGTATGGCCTATTTGAAATTATAAATTTTTTGTCCAGATCAAAATCTACTATGTAAATGTTAATATGCTAACCTGAACCTCAACCAAACCAGCTCTATTTTAAGCCTGCTGCTCATAGACATTATCTTAAAACTTCTGCTGTTAATATCCATATTAATTTCAGTGATTTTTTTATACCCCATCCCATAGGATAGAAGGTATATTAAGTTAGATTCATAGCTTGTTACATAGAGAAATCATCACCGTAGACCCCCAAGGCCTTAAGGGCATATGATCGAGAACGCATTGTAAGTCGAATGTAGGAACTTGAAACTTGATATCTGTTCTTTCTAGGTCCCGAAGCAGTACCTACAAGTGTTAAATTTTTCAAATCCACCCACTGACACGCCCACTTTACTTGTTAGCGTGAAAAATCAAAGTTTTCGTAGGATGCTGAAATTTGGTATGCGTCATCCTCGCTTAAGTGTATTGTGATTGGCATTTCAAAAAAAAAAACGAAAACCGTCCCCATGTGGGCGTGGCCATATTTAATTTGCATTGTAATAAATGGCTTTTATTCGATAGGTATATTTGCTTTAAATCCTAAAATTATGCCCAAAAACTTTCTCAGGTGCCCTTTTGTAAATTTGAACGTGATGGCAATTTTTGTTCTTCTGAAGCTTTGTTCCACAATCAAACTATAACATCATCATCGAAAAAATACTAAAAGATTGCAACTTCGTTCTCTTATTCCACTTGACCTCTGACGTTGGTTAACCATTTCAGTAGAATATACCATTTGACTTGACCATTTTGGAGCACTGTCTTGAGACTCACCTATAGCTAAGCTTTGTTTCCTTAGTTTTGAGAGTGGAATTTCGTCTTCACTTTCGAATTCGTCGTCGATTTCGATCTTTACTGCTGCTGGGATGTTAACTGGAAATTGGGAATCCAGCAAATCATCTTCACATAAATCTTCCTCGTCATTTTGGATATCAACGTCTGGTGGAATGACAACTATAAATACTTCATTTCCTTCATCATGAATGTTATCATCTGGGATGTCATCAACAGCTATGAAGAGGCTTGGATATCGTCTGCCATAAAAGCAGATCTGCTTTTATAAATTTGTACATTTGTACCGATGGAAATGCAGCATCGTTATCAGATAAATAATCTAATAAATGTTATTCATAGTTTAAAGGTGTCGGTTTAAAAGTTTAACTATTTATTTAGGGCACGTAACTGCGCTTGAAACTAACAGCACACAAAACAAATAGTCTCAAAAAAACACTATATCAACTTTCATCATCAGGGAGACTATTCTTAACGAAGAAACAGATGTCCATGAAAACATTCATATCAAAAGAAACATAAATCATGGCCTTCTTTTAGAGAAAATTTAATTTCAAATTCACAAAAATTTTTTTACTCAAATGAGTACAGTGACAGGTAATAGGTAAATAGAAACTGAAATTTAACAACCAAAATTTATGATGCAACTCGGAGCTTGACAGTATTCAATTGGGAGGGGGTATACAACGATTCGCTTCGTTAACTGACTTTGCCAAAAGTCCTAAAAAGGAACTGGCGATTGGCACAATCAGCAAGGAGCGTATGATTATGATATGACATAAAATAAAAGTATGTAATTCGCTCAAGTTTCTTTTCTTTCGCAGAATTAGTAAAGTGCGCTTGCGAGTAAAGCTAAGCTGTGAAATATTCAAAAGGAGTAGGTACCTACATAATATTCTTAAAAAAAAAAACTTTATATTTCTAATGTTTTGCAAATTTTGCATTGCAGTTTGCAGCATTCCTTAAAACTTCTTCATCTTAAAATTCGCATTTTGTTCCCTGGGAAGTGCTTTTAGCGAAACTTTGGAGAATTTTCCTCATACCTACATTCGCCGCGACACGTCAACCATTTCCCAAGAAGGGTGATTCGGCAGGGATTCGCAAAAGACCTCGCCGCGAACGAAAATCGTCTTCGAGGGAATTCAATGCGAATAAATAGCGATTCGCGTGGTTTGCTGGGAATAAATGAAGCCCAAAAGAACTGGATGAATGCGACAGTGATTGAGTGAATGCAAAACAAAATCCCTTTGCTAAGCTGTGCAATTACAGTTAACAGATATACGGACGAGAACGAGACGACAATAATTGACAATATTTTTAATGTGGCTCCGAATATGCTAAGCATGTATCTATGCATAAAGTAGTTGGTAGACGAAAAGAGAAGGCAATATAATTACATAAAAAGAACATTCAATTTTATTGTAGGTATCATGCGAGTTTTATCAAGGTAAACTCTTTTTGTGGGATGTTATGAATGGCTGCACAAAATATTCACAAAATATTTGCAATGAAAGGTTTCAGTTTTAAAATTCGAGTTCATAAGTTAAGTTAATACCCAGCAAACAACTGGAAGAATGCGTTCTTCCCGGAGAACATTTCGGTTTCTCTTCTCTTAAGTAAAAAAGAGAAGACAAATAACATTTATGATTGTTGTTCTTTCTAGCCCCAAATGTTCCACACGGAAAGTTTCAGTTCAACGATGAAGAAGAAGATGTAGAAAAGAAAGAAAAAACAAACATTCCTAGCAATATGAATGACGTATGAGATCGAAGAATTCAAGTGGCGAAAATTTAAAATTTAATAAAAATATTCGGTGTTAAAAAATTTTAGTATAATGAGCAGCAATATTTAAAAAAAAGTGCAAAGAACAAGCAAATAAAATATTGCATCATTTGTGCAACCAAGTGTTGGAAAGTGATAAACAAAGTGAAGTTGACAAAGTACACTGAAATGATTTTTTTTTTGTTTTTACATTATAAAAAATAAATGAATTGCTATAAATTAAAAGAAAAAAGTAAACAAAAAATGTGTTTTGAATGTTTCGCAACGCAACTCTTGCATCGCCGCATTCCTATCTTCTTCTTCTAAACATTCGCATTTCATTTCCTCCAGCGTTCGAATACAGTTCATCCTTAAATTCGCATTTCGTTCCCTTGGTTGTGCTTTAGCGAAACTTTTACGAGTCTTCTTCTTACGTTCGCCGCGACGTCAACCATTTCCCATGATGGAGGAATCGGCTGAGATTCGCAAAAGACTTCGCCGCGAACTTAAACCTTCGCCGGGGGAACCCAATGCGAACAAACGGCGATTCGCGTGGTTTGCTGGGTAGTTAATAGTTAAAATCGGAGTTAGAGGAAAGCACTAAAATAAACGCCCAAGCACTGAAATGGCATTTTGTGCACTGAAGTTAACTCTGAAATCACTAAATTGGCAACGCTGCTAGAGACTCGTCCATGTGTTCCCTGATAATGATAACCCTTTCTTCATATTTTTTGCTATTGGATGCTTTAGCCCGTAATTTATCTATTTGTGCCTCTCTTGGCAGACTATCCATGTTGAACTTAGCCTTATTTAAACAGTTTATGATACTTTTGCTACGATAGTAAAGCCAATTGTATTCAAAAATACCTTTTGGCAAACTCTTTCAAGGACTCAATCTTTATTTGGAAGCGAATATACATTTGAGTCACGGTTGCCACATTGATGGTCATTTATGACCAATTTTGGACATTATTTTCGCTCTTGGTCAGATGGTCATCTTTTTTCCATTTGGTAATTTTTTACGACATTAAAAAATTAACCTAAGAAACTTTTATTTTTGTCTTATGTAAGCTAAATTTGGTGAGTTAATCCGGGATCAACTCTGGTCAACCGTAAAAACTTCTTTCAATGTTTTTTCTGTGTGAAATGGCAGTGGCTTTGCGTGATCCCGCGAAAAACGACATCTGTAAATGACTCAAACTCCTTTTCCTGTATTTTTCTATGTGAAGTAAGAGCTGGACGAAATAATCATTTCGAGAGTCGAGGATTTTGGCAACTTTACTGACCGAGTTGAGATTAGTTGGGATTAACAGATCATGGTTTAAGCTGGACTTAACTCAGCAATGAAACACCGGCCATGAATGGTTTGAAAAGTCTCTTAAAAATGGTTAAACGACTACTGGTTCAAAAATTTTAATACTCTTATCTACAAACTCTTGTCTCCTCTGTACAGCTCAGCTGCCACTAAAGGAAAGTTTTATGAGCTAAGACAGATTAAAACAAATTTAAGGAAAAGACTTTACTTTGATGCTATTAATTATGAAATGCTGGCCAAATGAAAAAAATAGTGATATCGTTTGGGCAGCAATTTTTGTTTTAAATAACGTTTTTAAAAATCTTTAGGTACCTTTATTTTTAAGGCTTTTATGCCGTTATCTCATTATATTTGACCTCATAATAGGGACTTTTTTATTTAAATTATAATAGGGAAATTTTTTTATTTATGTTAATCTAACTTGATAGTTAGAGGGTGAATTTTTATGATGTTTAAAAATTTTGGACTTAAATTATTTTGGTAATTTTTAGCCTTAGTTGGTCATATTTTTTCCATCTCTGGACATAAATTTTATTTTCAAGTGGCAACCGTGATTTGAGTATAATCTTTGCCTGATGGTTTCAACTCGGCGCCGTTTCACTTGCTGAATGTGAAGCAATCCATAAACGCCATATGATTCCATATGATTTTTTTCCATATCTGACACCGTAAATCTTTCTTCGCACTTGTAAACACAACTCTGGCAAAGAGTTGGAATAAATTTATGCTTTTTTAAACTTACTAAATTTCTTTTTTCGTGGGGTGCCGTGGCGTAGTGGTTAGTGTGTGTGCTTACTACGCTGGAGGTCTGGGTTCGAATCCTGCCATCGTCACCTAAAAAACTTGTTCTTTTTCACGGTCCCCACCTCCGCGAGGGCTTGACAAGCCCTCCGAGAGTATTAATTGTCCTGAAAAACTTCTCAAAGTGCCGTTCGGATTCGGCAAAAAAATTGTAGGTCCCCTTGTATGTAAAGAAATTAACACACCAGCATACATTGTTGAGAAGTTGGCCCTGGTTCACCTCGAGCTGTTGCGCCACTCTATTTATTTTATTTTTTTAAATTTCTTTTTTCGCCGAAGCTTTTCTTTTCAATTTTGGTTTCATTTTAATTGTAATATGCTGACTTGAAGTATTTCTTCAAATCTGGGTTTCAACGGATGTGTTCTTTCGCACAAAATGTCTTCAATGATGTAATTTCGCCAATCGTATCAGCAAAACTATTTGTTCGGCGGGTAGACGATTCCTTATAACTCGGAGGGTTGGCCTATTTGAAATTATACATTTTCTTGTCCAGATCAAAATCTACTATGTAAAGGTTAATATGCTTACCAGACTCAACCAAACCAGTTCTATTTTTATCCTTGCTGCTCATAGACATTAACTTAAAACTTTTGCTGTTTATATCCATATTAGTTTCAGTTCTTTTTTTCTATCACTTTCATAAATCTTTGCACTCTTATTTAATGTTCAAAAGTCAGACTGAAAATAGACACTATCAGCTAGGAGCGTATGATTATTAATACAAAGCCGTGACATAACATAGAAGTGTGTAATTCGCTGCACAAAATAAAAACACATTATGTGCAATGCGTTTTGATATTGCACGTATGGCAAAATTGTGTCCATTCCTAAAAGTTTACCTCTGTCGAAGGAACTTCTGCCAGCTCAAAAATGTGTAAAGTTGTATGTACCAAGGCCAAGGCACATTAAATTGTCGTTAACGACATTGATTTATTCCATCCTATCGATAACCTTTTTTGTAAAGTGTAGATGTACGTATCGTATAGTTTCACCTTTTCCTTAAATTTTCCCACTTAGTAGATGCTAAGTCGGCTATAAGGCATTCTAATGATTTGTATTGAGTCACAGAAAAGTGTTGACTTTTTCTCAAGCTTGCAAGTTTGCTCCTTGCTTACATTCATTCAACTGGGATTGAACTTTAAAATTATGCTTTTGTATACATTTTCCTTGCAAAAGTACAAGTGCTAGGAAAAAAACAAATTAAGTTTACCTCTACATTCAGAACCCAACTGCTGTTATGAATTTATGCTTATACCATATGGAATTGATTTCAATAAGTTGTTTCATGTGCGGCAATATCAAATTCACTGCGTTCACTCAGGTGGTGTTCAAAAAGAAAAGTGTAGGTCCCCAACCACCAACCAAATCGAAATAAAAGAAACAGAAAACGAAATGTGGAAGCTCAACCGTTTGTAGCTAAGAATGGGGGTTAAGTTAAGGTAACTTAGGTTGGGTATTATATGGTTACGTCTTTGTCTATGTTTATGACTATACTCCTCTAGGTGAAATGAGATTTTTAAAGTTGGTAATACAACGTAGATGGGAGGATAAATTGGAACAGGAATTGTCGACAGTGCAGGTGTGCGTTCAAGTAGGTATCTACCTTAAATGATTGTTCAAATTGAGTTTCTGCTAACACATACATCCTTCAGATGAAAAAAACGTCCAGGAGCGAAATTAACTGAGGAGTTTACAATTATAGAATGTTTAGAGATTGTAGTATAGACGGCAACATCATTATTTTAATGAGTTTGGTGTGCGCTTTTGAGTAGAGTAAAACACTACATTGATTTCACTGGTTTACTTTTTAATCTTACTTCGATATTTGTCACACTTTCCTTATGAACAAGCTTATTCCCAGTTTAACTCCTAGGATATGTCTAATTTTTGTTGATTCAATCGGCTTGCTTTATTTGTCATTAAATTGTGATTCCTTACCAAAAGACTAATCTAAATCTAAATCAGGTGGAGCTACAGTACTGCCCAGGGTTGAACTTCCACCAACAAGCTTCGGAAGCTAGGCTGGTGCTCCTTAAACCGCACTGCACCCGCTAGATAGGATACAAAAATGTGCGGTAAAATTTATCGTTGACAGAAAAATTGTGAAGTCAATTGACTCACTCGAACATCGACGTAATGTCTCTTGCCTGTCACTGTTTTTACAAACAGTGTTCCATTGAAAAATACAATTACATTCCGCCCCTAAAAATATTCAACCGTAATATTCGCCAAAGATCGCACATAACTTCACCCTTGAGCTCACTTTCGGACGTACTGTAAAGCTAGAGGGCCTTTCCTGCGCAATACAACCCTCAATTATTCAAAACAAGAGTGCACTGGTACCTCTCCTCCTATTCCTCTTCCTCTAATCCTTTCCGCTCGTGAGATATCAAGTTTTAAATGGGTAATAAATCCCTTGATCGCGAGGTCGTTATAAAAAAAAACCCAGCTTTGTTTCCAGACTCTGTTTTCTAGCCCAGATGCTAAAAAATCTGGGCTAGTGCACCACCACTTTGCCTTTAGGGACAAAGGCTCAATAGCGCACATCCACCGACAAACTCAGGATCGCGACAAACAACTTCAGGCGTTCAAACAGCATCGCAGAAGAAATCTTTTATAGGCTGTGAAGGAGACTCATGAGATGACTCTTTGTTAAGCCTAATTCAGAGTCTCCTTTCTTGATGATCAGGCAACCAAACAAATGCTTGGTCATTCATAGGGCATGCTTTCCTCCGTTCTTATAAAACGGAGGAAAGCTCCAATTCATCTGCATCTCCAACTGCAGATGAATTGGAGGTGAAGTCGACCCCTGACTAAATCACCACCAAACACTTTTAAAAGCTCGGCCTCTTGGCTGTCAGTTTTGGCAGCTAGGTTTCAAGAGAAAATTTTCGGCACAGCTGCTTTAACTTCATCCTAGTCAGGTGGTCGGTATTGTTTGTGTTGGGGTTCATTCTTTCTGACAGACAGTGAAAGTCGGATCGTCTTCGCCGTTTTACATTTTCCAGCAATGGTTTGATTTTGATTTTAGTGGGGGTAAGGCCCCCTTTTATTTGGCTTAATTCAAGCTAAGACTTACTTATTACTGAATTAACAACTAATGCTTAAAAACTAGGAGAAAGGATGAAGAAGCAGGAGTTTGAGGCTGGAAGTGCTGCAGTTAAAATCGAAGACGGCATGGTTTAAGTTAACCTTCCGCAACATGCCCTTCAACACAGCCCTTCTGGGGTTGCTTGTCCCCAATTGGGCGCCTCCCCAGGTGGCATGTTTACCATATATGGTGGGTCCCGGTATGGAAAATATCCGGGGCGGACCAAATCCAGCAACAAACGAAAAATCCAGGAACCTGTTATCCAGGTTAGGGTCGGCCGAATATTAAACGCTTCTTTCTCTTCCAATACTCAAATAGAGTGGACAAAAGTAAGATGCATGACAGATGCCTTTATGAAATTCTCTGCTAGTTATATTATTGCTTTTTTCCGTAAAGGCGTAAGCTTGCGGAGCTAAGCTTTGGTGTTTCTGTGCAGAATTTTCATGTTCGGTACTGACTCATCAGCATTTGTGCGTTGGATGGAGGATTACTTTTCTCTTCTATCTTTTATATCCTAAAATTCATTCCGCTCGCGATGTGCTACGCATCTTAAGGGTATTCATGGCCCCCTGATCGCGCGTTTATTTTAAAAACCAGTGATTAAGTGCTACTGTGTGTACGCAGAAGTTACAGTCGTAAAACGGACCGTTGAATACCCCATCCCATCCCACATTGTAAAATGCTGATGGCATAGTTATTTTTTGACATTTTATAAGTAATGCAAACTTTGAAAAGGGGCATGGTCCAACCGCCCCTAATTACAAACTATTAATTATAAGATATTTCCACAGATATTTCCAAGTTACACTTAAATGTACGTAAAAATGCAATTTTTTGGTTCAAATTCAATATTTTTGAAAAATCGACCCCTAAAAGGGGGCGTGTCTAAAAGCTTTATATGAACGAAATCTGGACTGAAATCTCGTTTACCTAACCTGCTACTTTTTTTGTTTCATGCTTTCCTAAATTAGAATCAAGGCCGGCCGAAATTAAGTTTTTCTGGAAAATTTTAGGTTTTTCTTCAATTCTGCTTCCAAATGTAGGCGTGGCGCAAAGTCTTGTATAAACAAAATGTGAAACTAAGCGTTTTCTGCATAAAATATTAAGCAATTTTTTTCAATTTCGAGCAAAAATATTGAGTAAACTGCATTTGAAAATTTACCCTTAAAATAGATGCCACGCCCACTAGAGGAGATTTACCAGTTAATTTTGTCCTTTTTGTATCTTACATTACAAATGTCAATGTCATGAGTGGGAAAAGTTCAGCCTTTTAGAACGTCTTACAGTTTTGAAAACTCTGGAGGTAGTTGCACATTTAGACCGATTGTGGGCGTGTCTTTGGGCGGATTTCAAAATTTTTTACAATTGTACTGCTTCGTATGCGTAGACCTCACGTACGAAGTTTCAGCACCCTAGCTCAAAATTTAAGGCCTAAAAACATGTGACATACAGACGGACGGACGGACATGGCTCATTCGATTCAGAATCCGGCTCGATCATATGCCCTTCAGGTCTTGGGGTCTACCATTATTATTTCACCGTGTTACAAGCTATGTGACAAACTTAATATACCTCCTTTCCTATGGGATGGGGCATAAAGAGTACGGGAGATAGGTTCATTGGAGCCATGAGATGTACGGCGGGTGGGAATATTGAAAAAACGTGGGCAACGTAAGTTACGAGGGTTAATGTTAAAGAAAATTAGGTTGAGGAGAGATGCGCAATCCACGGAGCCTGAGAGCAATCAACTCTACGTTTTTCAAGGGAATTCAGGTTGATAAGGAGTTAGGATGAGAGGGTCATTCTAAGGGAGAACATGAAGAGCGAACCGAAAAAAGTGACGTTAAACGTTCTCAATGCTATCCACATGTACTTTATGGTTGGGGGCCAGACTTGACTGGCGTAATCGAGGGGACGAACAAAGGTAAGTTTAAGGAATCTTGTTACGTAGGGATCAAAGAATACCTTTGACCAACGTTTGACAAAGCCAATCAATGAGCTGGCTTTCGAAATCATCTCATAGAATCGGAAGTTGAGTTCTCTGTCGAGTAGAATTTCGAGGTCACGAAAAAATTGAGCAATGGATATAGGCTGACCATGGAGCATGTAAGTACGTTGAGGAAAAAATTTTTTTTATGAGAAAAGGTAATGAGAATGAAAAACCAGGTGAGGAGATGGATTTGAAAATTTTAGTGTCGCCTGCATAGAAAGAGAAAGTTTAGTCTTTAATGACTTTTTCGACATCATTAATGGTCATAATAAAGAAAAGAGGCCCGAAATCGCTGCCTTGTGGAACCCCAGAGGAGGCCAAGATAGGATCAGGTAGCAAACGCAATGCCCCGCAACCGATTCAAAGAAACAAAACGCTTCCTGAATTTAAGGAACAATACATACCTCTTTTGACAAAACTGACAAGATGGCAAAAGTCTGATCAATGATGACAATGATTTGCCAAAAGTACCAAAAATGGGGCTTTTTACACGATAAACTTTCAATTGACGAAGCAATGATACTTTAAATACTTTGGTCATCATTCGGCTAAGCAATTCATTCGTGGAGCGCCTGTTTGATTCGGATATAAGAAACGAATGCTTTGCAGTAGCCTTGGTTATTGCTATAATTTTTATAGCCAAGCAAAAGTCTGATCAATGATGACAATGATTTGCCAAAAGTACCAAAAATGGGGCTTTTTACACGATAAACTTTCAATTGACGAGGCAATGATACTTTAAATACTTTGGTCATCATTCGGCTAAGCAATTCATTCGTGGAGCGCCTGTTTGATTTGGATATAAGAAACGAATGCTTTGCAGTAGCCTTGGTTATTGCTATAATTTTTATAGCAATAACCAAGGCTACTGCAAAGCATTCGTTTCTTATATCCGCAATATGTTATAATTATATATACATAATTATAACATATTGCGATGCCAAAAATGCAAGTGCAATAAAAAAGACTTTACCTCTTGGATCTCGAGTGCACTTTCGAACCTCTTTCAACCTTTTTGAACACCTTTTCATCAGTTTGAGAATCGAAAAAGGACAAAAATGGGATTTCTATTGAGATGTTCGCAACGGAAATCTTTTTTCGCTCGTGGAAAATAACATCGCCAAATGGCGAGAGAGCCCAAGCTTTCAAGCAGAAGCAAACGGTTCTCATAAATTTGATCACAAAGCTCATTTCTTTTGGAGCAGAAGTTAAGTGCTGGATGTTCTCTGTAGAGTGGCAGAAACGGGTAGAGCGATTAGAGCTGTGCCAATCGTTCCTTTTCCCGGAAGAGCAAGGTTTTGGAAAAACTTTCTATTAAAAATTAAATTCTCCTCTCTATCTCTAAAGGCCGGTTCTTCAGTGCTGAGTTAAGCCCAGCTTAAGCCAAGATCAGTTAGTCCCGAAAAAAAACGAATCTAGAGTAAATCCAGCAAACAGTTTTTCAGTGCAGAGTTTCTCGAAATTATTGACTCTCCCAGCACTTTCCTCACTGGGCAAAAAAGTCAAAGTCATAACAGATGTCGTTTTTCACAGAAACACGCAAAGCCACTTTCATTTCACACTGAAAAAATATTGGAAGAAGTTCATAATGTTCACCAGACCTGATCCGGGGTTAACGTACTAAATTTGGTGAGTTAAGCCGAGAATTATCCTGGATCAATAAACAGTGAAAAGTTAATTCCTGAGATTAATCTCAGTTTAACTCGGAAACTCGGATGATCTCGCACTGAAAAACTGGTCCCAGGAGGTCTTAGGGGTCTACGGTGATTATTTCACTGCGTTACAAACTAGACATTTAAATTAATAAACCCTAGGTAGGGTATAAAAAATTGACTGGCCAGATTTAGGGTTCAAATCTATTTTTCTTTTTAATACTGCATGAGTGGGAACAGAAAAGAGATTTAAAAGTTAACAGGAATGGAATCAGGGAAAGGGTAAGTATGAGCAATTTCGTCTTGCTGAATAAGCTTTCTATACACCCTTACGCCCTGTTGACTGACTTTGTATAAGACCATGGTAGACCGCCTGTCATAGCTACATACATCAACCCATTTCTCGTTCATTATCCAAAATAGTTTTTAAGGTCAAATGAGATTATTCCGCACTGTGTGTACATGTACTGTATAGAAGATACACATTTTTATAATTATGTCGATCCTGGAGAAAAAAAAAACTGCGGACACTTTCGTTTTTGTTTTAATACTTGCTGGTGGTTTTTATTTTTGGAAAATCTTCAATTAATCTTAACATTTTATACCTCACAAGCGAACACATCATTCCTTTTGATGTTTTTAAGTGATTTTGGAAGGGTAGAATGGTTTTTCACAAAACAGCCACGAATGTCTTAAATATTCTTAAGGTTGAGGCGTTTCAAAATATAATTAGAAGCAAAACACATTGTCGATGCTACACAACCTAATCCTAAAATAGTCTTTTTATAATCTTATCAATAAAAAGTGGTTTTTGTGTTTTTGTTTGGCGCATGAATAAGTCTATATGTAAGAAGAAATAAGTTGTAAAGCAATTTGCCAACCTTGAAATACATTTCTGTGTTTGATCTTTAATCTATCATAAACCCTTATAGCATCTTGATATCATGTCTCATAGTCATAATATCAAGATGCTTTAGGGTTTATGATAGATTAGCAGATTAGCACTAAAATAATTGTGCTTGGTTTCCTAATCATATATTTTTTTATGAATTAAAATTTATGAAGTAGCAATTAATTAAATAAGTTACAAACATATCGCTACCATAATCGCCAAAGCTACAACCTAAAAAATACAATATTATATTAAAATACAATAAATATTATTGTAATATTATATTTGTAATATTATATTGTAATATTATAGTATATTTATTTATTACAATATTAATAAATAAATATATAAAATACAATAGATATTAAAACATTAAAGCAGCCTCGAAATGAATCATCGCTATTTTATTGGCTGCAACACAACCGGGACACATGTCCCATAATTTAGTTTTTTTTGTCGTAGATAGGTAAGTCCCAAATTTTCTCAGATATAAAGTAAAGAGTAATTCTAATTTAATTTTATTATTAATTTTTGTTTTGTGGGCCTGTCAACAAAACGATTTTTCTTCGCGGCGGTTAGTCAACCTGGAGAAACGTTTGCATATTTAGGGTGTCAGAATAACAGTGGTGTTAGTAAAAAATTATGCAAGATCGTATTAACTACTTTTCTACTTAGTTTCTGTTAGTTCCACTTCCTCTCTTAGTTTACTACAGACAGGAAGTTAGCCAAGCCATCTCATTGATGGCAAACCTTTTAAGAGCCCCATGTTATTTACAAAAAATAAACAGTTTGTAGCGCCTTTTGGGGTGCAACATGCTGTCCTGATGTTTTCTCATAGGGTGTTTCCGCATCGCACATAAAACAGAGATTGGCGTAGGAGTCCCAAAGTGTTTCCACTGGAATAGAGGAGATGAACTCAAATTGAGAGAAGACATGAACTCTGCACATCTCCTCATCAACTCAGAATAAAAAAAAATAAACTCATTTAGGCTAGGGACACACGGCGACAAAAAAACGCGGGACAAGGAACAGCGCGATTTTTCGCAGCAAGCATACTCAACACACGAATAATAATTTTCCATGCGGCTCCTGTCAGTTTTGATGAAAATTTAGTTTTCATAGTTGAAAAAAAAGAGTTTGAAAGCTTTTTGTGGTACACAAAGTACACAAACAATAATTTTCTGTGCGTTTCTTGTGAATTGTGGTGAAAAGTGTAATATTAATCGTTGAAAAACAAGAAAAATTAAATTTTTTGTCGTGCGGTTTGAAAGTGTCGCAAAGCGGAAAATTCGCAAATCGAGTCTCGCGACTAATTGCCACAGCCGCAGTCGTGTGTTTTCTACAATATAAACGCTTAAGCTTCTAGCCGGACTGCAATTAGTCGCGCATTCTTCTGTCGCCGTGTGTCTGTGGCCTTAATTGCCATCGATTTTTTAAATGAAACGAAATATAAACCAAAACAAGTGGGAAAGTGCAACAGTGGGTATGCAAAAGCTTCAATCCATCTACGACGGATTGCAAAATACCCGACCATACCAAAAAGAAAACTGCCACGCCTCCAAAAAGTGGGCGGGATATAAAAATATAACTGTTGAATGCTTTATACTAGGTGGTTGCATACATTTCGGCCTAAAACTCCGCCTTTTTAACTAAAAAAATCACTTTTTTAACGCCACGCCCACAAAAGTGGGCGGAGGCACATACAACATATACATAAAAGTTAGAAAATGCTAATATCTACAGCTTTTGTCATATAATTTTTTGTCAAATTTCATATATATTTATTGAAAAACAGTCATTTTAAGCTAAAATCCCTTAAAAAGTGGGCGTGGCCAATAAAAAAAGCCAACATTTTTTTGGCTACCTTAAAGACAATCATAAGGCAATGTTACGTACCAAAAATGGATGCGCTAGCGCCATTGTAACATAGCTAAAATTTGCAATATGTATTTTTTTAAATTAGAAATGGTCGCACATACAGGCCTGTAGTGGGCGTGTCTGTGGGCGGATTCAGCTTATTTTCAAATTTGATCTGAAGGACTGGACTTCCAACCAACCCACAAAATTTCAGCTCTCTGCCTTAAAATTTAAGGCCTAAAAGTTGTTTACATACGGACGGACGGACGGACGGACATGGCTTAATCGATTCTCCTGTCGGTCCCATTCATATCTCTAAAAGGTCTTAGGGGTCTACGGTGATTATTTCACTGCGTTGCAAACTATACCCAGGTCCACCCCGGACTGTAGCGCCACCTTAAGTAAGTAAGTAAGTAAGTAAGTTGCAAACTATACATCAAACTTAATATACCCTGGATCGGGTATAAAAATAGAAAAATAAAACGTGAAATATCTTGATGGGATTTGGTCCACAAAGTCGATAGTAGACCAACTTATAAATAGTATCAACATTAACATCCACCATTCTGTTGCACTGAGCACCTCAGTTCATTTACCTTTTTTGACACGGCCAGCCACTTCCGCATTAACAGAAATGTCAACTGTTCTGCATAACTCCGTTTCTGCAAAAGGCGTAAAAGCTCCACAAAAGAGCGTCGCCAGCTTAAGTGCAGCGGAGAAACCGCCACTGGTTGAACCGAAATCTTTCGCACAGTCTGCGCATCAAACGAAAACAAGGCATACAAAACTAACATGGAACGCAAACGGCCTTCTGAATAAAATCGACGAACTAGAAATCTAGAAGTCTACGGAAATATTTATATTTGCCTGATTACGGATTTTCACCCTAAAAAGGGTCTGTCTGAAACCAAAATAAAAGGTTACAATGCCTATTACGCACATCACCTTTCGCAAAATTCGAGAGGAGAATCCTCTTTCTACTTAAAAAACTGCATAAATTACTTCAAGAACACAGAAGTTGAGCTAGACTCTTCCTATTCAGATAAGTTCAGTTTCCGTAAAAAAGCCAATCTTTGTGGTCGCATGGAGAGAAACACAATCAAAAATGTTGTTCATGAGTTGGCAGCAAAAAATAAACCAACTCCTAAAACAAACGAGGATAGCACAAGCACTGCAGCGGTAACGGATGTTGATTCTGAGGATATTACTCAAGAAGGAGCTAGTTTTTCTGGTTTCAACCGAAAAGGTATATGGTTACGATACGAAAGCAGAAACGAAACCAAAGCCACAACCACAGTAAAACAGCAGGGAATTATTTACTTATATCAAAGTAGTGAATGTACAAAATAAAAATCAACCGCGCGATTGTGAGTTTTATCTATCATCATGGACCATCAAACATTTTCAGTTGTGGAAGGCAGCAGTTGCAAATAATAAATGAGGAAAGTTCGGCAATTAGAGAAACATTCAACAAACTACCTAAGGCAGCAGAAAACTAATACTGCCTTTGCCTTAAAATCTTACATAATAACATATAGGCAAAAACTATGCAGAAGAAGTGCTTTGTTGGAGTCCTTATTCACTTTTTAGAAGAATTTAATCCTGCTCTAGAAGTCTTTGAATTGTTTGAAAGGCATTCTTTACATTATCGATAAAGTTTAAGTACAGCCGACAGCTACAGATAGTAACCGAAACGACAGTATGGGTATGAAAGTGAATCGGGATTTTGGCTTTGTGAAACCAAATTGCGTATTTATTTCGCTTACACACTGAGTGTCAGCAATTAATGGGATAAAATTAAACCGCTTCCATGATTATAAGAAAGATACCTACGTGAAATTTTATTGATCACCAAAGGAAGTGTCACTGTCAGTGATGAAATGCGTAAATCTAAGAGCAAGGAACAAAAAAATGTTGTATTTCAAATACAGTATTTGTAAATCCATAAATGTCCGCCGTGGCTTCTCTGGTGGATGGCGCACATCCGCAATGTAAAAATTTTAATGATAAAACAAAAAGTCTAATGTTGAACCTCAAGATCTCTGTCAATTTTGATCACCTCCACGTAAGATGACCAAGAGTGGCACGTAGCACCGTCCTGCTGGAAATACACTCCGTTTCCTATTGAGGACACCTCCTCCAGCCAAAAATGTAGATTGAAATATTTTTGCTTGGGGTTCGTCGAACTAAACTCAATTTAACTCTTTACACGCCACGAAACACATTTATTTATCAAACTTATTTAAATTCAAATTTATTGAATTAACTTCACCACTTAGAGTTCAACGCTGTCATCCATATGTATGTATTATGATGTGGCGCTAAGAAGTAAAAACGACAAGAATGCACCTAACGATCTACCTTGATCGTTGCTCGATCGATCTACCGCTCGACTCACTTTACGAATACACTTAACTGTCATTGCAGTCAGCTGATTGCCAACTGATATTCGAAGCTGAAATTTCGATATCGAAAATTTACCCTGCATGGAGTTCGAAAGAGTACCAATCGAAAATTACCAAACGGGAAGCATGGAACGTACTAGAAGGTGCTTAAGTTGTATAAATGCACGGGTGACGGTTCGTACGGGACAGTTATATTTTGAACGTTGACTTGCCAAAATCTATAGAAAAGTAGAAAGTGATTGAATATACAGTGTTGAATTTTAAGTAGCTTAGTTTTGTATTAAGTGTAATTTGAATTTAAAATAAGTTTTGCTTGATAAATAAAGTGTTTCATTATGGAATTATAAAAGTGAAATTATTAAATGTTTTATTCGACGAACCCTAGACCAAAATATTACACTATTTATAGTAATTCACCACGTTCTAGCAATTTTCCATTGGGATCTAGTCCACTGAATACAATGGAGGGAAACATTTCGTTATTCGAATGTCAGTTCACTGACTGAAATAACAGTTGAAAGCCTTTGTTTATTGTTAAGGCTGTGGTGTGAGTTAATGATTTTTATAAACGGTGGAAAAAGTTAAAGGATATTGATTCTGATTACAGGGAGTGATTTGAACCTTCCGAAGAAGTTTGAACGAATTCCAATTGATCTTTTAAATGTAGAGGGAGAATGGCAGCTGTTTTCATCGTCAGTCATTGCCTATACAAAAAAATTTGGTGGAGTAAAGCGGCTTGGTGTGGTGGCTGTTGGTTAGAAAAGAACTACATGGTTTCACACTTTTGGAGTTCAAGAACCCATCAGAGTGAAGAAGAGAGCCAATGTAGGAACTCTATTTCTAGAGCCCGGTAGATTGAGGCGCGAAGAACTTCAAATATGGCGGTTAGAACAGCCAAGAAACAGGTTTGGGAAAAGTTCACCGAGAGGTTAGAGCACAACTACAGATCTGCAAACAAGGGTTTGGGCAGACTACTCGCCGTCACAGAAGATAGAAGTTAAATATCGTACAAAGGGTTCAATCCAAAGACGGTACACTACTTTAAAATGAGTACGACGTTTGGTGGAGCTAGCACTTTTCGGAGCTGCTCAATCCCCAACAAGGGAACTGAAGATGGCGATCCCGCGGAAAATAGTCCTACAGTAGATAAGGTCACTGCCGCGATTAAATCGCTAAAAGTGGGTTAGTCTGCTGGAGTTGATGAAATCCGACCATCTTCTCAAGAATAAAGGTTATTCTTGAGAAGGCCTGGGAATATGCCAAACCGGTCTACGCCTCTTTCGTAGATTTGGAAAAGGCCTATGTACCGGTCATAAACTCTCGGGATAAACTCTGGAGAGTTTTGCAGGACTATGTACTGAACAAGCCTCTTCTGAGAGCCATTCAGTCCTTGTATGGGAACTTCAGGAGATGTGTTCAAATAAATGGCGTCAAATCCAATACTTTTAATGTGTGCGTTGGACTTCGCCAGGACTATGTCCTATCGCCTTTCCTTTTCATAGCATATGGACTGGACGGTGAAGTGCAGTCTCAGTGAGGAATCTTTCGAAATGGCTGATGATTTAGCCATCCTGGCATCGTCCGAGAAGGAACTTCAGCGAGTTCTAGATGGATTTGTGGCCATCTGTGGTGAAGCTGGGTTGAAGATAAACGTGACCAAATCCGAAGTGATGGTTGTTCCCCGAACTCCTGTGCAGTGTGTCCTGCACATAAATGCAGTCCTATTGAAACAGGAAGAGAGATTCAAGTGTGTCGGGTTTTTTTTCACGAAAGATGGAGGGAGTGATATTAAGTTATCCTCTAGGATTGACCAAGCTGGGGCAATATTAAAGTAGCTGCGCCCGCCGGCCGATCAGCATAAAAACTAAGCTTGGAGTGAAAGCAAAGATCTCAGTTTTTAACTCAGCGTTCGTTCCAACCCTCATCTATGGTCATGAAATTTGGGTAATGACCGAAAGAATTAGATCGCGGATACAAGCTGCCGAAATGAGATTCCTGAGGTGCGTTGCTGGTGTTAATCTTAGGGACAGAGTGAGAAATGTCAGTATTCGTAAGAATCTTAATGTTGATCAGCTACTTCTCCGAGTGGAACAATCGATTCTTCGATGGTTTGGAGACGTTATTCGCATGTCCTTGACAGACTTTCTAGATAGGTCATGTTAGCCGAGAAGTGAGCGCGTCGCCCGCCTGGTAGACCAAAAAAACAGGTGGTTTGATCAGGTAAAGAACATTTCCGAGACACGTCTGGGGATCGCGCCTGTGTCTCTTGAGTTCGTGGCGGAGGACCGGGAACGATGGAACGACCATTTAGCAGCCTCGCTTCGCGACCCTTCTAAGGAATATCGGTCCCAGAACATGTATGTATGTTTGTAAGGCATCCCGTTAAGGCACAGGGCCTTCCAGCCGGGTGATGTGGTTTGGATTCGAGATCTGCAAGTTTGGGGTAGAATTTAAGCAAATCTAAATTTCGGTCACCTCCGAAAACCTGCAAGGATAGCCAAATTTTTCAGATTTGAAGTTGTTTCAGGTCTCTACATATTCCTCTAGTCATTGACATAATATATATGGACTGCTAGTTGCCTGCTTTCATCTAGTCGAAACATAAGTAACGACGCCAAAATGCAAGCGGAAAAATACAGAAACGCAAAAAAAAGCATTGCCAATTCAAACTATTTGAGCATTCAAAAATTAGTAAAAACTATGTAGGCATTTTTTTATTTGAAGTAGATCATTCAAATTGTACCTATAAACTGCAAAAATATTTTCCCTTGTGGACTTTTACACTCATAATGCAATTTGAGTTTTAGAACAAGACTTCCAATGTCATTTCTCATCGGAAAACAGGCGAGAAACTCGGAAAAAGAATTTCGAGTTGTCCCATAGACTGCTCGAATGCAGTTTTCACGGAAACACACAAAACTACTGTCATTTGACATTGAAATAAAGACAAAAAAGAAGTTTTAAACTATTTTCAAGAGGTGCATTCGTTTTCAGTCCGAGTTAAACAAAAGTCTGTGAATTTTAAAGAAAACGAGTCTAGGGTTAACCAAACGAGTGCAGTTTTTCAGTACACTAACTCCGTCAATAAAGTTATCGAAATCTTCGACTCTTGCAATTATTGTCTCTCCTAAGTGTCAGTTAACTGTCCGCATAAGAAAAAACATCAAAGGACTTCGAGCCGTTCTAAATTCTGCTCAAATGTCGTTTTTCGTGTGTACCTATACATTTGTTTTGTATACACTTTGTACTTAGGGTCAATAAGTGATACGGAAAATGGATACGTATAACAATTTACTATTCCTTTTTTGCTTTTTGTATTGCTAAAACTAAGGCCATAAATAAATTTTAAACAAGTTCGTTTAAGATTCTAGAAACTTTTGAAAATTGCGTTTGAGAACGTTTGTATGTTTTCGTTTCAAATCTCAGTAGTTTTTTTATCTTCAAAGTTCAGGCTATTTTACCTTAACATTTTTCTTATTATTACGACGTGGGACTTTCCTAAATGATTTGTGCCAATTGTGTAGTATAGGGTAAAGGGGGAGCACAAGTTTTTTCGGTCTTATTGTATTAAATACTTTAAGAAATTTAGATTCTTAGAGTAAATTTCAGTGGATAGAACCGAAATTTGGTTATAGTATTGAAAGTGTGTGCCGCTCGTGTGTAGAATGTGTTTGAACATTCTAAATTTCACCGCTTCGCATACGACCAAAGACCTCAATGAAGTTTCAGCACACAAATAAGCCTTGAAGATTGGTAAAATATAGAAAGATGGTTGAAATGGACATGGCTTGCTTTTTCAAATGTCAATTATAAATTCAATTATGATTACCTATAACCACAAATTACTGAATAACTAGATATTCAAATTGCTCTTACCCTCCAACATCCATTTGTTTACGTTTTTTATGAAGCCTTTAAAGCTTTAAATTTCCGTGTCGGTGAATACGTGTAAGAAGATACAACAACAATTTACCTTACGCGATCAGCTGATGTAAAAGCTGCAAAACGAAATTGCATGGAAATGACGAATTCATGAATTTACTCACATTTGTAAACAAATGTCGGAGAATGGGTAAATTCATCAATTTCAGCTTGTGGGCAAAGCTTTTACATGTCCGAAGCTGAATATCTAGTTATTCAGTAATTTATGCCATAACATAACTAATTTTTTCTCCCTTTAATCCACAATAATTGTTACTATTTATGAAATATACCCTTATTAACTTTTGTTACTTTTTTGAAATAAGGTGACATACTGATGTTCTAAATTTTAAGGAGAAAATTTTAAATAACCACATTGTTATTTGTTCGTTATCATGTAATTTTATATTTTTATCAATTTATAACAGTCGTTAGATGTCATGCAAGTAAAAAGAATACAAAAACCTTTGATGCTGCAAAAATTTAGCAGTTGGTAACGCCGACCTTGTTTTGCAAATATAAAAAGCTTGTATCAGTTTTACATAGGTGACGCGCTTATCTATGCGAATTTTTCTATTTTTTCAAGAACCCGGTGTGAAAATTTGTTTTTCCACCGTTTTTTCCTAATAGATGACCTAACTTTCTATGTGAGTTTATCAAGGTGACAGGCATTTTGATATAATTTTTTTCCACTTGCATTTTCGAGGGGCGACAGGTCTTGTGACTCGTATTTTGGGCAAATTAGTATGAAAATGACGCTTAACTAGCAGTCCATATATGTCAATGCCTCTAGTGTTCACCAGGCATCGCATTTTGACTTTTCCATGCGTCGTCAAATGATGACTGAAGACTTATCCCTGGCGGTCAACTCTCGAATAACTGAAGACCTATCCACGTCAACGGCTAGCAAATGATTTTTCCTTTTTAATTTACTTTTTCTGAAAGGACAAGCTACTTTATTCAGGAATCAAGATGATAAATCACACGAATCACACGGAAAAACGCAAATTTCGTTTCATCAAATTCATCGATGGCAGGTCAGCTTGTCAACTCTGACATCTGTGTTGACAGCCATAGGTCTTCACATATTTGAAATTTGACCACCAGGCATCGCATTCTGACTTTTCCAATCCGCAATATTCAATTTGAATAAATAGTTTTGTTCTCAAAAGTGGAGAAGTCTGGTATGTTTATGTAGATATTTACTAAACATCTGCAATGAATGTCTTGAAATCAGTTACAAAACATTCATTTTTATCCAGGTATCTTACGCACTGCACACAAATTTTGAAACCTCAAGTGAATGGATCACTTACTATAAATTTTTTTTATGAGTATTGCACTCATTGACAATAAAACAATTAGTTCAGTGCACCTACGTACAGTGGGTGCTTTAAATTGCTTTGAGCGATATCAAATTCACAAAAACCGTTAGCATATACACTTTACGAAACCGATTCAAGTATTCGAATCGCTTTACATAAAACCAATTTTTAAATCGGTGTTATCAAATTCAAACCGACTCCAAAATGCGCTTAGACGGTTGAATCGGTTTGAATCGATTGACTTTTGAATTTTTGTCACGAATTGTTCGAATTTTACACAAAAGTAAAACTAATTTTCAAACCAGTTAATTTGAAACGACTTGATTAGTTTGCGCATAAACATGACAGTGGAATCGGTGTGAGTCAAAACGGTTACAATTCAATTCGATTAATTTTATCGGATAAACAAGGTAATTGTCATCTACACACCCTCAAGTGAAGTATGATTCTTGTAAGTACGTATTCTCTTAACGTACGCTCCTAATGAAAATGTGTGTTGTCTTTTCTTTGATCACATCACACTACACCTTTTGACGCGAGCATGATTTTTATTAATTGCTAGCCATATACCATGTAATGCAATAAATACAGGGACATGGCTTTTTCGAGTTACCAATCGTTATCGAGCTTTTAAGTCTTCGAGTTATGTGTAAAGTGTTATAAGTTCTCTATGATACACTTTATAAATTAAACTTGGTATATAAAATATATATTATATATAATGATAATTAATATGTATCATTATACTGCCAATCGTATGGGGAACGTAAATTTTTCTACTGGAAATAAAATATAATCCACATAACGTTCCTACACATGAACAAATTTAATAAAAATTGCTTATTCACATCTCTGATTTATCTTAATTAAATGCTGACCAGGAGTGCATTTTAATTGTGTCATTACAGTTAATCCTAATGGAATAATATAGTAAAGCAGTTCTGAAAACAATAGACTCCTGGTACCCAGCTGGCATGTGTGTGCTGATTATGCAGGCCAGGCGTAATAATTCGATTTATTACTGGCTAAAAGCAAAAGTGGCTATTGAATTGACTATAGGTAGGTTTATTGTTTTTACTTTTTAATAGTGCCACAACATTTAAACATACCTTTACTCTATAGTAATATTAAGGCCACTGGCATAAAATGAAATGAAGCCGGCACGTTTTTTTTTGTTTTTTTTTTCGAATATGGATAGTCCTTTCTATACCAACCCAACACGTGAGGAAAGTAAATAATTTGTTGTAGCAACTTAAAAGACTCCTGAGCTTCAGGATTTATTCGGCGATGAAATCGATTTTTATTAATTTCCGGGTTGTCCTTGGATATTATAAAAGATATAAAAAATCTTTTTCGAACTGAATGGATTTTTTAATAGCGTTATTTATATACCGTATTCCACTTATTCCTCAAAAAATAAAATGTTTTCATGCGAACTTATTATTGCTAAGAACTTTTTTTTTTAAGCGCAAAGCAATTTATAAGTGAAAAATTAATGTCTGTGTGGACACGGACAGTATTGGCTTCATTTACTAATGAACACCCATGACCATGACCCAAGTGATTTGAAGAGGCTGTAATGGGGTAAAAGCTCTATTTTCACATTTTTTCAATGATTTTTGTAGTCTTTGATGTAAACATAGAATCCGCCTCTCGAATTTTACGATTTTTTCTTATTTTGGATCTCGATCACTTTCTAAAATGAGTTTCGACATCAAGCTTATGTAAAAATGTGTTGTTCCTGTTTTTTGCCGGAGGTTCCTACTAATGGATGGAGCACTAATGGATGACACAAATGGTCCATTGTACTACCATGCCTGCAGACACCTTACTTTAAAGTATTTAGTTTTCCCATCCAATAAAGACGAGAATAAGCTTCAGGGATGTTCGGCACTCACCACGTCAACCCCAGAGATACGCCCCTGATGCAAGTAAAGGCAGGAAAACTACAGGAAGTGTTCCGCTGTACCGTTGTCCTTTTTAGAGGCAGGACAAGTGACGCTGACGGCTTCGCTCAAGCCTAACACATTCAAGTGCTTAGCAAAAGCTTGTTGTTCTGTAAGAACTCCTACAAGAAATCTGCAATCGATTCTCCTGAGACAGAAGGAAAGATGCTGACACTTACACTTTGCAGATGTCCGGGCGTAAGTGTTTGGTCTGTCTGCACCCATCGCATTCACGCCAGTCCTATAGGAAACCTAAGTTAAAATGGCAGCCTTGACAACAGATACAGGAAGACCTAGCTCAGGTGCGAGTCCTGAGAAAATATCTTCCGAGTATTTTCTAGCAAGCTCATCTCATTTCCCTGGCTACCAGTGCGACCTGGGATCGGACCCAAACAAAATTCACTGTATCTAGCTTGGCTGTCAATGCAAATGCAAATGTTTCTTGCTTTCCGCCTGTTAGTCACAGAATAGCGCATAGTCATTAATATATCAATCTCAGCTTGGAAGATCTACCTACAGGGTAGTGGAGTTTAATGTTCTCGCTTACCACAGCACTAAGCCCATCTCCGGTTTGGAAGCCATCATCGGTTTTGGAGCCAAACATATCAAGGGGGCAGGCTCACCAGAGCATCTAGAGCAGAGCCCGGGGTGCTAGGGAAGGCCCCAGTGCAGCGAAGACAAGCCACTGTCATCTCACACAGAAAAAAACATTCCAAGAAGTTCATACTGTACACTCACCATATTTGGCGTGCTAAAAAACAAATTTTTGGGGTTAATTTCAGTTAAACTCCGAAGCACGGATGATGTCGCCCGGAAAAACTGGCCCTTAGAGATTCGACCTCCTCAAAAAATGTTGGTAAAAGTAATTTCTCGCGAATAAATCTCTTAAAATCCGTTTGCTTCGATCGACATAGATTCCAGTCTTCTACTAAACTAGTTTTAAGGACCTTTCCATGGGCTTTCTTTTCTGGTTTCTTTGCAAATACGCTGCAGTTCTTCAGTTGGAATACTTCTAGTTCGTCAATTTGTGCAAAAGGCCGTTTGCGTTCTATATATAAGTTTTTTGTAGTGTCGATAGTCCTTATGTTCGGAGAGGTCTTCTTATGCGATTTTCTTTACTTTGCCAATCTCATGCCTTTGACCGACTTTGGGATTTCGGCTTATCAGCTTAACGTGGCTTGGAAACTTATATTCAAAAATTTTCTTATTGGTTAAATGTCGGTCTTGAAATCTGTAGCGATTTCGAACCTAGGTAACTTGTTGGTCGCTGGGTGACTTTCGCTAACGGCAACTTTCCTTACAATTGTGGCGTAATCTGCGCCGGGGCCTGCAGGAACATATGGAACGAATTTGAACGATGTTCCTCGGCGCATTTCACGCATCGCGGATCCTTGTAGCAGTACGCTTGTGTGTGTAGGAAACTAAACTTTGCCGTGCGAGTAGAAGCTGTTGCCTGTGCTCGATTTTTACCTTATTGTTTAGAATTTTAATGATTTTGTTAACTGCATTAACGTTCTCCATCTTATCATTATCTCGCTCATCAAAATGGAAAACAGCGACAGACCACGAGATCTTTTTCTCCTTCAGTACGTTGCTTTCCTTTTTTATTATGTTCAGGGCCGGCGGAGCGCGTCATAAATTTTTCATCAAACCTACAGCGGTTTTTTAAAATGTTTTCTAAAGCAATTTATTTGTACTGTTTTTATTGAACTTTGCCCCAGAGGCGTCAGAGGCATTGACGTTTACTTTCCATATTTTGTTCCGATGAGAGAATCAATTATATTTTTCTTCGACCAAAGTCATGGTAATATTTTTGCCTGGAGTTCATCGTTTATCACATGCAATCAATATCACGTGCAATCGCACAACTAGTAAATTTATTTAGCACATACCAATTCTTTAAATTATACTCCAAAACTTAAACGCTTCAAAATTAAAAAATTCTAAGCTTAACTGAACTCGGGTATCGGGTTACGTGCCGGCAAAATTTTAGCAGTTGTGAACCTCACTTAAACGGTCAAGATGGTATGGAGACTGGGGCATGAGAAGCTTCGTTGTCATTAACATACTGTGCTTATGAATAGTGGCTATCTCGGACGAATATTGGCTATCATGGTTAGGTTATGGACTCATTTTGGGATTCTAAATGAAGTATTTTTCATGACATTTTGTAAATTTTCATAGTCCGCGTGCCGGGAGCGAATTGCGGCGAGTTTAACGTTGAGCTTTCGCTGTCACTTTGTTTAAGGCGGTCGGTATTTCCTTTATTTGGTGCACGGCCTCTACCTCGGATGGAAGTTCTTGTCGACTTTCGATTTGTTCCCCGTGCTAGGTTAGTTTGGAAGGGTTGTTTGCATTTGGTGCAAGTTCACTCGGTGGCCAGATTGGCCCAGTCAGAGTGCTGATGACAATTTTTTTTGCTGATTTCAAAAACTTTCCAACCTTCATAAATTTGTTGTCCTGAGTTAGAAGATGACAAAAATGACAATCTGCGGCCTGGTACTAGGGGCCTCAGGGAGATGCACCGACTTAAAGTTGCACAAAAAAGTAAGAAAGTTAACCAATAGAAAGACGTCATACGAAGCTGAAAGACTTCTCGTAGTGGGCGTGGCGAAGATTTAAAAAATAATTATTCAAAACAGAAAAAAATTTACTTAATGTAGAAAACACCCAGTCCAACAGTTTCTTCATATAGGGTTTTGAGCCATGCCCACATTTGGAGGCAGAGCTTAAGTGAAACCTTAATTTTTTTAAAATAAAGTTTTTTTAAAGCCTAATTTATGAAAGAATAAGAAATAAATTTTATAATACAAGTTAGACCGGACTTCATTCTACATTTCATTTATACGAAGTTTTTGGCCACGCCCATTTTTAGGGGCCGATTTTACATAAAATTAAATTCAAAGCAAAAAATGCATTTTTGTATGCAATTTGGAGCTTGACAGTGGTCAATTCGGATGGGGTATCCAACGATTCGCCTAAGCGGATTGTAACCCTCCCACCTTAATCAAAGCTGACAAACTTCACAAGTTTTTGAACGCTAACGTTGTTGCAAGTTTCTACCTAGTTATTCCTCTTCTACGCCGGTAGGTTGCCTTCAGAGATGGCAGAGTAGATTACATCACGTATTATACTCGATTAACTATGCGTAGTTAATAGGGTAGACTACGCGTCTTTTTTGTTTCATAAACTACCTACATTTCTTACACGTCAAAATAATGAAAAGAATTAAAGAATAATAACTGGGTGAAAACACTGAAGATTATAAAAAGGACCGAATATTTGCAGCGTAAATGAGCAAAATCGATCAGTTTGAAATTTTTGTAATCTTTTCGGTTGGTCGTCCGGAAGGGTCGGGGAGCAATCTGAAAACTGTTTTCTTGGCACTCCCTTGATTGACAGTTCCTCTTCTAAAAAAAGAATCCGAGAATCCAGAATCAAAACCAGAAGCAAAGCATTTGTCCCGTGTAGAATAGAATTCGCCTCACAAATAGAACGCCAGAAAATTGACAAACTTCAAATTTAAGAAAAAAAAACGTTTTGTTTGACTGACATCCGAACAACCCGAATCCGGGAGAAGAACGCCTTAATTCCGGATCGCGAACCGAAAAGATTATTAATAAAAGACAAATGCCGATGCGAGCTGCGGTGGCGGTCTCATCTTTAAAAGCAATTTGATTTTACAATTTTGTGGTGAAATTTAAGTTAATACTTCATTTTGACGTCTATTGCTTTAATGTCTGCTACGTTTAACTATATTAACTGCTGCATTAATGAAGCAGAAGGAAAGTACGTAAGAAATCAAAAAAGTCGCATTCCTGCCATTTCCGATTGCCTCCAATCGCCAAAACGTGTTCTCAATAGCGGTTTTGTGAACAAAAGTTTTTTTCACAATTTGTTTTATTTTTCAAGTTTAAAATAAGTTTAGTGTATTTTTCATATTTCTCTGTAAAACTTATCAACAAGATAATAGATTGACTTCTTGCCTTTTTTTACCATCAAAATTCAAATTGTAATAAGACGGTTATCTGTGTATAAAATAGAATCCGATGTCACTATGCGTTCTCATCTTTTTCACTTTAGAATTGTACTAGATTTCACTTTTCTGCGATTCTCCGCTAAAAACAACAGATGCGTTCCATTTAAATAAAAAAAAATCATAAAGTGCGTTGTACTATTGTTCCAGCCTGGCAAATTTAAAAATTACCGTTGTTCCAAAGTATTGCTTGCTGACCCAATTTTGCAAAACATAAAAGTGCGCTGTACTGTTGTTCAAGTTTGATTTGCTGAACAGGTGTAAACAGGATCTTTACCCCAATTTTTTGTGTCTCGCAAATTTTCTTCCTACTCACGGCCGTAGTCATGGAAAAGTGCTGTGCTGCAGAAAATTGTTCAAATGTCAATAACAATACTGCTTGGTTGACTTGTAGTGGACTCTGCAGCAATTCATTCCACTCTACCTGTATTGGCCTGAATAAACGATCCTTGGCCTACCTCAATGACTACCAAAGCTTCTTCCAATTTTTTGTAGCGAATGTAACCATGCTATGTTGGCCGTTAAGTGCCTTAATGACTCAATGATTGCCACGGTCAAAGACATTACACTCCATATTAAAAAAGTGAAACGTAACACAAATAGTGATTCGTTCGTTAAAAGCTTTGATGATCTAAACTCTGCCGTTGATTCCTTAAGAAAGCTGTGCAGATCTAAATTTCAAAGCATCGACAACTCAATATCTATACAAAACCATCAGTAATGGATTAAAAGATGAGTTTAAGAGCCTCGTCTCCTCTCTTAAAGCTGCCAACACATCCAAAGCCGTAATCGACGAGCAAAAATACTTCCGTGTGTTTTTTGAAGTGCAACACCAAAGTATCTCTAAGCGGTCTTCTAACCACATTAACCCTGATATCTCTAACAAAATCGGAAACTTGCTGGGAACAATCAACGACATCAGTAATGATCGCCTAGCAATGCAAGTCAAAATTGGTGATATAGCAGATCGGCTAAGTAACACATCCAGTAAAGCCGTTCGTGACATTAACACATCCTCGAAACCTATCTACAATACTTCGATGCTGGAAGAACTTCGTATATCTGATGCTGATTTGTTATCGCTCTTCTCTCTGTGCCTTTCTGTCCCTTCTCCGGCAGATATCGAAATGAGAGATAAGACGTCCGAAGCCACGTCACTCCCCCCTCCAACACCGCAATCTGTAAGGCCGACAGTACTGAAAGTCGTTATGTTCCCTCTCGTTTAAAAGATCATCGAACATATGAAAATGTGCGCCTTTACCTAGCCTACTTACACGATAAACCTAACAATATCTGTGTTGATGGTAAAACAAAAACCAATGTCATGGTGTCACTACTTTTAGAGGGCCTTCCAACTAACCCTGTCGCATTACGAAAGATTTTTAATAGTTTTCATAAGTGTTTCGATATGTCGGCTTCTGATGTAGCAAATGATCTCTCTACATTTGCCTCTCATGTTAGCTCAAAGCGGATCTCCCACCTTCAAAGATCTCGTTCCGACTCCAAAAACTACTATCGATCCTAACCAACGCCCTATCAGTCCCATGGTATGGTCCCTCTATTACCAAAACGAAAGAGGACTTTGTACCAAGCTTCACATGGTCTATTTAAGCTCACAAAAACTTCCTTACGATATCTTTGCCTTAACTGAAACCAATCTAATTGATAAAACTAAAAACTCCGAGATCTTCACCACCGATTTCAACGTTTTCCGCAAAGATGGGCCCGAGAGCAAACCTAACGGAGCTTTGTTAGCAGTAAACAATCACCTTGATTCGTTTCCCTTTTCAATTCCCAACACTGATAATCTAGAATTAGTGTGTGGCAAAATCACCTTCCCCTGACATTGCTTATACGTACTCTGTTGCTATACCGGCTTTAAAGTTTGCAGAAGACATTGCTGTTCTAGCTGAAACTGTAAACGGAATGCAGCTTATGATTAATAGACTTGCTGACTACTGCCGTAAGTGGAACTTATCTGTCAACCTGTCAAAAACTAAAATGATGATATTTCGAAATGGCACAGGGAGATACTCGAGAAGTGAACAGTGGACCTATAATGGGGAGCACATTGAAATTGTAAGGGATTATATGTATCTAGGAGCCCTTGTCACACCTAACCTAAGCATGGAAAAGCAATACAAAATCAAACTTTCAGAAGCCAAGCGAGCAATTGGTTCAATATGGGTAAAATGTGTTGTCGTTATTTAGACCATAGCTCTAAACTAAAAATTATAAGCGCAACTGCAAAATCAATTATATTGTATGGAGCTCAAGCCTGGGAATATCGTCAGTATAGTGCCGTGGAAACATTTCTTCGATTCTGCATCAAGCGAGTATTCAGGTTACCTAACAACAGCCCCAACTATATGATCTACCTAGAGACTGGAATGGCACGCCTCTTCCTCGAAACACTTAAACTGCATTTCGATTACGTTGTCGCCATGAGAATGGAAGAACAAAGACTGCCAAGAATGGTTCTGTCTCATATACTTTCCGCAAGAGGTAACTTTGTTCAAGAATGGGACGTTATTGTGAGCAGCTGTGGACGGTACGACAATCTCAAGAGTCAACTCTATAATTTATTGGAGAAAAAAGGCAATCTTCTATACGATTTGCATGTCACCGATGCCCAGTCTTCGCAGTACCGAGCGTATTACTCCAAGCTGAACCACAATTTGCAGGATAAAACGTAATTCCTTAATAACAACTCTACGGAAAAAATCCATACAATCTTTAGAATCAGAGGTGAACTAACGAACCTAAACTATATCCCACACCGAGATTATCTTCCAATTCAGTGCAATCTATGCAACCTCAGAGAGCGTGCCCAACTAACATTTTCTCTCTCATAACACTCTACGAGAGTCCCATGAGAGTATTCTCCAAGAGCTTGCCTCTTGGAATTTGTCTCTCATAGAGTACTACGAGAGCGCTTAAGAGAGTCTTTCGGGAGTTAAGGGGCCCCACTTATGGGAGTTATTTGATCTAATAAAAAGTCTTAAACTCTCCTTGCAAGAGTTATTCGGTCTCATAATAAGACAACAAGTCCTTCTTATGGGATGTGAAGACCTTGTCTTGTTTGACAGAGAGAGAAACATATACCAAACAATCTTCGTGTCATCTTTATCATGTTGTGTGCCAAAAATGCTTTAATTTTTCATAAGGATATAAAGTAAAAGAGAACAATATATACTTCTAAAAGAAAGTGTTATTTTCAATGCACTGTTTGGTGGTACACCACATTTCTGAGGTTATATATGCAAGAACTTTGTGCAACTGAAAATTTATCTGCTAAAGTTAACATTTTACTTCGATAAAAACAAAGCGCCACGAAAACAATCAGTTAAAAAAAAACTATAAATGATAGCTCATCGCTCAACATCATTTCCTCGTGCACATGAATGAAGGAATATAAAGATTACAGCATACGCATGTTATGATATTTGCTCGCTAAAGTAAATGTTAATCTGACGTCATTGGAGTTGACTGTGAGTTTGTTTGCGCTTAGAAAAAGTCAGTCAATCCATGCTGGCTAACCAGACCATGAATATGTTTTCGATGACGATTTGTGCTGCAGAGATACCTACACTTTTTTCTCCATAAAGAAATGCAATAATTAAAAAACTACTGTCACCGCAAGCGCACTACGTACTGGCAAAATTACTTTTGACGGATGGTGGAACGCCATTATTTTGAATTGACATGAATAGGTATTTTTATCAGCCATCCGGTCTCAAAACAAGAGTGTTAGGCTGAAAAGAGTATTTTTATGAGTACTTCGATACTTTGACTCTCATAAGGATGCTCCTTATAATACTTTTACTCTTTGAGAGTAAAACGAAAGTTGAACTCACATAACAAGAACCAAATATGCTCTCATAATGGAAGTTTACGTCTTTTTTACTCTGGTAGCTTTTTACCCTTCTAATGAGAGTACTATGAGAGTGAAATTCAATTTAATAAAAAAAAAATATGGTCTGAGAGTACTCAAGAGTTTTACGAGAGTCTTATAAGAGGTTTTTCTAGATTTGTAGAGCACATCTCTCGAGAGTATGTTTGTTGGGTGAAGATGTGTTCCATTTCATGGGAAAGTGCTCCATTCTGAGCGAGTTGCGAAGAACGTTTTTTGGAGCGGGTCAACTGGGTCTGCATCAGACGGTGACAATTCTGAACAGAGACCAAAGTTGGGACATACTCTACAAATATACTGTGAATGTATCACGCTGCAGAAGACGTATCATTGAGGGCGACTTTTAAAATGTTTTTGTGTTTTCTCATAACTTTATTAGATAACTCAAGCAAATTGTTTTTATCTCATAACTTCATAACTTTGTAATATAAATCGAGCAAAATTCTTTTAAAAAAAATTAATGTCAATCTGGTAGGCGGCCATAAGCCAAACCAATGGACTCTTGTTCATACTGCTTTGTTTTTATGTAGATATCACTTTGAAATCCAATAAAAGTCCTTAAACCAACTAACTAAACTACTCTGTTCCTATATTCACCCTTCCCAACCAGTTGAGTTTTATAAGCCAATTATCGATTCTCTGGATTTTTTGGTTGACGAGATAAACCCCAAAGATAGTGTTATTTTGTTGGGTGACCTTAATCTCCCGGGATTAAAATGGGCCTTATCTGAAGATGAATCCCACTATGTCACATCAAATGCGATGTCTCAAACCGAATAAATGTTCATTGATAGTCTATCGAATTCAGGCCTCTACCAAAATTTTCACGTCTGCGTAATCCAAAAGTGAGCACCTTTTATCCACACTTGATTCCTCACATCCCCCTCTGTCCTTGAACTTTTCATTTTAAAATACTGGCCCTCAAATTGATCCAGTAAATACACAAGTTTTAAACTTCCGAAGAGCAAGTTACAACAAACTCAATAGTCTTCTTAGTCAAATTAACTTTGAATTTATAAGCGATGCCATCCATATTGAATTTTCTACTCCAATATTTTCTCATGTACCTTGGTACTCCAAAGACCTCCCTTCTTTACGCAATAATAGAAACAAGCTTCCGAAATTGATTACTATAATCATCAACTTTTATATAATCGCTTTTCCGAGCTCTGTGAATCTTCGTACCATAATTACCTTCACCGCATGCAATACAAAATAATTTCTGATCCAAAGCGTTTTTACCAGTTCATCAATACCAAACGAAAATCGGATGGCTACCCGTCAATTTTAAAATTTCTTAACAATTCGTCCGCAGACCCACAAACTATTGCAAAATTTTTTGCACAATTCTTTAGTCAATCTTTTTCAGAACCGTTCCAAGCCCCTGATTTGAACTACTTTAACTGACCGCAGACAACTCTTATCTATGTGGGTATAACCCTGGCCCGAGTAACAGATAAAATCATTAGGCTTAAAGATGATTATTCACCCGGTCCTGACGATTTACCGGCGATTGCTCAAAAAAATGCATTAACTTTTTAGCACCTCCCTTAACAGCTTTATTTCGTCTGTCGATTACTTCAGGAATTTTCCCATTTCTATGGAAGGACTCTTATATTATCCCCACGCACAAAAAGAGTAACAAAAACGATGTATGTACCTACAGGCCAATTGCTAAGTTATCGTGAACTCAAAAGCTTTTTACAAGTATCGTATATCAAGAAATGCTTCCTTATTGCAAGTCAATCATTTCAATAGATCAACACGGCTTCCTTAAAGGCAAATCCACCATTACCAATCTCACTGAATTTGTTTCAAGGACCCTGTGCGCATAACCTTCCCAACTGTTTCATTGTTTCGTCTTGTTTCGTTGATTGGATTAAATCATACTTAGAGGCACGACAGTACAGAGTGCTTTTTAGATCTTCCGTTTCTGACCCAATTAAGACAACTTCGGTGTCCCCCAAAGCAGTCATCTCGGACCTATCATTTTCATCCTTGCAATCAACGACATTAATTTTTTTTTTTATAATGTACTCGCGAACAAGGGATTGGCTACCCTTTTAATGTTTAGCATCTCACGAGCGGAAAGGATTAGAAGAAGGGGAAAGGGATGAGAGGTGCACTCTTGTTTTGAAAAGTTGTGGGTTGTATTGCGTAGGAAAGAGTTTTCGTAGTAGGACGTTCCACATTCGCGTTGTACGGCTTATGAAAGAACCTCTAAACTTTACAGTACGCCCGAAAGTCGGGTCAAGGGTGAACTGATGAGCATTCGATCGTTGGCGAGTATTACGGTTGAATAATTTGAGGGGTGGAATGCAAATGGCTATTTCGTTGGAACACTGTTTGTAAAAAAAACGGTGAAACAGTGACAAGCAAGAGACATTGCGTCGATGTTCGAGTGAGTCGATAGACTTTGCAATATTTCTGTCACCTATGAGGGTTATCGCGCGTTTCTGGATCCTGTCGAGCAGGTGCAGTGTTGTTTTAGGAGCACCAGCCCAGACATGGGAGTTATATTCCATTTTAGGGCGGATATAGGCCTTATATAAAACAGCCAAATCAGGAGGGGTGAAATATTTCTTGCATCTTTTAAGGAAACCTAGGCATTTCGCAGCGTTCTTGGCGACGTCGAATATTAATATTCGCAGATGATATGCGAATCTCAAAAACTTTATCTGCAAACTCTGATTTTCACGGTTTGTAAAACGATCTAAATCAATTTGCAGTTTGGTGTAAAAAAAACTATTTAGACCTTAACCTCAGCAAATTGGAAGGCAATAACCTACTCCCCCCAAACTTAGAAGTACCCCTCAAACTTAATGACGGGTACTTATAAGAATCTACCTTATTAATGATGAGCCTGTCCCAACAACAACCGAAATCCGTAATTTAGGTGTTGTTTGTGACAACACTGAAAATAATTTTGTAGGTAATATTGACTTTTTGTTAAAATTCAACAGAAGCAAAATTGTTGATTTAGCAATGAAATTGTCATTTTAAGCAAATTTCAATCCATTTAATTGAGCTTTTTATCAAATTGGCAAAACATTTGGTAACATAGCTTTTTTATTACATCAGCAAATGATTTTTTTCATTATAACAAAACGTTTCGGACAAATTTTCGGTCGATTTTCTAAGAGAAGAAAGAAAATTCGGTTTTGTACAAAACAACAAAAACTTTGTTCGAACAACAAAAGCTTTTTTTGAGGTTTTTATCAGGACAACAAAATTTAGACTGTCAATTTAACAAAACCGTTATCAATATGAAAAATTTACTTTTGTCAGTTTTTTCCCTTCTTCCTTTAAGTAACTTCTTGGCACCCAATATTTCGGAGCAACAACGGCCGCGCGCGTCAATGAACTCGTCTTCTCTGTAGCAGTGTATAAATAAAAACTCTAGGATCGATTCCTGACGGGGGCAATCATAATTAAAAAAAAAAAGTCGCAGTGAACACTTTTCAGGCAATACGTAAAGTACCTAAGTAGTAGATATTAGTGTTGGCAGTTCATTTTTTTTTTAATTCCAACAAATGGATTTTTCTCAATACGGAAAAATAATGTTTTGTCATTATTACAAAATTTTGTCAATTTGATAAAATGGTTTTGTTGGACGTATTTTGATAGAAGATTTGTTGTTCCCACCTGCATTTTTGTCAATTATACCAGGGTTTTATTTTCAGTGAAGGAACTAAAACTCCGTTTTCACACTGGCAACATCATAAACCGCGCAAACTTTGCTCTAGGTTTCGTAAAGAGATTGTCCAAGGAGTTCTCTGATCCGTCTGTCACCAAAACCCTCTACATTAATTTCGTAAGACCTCTTCTTGAATATGCTTGTCAAGTTTGGTCTCCACATCAGCAAACCCACATACAAAGAATTGAAACAGTCCAGCGAAGGTTTCCTCGTTTCGCTCTTCGTGGTCTCGCCTGGACCGATCTCTTCGTGTTGCCGCCGTATGAGCATCGACTAAACCTAGTTAACATGCAATTACTAAAAAAACGTCGAGAGAGCCGACATCCTCTTCATTCACCAGCTTTTAAACGGAAACATTGACAGCCCACAACCTCTCCAATGAATTTCCTTTTCACCTAATCCCCGCAATCTCAGATCTGTTCCCTTGTTCCGCCTGGTTACCCACCGCACTAATTATGGTCAATTCGAGCCAATCACTAGAATGCTACGAATTACTTATAACTACATACATACATACATAGAGTGGCGCAACAGCTCGAGGTGAACCAGGGCCAACTTCTCAGCAATGTATGCTGGTGTGTTAATTTCTTTACATACAAGGGGACCTACAATTTTTTGCCCAACCCGAACGGCTCTTTGAGAAGCTTTTCAAGACAAATGATACTCTCGGAGGGCTTGTCAGACCCTCGCGGAGGTGGGGGCCGTGAAAAAGAGCAAGTCTTTTTTTTTAGATGACGATGGCAGGATTCGAACCCAGACCTCCGGCGTAGTAAGCACACACACTAACCACTACGCCACCACCCCACTTATAACTACGCTGCAGTTTTTGGCCTTAATTGCCCCAAACCATTGTTTAAAAAAATGCTCCTAAAGTTCATTCTTAATTTCAACACCCTTTTCGGTCCCAGCTCTTACTTTTCCCCTCTAGTCTTAAGTTAAGTATTTTGTACTACTATACGTAGTTCTAAGTTTGCTTGTATAAAGCTTAATAAAATCTTCCCTTGGGGGGCACTAAACTAAACCAATCCATACGCAAATAGAGGCTACGGGGATCCTGTTAACATTTAACATAATTAGCATTTTCCAACTGGGTTTGAAAATCCATGAAAATTTACATGAAATTATTCACATGTTTGAAATCTCCTATCTGTGGCATGCAGCTGTCTGCACTTATGAATGAAAATAAGTCAGCATTATGATCCAGAATAACTGACCTTAGTCTGTTTTGAGGTTAAACATTGTTAACGAAATTTCCCCAAAGAGATTTCCAGTTTAAGGAGAAAAACTCTGATGTTACCGCTGTTCTATAAAAATAAAAAAAAAAATTGCGGCCCACATAAACTTATTTCGTAGAATAGAAGAGAAGCCCTTGAGTTTGACATGCTCGGCTTAAATTATCGTACCTACTGTCTACAGATGTAAGCACATAAACAAACACTAATGGAATGCATTTTTGACGCTCTCATTAATTTTATTTTTCAGAAAACAACATTCTATGCAAGTTCATTGAGGTGCCCTTTCGTTATTTTCACTTGGAAGCTATAAAACTTTGATTTTGTTGCCTTTGGGGCCATGGCAAAGAGTTTCAGGGCGTCCTTGAGAGCATTCGCCATTGTTTCCTTTGTTCTGTAAGTTCGCATTCGCTGAATCGCAGCACCTAGCTGTGCGAATGTGTGTTTAGATCCTTTTATGCGATTCTCAAAAACTGAATCCTTTTTGGGAAACTCCGTAGGGAGAATGCGTTATCGAAATTTTCATCATTCCAGGAATTATACTAGTACCAATGATTAATTTCAGATGTATGCAGGTGCTAAGATTTTGGGAGCATTTCAAATCTGATTAAGTAGATAAGTTGCACTCAAGATATTTTAGTATGTAATTACTTTATCAAGTTTAAAAAAATAGGTTAAAATAATAGGTTAAAATAATAGGTTAAAATAGGTTAAAATAGGTTAGGTGGATTATGATGTTTATATTTCCTTAAACATGAAGATCTATCACTTACCCAATATTTATTGAGTTAAACCATATTTGTCAGGTCCTTTTATTCCGCTCATACAGATTTGAAATTGTTCGCCAAAAAGCAGAAGCAATAAATTTGCTTTTTCTTTATTTTTCGTTATTCATGCACAGCACATAAGTAAATTAATTTTATTTTCCGAAAACACCGAAGCGTCAACCATTCCTCTTAATAACGGATCTTAAGCACTTAGATGATAAGCCCACTTTAATAAACTAAAATGCTTGCTGGAAAACAAAGCGACTAAGCATTTATTTTGCGCACTATTGAAGATAATCTTTTTATATGAATAGACAAGATGTCCGTATGCTATTCTATTAAAAATTCAGAATTAAATTTCAAGGATGAACGATAAAAAATTTACAAAATCGTAAATATATTATTACGAAAAGCCGAAACAATATAATTGAATTAAAATTAAGCGAAACACCAATGAATATACCCGTGGTCAGCCGTTTTAAACAAAATGCCCCAACAGACTGAAGCAAAAATTCACCCTGTTGCTATATAAAATAGGATGCTGAATGCTGTTATGACTGCTGGTTGGTGGTGTTTTTACTTGTGGTCCACTTCACTTGACGTTCATGTTCTAGTGGAAAAATGAACACTGGAATAACGGAAGTGAGATACGAAAGGAGACTGCGCTTTAAATATTTCGACTTCTCGGGAAAACGGAAAAAGGGAGCAAAAGAACCAATTTTTCATGTTGCACTAGGTTAGTTAGGTTTGCGGTAACCAATACTTCAGGGACTTGAATGTGGTTTGTGAATAGGGCCTTCATTAAGGGCAGTCTCAACAACATGAGTTGCAAGTAATTGCTTACAAGGAACAAATAATGCCAGCCTTCCTCAAACAATTCTTCATTTCATGTGTGATACTTATTAATTTATTAAGCTAACGAAAAATTTACTATTTTAAGCTAAAGACCAATCGCAAATTCATTTACCAGGTTAAGCTCAAAGACAATCACAAATTCATTTACCCTTCATCAATTTTAAACAAGTTGTTTCCCGATTTATTTAATCTGCGTAAGGACTTTTTCAGACGGCACAAAAATTCCACGTAGATACCAACCTATATTTGTTTTGCTGTTAAAAGGCATATGGAAACGTGTTGTGGATCTAGTTTTGGGAGATGGGTGGTAAAAATGCGAAGGGAGGAGGAATTACTGGCAGTCGTAAAAGAATAGATAAATTTTTTGTAGGCCGAAACAACGTTAAAAAAAAAACTTGTGCGGGTGGGGACTATTTTTGCTGCCAAACTTTCAGGTGAAAGCAAAACAAGGATAAGTGCAACAATGCACCTGCTTAACCTTTTGTTCGCACCTACTACCTTTATGTAATAAAAAAAGGATCTTATAACTAGTATATTCTAACTAAAACGAAGGAAACCTTTGCAAAAGTAAATTAATTATGAAACGTTTATATTGAAAAGTGAAAAATTACAACAATAAGGTATAGTCTAAGAGCTGACTGCAAAAAAAGTGATCATTAGGTACACGATTAAAACCTTTCTTAAGATACCTAATAAATAAGTTGAGCGATGAATAAATATGCCCGTCTGCCACTTCTCCATCGTGGCTTAAGGCGGGGGCGGGGGGTCAAAGTCGTCGAGTTTTACTAAAAAAGAGTGATAAGGTAAATGGATAAGGAAATTGACAGGAAAATATTATACTGATTCTTAAAAATGGCGAAAATATGTTGGCAGACAGTTTTCCAGGGACGAAACTGCCGGCAGACGGCCCCAAAGGGGCGCCAAATTACAAAAAAAAACTTGAGGTAGATACATGGCTAAAAACTTTTTGCACATTACAAACATGCAATAAGAAAGCCATATTCAAAATGGCAGACAAAAACAAGGTGGCTAAGACCGTGGCAGACAGCTTTATCAAGGTCGTCCATTAGGCCCTTCCTATCTTTAGATTTATGTAAAACAAAGTGTTCGAGATATTATAAACATTTTTTATTCGTTTTCGGTTGTTTTATCGATGTCGGAATACAATAAACCGCCACGGTTTCTCTGAGTGCAATTCGCTATTTAGCTGGAACGCTGTTCGTCAAAAAAGCGAAACAGTGACATTGACTTTGCGTCGGTTTCCCAGCACGAAGGAAACAATACTATATTGATTCAATATAAAATCCCATTATTTCTATGGTTTCTTACTTTCAAAATCAAATCAATGCCTAACCATTAGTAGATTAGTCAGATGTAGACTTGGTTAATTGGGCAGTATGTGTTATTTGAAAACAGAAAAAAACAGAACAAGCTTGCGATTTCAACAAGAAGATGCAATGAATTTTCTCTTTTTGTAGTCGTTGTCTGTTGTTTTACAGAAAATTTGCTAGGTATCCGTGGAAACGTGAGACTTGAAATATCTTGAACATAGCTAATTTGATTTATTATGTATGTATATGAAATCATTCAAAAGTCAATGATCGGTTTTAGTCGATACTATGCGCACTTCAATATCGACAAAATACATAGACCACAGAGCCGTATATCGCTAGTTGTTCGACTTTTTGATCGTGGTGACTTTTTGATTTTATATCTGAATACCTACCGTCGAATTCAATATATGCGCGCGCTCATAAGTGCAAATCCAGTGCAACTTACGTTTCAATCATATTAATTTCAACAACTTTTACTATTCAAGTACATATTAAGATTTCATTCATTAAATTCCATAATTATTTCAAAGTTTCAATATTCAGTTTTTTTTCTACTCCGCGTATTCAAAATTCATAGTCCAGTCGGATTAGAACTGTCGGTCGCTTGCTTTTCCTTTCGTCTCGTTGAGATGTCAGCGTTGTTCAACTTACACTAACCATTTCGAGGAACAATTAAATTGTATTTATACGCGTACACGTAGCATAAATAATCGTTTATTTAATTTAGTCATGGGCATAAATTTACTGAACAACTAGATATTTAACTTAGAAGTAAAAGCTTTGCCCACAAATGGACGAATTAGCCCATACTCTGACTTTTGACATTTGTTTACAAATGTGATTAAATTCGTCAATTTGTCAGTTCCATGCAATTCCGTTTTGGTGCTTTCACATCAGCTGATAGCGTAAGGTTAATTGTTGTTGCATCTTCTCACATGCATTCATTGTCCCGGAAATTAAAAACTTTAAAGCCTTTATAAGAAACGTAAACAAGTGGGTGTAGGAGGGCAAAAGAGACACAAGTTGAATATCTAGTTATTCAGTAAGATCCAAACCTTCTGCGTAAACGACCCAATACTCGTAGCCAAATTAAAAACAAAAATTCTAAAAATATTGCTCCCCCTAATTATTCGTTGGATGATTCTAGTAGCTCAAATAATGCAAAAGATCCACCAACTACTGCAGCTTACACAATAGCCCCAACAGCATCTGTAGCTGAAGTTGCAATCTCTACTCCTGTTAATTGTTCTATACAGTTAATTAGTTCCCAAGCCCTAAATTGTTTTTGTTTCCAGGCTAAGACCTGAAGCTTTCGCTGAAGACGGGGTACGCCATTTGACATCTCAGCAACTTATACCTTCGGAAACCCCAAACAATTTCCTTTCCTCGTTTAAAATTATTGTTTCGCCCGAATGCTTTGATTCAATTTGCAGTAAGGAACAATGGCCCCCAACACCTTGGTCAAAGAGTTCACACAACGCATCACAAAGTTACAGCGTTCTCGTCCTAACGCTCTTCCAAAAAGCTTAGTGGTAGGCTTATTTTCTTTTCGGTACAAGACTGATGATATTTTTAAAAATTCTATGACTAACTGAAACTTTGCTAAATGCCAGCACTTCTTACTCAGAACTCTTCAATCAAGAGCTCCGACTTTCGGTTATTATCGAATAAGCTGAACAGTATAAATCTTATAACAACAGCAAGCTCCCTAGACAACGCTGCAGTAGAAGCTTTCTATTGTAAACTTAACGCTTGTATAGAAAAAATTGTCCCATTAAAGCTAATTAAAAACCTAACCTATTCTCATCCATGGTACACAAATGAATTACGAATGTTGCGGAACAGACGTAATAGAGCTTGGAAAAAATACATTTACACTCTGTGTTCAACTGATTTTGATACTTATTTGTGTTTGTTTAACCAATTTAAATTGCTTTCCAATAAGCTATATGACAACTATGTACGCGTTTCAAGTTGGGAGCTCGTTTAAAACCAAACCCAGAGAGTTTTGGAAATTTGTAAACGCTAAAAAGACAGCGACGGTTACCCGGCTAATTTCAAGTAGAACAATTGCACATTAAATGGGCACCCCATTAAATTGCACATTAGTGGGGTGCCGTGGCGTAGTGGTTAGTGTGTGTGCTTACTATGCCGGAGGCCTGGGTTCGAATCCTGCCATCGTCACCTGAAAAAAAAGACTTGTTCTTTTTCACGGTCCCCACGTCCCCGAGGGTCTGACAAGCCCTCCGAGAGTATCATTTGTCTTGAAAAACTTCTCAAAGTGCCGTTCGGATTCGGCAAAAAATTGTAGGTCCCTTTGTATGTAAAAAGAAATTAACACACCAGCATACATTGTTGAGAAGTTGGCCCTGGTTCACCTCGAGCTGTTGCGCCACACTATTTATTTATTTATAATTGCACATTAAATGACACCAATACCATCTGCAACTCTTTTGCTGAGAGTTTTTCCAAATCGTTTAGGCATGCACCGTTCAATATCGATTATGATTATTTCAAACATCTTGTAAACACCTCTCAAGTTAATTTTAATAATATTCCTGTAAATTTAGATACTGTTTCTAAATTTCTGTCCGAGTTGAATGACGACTACTCCTCTGGACCAGACGGAATACCACCCATTGTCCTAAAAAAAATGAAAGGACTCCCTTGCAATACCTCTCCTTCACCTGTTCCACTTATCACTTTCCTTGGGTGCATTTCCCGAAGTTTGGAAGCGATCATTCATTACGCCAGTTTTTAAGAAGAGAGACAGAAGTGACATTAACGACTATAGACCTATAACTAAACTTTCAAGCATCCCAAAGCTTTTCAAACAAGTAATTTGTGACAGTTTAGTGTTCTACTGTCGCAATGTTATTTCTACAAAGCAACATGGCTTTGTGAAAAACAAATCGACAGCTACCAATCTTCTCTCCTTCCTCAATAAATGCTCTGCATCTATTGAGAATCGGAACGAAGTTGACTGCATATACACTGACTTTTCCAAGGCTTTTGATATGATTTCGAATGAAATAATAGTCTTGAAACTAAAAGCTATAAGCTTTTCTCCATTATTTATTGCCTGGGTTAAATCTTATCTTCACTTGTGTTCTTACCAAGTAAAATTCAGAAGAATATTATCTATCCCATTTACTTCTATGTATGGTGTTCCACAGGGAAGTCATCTGGGTCCTATCCTCTTCATCTTGGCGATAAATGATGTATGCGGATGATATGAAAATTTTTAACATAATAAAATCTTCAGATGATCGCCTTCTTCTCCAGGCTGACATCGAGAACTTTTTTGAATGTTGCAACAAGAACGGACTTAGTCTAAATGTTTCGAAATGTCAAGTTATGACGTTTTCGAAAAAGCGTTTGTGTGTCCGGTTTCCTTATTCAATTGGTGAATATACCCTTGTTTCGTGTTCAGAGTTTTAAGGACTTTGGTGTTCACTTCTGCCATGACCTTAATTTTTCGGAACATATAAATGCCATTATTCATAAATCCAATTGCATGTTAGGCTTTATAAAGAGATGGTCAAAGGAGTTTAATGATCCGCATGTTACCTTTTTCCTTTTTTATAGTTTTGTCCGACCATAACTGGAATATGCTTCACAGATATGGACACCATATCAACTCAATCAAATAAATCGTATTGAAGCAATACAACGAAGGTTAATCCGTTTTGCTCTTAAAGGCCTTCCATGGGAAGACCCTTTTATCTTGCCTCCTTACGAGCACCGCATAAAGCTCCTCAATATGGAAACCTTATCTCAAAGGCGGATAAACCAATACTTAATCTTTATATCAGAACGTAATCTCAGGACGTATTGATGCTCCTGACCTTCTTTTTTGTGTAACTTTTAAGTTTCGTGGAGGATCCTATAACTTCCGACACTTACATCTTTTGTGTAAGAGGTTAATACCTGCATGTCTCTTACTACTGTAAGGGATTAAGAGATTAACACCAGCGGCAACTCGCACCTACATATGTCTATGTACTTAGTTAGAATGTAAGTCATGTATAGGTTAAGTTAGTCTTAAGAAAGGCATTCAATAAAGCAAACTCAAAGTGATCACACAGTTCTTCTCATTATATTACATGGCGCTGCGGACAAATTAAAAAAAAAAAAAAAAACAAAAACAGAAAGCATAACCTACATAGTAAAAGACAAATAGAAAAAAAAAATAGTGGAAAAAATACAGCTGTACAAAAAGTTTCAAAAGTTAATGGCTACTGTTGAGGAGAACAAACCTGTAAAAGAAAACAAAACTGAAGCTGCCCACTGCAAGCCCCTTACAAGTCGAGGGAAACTTAGCGGACAACTGGAAGAAGTTTAAACGAAACTTTTAAATTTACAACATTGCAACAGGGATTGCCCAGTCTAGTGCTGAGTCACAAGTGGTAATTTTCAAGCTTTTGGTAGAAGAGTCTGGTGGGGAAATTTATAACGTCCTGGGTCTTACTGCGGCTGAAGAAAAATCGCTGGGGTCAATTCTAAAAAAATTTGATGACTACTGTATACCGAAAAAAATATCGTATTTGAGCGCTACATTTTCAACTCAAGAGTGCAGCGGCAAGGCGAGCCATTTGAACTTTTTCTGAAGGATTTACGACACCCAGTTCGGTCGTGCGACTATGGGGTGGCAGAGGAGTCAATTTTGAGAGATCGTATTGTGATGGGAATCTGGGACAAAAAACTGCAAGAGAAGCTGCTGGCTGATCGGGAATTAACTTTGAGCAAGGGAGTCGAAACATGTTAGCTGTTTGAAGTGAACAAAGAACAAACGAAAGCTATACAAGAGGGACCATCATCAGGTGATATGAGTAGATCCATAAACTTTGTAAAAAAAAAGAGGTACAATTAAAACGCATGCTAAAACGAATGATAATAACACAGTTAAATTTAAAAATACGAAATATTCTAAGAGTAATACTAATATTAATTTAATTAATTGCAATAAGTGCCTGACTCGTCATTCTATGCATAAATGTCCAGCTTATAATAAAATCTGTTATGTTTGTAAGAAATTAAATCATTTTGGTGCTGCGTGTAAGTACCGCAAATCGAAAAAAATAAGTGAGATTAGAGAAGTGGACAGTTATGCATCGGGTGATGATGGAGTTTATTAAATAAATATAAATAGAGTGGCGCAACAGCTCGAGGTGAACCAGGGCCAACTTCTCAACCACGTATGCTGTGTGCGCTATATTTTTTTCACATACAAGGGGACCTACAATTTTTTGCCGAATCCGAACGGCACTTTGAGAAGTTTTTCAAGACAAATGTTACTCTCGGAGGGTTTGTCAGACCCTCGCGGAGGTGGGAGCCGTGAAAAAGAACAAGTCTTTTTTTTTCAGGTGGCAGAGGCAGGATTCGAACCCAGACCTCCGGCGTCAGAGGCACACACACTAACCACTGCGCCACGGTACCCACGGAGGGAGTTTATTACTCTGATGTAATTGCTGCTGTTGGTGGGGGAGATAGTAAAGCGTGGTATGGTAACATAAAAATAGCGGATCAGAACATACAATTTAATGTTATGCCAATGAACCTGGTTCGGCAGATAAATAGACAGAGTGAGGTAAAGCAAACAAATGTGAGATTTAAGGCGTTTGGTGGATCTGATATCAAGGTGTTGGGAGCAATTAAATTGTTGTGTGAAGCGAATGGCAAAATGTTACCCTTTTATTGTAGTAAAAGAGGGAGAGGGCGGTAATTTCCCTGTTAGGAAGAGTAGCTTGTGAGGGTAAATGAAGTCGATTCAGGGAAAGACAACACCACGTGGAAAAAAATTAAGAGGTATGAAAGCGTTTTTAGTGGTGTGGGGAAATTTCCTGGTTAATATTCGCTGAAGATAAAAGATGGATTTATTCCCATAGCGAAGCCGGCTCGTAGAATAGCGCAAAATTTAATTCCACGTTTGAAAAAAGAGTTGAATCGTCTTGAGGACATGGGCATAATAAAAAAAGTAGAAGAACCAGCAGAATGGACATCCACCATTGTCATAGTGGAAAAACCAAATAAGGACATTCGTATATGTCTTGATCCTAAGGATCTAAATAGTGCTCTTGTGGTAGAACAGTTTACCATTCCAACTCTGGAAGAGTTGAGGCCTGAATTGTCCGGTGATAAGGTTGTGTTTTCAGTTCTGGACTTAAAGGATGGGTTTTTCCACATTGTTCTGGATCATTATTCCAGTTATTTGTGTACATTTTGTACAGTGCATGGTCTGTGGCGTTACTTGCGGCTTCCTTTTGAGCTAAGACCTGCTCCTATGGTTTTTCAGAGGTACACAACTAAAATATTTAGTCATATAAAAGGAGTGTTCATATACTTCGATGATTTGCTTATCTTTGCAAAGTCATACGAGGAACATGATGAGATAATGAAACAGGTGCTGGAAACTGCCCTCATAAATAACGTCAAGTTTAATAAGGATAAGTTACAGCACAGATTGAGTGAAGTAAAATATATGGAATTTATTTTGTCAAGCAAAGGACTGTCAGTTGATGAGACTAGAATTGAGTCAATACTTAAATTAAAAAATCCTGATTCAAAAGTAGGACCACAAAAAATTTTAGGCATGATTAACTATTTGCGGGAATTCCTTCCGAATTTGACGAAAGAGACTGAACCGCTTCGGGATCTATTAAGGAAGAATGTAGCATTCAATTGGCTTTTAAAACATTCAACTTGTATGGATAAAATTAAACACCTTTTAGTAAACGCTACGTCTCTACAAAACTTTGACCCACACAAAAATGTTTTTATTCAAACCGATGCTAGCTCGCATGCTCTGGGGGCATGTCTTTTACAAGACAAGAAGCCGGTTCCTTGGGCATCTAGAGGGCTTAATGTTACGGAAAAAAAATTATGGTCAAGTAGAGAAAGAACTGTTAGCTATTTTGTTCTCATGCAAAAAGTTTCATTTTTATATTTATGGGCGAGAGATTGTAGTTGAGACCGACCATAGACCTCTTGTGCCATTGTTTGCGAAAAGCATATGCAATATCCCGTCTATGAGACTGCAGCGCATGCGACTTAAGTTAGAGATCTATAATTTAAAGCTTGTCTATGTACCGGGTAAATACTTGCATCTAGCGGATGTAATGTCACGATATGCAGATGATAAATTTAGCTGGGAATATGGAATAAATCTAGAAGGATGTGTGCATGAGATCAATATGTCCCCAGTAAAACGAAGAAACTTTGAAAAAGCAACCTTGGAAGATTCTGATTAAAGGCTAATACTTAAATTCTATAGTGAGGGTTGGCCAAAAGTAAAGACACATTGTTCGCCTTGTGTGAAAAACCTCAATAAACTTAAAAATTATATTGTTTGTGAAAACAACCTAGTACTTTTAAGTGACAGAATAATAGTGCCTAAGATTTTGCAAAATGAAGTTCTGAAATGGTTGCATGTTTCACATTCAGGGAGTAAAAAAATGAAGAATAGGGCTCGTATGCTACTCTACTGGGTTTGTATCAACAATGATATAGACAATTTTGTTGCTAAACGCAAAACTTGCCAAAAATATGCGAGTGCTTCCCAAAAAGAGCCTCTATTGCATCATGCAACTCCTAAGTATCCATTTGAGAGACTATTTGCTGACATAGCAACGTATGGAAGTAGGGATTACTTGATAGTGGTTGATTCTTACTCTAAATGGATTGAGGTCTGTCGCTTAAAAAGCAAGTCGGCTTCAGAGGTTATATCGGTACTCAAACCAATATTTGCTTCCTTTGGTATCCCAAAAGATTTTGACTCTGACAATGTACCTTTCAATAGTTTTGAGTTCTTGAAGTTTTGCAATGAATATGAGTTCAACTTAGTTCTCTGTTCTCCAAATTACCCACAAACTAGAGCGTTTGCTGAGAAGGGAGTGCAGATTGCCAAATAATTGCTCAAGAAATGTTGTGATTGTGGCACAGATATAAACTAAGCTCTCCTAGAGTACAGAAATACTCCAGTGAAAGGTATGAACGCTTCTCCTTCACACATTTTGCATGCAACTAGACTGCAGTCTAGGGTGACCCGAACTCCTATGCCTGTGTCGGATAAGTTGCTTAAGCCAAAGTTGTTGAAAGAGTATCAGAGATGATAGAAGAACAAAATTTTAGAAACAAACAGTATTACGATAGGCACGCGAAACCAGGAAAAGAGTTAAAAGAGGGTGATAGAGTGCTTGTAAGGCAGGGAGGTCATTGGGTTGAAGGGAAAATAGTTGAAAAGTTAGAAACTCCTAGATCGTTTTTAGTGAGGCTTAACACAGGAGAAATATTTCGTAGAAGCACCAAACATTTGAAAAGTAACGAAAATGCCTACGACACTTTGCCTATTTTACCTGACCTTACCAGTGACAACAAGCGTAATAAAGAATCAAAATTATTTGTTCGTTCACCCCACCAATTAAGGCTTAGATCACGACTTCAGTCGACTAATGTTAAGAAACAAGATTGTGTTTAAAGTGAAATAGTGTGGAGTTAGTTTTATAAGAGGAGTTTATATCCTTATCAAACAAATGTTATGAATAATGAAGAATAACAAAGCTCCAGGCTACGACCTAATTACTGGGGAAATTTTGAAGGAGCTACCGAAAAGAGCGTTAGTCAAGCTTCTCTACATCATAAACGCATCAATGAGAATTTCATACGTTCCACGGCAATGGAAAGTCACAGAGGTAGTAATGGTTCCGAAACCAGGGAAATGCCCGAACGACAAAAAATCATATAGACCGATTTCGCTTCTGCCGATTATATCTAAAGTCTTCGAGAAACTTGTGCTCAAACGACTGCAACCAATAATTGAAGAAAGACGATTGATTCCGGATCACCAATTCGGCTTTAGGGTCAAACATTCAACAATTGACCAGGTCTATCGAATAACTAATGAAATTGAGAAAGCCTTAGAAGCGAAAATGATATGTTCTACCGCTTTTCTTGACGTATCCCAAGCCTTTGATAAAGTTTGGCACGAAGGCCTAAAATATAAGCTACGGAAAGTTTGCCGGAAAAAATGTATGAACTCTTAGAGTCTTGTCTTGACAACAGACTATTTCGAGTGAGATACGGGAGCGAATACTCAGAATTCAAAGAAATACAAGCCGGCGTTCCACAAGGTAGCGTCCTCGGTCCAACACTGTTTTTACTTTTTACAAGAGATGTACCTCAAGTAGAGACAACGACTGTAGCCACGTTCGCTGACGACACGGCTATCCTCGCTACGGATAAGACAGTCGAACTATCAACGGGAAAACTCCAACGCGCTTTGAATAAAATATGCGAATGGACAAAGGCCTGGCGAATCCTCCTAAATGAGACAAAATCAACGCATGTAAATTTTACTTACAAGAGGGTAATCAACTTACCTCTATTTATAAACTCGGTACAATCTCCGTACGCAAACGAGGCGAAATATTTAGGCATGGCCCTAGACGCAAAACTTAAGTGGAAGCCACACGTTAAAAAGAAACGCGATGAACTTGAAATCAAGCTACGAGAACTGAATTGGCTTATCGGACGTTATTCGAAACTAAGCGTATATAACAAACTACTATTGTATAAGCAAGTGCTAAAACCATCTTGGACGTACGGTATACAACTTTGGGGTTGTACCAAACCTAGCAACATATCTATTTTAGAAACTTTTCAGAATAAGACACTAAGAGCAATCATAAATGCTCCATGGCATATAAGAAATAGCGATTTACATCGAGATCTAGGCTTCGCAACCGTGACCGACGAAGTAAGAAACTTTGCTCGCAAACTTCACACTCGCCTTCACGGCCATTGTAACCACGAAATAATCCGAACAATGGATCAGACAAATCTTGCACGCCGACTACAACGAACAAGACCGTTGGATCTAGCGTCGTAAGAGGAAACCGCACATAATGACGGTATTGCAGGTGCTTTCGTTGGAAGGTAGCCTGCCAAACCCGATTACTATACAGAAGCTTGAACTACTTGTTAAGGAAAGTTGTAGTCTTACAAAGATTGGGAGGTTTTTAAGTGAGTAAGAATCTCACACTACTATGAGCACGCGCGTTCGATTCTCATAGTGCCTGAAGGTTTTAGTTCATGCACTATGATTAGTTCATAGTTCATGAAGGTTTTTACCTACCCACGGAAAAAAAAAAATGTTATGAATTATAGAATAGAATGAATTTATAAATAAAATGAATTAATAAAAAAAAAAAAAAAAAAAAAAAAAAAACAAAGTATAAGCTTTAGGCTTAAAAGACAGGTGGGAGGTGTAAGAGGTTGATACCTGCATGTCTCTTAGTACTGTAAGGGATTAAGAGATTAACACCAGCGGCAACTCTCACCTACATATGTCTATGTACTTAGTTAGAATGTAAGTCATGTATAGGTTAAGTTAGCTTTAAGAAAGGCATTCATTAAAGCAAACTCAAAGTGATCACACAGTTCTTCTCATTATATTACATTTTAAATGTCTCTAAGCATAGGACAAATTATGGGCAGCATGAGCCTATAACCCACATGATGAGTAGACTATATTTAGATAAATAGCATTTAGATAAAATAGCATTAAAAAATAAACTTAAATTAGGTGTTTGTATAACTTTGTGCTTCTCCTTTGTATAAATTTGTGCTTTTATTTATGTATTTGTATTTGTAAATAGTGTTGTAACTAACCACTAACATCAGCACTATATGATGAGCCTGTGTAAGCATATTTTTGCTTGGCAAAACTCTGCTTGTAGACCGAGCTTGCTAACATTAGCACACTACAACACAGATCTGATAGTGTCGTAAAGATCACTGTTAAGGATCTCCCTAATTTAACAGATTCTAACAGATTAATATAATAATTGGTTGATATAATTGGATTTATTACTTGGTTTCGCAACTGGATTGTGGTGGTTTTTCAAATCGCCAGTAATGTTTTGGAATTTATTGAACGACGCTTTTTTGTAAGCATATAGCAAAAGATCTTTGATCGAATCCTGTGACTCTTGGCCCACCCATGACATGGAAATTTGAGCAATGTTGTACTCCAAACATAATGACACGAATGAGCGTAAACGAATAAAAAATGTTGACTATACCTCACGAACACTTTGTTTTACATTAATTTAAAGATAGGAATGGCTTGAAGGACAACCTTGGATAAAGCCGTCTGCCGCGGTCTTAGCCACCTTGTTTTTGTCTGCCATTTTGAATATGGCTTTCTTATTGCATGCTTGTATTGTGCAAATAGTTTTTAGCCATGTACCTTTTTTTTGTAATTTGGCGCCCCTTTGCTTTCGTCATCGTCTGCCGGCAGTTTCGCCCCTGGAAAACTGCCTGCCAACATATTTTCGCCATTTTTAAGAATCAGTATAATATTTTCCTGTAGTTATTATGCAAGTACCTTATCACTTTTTTTTTTAGTAAAAGTCGACGACTTTGACCCCCCGCCCCGCCTTAAGCCCCGATGGAGAAGTGGCAGACGGGCATATTTATTCATCGCTCAATTTATTTATTATTTTAAGAAACGTTTCAATCGTGTACCTTCTGCTCACTTTTGTTTTGTTGCCAGCTCTCGGTCTAGTAACTGTTTTACAAACATTTTAATAACGACTGGCTCTATGATCATTTCAAACGCTGCCAGGCGAACAACGTCAGGAACCTTTATATTATATTGATGCTAACATTGAGTGACAACTCTTCTTGCATTTGAAAAACGAATAAAAACAGACCAACAGTATCAAAACACACAAGTGTAGCTACCAAACGAGCTACCGAATGCAAACTTTAGAAACAAAGAAAACAATGACCAAAGCATTTTATGAAAAATTATAATACTGCTGCAGTTTTTCGGTCTTCGATTCATTTCTCTCTCTTCAAAACTCAAGTCGGAGCATTTGATCAGTGAGAAGAAGGGGAGAAGAAGTGAGAAGAAGGGGAGTACTCAGGTACAACTACTGGTCCATTGTACTACCAGGCAGATAGGTACCTTACTTTAGAAAGATGAAAAAAAGCTTCAGTAATGAAATTATTTTATATTCGGCACTCACCACGCCAGCCACAAGGATCCTTCACCTGAAGTGAGCAAAGGCATCAGACAACTACAAAGGAAGTTTAACGTTGTATTGAGTCTCTCTCCATAGGCCGGACAAAATGCAGTTTGTCTCCAGCGAAACACATTTATGTAAGTGTTTAGCAAGAGTACAGCTTGCGCCCATCGCCACGCCAACCCAGTGCGGGATCGAGTCCTGAGAAAATTGACGAAAATTCTGAACCTTGCCGTTTATGATTTAAAAGTATCTAGCCAGCGAAAGCTGGGTTCAAGTAATAACTTGTAAGAGGTAAGTGGGTTGAGCATAACTAAGCGCGATTAGGTTGGCGAATATCTTCGTTTTTGAATACAGATGCAGATTCATATATATTTATAGGGTAGTGGAGTATAGTGTTCAATCTTTAGACTGAGACAGCACCAGACCTCTGAGAAAATACGATGGAATTCCTATACACCAGAAGTCAGATTCGATTGGTCATAGGCTTCCTTACAGGGCACTGTTTAGAAAGAAAATACCTGATGACCATGAGTATAGGGCAACACAACACATGCAGACTGTGCAGCGAAGACGCAGAAACAGCAGAACACATATTATGTGGCTGTAACTGTTTAATAATCAAACCTTTTTCTAGGTAAGTTCTTGAAGCAGCTGATATAGCTGCCATCACACGAAAAGAGCTAGCCGCCCTTATAACAAACTGAGTATATAATTGAAGGATATCACAATAGGCCCAGTTGTAACTGCAGTGATCTGGGTTTTATTATACCAGCTCCCCCCTACAATCTCAAATTCCTATACAACGTTGTCAACTTAATACTTTCTTTTACTTTATACTCTAGTTCTTTTTTAAGATCAATTTGTAATTTTATTACTCTTTAATAAATACAGTGTCAAAATGACATCATTTTAGTGCTTGGGCGGTTTTTTAGTGCTGTAATTTATTTTTAAGTCCTATATCGCTTCTGGCGATAATATCGAAGGTCTCTGAGAATCTTCTGCTGAAGTGATTACAACCAATAATTGCAGAAAGACGCTTGGTCCCGAATCATCAATTCGGCTTTAGAACTAATCATTCAACAATATATGTATCAAGTCTACAGAACAACGCATGAAATTGAAAAAGCCTTAGAAGGGAAAAAGATATGTTCTAGTGCTTTCCTCGACGTATCGCAGGCCTTCGACAAGGTCTGCAAGGACCACAAGGACGTAAAGTGTAAGCTACACCAAACCTTGCCAGAAGATATGTACAGAATATCGAAAAACTATCTTGAAAGCAGTGTCTTTCGTTTTGGGTGTGGTACTGAATGCTCGACTTTCAAGCAAATTCGAGAAAGCGTCCTAGGTCCGACCCTGTTTCTGCTCCTCATAAGAAACATACATCTAGATCACGAGACAGTTCTGGCCATGTTCGCTGATTTCACGGCCATCCGGGCAACAGAATATCGAAAAACTATCTTGAAAGCAGAGTTTTTCAGTTTGGGTGTGGTACTGAATACTCGACTTTCAAGCAAATTCGAGCTGGCTTACCCCAGGAAAGCGTGCTAGGTCCGACCCTGTTCCTGCTCCTCACAAGAAATATACATCTAGATCACGAGACAGTTCTGGCCATGTTCGCTGATGACACGGCCATTCGGGCAACAGGTGCATCAGTTGAGTCATCAACCAGAAGCCTCTAACGAGCTGTGGACAAAGGGAATGCTCATTTTACTATGGGGACCTGACCCAGAATGAACACGAACGAATTTGGTATCAAATATGAAAGGTGACGTTGAGCTTGTTATTTCAAGATGAAAATTTTTAAAATCGTCTATGGGAAAGTTGAGATTTTTAGGTTGAAGTTTCCGTGTGGAAGAGAAAGATTTCAGGTTTTTATCGATATAATGGTTCATAACGTGGCAAATAAACACCGTAGAAAAATAATATTGGTATTGAGATTTTGGGTTTTAACTCCTCGAAAATCAATATTTTAAAGCGTTCTTTGGCAGACCGATTCATTTAAAAAATCTGTAATAACATTTCCTTTTTTTAGCATTATAGTACAATTCTTATTTTAGGGTCAGTTGGGGACTTGGGGTAAATGGAAACATGGGGTAATTGGAAACGGCGGTTATTTGGGCCTTTTAAAATTAACCGTCGAGCATCAAGAACAAACAAAAAACTATTTTGAAACGACGCCATCCTGCTGCCGAACTTCTGCGGCAGTTGCTTTCAGTTATAAAGGAAAATTTCAGTCGAGAAAAGGCATCGCCTGAAAAATTGGTTAAACAGTTTATTGACAATTTTTTGACTTATGTTTAAAGTGTTATTGCAAAAAGGGTAAGTAATACTTCCATTTCATTTATCATCTTTAAGGTGCTTACAATTAGTTTTTTATAATTTGTCGCCTTAAATTAAAAGTTATTTTAGTGTTTCTTTTTTGTTAACATTAACCCCAGTTATTTTAACGTATGGGGGAAATGCAAACATGTTTTTGGGGTAAAAGCAAACACGTATTTTACCAGAAGCATTTCCAAATTATACATTTTACAGTACTCAGAATATGGTATAGTACATGTGGTGTACATGTGTTAATCGTAGTCTTATATTAATTATTTGTTTTTTTTATTTACTTAAAAACGCCCCCACGGGTGGGCGTGGCAAAAATTTATTCCTTTGAGTTGATAGCTTACGCACATATCTGAACATTCTATGGTGCAAGTTTTTTGGATTTAAAGCAAATATACAAAAAAAAACCGTTTATTACAATGCATATTATATATGACCACGCCTACAGGGGGGTGGTTTTTGCTTTGTTTTTTATTGTCATTAACAATACACTTAAGCGAGGATATCGCATATCAAATTTCAAGTAGGCGTGTCAGTGGGCGGATTTCGAAAATTGTACACTTGTACTGCTTCGTGACCTAGAAAGAACAGATATCAAGTTGCAAGCTCCTAGCTCAAAATGTAAGGCCTAAAAACTACCGACACACACACACACGGACGGACGGACATGACTTGTTCGACTTACAATTCGGGCTCGATCATATGCCCTTAAGGTGTTGGGGGTCTACGGTGATTATTTCTCTATGTTAAAAACTATGAATCAAACTTAATATACCTCCTATCCTATGGGATGGGGTATAAAAAAAATGACTATGGCTGTCTACGTATGGCAAACATAAGTCCTTGCGACGTTGAATTTTATTTACCTTACTTAAATGTTCGAAAAAAACTACATTAAAAAAAATATCTGCAATAAGACTAAAACAGGCCCAGCTGACCTATGACGTGTCGAAAATTTCTAAAGTGCTTCTTACGATAAAGTTTTTTTTTTGTAGTCGGAGTCGGATCTCAAGTTCGGGTTTCAGGATTAAAATCACCCAAAACCAATCGACCTTTGGCATCTTCTAATTTACACCCTCATTACACAAAAAGGACATCTCTGATATTTAATTTTAATATTAGGTATTTAAAACTTCATTAGATATGTCAAGATGCGCAAAAATTAAGCCATCACATTGATTCGAAGTGTGGACTCAATTTTCATATTAAACATAAATTAAGTGGTTTATTTTTGTTTAAAATTAATGATTGCTGACTACCTTGCCTACATGCATATATTCCCTCTATCGATGTTCTCATTTGCATTTAGAGAAAACAGCTAAAGGTATTGTTGTTTGGTTTCCATTATACTTTGCATATCAGTTATCGGAACAAGGAATCAGTCAGTCATCAGTTTAATTTAATGTAAGATAGAAAATACCTACCTTCTTACTCGTCTGTAGGCATTCCTGCGTACCAAGAAATTGACAATTGGAAATAAAATATACATAATAAATTCATAGGTTTGCATCTATATGTTTACATGCTGGTGTTGTTTCAGAGTTAAGTACATATATTGTTGTCCCCTATTGTATGTTGAAGTACCTACACAGGGTGTTTCCAAATTCTATGCCAATAATTAAGGAAATGATTCTTGGGTATGGTTTAAGAAAAAAAGTGGAAAAAAGCTTATATAGAGACTTTAGTCTACCTGCCGCGGATCGCATCCTTACGCAGCCTACCCTACGCATAACAAAAAAATGCCACGCCTACACAAAGCGGGCGGGATGAAAATTATAGCTTTTACTCGTAGCTAATTATAATTACCATCTTTCATAATTGAAAATAAATATTTTTAGAACTTTTTGGTCACTTATTTTAAAAGCACGACCCAGGGTATATTAAGTTAGATGTATAGTTTGTAACGCAGTGAAATAATCACCGTAAACCCCTAAGACCTTTTAGGGATATGAATGGGACCGACAGGAGAATCGATTAAGCCATGTCCGTCCGTATGTAAACAACTTTTAGGTCTTAAATTTCAAGGCCTAAAAGAGAGCTGAAATTTGGTGGGGTGGCTGGAACTTCAGTCCTTCAGATCAAGTTTGAAAATTAGCTGAATCCGCCCACAGATATCCGCTTACAGATACGCCCACTAGAGGCCTGTATGTGCTACCATCTCTAATTTTAAAAAAATACTTTTTCAAAATTTTAGCTATGTTACAACGGCACTAGCGCATTCATTTTTGGTATGTAACATTGCCTTGTAATTGTCTTTGAAGAAGCCACAAAATTCTAGCCTTTTCATTGACCACGCCCACTTTTTAAGGGATTTCAGCTAAAATGACTTGTTTTCAATAAATATATATGAAATTTGACAGGAAATTATGTGACAAAAGTTGTAGATGTTAGCATTTTCTAGCTTTTATGTATATATTGTATGTGTTATGTTAAAAAAAGTGATTTTTTAGTTTAAAAAGGCGGAGTTTTAGGCCGAAATGTATGCAACTACCTAGTATAAATCATTTAACAGTTTTATTTTTATGCAATAATTGCAGCTTATTGCAATTGCAGCTTTTGTACAGCTTTTTGAAACTCCGTACTGCCAAAAGAGCCGTGGTACTGCTTTTTCCTGCTTTCAGGGCTTCTTTTTAATTATTGCGGTATTAATTATTTAATAAAATTAGAAGTTTGTCAGAAATTGTTTTCTTCCAAAATATGCAGTGGACTCTTAAACTATGAGATTAAGACCTTTTATAGTGGCATTATAATCTTGACCATTATGTTGCCAAAATAGAACAAAACTAGATTACACTAGTTGAGATGTCCGATGGTTAGAGTCTGATAAAATAGCTACAACTATTCGTAAAAACTTTATGTAAGCAAGGAATGACTCGGAGACTTATGCTGAGACTTTGGGATCGCAAACTTTTTCGTTGATGCAATAAAGTTTTAACATACAGAAAAAAAATTATTAAAAAAACATTTTGCTCCCGTACTGCAGAGTACTGGAATTTTATTCTTGCAGTACTGCTTTTGTACTGCAAAACATGAAACGACAGCCCTGGTTGATATGATGATTATAATGAGTAATAAAAATATGAATATTGTTTTGCAACAACATTGTGTCAAATATCATTTGGCATAAAGTCATTTTGTGAATGTGTCATAAGAGCAAATTTTTTAATTTGGCATTATGACACTTTTCAAAGTAACACAATATGCGCAACTAGCCAACTAAAGTGTCATATTTATGCATACAAAAGTTAAATATGTATTTATGGGGGGCATGCTGACCCTCTGCAATCACCCTGCTATATATTTCTTTTGCCCTTCCTTGGGTCCTAATATTCGCCCTAGTGTCACTTTCAAAAGCGTAATTTTGCCAAACTAGGAGATTTGGCACAATGTCTTTTGGCACAATGCCGCGGAACCAATAGATTTTACACGAGCACTCTTTTTCTGTCCTTTTGGCATTCAAAAGAGAGTGACGATGACATTTCCACGAGCGAAAAAGAATTTCCCGTATAAAAGTCCCAATAGAAATCATATTTGTGACAAGTCCTCTATGCGCGGACAGTTTCAGTTTCCTTTTTCGATTCTCAAACTGTTACAAGGGTGTGTGAAAAGGGTTTAGTATGTCAAAAACAGGTGTGTGAACGATTTAAGAGGAAATTTATTTTAACTTTTTATTTATTTTAAATTTAAATTTTTTAGATTTAAATTTGTATGGTAAATCTCGAGATTTAAGGGAGTTAAGTTGAGAATTAATATCCATTGGAGACATAGTATTCGTGATTTTAGGAAACTTAAACATGAAGCCCATACTATGTCTCCACCGGCCATTCAACTGCAATCATCGGGAGAAACTTTAAAATGAATCGTGAAATGGCTCCACCGGTCAAACAAGGAATATTAATCTTTGCACGAGCAATTTTTGTACTGTAATTTTTGCTCTCAAAAGGATTTACGATGACATTTTCCAAGAGCGAAAACCTTTTTCCCTCGTAAAATGCCAATAGAAAAAGTATTTGTGACAAATCTGTCATACGTGGACGTTTCCCTTTTCGATTCTCAAATTACTGTAACAAAGGCGTGGGAAAACGGTTGAATTTGAATGTAGCATAAAAAAAATTTTCTGAGCGGATTTAAACTTGTATTGTAAATTTTTAGATTTAAGGGAGATTAGTGTCCAGGGGAGAAATTGTATCAGAATTATTTATGCAGCAGGCAGATGAAAAACGAATACTTGAAGGATTAAAACAGACGGCGAAAGTTTTGAGCAAAGTATTTTCAAGGATTGCTCAAGATTTTTTACTAACATTTAGGGCGGTATTCACGAAGCAATCTTAGGTCGATTTAAAGCAGCTCTTATTTTTAAATTTTTGCTTCGTATTCACCAAACGCTAATAGGTTGCTATCTATGATAAATTCGTACATGGGAAAAAATAGTTTCCGAACACTTTTTCGAATATAGCTATCTATTATCAAATGTAAAAAAAAGACCGTCAAGTATGAAGTCATACATGGAGCGGTCCGTCGGCTTTTTTTGAAGGCTTAGCGTACTTATTGCTTAAATTTGCATATTAAATGTTCCTTATTATATTTGCGACTTTGTTTTTGTTTTCTTTTAATGACGATTTCAGGCTTTATGAAATTTTTCCAGCGCATCTCGATAACTCATTTGTTTCTCTTAGATAATATTAATAGGATATTTCGAATTTAATTTTTAGAAGTTATATGCACAGGATCTGTGTATACGAGTTAAATGCTGTCATTGCAGTGCAGTAAGTAATGGGGATATTTTTGACTGTTTGCCCGATATTCGGGTTTAAAATTCTTAAAATAGATATTTTTACATTAATTTTACTCTAGGTACTATTAATTTTTTTTTTACAAGTCCACTGTACTTATTTTATCCGAATCTTAAGTTAAGGTACTTAAATTTTTATTGAAACGCAGGGTGACAAATAAATTTTTTTAATTTTTTTTTTGCAAAAAAAAAATTGAAAAAAATGACAAACGGGGTTTTCGTTTTCAAATTTTTTTTTATATATTTTGCTTTCTACTCCAGTGGTGTGTGCTTGTGTAAAATTAAATTGATAAGATAGAAATAACTTCGAAGTTATAGGCATTTTTTAGCACTACCATTTTAGTAAATCAACTTAAATGATTTTAAGCATATTTCGAAAACAACGCAATATTGTGATTGCAATATTGTGATTTTTCAAAACGGTATATGTTATCGTTCTCGAGATAGTGTGGGGGACACGCGGTTTTTTCACAAAACGTCAATTCAAAACCATTTCTTGAATACAGTTACACATGTATTTTTTTTATTGTCATATAATTTGCGCTAGTAACGGTTACTATTTTCTAATACTCAGAGCACAGGTTCTTTAGTTATCGGTTAAAAAACCGCGGTTCTTAATTTATTTTCACCGTATTAAAAAAACTATGTCAGAAACGTCATTTTTAAAGATCTTAAAAGTTTTAGAATTCCCTTTATACTTTTTATATATAAGCCAATGTTTTTATAATCGGTACCACCGTGTCCACAATGTTTTAAAAAATAATTTTTGAAATGTTTTTGAAGGTGTCGAGCTAAATCTCAGAATCTGTTATAACGGGTGATTTTTTAAGAGGTTGAAACTTTTTAAAAAAAAAAACACAAAAAATTCGAAAAAATTAATGAAATATTTATTTGAGTCGATAGTTTGAACCTTGCAATTTAATGTTTAAAGATAATTTCATGCAAATGTTGACCGCGGCTGCGTCTCAGGTAGCCCATCCGCTGAGTCCAATTTTGGCATACTCTTTCACACATATCGGCCGGTATCTCACGAATGAATGCATGGATGTTGGCTTCCAGTGCGTCAATCGAAGCGGGCTTGTCCCTATAGACATTAGCCTTGACATACCCCCACAAAAAATAATCTAATGGTGTCAAATCGCACGATCTAGGCGGCCAATTGACCGGCCCGAAACGTGAAATTAACTGTTCACCAAACTCGCCTCGCAACTGCGCCATTGTTTCGGGTGCTGTGTGGCATGTGGCACCGTCTTGTTGAAACCACATATCATGCAAGTCAAGAACTTCCATTTCGGGCAAAAAAAAGTTTGTTGTCATCGCTCGGTAGCGTTCACCATTGATAGTAACGCTGCCATTCGCATCAATAATGCCGCCGGCCCATAAACCGCACCAAACAGTGGCTTTTTCGGGATGCATTGGTAGCTGTTGCAATGCTTCTGGCTGATCTTCACTCCAAATGCGGCAATTTTGCTTATTTACGTACCCATTCAACCAAAAATAAGCCTCATCGCTGAACACAATTTTTCGATAAAAAAGCGGATCCTCGACCAGCTTTCCAAGAGCCCATTCACCAAAAATTCGGCGTTGTGGTAGGTCGGCTGGCTTTAGTTCTTGCACCAGCTGTATCTTAAAAGGCTTTTCGCACAAATCCTTCCGCAAAATTTTCCACGTAGTGCTGTAACAAAGGCCTAACTGCTGGGAACGGCGCCGAATCGACATTTCACGGTCTTCTGTCACACTAGCTGATACGGCCGCAATATTTTCTTCACAACGCACAGTACGTAAACGTGTTGGTGGTTTAATGTCCAATAAAGTAAATTTGGTGCGAAATTTGGTCACAATCTTCCGAATAGACTGCTCAGAAGGTCGAGAATGCCGACCATAAAATGGAAGCAGCGCGCGATGAACATTTCGAACCGAGCTCGAATTTTGATAGTAAAATTCAATAATTTGCAAGCGTTGTTCATTTGTAAGACGATCCATGGTTAAATTGCAAACCAAACTGAAGCTGTTTGACAGTGACACAAGGTACTAAACACACGTCACCAGCTAAAAAATCACCCGTTATATTCGAAAATTTCTATAGTTTTCCCGAAAATAACGAATAATTCTTTATGTGTGTGATTTTTTTCAAATTATTTGGCCGATGCTATATCGGAGATAATGGTGGGGACAAAACGTTTTTCACGTTTTTTTTTTTTTTTTGAAAATATGTTTAAACTACAGTTTGAAACCGGTAAACCAAAATTTGATTTAAGCCTTTGCTTAGTTTTTGCCTGCTTTATATGTAAGCCCAATATCGCCTTTTTAAATAAAGTGATGAAAAAAGTATGACTTTAAACATGTTGAAAATAGGTATCTATTTTTCATTCTTTATTTCTCAAAAACTTTGCAATATTTTGCAAAAATTTGATTTTATTCTGAAATCTTAGTGCATGCTTCAATTTTCTTCTTTCTGGCTGTAAAACTCTTTAAGATAAGGCCAAAACACTTTTTGTCGTTTTTGCCATCAGTATTCAAACTGTAATTATACCGTTATATAGATATAAAAAATCGCCCTTGTATGCGTTCTCATTTTTTTCATGGACTTTATAAGGGTACCAAATTTCACCTTTCTACGACTTACCGTTCAGAGGTTACAGGTGCAGAGGGACAACGTAGCGATGCCATATAAGGGGCCTTTTTCCATTTTTGGACGGACCGCTTAAAATGTGAACAGCTTTGACTGCTTCAGTTTGATCGAGAAATAAGTTGTAAATTTGCTAATATTATTATTATACTATATCTAAGAAAAGTTCAGTGCTTAAATTTCAGCGTTTTTTTCCTTTTTCACTTTTTTTTCCTTTTTTAATGGAGAAACAAAGATTAATATGTTATTATTTACACATTTATTTAAGTTACAAAGATTAATATGTTAATGATTAATAATTAAATATGTTGATCGTATTTCTTCTTGTTGAAAGCAAACGAAAGCATTAGACCCAAACCAAAAAAGCATTAACTGACCATTCTGTCCATTGTGGACACGTCAATGTATTAAGCTTTTTGACAGGTCCATCCACATTCACATTAACAATTCTGCTAGCCCGTAATATATTTTCCAATTTTCGAACACAATACCGATCTTAACCTAGTAGTGGGCTTAGCTACTCATAAGTTTTATAAGCGCTCATAAATGGACGCTAAAAACCGTTGGTGCATAGACTAATGAAGCTCATAGTTAAAGATTATTTGATGAATTCCGCCCTTGTTTTTTTTTGTTAACTTATCACTACTTACTAAATTTCCCTACAAGAGGGGAAACAGTTTAAGAACCACTAAGCGATTACCCTGTAAGCCCCGCGCTGTTTGGGTCCAGGACTGTTTGAAAAAGAGGGAAGATGATTCCGCGTGAACTACGGGACAAAGAGCCTGCATTGTCAAAAACTTTGTAAGGATGACACATGAGCAGCATTGCTGCTGTAGTTCAACTGGTGTTGACGTTACTTGGCGATAAGGGAAAGCTTCAGATAGCTGCAATATCTTATTCGGTTTCCGCAATCAACGATAAGCGGAATTATTCCCAAAGTGCTTGACGCAATCAACAAAGCTTTGGTTGATGGCTATCTTCAAGTTAGCGAAACAAACATTGGTTGCAGACGCCCACAACTCCTGATGCATGGGGACTGCAAAGCTATTGCAAAGTAGTATAATGATTTGTGGAACTACCTAAATTGCATTAGTGCGGTTGCAACCTCCTAATGCTGGAAGTGTATTCTAGATTTTTAAGGGCACACACAGCATTTTGTTAATGGGTATTGTTCAAATTGAAAGATTCTTCTTTAAAGAAAAAAAAATTATTTACCATGTATTATTTTGAAGTAATTAAATTATAATTTAATTAAATTAAATTAAATAAAGTAATTAAATTATTCCCTTTTTTATGAAAAAGATTCTGAATAGGAAAGTTTCCTAAACTAAAAAACGAATGCCCGGTTTTACAGTGCAAGCTTAAACTTCGTTTTCGACATTCAAAGTTTAAACTGACTTTCAAAATGAAAAAGTGTTTTCTAGTGCTAGTTAAAACCTAAACGAGGGGAATGAAGTTTTCTTCGAGAATACTGTGAACGTCACAAGTATCACGTTGCCTTGAGAATTTCAAATTAAATTTGCGAAGAATGTCTCATTAAAGTAAACTTTGGATGCAAATATCTCCGAAAGAGAATACCCGATCCGAAATCGGCTTGAAGTTTTAAGAACACCGTATTTGATCTTGATATTTTCCTCTTTTTCACCGATTCTTTAAACCAATTTGAAAAATAAATATGGGCTGAGAAATGACAATTGATGTTTAAAGTGGCACTGAGTTTAAGCTTTCGTGAAAGTTTAACTAATCCTAAGTTCAAACGTTCACAGTGAAACCGGGCATAAGTGAACTCCATTTACTTCCGAATATTCTTGAAGACTCGATTGAAAATAAAATTTATTTTACAGATTTGTTTTTGAGCCTTGCTGTCTTGATCGATATAATTTTTACAGGTATAAAACCTATGCTAAGTAGTCATGGACTTATTTATCTTATCGGGCGCAATGGTCTGAGCTCAGGCGGTGGTGTTTTTAACACTTGTAGTATTGGACGTGCCATGGACAGTGGATGTGTTGGACTACCGCTTCCGAACCCTTTACCAGGTCGAGAGCTTCCAGTACCATATGTTTTCGTAGCTGATTATGCGTTCGATTTGAGAACGCATCTTATGAAACCATATGCCAAGCGAAATCCCCACATTGTTGAACTGGTGCATAATTTGCCGTTTAGCAGAGCCGTTTTTGGTATTATGTCTGCGCGTTTTCGAGTCTTGCCTAGTCGATAGCATTAGATGTTCGCTATCTACGCTATCTTCATGATGTGTATTACACAACCATATTGAAGGTAACAGGCAAAGATATGCACCACTCCAATCATTTGTTCGCTATTCGAAAAAGGTGCATTGATAACAGGTCATTAGCAGCAAGACACTCCAAATTGAACGTTTTTACCTCTAGTACAGTCAATATCTACTTCGGTTCACGGTTAATGCAAAAACGATCTAAAATAAATTTGCGGGCTATTTTGTTAACGAGGCCGAATTGGACTGTTTCGTTGGACTCAATTGGTTCCAAGTTACTCAATTGTAGGCAGCTAAATGTAGCACTATATCTACCAGATTCAACCTCAGAACAAAACATAAATCCTTGTCAGTACCGGATACGAGGCACCTTTTATAGCGCTACAGTGTTCGTCGACATACTCCACTTCCAGTTATTGGTGTTTAAGTTTTACAGTGCGCTGAGAAGTTATCCCAGAAGTTACCCCATCCTATCCCACATTGTAAAATGCTGATGTTATTGTTCTTTTTTGACAGTTTATAAGTAGTGAAAACTTCGAAAATGTATGTAAAAATGCAATTTTTTGGCTAAAATTCAGTATTTTGTTAAAAATCGACCCCTAAAAGTGGGCCCGGCTAAAAACTTTGTATCAACGAAATCTGATAGAAAGTCTCATTTACCTAGCCTGCTATTTTTTTTGTTTCATGCTTTCCTAAATTAGGCTTAAGGCCAGTCAAACTTACGTTTTTCTGGAAAATTTTAGGTTTCTCTCCAATTCTGCGTCCAAATGTGGGCGTGGCCCAAAGTTTTGTATGAAAAAAATGTAGAACTAAGCGTTTTCTACATAAAATATTAAGCAAAATTTTTTCAAATATGAGCAAAAATATTGAGTAAACTGCATTTGAAAATTTACCCTTAAAATAGATTCCACGCCCACTGGAGGAGGTTTGCCAATATAATTTTTCGTTTTTGTGTCTTACATTCATTAGGAAATGCCGAATATCAGCCTTTTAGAACGTCTAACAGTTTTGAAAGTTCTGGATGTAGTTGCACATTTACACCGATTGTGGGCGTGTCTGTGGGCGGATTTGAAAAAATTTAACACTTGTACTGCTTCGGATGACAACAAGCTCATGCAAAAAGTTTCAGATCTCTAGCTCAAAATTGAAGCCCTAAAAACGTATGACACACAGACGGACGGACGGACATGGTTTATTCGATTCAGAATTCGGTCTCGATCATATGCCCTTAAGGTCTTGGGGGTCTACCATTATTATTTCACCCTGTTACAAACTATGTGACAAACTTAATATACCTCCTATCCTATGGGATGGGGTATAAAAAGTATTATAAAATTAGTTAGGGAAACAAGTTGGTTCGTGTTGGGCGGGTTAACATTAAAGCTTTAATGTTTAAGTGTATGTATTTTAAGTGTAATTATTAAGGGCAACTATTAAATTCCTATGTCGGCGTGATATCAATTTAGTGTGCAGTATGTGGCCTTGAAGTAATAAAATCCTATAAAAGAGTTAAATTATATGTATGTACATCGCTTTCGTCCCAAAACTCTATCATTGTACTTATACTACGCACGCCGAAGATATAAAGTATCATCAGCTGGGAGATGACTCCGCTCATCCGCTACGTAGTCGCCAAAGAAGCTGTGTCTATCGTCCTCACTGTTTAATTTCATCGCCGTCTCTATAATTTTTTTAAAGGCGAAATGTCCACCATAGGCAATGGTGGTTCCTCAACAGCAAATCGCTTTCTTCGGGTCTTCGAACTTGTAGCAAGAGCATCGTCGAGTGATCTATGGAATTTTCTATGGGTGCACTACATAATAATATATTGTCATTCACCAAAAAAAATGCGAATTAAGTCAGTTAAAAAGTTGGCTTAAGCAAATAAGTTCTACCAGGTTGAAATTTAAACTGGATTCTGTAGAATTTTTGATTTTACTGGCATCAAGGAAGTGCATCGCATCGAAAAAACGCCACTTTGCCTTCTCCAACTCGTCTGTTCCTTCGTCATATGTTTTTGTTTTTGCGCCGCTAAATTTACTTGGCACGTTGCCGGATGACCTTACCACTTTGCTTGACAATGGAGCCAATTGTCTTGATTGCCAATCTCCGCGGCCATATCCTTTCAAACCTGGTCCTTTGGGGTCCGATAGGTTTCACTCCTTATGTTGTAAAGCTCTGGTCGTAGCTCGACAGCAAATATAAGCTTGCGCGTTCGGTCGTCTTTCCAATCTCCCTGACCTTTTTTGTCTGTCTGCTTTCTGCATCTATCCTTTCTTTTTGTGGTGCCGTTGTTAGTTAGTCCTCTCTGAAACTTCTTCAACATAGCACTATTTAAAATATATTTTTTTTCTTTTTTTTCCCATTATCTCACAAAAACTTGAAAAATGCACACCGCTTGAATTTAAAAAATAATTTTTGCGAACGACAGAAGATAGTTTGCAAATTATTGCGATGCTTGCTGGAAAATTTTAAATTTCAAAATATAATTGTTTTTTCGTGGGTGGAAAAAACCTTCATAGGCACTACTAGGACCGGCCGCACGTGCTCTTATAAGATTCTTCCTCACTAAAAAAAACCTCCCGTTTTCCGTCAGACTACGACTAACTTACCTTAGCAAGTAGCAGTTCAGTATTAATCGGGTGTGGCAGGCTGTCTTCCAATGAAAATATCTACAACACCGTCAATTTATGCGGTTTCGTCTACATCCCACAGTCTCGTTCGTTGCAGTCTGAAAGTTTATTACTTCGTCAGTTAAAAAAAGGAATTGCATATGGTCGTATTGGGCATATATTACATACTGTTTGCCCTAAAGGTCATATTTATCAGTCAAAACGAACAAGGTCATACAGAAAAATATTGTCATAAGGGCTCATGAAATATTACGATTGATTCCTTCTCGTTAGGAATGTACATATGCTCGGTATTTGTATTTGGTGTAAGGAATAAGAAAAAAGTGAAGTAGAACCACTTCATCTACATTATAGGTAAGTTAATAGAGATTCCCACTTTTTTGTCTCGTAGACTTTCAAATTTGTTACCAGCAACATTTTTAACATATTCCCAAAATTCATCAGAATATGTTCATTCATCAGAAATACGTCGAGATAGGTAACGATGAATATTTACGTCTTGATTTCCAACCAATTCGGAGTGGTAAACCATCAGGTGAATAAACCATCAGGTGCATAAACCATCAGGTGGAGCCCCTCTGATAATAACAGCAATTCATGCAATAAAACCACAAACCCGTTACGCGAAGCTTAACAGCAAGAACAACAGCAAACCCATCATACGACACCAAGAGAAAAGCCGTGGTATAAAAAGAGAGACCGAAGAAATCAGTCGGGAATCGCCATCGTAATTCCCGTCAATAAGGCCGACCTATCCGAAATCTAAAACCTCTTTTATAACATTACCTAGTATTTAAAATTTTGTCAATAAGTTTATGAAATCATATTCGAATTTGATATAGTCGCGTTTCATTTTCCAACACCTGGGGGCTCAACCTAAGCGTGTAAAAGAGGGGATTGTATGTATATTCTTGCGACTAAATCCAGCTGAGCTTTAACCTGTTGTATTGCTGTCACTTGACACTTGATTGTGTTGTGAGTGTTCTTGAGATTGGCGGCTGTTGATTTTTTTTCTCGTTGCTGAACGAATTGTTAATCATGAAGGCTGCAATTAAAATACTTAGCGAAGCAAGTGATTTGAATGCCAAGGAATTGAGGGATTTGATGGAAAGCTACGGTCTGAATACGGAGGGTACGAAGAAAGCTCTTATCTCTCTCTAGACTAAGACAAGCTGATGCTAGAAGCAAAAAATCCGATGCCGACAGTGTGAGCGGTAATGGAGATGCAAAAAAACATTGATCACCAGGAGGAATCTTTATCCCTTGTCCATGGATGGGAGTAACGTGTCCATGGATCAAAGCTCAATAATTTGTTATTTGATCAAAAGTATACCATGTGACGAGATGCAGAAACTGGTCTTATATGAGGCTTCGAATTTCAAGGAATTCAAGGTTAAGCTGGAATGCTTCGAAAATATCGTGGAAAGTCGCAAAAAACCGGAACGTGTTTTCAACCACAGTCGAAACGGTGTGATAGAGCGAAAAGACGGTAAATCAGACGAGGCAAGGGACAATAAACCAAGCGGCAAGTGCTGGAAGTGTGGAGTTCGTGGACACTTTGCCGCAAAATGCAATGAAGGTAACTTTAATCAGGAGACCCGAAGGCCACTCGGTGGGGAGCAAAAAACCTACACCAGTGCTATTCACGGAAAAGACAACTTCCACAAAAATATAGAGCTGTGCGGCAAAAGCTTCGATGCACTAATCGACACAGGTAGTTCACTTAATATAATAACTATTCAAGTCTATATCGATGCAGGCAAACCAAGGTTACATGAAACGTGCAAAACGCTCGTCGGCCTCGGAGAAAAAGAAGTCGAAATTTTACGTTATTCCAGATCGTTCATCCCATGTTAAGGTCATAATTGGACAAGAATTACTGTCAAAAGCTGTCTTAGAAGTGAGGCCAGAAAACATCAGGATCACCGTATAATCAACAAGATAACCGAAGACATGTTGAACACCGACAGCGTGACACATGAGCTAATGAACATTTGCAGTGTTAAAAAGAACGAACTGGATGGCGAGTTAACCCAAATTAAAAGAACTGAAATAGAATCCATAGTACTAAATTACAAGCCCGAAGAAAATGTGAAAGCACCGATTGAGACCCGGATTATATTGACTGATGAAACACCAATTCATTCGAGGTCCAGGCGATTGGCACCAAAGGAGACTGCAGATCTCAAAAAACAGGTAAATGAATGGTTGTCGAAGGATATAATCGTACCAAGTTCTTAAGAGTTCGCTAGCCCAGTCGTTATGGTGAGGAAAAAGGATGGAAATATGCGTGTCTGCATAGACTACAGAATACTTATCAGCAAAACTATCAAAGATCCCTTTCCGATGGCGTTGATGGAGGAACGATTGGAAAATTTAACAAACGCATCAATCTTTTCGACGTAAGATTTACGCAATGGTTTTTTTCACGTGCCAGTTGCAGCCGCCTCAACAAAGTACACTGCTTTTGTGACACCATGGAGACAGTTTGAGTTTCTGGCTTGAAAAACGGCCCGCAAGTTTGCAACGCTTTATCGTGTTCATTTTTAAAGATCTTATAATGAAAAAACATATTATTCTGTACATGGATGATTTTATTATTCCGAGTACAACCAAATTGCGGGGGTTGGAGCGTTTGAAATTGGTTTTGGAGACAGTAGCGAAAAATGGGCTACAGATTAACTGGCAAAAGTGTAAATTCGTGAAGTTTCTGGGACACATAGTGGAAAACGGTAGTATGCAACCATCGCCAGGTAGTCTTAGCAGTTAAAAATTTTCCCGAACCATCTAACATAAAACAAGTGCAAGGTTTTCTAGGCCTTAGCGGGTTTTTTTTTAAAAATTTATACAAGGATACTCGCTAATAGCAAAACCTCTTTCAGATCTTCTTCAGAATGGAGCATATAAGTTTTAAGGCTTTCGCGGTTGTTAATTGACATGACAAGAAACTTTTCGGATTAACCGCGTCAATATATATTTTAATGAGTACAATACTAGAGTCACCCCGAACGTTTCGCTCAAGTTGCATTGAGCGTGGTTACCGGGAAACTGCTATGAAAGTGTTATCGCTGAGATCGGCTGCGTAGATTGTAGCGGTGCGTAGACGGTTCTGACACATCTTGTTGTTGTAGTTGGGATGAAGGTGGTTGAGTGCAAAGTGTACTAACTACGTCACCGGGTGTTTCTAGGACGATTGGGAGTGGGCGTGTGATGTTGATCACGGGGTCCCATGTACGCGAAAGTTTAAAGCTATCATCACGATTGAGGTTTTGGTGGCGTTTTATTTCAATCGCTTCGCGGACCAATTGAGGGATGTTATGATTTTCACGAGCTAAGATCTTGGCTTGATCAAAATGGATCCAGTGGTGTTCATCTGGATTATCCAAGATATGCTATTAATATCTATATATAGATCTATATACATATGCATATTGCATATTGCAGAAAAATCTATATATGCATATTGCAGATTTTTCCCGTTGTTTTTTAGTCACCGCACTGATGTGTTCTTTCAAAAGGGTTGCAATACTCCTTCTGGTTTGCCCTACACAATCTACGCAGCCGATCTCAGCGATAAGACTTTCAGAGCAGTTTCCCGGTGACCAAGCTCAATGCAACTTGAGCGAAACGTTTGGGGTGAGTCTAGTATTTTACTCATTAAAATATATATTAACGCGGTTAATCCGAAAAGTTTCTTGTCATGTCAGAATGGAGCATGTTTTCCTTTCGGTAAAGCTCAGAAACTGGCAGTGTTTAGGTTGAAGGCCGCGTTGTCATCTAACCCCGTCCTGCGAATATTTGATCCACAAGCCATCACGGAAGTGCATACCGATTCGAGCGTCGATGGTTTTGAAAGAATTCGACTATACTGTGGAGCACCGAAGTGGAACAAGGATGCGACATGTGGATGCGCTGTCGAGAAATCCTATCATGATGTCTGAAAACTTATCAAAGACCGTCAAGGAGCTGATGCTACGATTAATGCCATAAAGACTGTTTTACAGTCCCAGTCGGACTACAATGGGTATGTTCTCATAAACGAAGTTTTATATAAACAGGTCGCTGGCGAAAATCTTCTGGCCGTTAATGAAATCCTGCAAGCGGATATAATAAGGAAAATTCACGAGAATGGACACATAGGTTCCAAAAAGATGAAGGAAATTATTGTCCGCGAGTTTTTTTTATCAAAAATCTCCATGAAAAGGCAATTCGATTTGTTTAATTCATACTTTCTTGTATACTAGCAGAAAGGAAACGAGGCAAAAAGAAAGGCATTTTAAATCCCATTGCGAAAGGAGATGTCCCACTCTGCGTCTATCATATCGACCACCTAGGCCCTATGACAGCTACAAGCAAGCAGTACAAATAAGTTCAATCTATAATTGATGGCTTTTCCAAATTTGTAGGGCATTATGCGACGAAAACCACGAATGCTTGTGAGGTCCTCAACAAATTGAAAGTTCAACAAACTGTGTTTGGAAATCCTGAAACGAAAGTTTCGGATCGCGGACCAGCATTTACATACGTCAAAAGACTTCCAAGAATTCTGCGACACCGAAAATATCATACATCACCTCATTCCCACCGGAGTCCCTTGCTCAAATGGACAGATTGAACGAATACACCAAGTAGTTGTCTGAAGGAAATCCTGACCAGTGGTATAAGCACGTCGACAAGGTACAGCGCGTTTTGAACTCGGCTTATCAGCGCTCGATAAACTCCTCACCTTTTGATGTCCTCACAGGAGTAAAAATGCGGCAGAAAGAAGACCCGAGGCTTCTAGAAATACTCCAAAACGAAATGTTAGAGCAGTTCAAGGACGAGAGAGACGAACTGAGGGAAAAAGCAAAGGTCCGAATAAGTAAAATCCAAAACGAAATGAAAAAACTTACAATCTACGTCGGAATCGTAAAAAGGCGCAAATATATTCTTTAAACGATCTTGTTGCGATTAAACGAAGGACCAAGAAAGCAGAGTTGACAATTTCGTAAATCAAACGAGCAAAACTAACCTTTTCTTTAAAGGAAATTCCATTAAACTGTTCAAATTTTGCTATTGTCAAGCAACTGAATGCTTGTCTTCTCTGCACTTTTGAAATGTTTTTTTTTTTTTTTGAGACATTGAAATAGATCGTCAACATAATACGTCTTAGGACGTCGGTGGCTTTTCTGGAGGGCATTTTCGTGGTTATAAGCATGAACCTATCCCGTGATATCGCAGCCTTAATGGGCTGATTGCCCAAAGAGGAATGAGTAGATCAATAGTCTTTCAAGCAAGGTAATCTATTGTAGCACATCACAAACATGCATCCGATTATGACTTCTATTTGGCCAGCGTTTGTTCTCGTAATTTTTTACGCTTTTTTTTTGATTTTTCATATATTGCTAGCCTCTTATTTGTACGTTGTGCAATATACGGATCGCGGTAACAGCCTGTGGAAAATATCCATTATGGATAGGTTGCGATGTATGGATAGGTTGCCTGTGTACAAACGTAAGGATCACTCACCGTTTTTTTCGGGATAAAAGTGTCTGGGACTTGTGATGGTGACCATACGACGACTCCATAATCTGCTTGATTGTAAGGCTCAAGCTCGACTACTTCTTGAACATGATGGTCTGGTTCTTCTTCACTGGAGACATTGTCCGAGCTAGATGTTTCATAGTCTTCCGATGTTTTCTTTTCCGTATTATTGGGTCCATAGTCGTCATCGCTGCCAGAAGAAATATCTTCATCAATGTCATCGCTTAAACTAGCGTTTGCCAATTTTGCGATCTCCTTTTGATTCAGTGGAATAGACATTTTCTGAATAAAACAAAATTATTGAAAAAAGTAAAATTTGAAAAATATTTAAAATTGAAGCCAGTAGGGATGTTTGAAAACTTTGTGGTACTTAAAAGTACCAACCGTGACGACAGGGCTAAAACGAAACCTTGAAATGAATGGTGATCGAATAAGTGGTCTCAATTATGGATTTTAAAATAAATCGCACTAAATGAAACTTAAAATTAAAAAATTTAAGAAAATGAAGTATTGTTAACCAGTGACTACAGTGTGTACGCAGAAGTTATAGTCCGTAAAACGGAAAGTTGAATACCAGTCAAATGCTGATGTTATTGTTATTTTTTGACATTTTATAAGTATTGCAAACTTCGAAAAGGAGCGTGGTTCAACCGCCCCTAATTACAAACTATCAATTATAACACAAATGTTCCCAAGTTAAGCTTAGGCTAGGGACACACCGCGACAAAAAACAGCGCGATTTTCTGCAGCAAGCATACTCAAAACACGAATAATGATTTTCCGTGCGGCTCCTGCAAGTTTTAATGAAAATTTAATTTTCATAGTAAAAAAAAGAGTTTGAAAGCTTTTTGTGCTAAACAGTACACAAACAATAATTTTCTGTGCACTTCTTGTGAATTGTGGTGAAAATTGTAATTTTCGTCGTTGGAAAAAACAAAAATTTAATTTTTTGTCCTGCGGTTTGAAAGTGTTACAAAGCGGTAAATTGTCGCAAATCGTGTCTCGCGATTAATTGCCGCAGCCGCAGTCGTGTGTTTTCTACAATATAAACGCTTAAGCTTCTAGCCGGACTGTAATTAGTCGCGCGTTTTTCTGTCGCCGTGTGTCTCTGGCCTTAAATGTATGTAAAAATGCAATTGTACTCACCCTAAATGTGGGTGTGGCCAGATTTCGTTTAAAACTTTGTATGGACGAAATCGTTTTCCTAAATTAGGCTTAAGGCCAGTCGAAATTACGTTTTTGTGGAAAATTTTAGGTTTTTCTTCAATTCTGCTTTGAAATGTGGGCTTGGCCCAAAGTCTTGTATGAATAAAATGTAGGACTTTGCGTTTTCTACATAAAATACTAAGCAATTTTTCTTAAATATACTCAAAATACGCAAAAATATAATACGCAAAAATATTAAAATAGATACCACGCCCATTGGAGGAGGTTTACCAATTTAATTTTCTTTGTGTCTTACATTTGTTAGGAAACGCTAAATGCCAAATTTCAGCCTTTTAAGAACGTCTTACAGTTTTGAAAGCTCGGGATGTAGATGCATATTTAGACCGACTGTGGGCGTGTTTGTGCGCGGATTTGAAAAAATTTAACACTTGTTCTTGCACCTTCTTCGGATGACAAGGAGCTCATGCACAAAATTTCAGATCTCTAGCTCAAAATGTAAGCCATAAAAACGTATGACACACAGACAGACGTAAGGACGGACGGGCATGGCTTATCCGATTCAGAATTCGGTCTCGATCATATGCCCTTAAGTTCTTGGGGGTCTACCATTATTATTTCACCGACAGTTGGCCCACCCTTCCCTCTTTACAGCACTCGATTGGTTTGGGTTATAGTTTTCTTTGAGTTTCGGTGGTTGTCTAAGTAAACTATAACTTGTCGAATTTAAGTTTAAAAAAAGTGCACAAGGCTTACCCTTTCTCCATTACTCCCTACCCAGTCTCTTAATGTTTTTTTACCCCATCCCATAGGATAGGAGGCATATTAAGTTTGATTCATAGTTTGTAACATAGAGAAGTAATCACCGTAGACCCCCCAAGACCTTCGAGCATAAGATCGAGACCGCATTGTTAGTCGAATGAGCCGTGTCCGTCCGTCCGTGTGTCGGTAGTTTTAAGGCCCTAAATTTTGAGCTAGGAACTTGAAACTTAATATCTGTTCTTTCTAGGTCCCGAAGCATACAAGTGTAAAAATTTTTAAGATCCGTTCACTGACACGCCCACTTTACTTATTAGCATGAAAATTTAAAGTTGTCGCAGGAAGCTGAAATTTGGTACGCGTTATCGTCGCTTAAGTGTGTTGTGATTGAATTTAAAAAAAAGGCAAAAATGGCCCCTTTTTGGGCGTGGTCATATTTCATTTGCATTTTAATAAACAGTTTTTATTCGATATATTTTCTTTGAAACCAAGAAACTTGCGCTATAAAATGTTCAGATATGTGTGAAAGCTCTCAACTGAAATAAATAAATATTTGCCACGCCCACTTTTTAAGTATAAACGGGGCGTTTTTAAGTATAAAACAAATTTTTAATGCGAAAATACAATCAACACGTGTATAGCACTTCTGATAAAAAATATAAACAAAAAACGATGTAATTGAAAAGGGGTGGATGCCATGCCCCTTTTTAAGGGAAAAGATTTTTTAACTGAGAAATTCTAAATATAGTTGAAGTTAATAGAAACTGAAATTTAACAACCAAGATTTATGACACAACTCCGAGCTTGAATGTGGTCAATTGGGGTGGGGTATCCAACGATTCGCCTAAGCGGATTGTAACCCTCCCACTAGTTTTTAATGCCAACGAACGGTTTGCTAATTTGAACGTTCAAACGACCTTAATTTTCCTCGCAACTTGAAAGTACACTCTTGTTTTTAAAAACTTCTTGAACAATTTAAACTGCTCGATCTATAGAAGTTAAGCCGACCTATTTCGCTAATGTATAGTTAAGACTTTATATTTCATTACAATTCACTGAAATTTTTCAGTTTCGACACGCCTGAGTTTCAGGCGTGTCGAGGTTATTACATATACGCACTGTTGTATAGTTACTGGCTTTCATTACTATTTTTACAAAAAAAGTAGAAGTTGTATATTTTGCTACTCCTCTATACTTTTTATACCCTGTTTTAAGACTAGCAGAATTAGTTGAGCTTCAAATTTTGCATAAAATAGATACTCAAAAAGTTAGACCTAGTCTTTTTGAAAACGAAATCTTATCTTATCAATCTGAAGAAGGTACAAAGATTGGCTTGCTTAGGTATCACAAGGGCATTAAGATCCACACCTTAAACAGGTCTGGAAACAATGCTGCACCTCCAACCTCTGGCGTTTTTCACAAAAAATGTGGCGGCAAAGGCGGCAAATGAGAACAACCTCTGGAAGCCACAATGTCTAGACAAGACTGGTTAGAGACAAATGTAGAAATCAAAGGTATAGCTGTCTTCACTGATGCATCGAAAACAGAACTTGGAACAGGTTCAGGAGTCTTCTCGGAAACACTGCACATCAACCAGTCATATCGACTAAATGACTACTGCAGTGGTTTTCAAGCCGAGATTTATGCGGTGAAGAGAGCTGCGCAGACAGTTCAATCTATGGATCTTCAGACAACGGAAATCACCATATGTGTTGACCGTCAAGCAGCACTTAAAGCCCTGGACTCCAACCTCGTGTACCCCAAGTTCGTCAAGGACTGCCTCAGGGCATAAAGAAAAATAAGCCTTCACACAGTTCTTCTCTGCTGAGTTCCTGGACACGTTGGCGTAGCCAGAAATGAAATGGCGGACGAACTGGCCAGGCAAGGTTCTGATATGGACATAACGATGGCTGATCGACGGGTATATCCACCTATCAATGCAGCAAAAAGTTTAATAGATCAAGACACGATCAAACTAGCCGGTGAACGATGGCAATAGTCTAAGAATTTTAACATAACTCACTGCTTTTGGCCAGTGCTTGACCTAAAAATGACAACGACCCTTCTATCTCTCAGTAGAAACTTCATCAGAATACTCGTTGACGTAGTCACAGGTCACTGCACCATTTGTATCATGGCTGCACGACAAACGACTTCTGTAGAAGCTGTAGAGATGAAGAAGAAATAGAGTCTACAGAGCACCATCTCTGCCACTGTCTAGCTCTAAAAGAACAACGACTAACTTTCTTAGGAGTCAGGTTCTTTGATGGCCTGGATGATCTGGCAGGAATATTACTAATAGACCTAAAGAGATTTATTAAGAGGACAGGCTGGTTCATTTGATAGACATATGTACAACCATATTTGTTTATCCTACAAGGGTAATAACAATGGGTCAATTTTGGCCTCCGAACTTGCACCTAATGCAAACAACCCTTTCAACCTAACCTCACCTAACCTACTCAAAAAGTTAACGAAGAAGGCGATTCAGCTTGCGAAATTTAAAAACAATTTTTTCTTAACATTTTTCGCTTATGTTTAGAATTTCGCTTATGTGCAATTTGCATTTTGTTAACTGCTTTAATAACAAATTTAAGCGATTGGTGCAATGTTTTACTCAAAATGTTCACTATTATATTAGGTGGTCGGTGAACGACACAGTAGATTCCGTTTGCTGCTGGTTGAATGCTAAGGATTGCTTTAAGCCCACGATATGGCTCGAACTTGGGCGACATCGTCCAAGAGACCAATCGCCTTCCACCGAAATGATGTTTGCAATAAAATTCCGTTAAAAAATTACTGAGGACATACAATATTGATTCGTCCTTAGTGTCTGTCTCCAAACTTTTCGTGAATAGGATTTTCGTGAATAGTTTTTGGATTTCTTCGTACATTACTATCTTATTTGCATGCCAGCAAAACTGAAAAAATGGTTCTTTACTATCGAAAATAAATAAATATTGTGAGTGGAATCCCCGTTTATACAACCGGTGAACCCCCATTTTTTTTTTATAGCGCTTTTTTTATCCCCCATCTCATAGGATAGGAGGTATATTGAGTTTGTCACATAGTGTGTAACACAGTGAAATAATAATGGTAGAGCCCCAAGACGCATAGATCGAGACCGAATTCTGAATCGAATAAGCCATGTCCGTCCGTCTGTATGTCACATGTTTTTAGGCCTTAAATTTTACGCTAGAGTGCTAAAATTTCGTACGTAAACGTACGGTCCACGTCATGCGAAGCAGTACAAGTATAAAAATTTTTGAAATCCGCCCAAAAAACAAGCTCACAATCGGTCAAATGTGCAACTACCTCCAGAGATTTCAAAACTGTAAGACTTTTTAAAAGGCTGAAATTTGACATTTAGCATCTCCTCTCCTAATGAATATAAGACACAAAAAAGAAAAATTGAATTGGTAAGCCTCCTCCAGTGGGCGTGGAATCTATTTTAAGGTTATGTTTTCAAATGCAGTTTACTCAATATTTTTACTCCAAATTGCAAAAAATTTTGCTTAACATTTTGTGTAGAAAATGCTTAGTTCTACATTTTGTTCATTCAAGACTTTGGGCCACGCCCACATTCGTAAGGCAAAATTAAAAAAAAACCTAAAATATGACTACCTTTGAGCCTAATTTAGGAATGCAAGAAATAAAATAGTAGCAGGTTAGGTAAAGGAGACTTGATTTTAGATTTCTTTCATATAAAGTTATTAGCCACGCCCTTTTTAGGGGTCGATTTTTCAAAATATTGAATTTGAAACAAAAAGTTCCATTTTTACGTACATTTAAGCGTAATTGCGCCATCAGCATCTTACAATGTGGGATAGGATGGGGTATTCAAAGGTCCCTTTTACGGACTGTAACTTCTGCGTACACACTATAGCACTTACTCACCGGTTTTGTATGAATTTAGGTTACGCACTACAATTTCTTCACTACACAAAATGAATCCGTCAATTTCGTGCAGGATTAAAGGAAGAATCTCTAATAGCTTGCTTCAACATTTGCAAGCCATAAATCATAGCCAATTTTGATTCTCATGGAATTTAAAACTCCAACCCATGATTATGTTCACTTCACAACGATCATGAACAGATTTCTCTTGCAAAGAGCATATTCTGGACCGCACAGTTCTCGAAGTCAAATGCTACAACCTACAAGGTTTTCTTACTTTCTTACAGAAGCAAGATTTCGGAGTGTCGGAGACCTCCAAGAACAATTAAAATACATTCATGAAACGGTTATTGTTTATTTTTAATTTATTCTATTAAACTTAAATGGTATACAAGATACAACAATATTTTGTTTGATATTTTAACACAGTATTTGCACTTTATTTAAAGGACATAAAGGTATCTACATATATTTTTAATTTTTATACGTATTAAATATTCTTTTTAATAAAAAATAAATAAATACCGTTAGCTATTTTTACACCCTACCCAGGGTATATTATTCTCATTATTTCTAAATTTTTCCTATTTTTTACAATTTAATTAAAAGAAAGACAATAAACTATTGTTAAAATTACATATACATAATTTCATAATGGAAACCTATTAAGTGATAACCGCAAAATATTTTATTTAATTCCACATTACACAATTATTATTAAATTTCAATTTAATCAACTCTTTCGAAATTCCCTTTATATATGTATTTGTTTCAATAAATTCGACGAAAAATATGTCTGTACGTTAATATGTATGAGTGCATAGTGATGGAGTTGCTTATACACTACAATATTGATTTTTGTACAAAAATACAATGAAAGATTAAAAATTCAATGCGGGAGTGGAAAGTGTTTTGGCACATTGCATCATTAATTAAAAAATAAAAATGAGTAATAAACATTGATAAAAAAATAAATAAATAACTGGAAACCCTTTATATCTTAAGGCAGTCGCAAAAACGAGTCCACTAGCTCAAATCTGCCATATAAGTAAATGATTTGTACTATCTTCTCTCCCAGCTATTTCGCTTAAGGAATTTGCTCCTGAGTTTCGGAAATCTTCATAACCGTCACCGCCTGATATAATTAAGATATTACCGGTCTCTGACTTAGTTTTTGAGTGTTTTGAGGATCTGTGATGAACAAAGTCGTAGGAAATTAATAAAGAATCATTGTTATTTGGTCGTGAGCAAGGTTATACCTTCGGTTTTTGTAATCTGTGTTGGCACATTCATCGGTTGACTTGGAAGAACTGTTCGGCGTTGTTTCCACAAACGTAAGGAATCGAACGTGGCCAGTATGGCCGTGTGGAATACCAGTAGGCACAACGTTAGGTGATCCTTTTTCAAAACCTTGAGCAGGAATAGTTAGTAGTACACCAGCACTGGTACCAATCCAAATGAGATCTTTACACGAAAGCAGGGATGTTACACGTAAACAGGCGGCTTTGTGCTGTCGAATAATGTCATCACAGTTTGAAAGCATTTTGTTGACAGCCGGTGCAAGGTTAACCTCAGTAACTAGTTGGTGACTGTTAAAAAGTAAAAGAGAGTATGTCAGCGTATTTAAAATATCTTGTAAGTGATAGGTATTCATATTTCATCTACAATAACTGTAAGTTTCAACTCAAACAAGTTTCAATGCGCAATTCAACTTCCACACCGAGCTGGCAAATAATACTCGATGTTCGCGACGATTCCAATGTGGTGTACACTCGGCCTAATTGTGTACAGAACGACAAATACTGCACCGTTGCAGTCATCACGTTAAGTGTCAAATCGCTTTGACTTCGTTTTGTTGACTTTTTTTTATTTCGTAGCGTGATTTTGTTGGCGTTGGTTTTTTCTACTTTTTGATTAAAATGAAGTTTGGTAGCTTTGAGTTTGAGATATAAAGTAAGTTTTTATCGATTTCATACAATTTCAGTCGCTTTGCAAAAATTTCAGTCGCTTGAAAAATCGCGAATGAAAATTGAGTTGAAAAGTCACTTCACATATACAATCAAAGCTACACCCAGCCTACACCGTCAAATACGACGGTGGCGAAATTCCGAGTTCGGTGTCGACACCGATCTAATTCGGTGTTCAAAAGAACATTTACATGAGCACGATTCCGTTCAGGTGTACGAGAAAAGAACAGTTTGCTTTTTTTTTTAATCGTTTGCCGAGAGGATTAAATTTGTATGGTAAATAGCGTGCATTGTAGAGGATTTAATAAAGATTTATATTAATCCTGGGTTAGTGCCCGGTGGAGACACGGTATGACATAATATTTACCTACTGACTTACGTTATTATAAAAGAAACAATTATTATTGATAAGGGATCATTGTGGAAAGTTCTCGTAACCTCTGCGTAAAAAAAAATTATGCAAAATCTGACACTTCAATTACGAGGTGGGAAATATCCGTAGTTTATCAGATTTTTATGCGTTTAAGTGAATACCCTTTCCCTTATTGTGTTTTAATTTTGCTCTAACCAAAAAAGTATACTTACGTATTGGAATGAAAACATTTGATATGGGCTGAATTTTGAATTGATATCCATACATAACTACTAGCCACAGCCATATTTGTGATAGGTTTGGAATCCGATGATATTTGTATTTGATTAACAACCTGAAACAAAACAGTTGGATAATGTACGTTTAAGGTTAAATATTTATTTATATGTATAGAAAAATATCCGACTAAACGGTCAATGTGGTGGCTATTATTTCAATAGGCCACATATTCCATAGTATATTATAGAATATTCTATAGATAACAGTTTCTTAGAATCAATTTGTTTCTGCATTATCGATTTTAAAAGATTGATACTATTATTCCTTAATTAGGAGCCCGATGCCTCCAGTCTTCCAGTTCAGTCCTTCAGATCAAGTTTAAAAATTAGCTGCATTCGCCCACAAAGACGCCCATGTACGACCACCTCTAATTTAAAAAAATACTTTTTTCAAGGTTTAGATATGTTACAATGGTCGAAAACTGGAGCAATTCGGTAATAGGTGCAACTACCTAGCTAGTATAAACCATTCAACAGTTATATTATTATATCCCGTCCACTTTTTGGAGGTGTGGCAGTTTCCTTTTTTGGTAGGGTTATGTATTTTGCAATCCGTCGCAGATGGACTGAAGTTTTACATACGATTACTGTTGCACTTTCGCACTTGTTGGGACTGGAGTAGCACGACGCAAATCGAATTATTGGCCAACCGACTGGAAAAAAAAGCCTGACCTTGTGCCCCAAATACTTTACGCGAGTGTTATGATCTTTGCTCAGACCACTCAAGAGTAATCTTGAAGATGGGTGGAAGACTGGTGAAAACAGAAAGAGCTAATAGATTAGCTAGCAAAAACATGAATGTGCCATTGAGAACTCCTTTTGAGTTGGAAACCGCAGTTGATAAATTCATTGAAGCAATTCAAGTAAACAAAACTTCGTTCCAAAAGAACGAAGTTAGCACCGACGTCCATCAAGAAACATATAATCCACACGGCACCAATAAAAAAAGCTAACGGCGAATGGACAAGAGAAGACAAAGAGAAAGCGAATTTGTTTAAATTTGTTAAAACTTAAAAATAATAAAGCCCCAGGCTACATCCTGATCACTGGCGAAATATTGAAAGAACTACCGAAAAAGGCACTAGTCAAGATACTTTATACGGTAAACGGATCTCTTAGACTTCTATACGTTCCAAGGCAATGGAAAGTTGCTGAAGTCGTTAAGGTTCCAAAACCGGCTAAATGTGCAATTGACAAAAAATCTTATACCGTCAGATCGCTTTGGCCGATAATATCGAAAGTATTCGAAAAACTTCTGCTAAAGCGATTACAACCAATAATAGCAGAAAGACGTTTGATCCCGGATCATCAATTTGGTTTCAGACCTAACCATTCAAATATAGACCAAGTCTACAGAATAACGCATGAAACTGAAAAAGACTTAGAAGGGATAAAGATATGTATATTATTATATTCTATTTGATATATAAGTAACGGCAAAACTTGCCGGAAGACATGTTTAAAATACTGAAAAACTATCTCGAAAACAGACTCTTTCGTGTTAGGTGTGGTGCTGTATATTCGAGTTTCAAGGAAATTCGCCTGGCGTACCCCAGGGAAGCGTCCTCGGTTCCTTGGGGTACGTCCACCTTGTTTCTGCTCCACACCAGAGACATACCTCTAGATGACGAGACAGTTATGGCCACGTTTGTGGACGACACGGCCATCCTGGCAACAGGTGAATGAGTCGAGTCATCAACGAGAAGCCTCCAACGAGCATTGGACAGAATCTGTGTCTGGGCGAAGACTTGGCGGATCGCTAAGGAGAACAATACCGACCTAGCCAAAAGAGTCAAAACACAACGTCTACGATGGCTGGGTCATCTAGAGCGGATGGACACCAACGCCCCGGCCCGGAAAATCTTCGAATCCACACCGCAGGGACGGCGCGGTAGAGACCGGCCTGGTAGAGCACCGAGACTCAGGTGGCGCACGCAAGTGGAAGGGGACCTCAGCCAACTTCGCGTGCGAAACTGGAAACAGAGCTGGCTGGCGAAGCTTGTTGGCTGAGGCCCAGGTCCACCCCGGACTGTAGCGCCACCTTAAGTAAGTAAGTATGACGTGCGTTCCGGCAGTTTTCATAGTATCACTCATAAATATCGGCTACTTCGGTGTTATCTACCAGCTCTAGTGGGCATATTGGTATCTTTGAAAGATGTTGGAGTTTTAGCCTCCGTCCACCCTGGTATTCAAACACAAAAAAAAAAAGTTCATCCTATTAAATAAAGTGGGCAGATTTCAAAATTTTTTACACTTGTACTGCTTCGGGACCTGAAAAGAACAGAACAAGTTTCAAATTCCTAGCTCAAAATTTAAGGCCCGAAAACTACCGACAGACGGACGCACGGACTGCCATACCACATTCGACTTACAATTCGGGCTCGATAATATGCTCTTAAGGTCTTGGGAGTCTGCGGTGATTATTTCTCTATGTTACAAACTATGAATCAAACTTAATATACCTCCTGTCCTATGGGATGGGTATAAAAAAAGGTTTACATGCATGTGCTACGTCAGTAGCAGGCCCAACAGATTGAGACCTCGGAGAGAAGACTTGGGCAAAAATATCCTTTCATTCTTTTTAGTCACATGGATTAAATGGCATTTAACTAGCCCTACTACAAAAGAGGCAACACAAAGGGAAGTATAGTTTGTACATATTCCGGAGTTGGTGGAAAAGGCCAACACAAACGAATCAAAGTCCTGTAGAGAAAATACATAAAGCTGTGGATAGCTACATGAGATAATAAGTTCTAAACCATATTCATCATATCCAGCAATCTACCCGCTCTGTAGGGCTGATCTACCGAAATAACAGCTGACCGGAAGTTATTCAAAATGCTCGATTATGGCAGCTTAAGAGATATGTCTGCAATTCGCTTTTATACATAGGTAATATTAGAATCGGTCACTCATGCTCATGGCAGTGTGAAATTCGTATTTATTAAAAAAAAACCTCCCATTTTCCGTCAGGCAACGACTTAGTCTCCTCAACAAATAGTTCAAGCTTCTTAAGTTATCGCGTTTAGTAGGTCATCTTTGAGCGAAAAGACCTGCAATACCGCCATAATATGCGGTTGCGTCTTACGAAGCTAGTTTCAACGGTATTGTTCGTTTAAGTCGGCGCGCAAGATTTTTCTGGCCAGAGTTAAGATTGTCTCATGATTGCAATGTTCGCAAAGACGAGCACGAAGATTGTGATGAAAGTTGGAGTCTTCCTGTTGATGTTTCAACCGTGTCGTACCAGCGTTAATAGTCGTATTGCAACTTATCAACGTAGCTGAGTTTTTTTCCTGATCATGCCGTATGTATGTCTCACACAAGGTAAGGATTCAATGAGCACGCATGGTCGGTCCTAAAAAGTTCTGAAGGTGCTGAGGACAAGATCAGTGGAGACGCACACATAAGAGGAAATTATCAAGGTCAGCACAACAAGAGGCTGCCCTCAAGGGGGGTTATTGTCATCCCTATTGTGGAGCCCAGTTGCTGATGAATTACTTGATACATTAACTAACCTAGGCATCAACTGTCAGGCATATGCCGATGACATAGTACTGATTGCCAGGGCAAAGTTTGAAGGTACGCTCTGTGAAATTATTGAAAGGTGCTCTTTGGCAGTCAAGACAGTCCAAAAATGGTGCAACATAGCTGGTCTCAGTCTAAGCTCGGCCAAGACAACTATAGTACCATTCACCAGGAAAAGAAATATTCAAATGAAACCTAAAAGACCATCGGGCATGACACTGATATCAGTCAAAAAGGTTAAATATCTAGGGTTACTCCTAGACAGAAAACTCATCTGGAAAACACATATAGAAGAGATCTCCAAAAACGGCTACTCGTGCTCTTAGCCTTACGGGTAAGTTTTGGGGATGTTGGCCGAACATCATCAGATGGATGTACACTGCCATAGTGAGACCAATCACCAATGATCACCTATGGAACAGTAGCATGGGCAAAACGAAGCACTCCTAGCACAACGAGGGAATCAGCCCTATAGAATAGAGTTCAAAGACTGGCACGCCTCTGCGTCTGGAAAACCGGGGCTATGCGAACATGTCCCACCGCAGTCATGGAAATTTAACCGTAGAGTAGCCTATTAGAGTTAATCGTATTACACATCGTGGTTGAGGAAACGGCTAGAAAAACGATCTAGAGGATGGCTAAAGAGAGGATCGGGAAAGAGAGTTGCATTGGGTCGAGGCAATTTGACGCACTTCTTGGAAATCTTCCCATTCTAACTATTCCTTAGGATGACAGTTTGAGGAAATTGAGATTCGAGTAAAACTTTCTAGTGAAGCTCAGCACTAAAAAGTACTGGAGTAATAAATCCACCACATGTACACTGAGCAGCAGCACCATCAATTGGTATACAGATGCATCAAAAATTTATGACGGAACTGGTGCTGGAGTATTTGGGCCAAGAACCAAATACGCTGAATCCATGGACAAATATACAAGCATCTTCCAAACGGAAATATACGCTGCAGATAGATGTGTCCAATTCTGTCTACACATTAATTACAGGAATTGCAACATAGCAATAATGTCGGTCAGACAGCCAGGTGACTATCAAGGCGCTAAATGCCCACATATTCAAATCGAAACTTATATGGGGTTGCCTGCACAAACTTAATGATCTGGGCAGGGTCAATCAATTGACGCTCTATTGGGTACCTGGCCATGTTGGAATAGAAGGAAACGAAGCTGTGGACTCATTGGCAAGACAAGGAGCATCAGAGCACTTCATAGGACCTGAACCCACCCTGAACACACCCTTAGGAAAAACGGAGAACCGTGTTAAGACCTGGAAAAGCCTTCAAGGCCTGTGGCAAGCTAAACTACAACCAAAAGATTCAGAGCATGCATCGGCCCTAATAAACATAACTTACTGTTCCATTGTAAACTTAGGGAAAATTTAAGGAAAATTTGTGTAACGGAGGAACCCTTCTGCAGATTTTGCGGTGAGGTTAGTGAAACTCCGTAACACATTGTGCAATCCTGTGGGGCTCTGATACCAGATACCAGACAGAGAGATACCCACCTTAAGCCCAGCTCTCTCTCTTATTCTCTGATTCCTATTTCACGTCTACTGGACTAGAGAAAGTGCTCTAGGGTAAGTTGTTTCAGTCAAGTCCAAACATGAGCACAAGCCCCTTGATCGATATTGTAATTTAGTAATTTAGTGCGAGGGGAGCTCTTTTGAGGGAACAAACCTCTCCAAGGCTTAGTAGGGGGCACAATATACCAACAGGTCGGAGTGCAAAACCCAACTTTAAAAATAATAATAATGGTCTTGTCGCTCCTTGGTCGGTTAAGCCTATACACGAATACAAATTATTCGCAGGAATGTTTTCTACGTATTAACGTTAGCATATTTTCACGTAAAGAAAAATTTTATTCCATGTTTCTTACTTGCAAAGTTTTTGTATCCAAAACTTTTATGATTCCCTGAATCGAACACCACAGTCTCCCATGAACGTTTAAAAGTTTGTTAACAGGACTCGATACCGAACCTATCGAAATGCAAAGCGGTGAGCTTGTATTCCATCCCACTACAATGAAAACAAGAATTAGTATTTTAAAAACTTTTTCTTTGAACACCTTACCACTATCACGAAGGTACACACAAATGTCCCCATTGGCTAAGGAAACAAATACTCTATTGTCTAGGTACCTTTAAAGAGAATAAGCGCATAGTTTAAGGTGAGTCACATTCAATGTTTTCATTTAAGATTTCGGTACTTACAGGATGGAATAAACAGCGGAAGCATGTTGAATTTTGATTTTATTTTTCTTTATTCGAATTGTATCAGTGCAGTTATATACATGTATGTAACCATCTTCAGTTCCTAGCCACATAGTGGACTGATTACCGTCGGACTCATCGGGATTAGAATCCTGAAAAGTTTTAAAGCAAAGTCGTAAATCGTTTTTATTCGCCTGGCCATATACGAGCAACGAAACTGTTTTTGGTTCTTATCAGACCCAATGTTATCTTAACTGTCGCTCGTGAACATAGACCCTTAAGGCTTCCTTACACGAGCGACGAGCGAGTCGACGGTTGAGATAATATTGGGTCGTATGGGAGTGACAGCTGTCGCTCGGGTAAGGCCTCTCACTAGACTCAATGTTCCAAAAACCTGTTTCGTCGCTCATGTAAGGCTAGGCTTAAGATTGAGATTTAACATTTACCTGATTCTGATGATGATGTGTTGCTGCTGATCCTGCAACAGAAACGGGCGACGGACTTGGTATCCGATCTCTGTGTGAAGAGTTCTCTGGTTCGGAATCATCACTAGAACTATTCGAATCTAATTGAATATCACTGCTTGCTACATTAGTATTGGGTTTCTTTTTCTCGCTTTGGCTAGCAAGAAAGCTTGGTGAGCTACTTTTTCGAAACTCTCGCACGGTAGTCTCCTCATTTAAAGACGATCGTTGCCCCTTGTTCTCACTACAATCATAATATGGTTTTAACGAAATCGAATGCTGTTTAGAAGTACAAACCTTTCACTGCAAGCCGGAACCGAAGCAAGACAAAGTATGCGGGCATTGCATACCCCATTGCAACTGGTCACATTTGGCTCTGGAGATAAACTCATAACACAAACCTGCCCAACGTAACCGTCACTGTTGCACACCCAAACATCTTTTTGCTCGCTCAAAGTAGGCGCTGCGCAAGTGAATTGTAGTCCAGCCCTTGTCTTGACTATTGGAATTGAGGTCATAAATTCTGGAATGGGGTGTCGCTCTAATGTCGCAGCTAAACATGCAAAGAATTTCAATTACAAAATTCAATTGAAGAGAAGATTTGTAAAAATGTAGCCTCACCCAGCTTTTGCTTCGCTTCAATAAACGCTTCTTCCCACTGCGAACGTTTTTCAGCTTTACTAAATATTATCGATAGTTTCTGGCTTCCGTTCCTGGATATTGAAATATCGTTATGTATTTGAAACTTTACTTTACTACTTTAAAAGCTTACGGTGAGTTGACCGTCAGTTCCAGCATATTGAGCTGTGCATCATTTGATTGGCGTTCAGATAACTGTCGTTGAACGTCCCTGTGCAAATCTCGAATAACATCTTCTAAGATTTGATGCGGGTACTTAATAGTAGCCGTAACTTCAGCGATTTGTTGAAGCTTATTACAGTCATCTGCTAGCTGTTCAATTTCATTCATAATTTTCCGAAGGCTATCATCTTTTGCTAGAAAAAAAAAAATCCTTTCACAAATTCGTACAAATATGCTAGATGGATAATCTGAAAAAGCTAAAGAACTCTTTCTGTAAGGACATGTAACAAATCAACACTAGGCACAGAGATTTACATAAAATTCTACACAGGCTGCAATATGTGGACCGGCGAAATCACCATAATAAACCGAACTTCGTAGTCTGTCTTGATACCCTTGCTACTAAAAGACGCATCTGCATCTTTAATGGTTTGGAAGGTAAATGGGAACCTAAACAAGACTAAATCGTAACTAAATCAGGAACGAACACCAAGCCTTGTTGCATGCTTGTCTACTAGGCAGTGTTAGGCTGTAATGACATCGATTGTTGCGCTAATGAGTGATCCAATCAAACGCTTGTAGCCTTTAAGATTCATCCTTGGTCAAATCTGTTTCAAGTATTGCTACCTGTCCATCTAAGGTTGGTTCTATTCCCAATAAGTTATTTTTTAAGCATTACAAATTTTGGAGGTGCACAGCGACTTTAGCCATAGCATAATTTATATTATGAAGGGCATCAATGTCAGGTTGGGCCTTAAGCAAATCAGTTGTAGGAGACTGGAATTCCAAATCGATACCCACCACCTTTTCATCGATTTAAAGGCTGCGTATGACAGCATCTATAGAGACGAGTTATATAGCGCTATGTCTAACTTTGGCATCCCTGCCAAACTCGTCAGTCTTAGCAGGAAGACGATGGAAGACTCACGCTAGTCCGTCAAGGCCGGCAAAGACTTCACCGACCCTTTTGATATCAAAAAATGATTTAAAAAAGGCGACGCGCTGTCATGTAACTTGCCAATACCAGAGGAACAATCTTTCAAAAGTCCATTCAAGTACTCGCATATGCAGACGACATTGACATAATTGGAAGAACAAAGCGTGATGTCAGTGCATCTTTTGTGAGTATCGGGACGAAAGCCGTGAAAATATGGCCTTAGCAGTCAACGAGGGCAAAAGCAATTACAAGTATATGCTGCCATTAAGAAAAGATACCCAACACCGACGTCTTGGACAAAACATCAGCATCGACAGCTTCAACTTTGAGGGACTTTGTCTACCTGGGCTCCGCTTTAAATTCAAACAATGACACCAGCGTTGAAATTTAACGAAAAATAACTCTTGCTCATTGCTGTTTCTTTGGGCTAAGAAGGTAATTGAGTAGCAAGGTCCTTTCTCGATCAACTAAAGTGTCCATTTATAGGACCGTCATAATCCCAATCCTGCTTTACGGTGCAGAAGCATGCACCCCGTCAAAGGCGGATGAAAACGATATAGGCTGCTTCGAGGGGAAAATTCTTCGGACGATTTATGCGTCTGCACAGACAGAAAGTGGAGGAGGAGATGAAACATCGAATTGTACGGACTGTGCAGCGACAGCGACCTAGACAGAAGAGTCAAAATTACGATGGCTGGATCATGTAGAGCGGATGGGCATCAAGGCCCGGCTCGAAAAATCTTCCAATCCAGCACCGAGACTCAGGTGCCACACACAAGTGAAAGGGGACCTAAGCCAACTTCGCGCGCAAAACTGGCGAAACTTGTTGTCTGATTCCCAGGTCCACCCGGACTGTAGCGCCACCTTCAGTAAGTAAGTAATTAAATAAAAAAAGTACCCCATGCTTTCCTGCTGGACTAATAAACCCAGAAAATAACAAAAACAAAAGCCGTGGATGGAGATTGGCATTGGAGAAGCCACCTAACTTTGCTCCGTCTAAATCTAAAACGTAAGAAGCATCATAATGACGTGAGAGTTAGATTAGGCTTAAGGTGGCTGTTGCTGATCAGCAAGGACAACCTTCGGCCAAAGGAGATCTAGTTTGAAGTGTTCCTCTTTTTGTTAAAACCAGAATACCAGTTCGTGAGTCAATGTGATGTCTTTTCACTTTTAGCGAGTATAAAAGGCAATCAATTTGGGTATTGCCTTTGGTAAGCGTTGTAAGGGGCCAGACAGTTACACAAAAGATGAACCTTGGTAGTTTCTTCCTCTTCCTCATTTTACAGCTTTTGCAGAAGTCGCTGAAGAGAGTATCAAGTCTTCTTGCCTCCTTCCCTACCAGACAGGGATACCATTCCAGTCTTTAAGGATTACTAAAGAAAATAAGTCGCTTTAATTTCCCGGAATTGAGCTTTGTATTGCTTTAACAACTTGGATCGTATCGTTGACGAATCTAGCGTATGCTGTCCTAAATCTTTTCATTGACTGTCGTTACTAACAAAAAAATAAAAGCACTGCAGTCTACTGAGCTTATTAAAAGCCAGGCCTCAGCCTCTCGAAAAGGTGTAATTTCTGCTGCAAATGCAATGCAGTGTTCCGGCAGTTAGTTGGAGATGCATATAGGTCAAGTGCAATAGAATATGCATATATGGTCCTGCAACCGCAATATATGGTCCTGCAACCGTACCAAATTATGTTTAAGATCTGTCTGTCAAGACATCACCATAAGACAAGACGCATGACAAATTAGTTTGAACTCAATTCGGGCGCACTACCCTGATGCTCAATCCTACAGGCCGCAACCAGAACGACTGGCTGGATGCTGGAATCATATCAGAACAATGGATAGATTCGCATTCCGCTGGCTGTGAATATGCCTGAAGGAGTTTTCCATTCACTGCTCGCGAATTCTATTTATAGCCAACGATTTCGAACGCAGGTGAGGTACCTTGGCGTAGTGTGTGTGCTTACTACGCCAGAGGTCTGAGTTCGATTCCTACCATCGTAATATCCGCAGTTCATACTATGTCTGTATCTCCCAAATGAGAACCAAACTACACTATAAGTTTTCGCTCCTTAGCTCAATTTTATAGACCTTAAACCTTCACACATACGGACAGAAGTATAGGCGGACGGACGGACATTGCTAAATCAATTCGTCTGTCGGCCTCGAACATGCATAAGCCTTAAAAGATTAAGAGGCTACAGCGGTGATTATTATTTTCCATGTTTCCACCGGCAATATTACGAGTATTAACGAGAGAGGATTAATAATAAATCCATAAGTGGTTCCACCAGACAATTAAAGGATTAATTTGACATAAGCACGATTTTTTTTTTGTCATTTTGGCACTCAAAAGAGAATGTCGATGTCAGTTTCCTGTAGTGAAAAAAGATTTTCGTTGTAATGTGCGTTTCGTTTGGAGTCAAAAAAAATTTGAAGTCGGTATGGGTATGTCAAAACTGACAGATCTAAATTTGAAAACGTTTCTTTGGTGGCAAAAATGAGGGGAAATTAAGGGGAAAACTGACATTTCTCGAATCTGAAATCGCAGAATAAAATCTCGATTTTTAGCAAGATACATTTTCAGATTTACCAATACCAACAGACTGTGTTGACAGTTCGCTTGTTTACTTCGTGTTAATTTGGAATGGGTTGGTCTTTCTGCAGAAATAATTTTGTTTTGTTTTATAAAATGTTTGAATTGAATTGACTAGTGCAAAAACTTTAATTTCAACAATTTTTTCCATCAATACTTAAACGGAGCCAATGTAACTTTGCTTTGAAAAAAATAATTTGCCAATTAGAATAAAGGTTTTTAATGGGTAATATTCGTATAACCCTGCATTTTTACAAAAATAAAATCTCGAATTATCGCTAATTTGAGCAAAATGAGTGCAATCCAGAAGCACTTTCAATTCCTAAGCAGAATAAAGCTTGAATTTTCGCTAGAGTAAAAAGTGTATTTCAAGTTAGGTTGGTATGGTATATAGACATCTTCAGTGAATTTTTTGAAACCTTGAATGTTTTGAACCTCTTTTTCATCTTGAAAATGAATTTCAAGACATTCAGCTCTTTTCTCGTAAATATATTACATTGAGCAAAAAAAAAAATATTTGTCATAGTTTCGTAGTAAAACGGCAGCAACTTTAATTAAAGCATAAGAAGTTCTTTATCGAAACGCCTACGAAGTACTATTTTAAACGTTCGTTAACAGAGTATTTCGGCGTAGTATGATTTCAGTACCTTAGATATTTTTGGCGAATGTAAATCAAAGTAAAAATGAAACACCATTTCGCATCGAAGTGTCTCTTTTTGTTGCGCTAACTTATGCGTAACGATTTATTTACGCTAACGCCGCATTGTCATTGTTTTTGTTTTCAAAACAGTCACTTATGGTTATTGTTGCATAGTGCCGTCAACATTTTGCTGAAATAAACACATTATGGTTAAGTAAATAACCATTTTACCTTGAAGAAAACATAGTTTTTACAAAACATTGTACTTTTACTCCGATTGTACTTTTTTGCTTAACGTGACCCAGTACAATTGTATTGGCCTTCCCACCCTTCAAACAAAACTAAGTTATGGCAGGTCTCATCTATTCCCACCTATACTATCACAAAAAATCTCAATTTAATTTTTTGTTTGATTCAACCACGAAAAAATAAAACTTGGTTTTTAATTTACCCGATACCAAAAAAAAACCACATAAATATCCCAATATTCCAAATCGTAATTCTGACAGATCTGTCAAAATTGGTTTCAATGTACTTTTCAATTCTTAAACTGTTAAAAAAGTTGTTAAAAAAAATCTTAAACTGTTAAAAAAGGGTTGAAAGTTGTTTGTGAAAAGGATGAATGATTTATTTTTAATCGCTTGCCGAGATGATTTAAATTGTATGGTAAATCGCGTAATTTGTGGTGGATTTAGTGAAGACTTATATTAATCGCGGATCAGTGCCTGGTGGAAACATGGTATTACACTGTATTACAAACTATGCATTAAAATGAAAATACCCTGGATAGGGTGCCTATACCTATTAACTTAATTGAGACGAAAGAGACTTAGCATGGAGAAACAAGTCTGTTGTGGATGATATACCGCTCCATGTGGAATGTGAACAAAAACTGGAACGTTAAAGAAACAGCCGCAGGAAAAACAAAACTTTTCCAAAATTTAAAGAGCTACATATCTTGCAGTTTTAAAAAATATATCCTTGGTTGCTTTTTTATATTTTCCCCAGGATTTTTTTAGAAAGTGGTAAAAACTAGCTTTCGCCATGTCGTAAGATTGCTAGTTATGACTGCACCTTAACAACCTATGTATATAGAGGTTACTACTTAAAGCACTATTAGATTTAGATATTAATAGAAAAGGAAGGTGAAAACCTCACTTATCTAAAAATTATATACTCACATTTAATTATCTCTAAATTATCTAGTGACACCTTGGTCAGAAACTTATATTTGTTGGTATCTAAAGTTGATGCAACACTTCCAGGACATGAAGTACTGTAAAAATAAATTTTTTATAGAGGAGAAGAATGATAGTAAAAACTTACGTATTGGGTTTTCTGATTGTGCCGCTCCTTCTCTTAATGCTAGTAATCACAAGTAAATCATTAAATAGGAAAAATCCTCTCTCTTTTCGAGCGCCTTGCCCCGACGGCATTGACACCAGATCAAAAATCAAAAACTGTCGATCAGGAGCAATGAGTTCAGTTACGCCCTCAATGATACCCTCCAACTCTCGTAAGGTTGCTTCCCTTTGACCATTCTCTAGAATTTCTCTCTCCTTGCAGTTTATGTGGACTAAAATATCATGAACCAATTTAAGAACTTCCTGTAGATGCTTCTGATCGGGATGATCTGAATCAGTGTGCTTTATCAGCCTTGTAAACAGCATTTCGTAACTAAAAAAAATATTGAATTTCTATAAGCTCTTGATATATATTTTTTGAAAATTATATTGACGAACTTAGGGAACTTTTGAACCGGTTTAATGAGCAAATTATCTAAGGTAAGTTTTCCTTTGTGTTCGCGGGCGGTGGTTTCCAAAAACCTTGCAAATGAAGGTCTTGATTGTTTGGTGGTTCGAATGGCATTTTTCGCTCTGTTGCAATTATTAACAAATGATGTGTAAACTTCCAATACTTCGGTCTTTGAGAACTGAAATATATCAGATGCATGCATTTTGATTGTGGATTAAAGTTATTTACTGTAACTTACTGTTTCTATAAAAGCATCACCGACTTTTTGTTGCGCTTCCCAGGCATCTAGGCGAGCCTTCAACTCACTTAAAAACTTTTCATGAATTGCTAAAATATCAGGAACCATGAAGAAAATCTCATCAACGGTCCGTGAATCGATCATTCCAGCATTTTCAGGCATTTTAAGTACTTTGAAATACTTAAGCACAACCGTTTGAAGGGATTCAACATATGATTGTTCATTGCGAAATATCTCTTGAACGACGTGAGTTCGGGTATCCTGAAAAAAAAACATTTCATCAATTAATTGAGGCATCATAATATATTGATATTTAAACAAACAGCTTCAGTGCAAGAATTCATCTTTTATAGGGTGTTTCCACCGCACATAGAACAGAGATTAACGTAGAAAAATCAAAAGTTAGTCCCAAAGTTTTTCCACCGAAAAAGAGGAGATTAACTTGACGTTTTTGACATTTTTTTGTTTTGGGGCGTTGGTGTCCATCCGCTTTGGATGACCCAGCCATGGTAGCCTGTATATTTTGGCTCTTTTTGTTAGGTCGCTGTTATATATTTTCTTTCACTATCCGTCAATGCAGACCGGACCATAAATTATCCGGAGAATTTTCCTTTCGAACGGGAATATGTCAAACCTGTCTGCGTGTGTTGAAAAGGCTCATGGCCGGTTTCTCGGGATTGGGATTTCTATTGATGTGTGCGTTGGACTTCACCAGGGATATGTGGCTGGCGACAGGATAAACCACCTGCATTGTCCGAGAAGGAATCTCAGCGAGCATTGGATGGATTCGCGGGATGAAGTTAAACGAGAGCAAATCGGAAGCGATATTTCTTTCACGAACTCCTGTGCAGTTTAACTTGCACATGAATTCCGTCACGTTGAATCAGGGAGGACCCATGTCTCGGGGTCTTTTCATGAAAAATACTTATACTGAACTATTCTGTATGATTGGCCAAGCTATAGCACAAGTAAAGGAACGGCGCTGGCTGGTCACTTCAGTGAGTAGTAGTTTTTAATTCAGTGCTCGTTCCAACCTTCATCTATGGTCATGAAATTTAGGTAATGATTGAAAGAATTAGATTGCGGGTAAAAGCTACCGAAATGAGATTCATGAGGTACATTGCTGGTGCTGCTGTTACACTTAGAAATAGAGTGATGAATTGTGAATAATGAGAAACGTCAGTTTATTCGTTTTCATAGGGATCTTACTGTTGAGCAGCTACTCCTCCAAATGGAGCGATCAATTCTGCGTTTGCTTAGACACGTGTTGTTCGCAATCGCATTACCCAAACTCCTTTTTCTGTGTTTTTGTATGTGGAGGGAGAGTCAATAATTTCGAGAGCCGAAGACTGCTCGCTGGGCTAATTCCAGACTCGCTTTGTTAAGGGATAAACAGATCTCGGCTTACGCTGGGCTTAATTCAGAATTGAAAAACCGGTTCTAAGTCGCCCTTGACGACTCTTTTAGAGGATAAGCGGCCCAAAAAAAATATTATGATGACTAAACAGTGGTAATTAAGTGTAAATATAATCTGGTAAACTTTTTCTTCTGTACAATTTTTGGCTTATTCGCCGATCCGCTGTTCAGCAAAATGTAAACGTAATCCAAGTTTACAATGCACTCTGTGTTTCATCGTTGTTTCTTGACTATTTTATGGTTCAATTAATTTTTTAGCTAACCTATCTCCCACCAAAGCAAACTTAGTATCGTTGTCAAAAGCAACGTCGGAAGCTGGTCCTCAAAGTTACCCAGTCGGTTAAAAAAGTCTTAACGGTTTACAGACTGCTGCAAAATTTGCTTTTCTCCCTTATACTGTGTCTCCACTGGCCATTAAACTCCGATTAGCGGGAGACAATTAAAAATAAATTCCAAAGAGGCTGCACCAGTACCAGGCAGACATAGGTTTAATTCGATACAATCACTCTTTTTCTGTTATTTTGGTTCTCAAAAGAGAATGACGATGACATTTCGCAAGAGCGAAAAAATTAGTTCGCTGCAAAAATCCCAATAGAAAACAGATTTGTGGCAGGTCTGTAACGCACGACAGGTTTTCGGTTTTCATTTCCTTGTTTAAGCCGCAAGCTGTTATAAATACGTGAGAAAAGTGTTAAAAGGGGCATAAAACAGGTTTGTCTAAGGGCTGAATGAGCTTTATGAAGAGATTTATTTTTAATTATTTGCCGAGAGGATTTAAATTTGTACAGTAAATCACGCGATTTGTGAAAATGAAAATTTATATCAATCGCGGATTACTGTCCGGTGGAGACATGGTATTAAGTAGGTATAATATTCGACAGATTGAGTTCATTTTTCGAAAACTGGCAGGTACTGTATTTACCTGTAGATTTCTTACCAAAAATAGGCTAACATATACATACCTACTTGATACGTAGGTTGGATAAATTTTACTTACTCCTTCGTGGCTGGCATAGTTCCATTTGTTATTAAGCTCAATATTAGCTCTTCTTTCTGAATCATCTTCAGAATCGGAGCACGTAATCGATTGCATCTTTCGAAGTCGGTCACATTTATCATTATGATTTATTTTACTAATTTTGGTGGTTGCAATTGTTGAAGCGGATTGTGCTAGTTGTCTTACATTACCTTCTGAATTTCTATGGCTAGAAGGCGCTGATGTGGCATTTAATTCTAGGAGACTTAAGCGTAAGTTTTCGCGGTTAATACTCATTATTCACAGTTTTTTTTTTTCTCTTTGAATTTTTGCTTTGGGTTTGCTTTGCTTTAGTTCAACAATTCGCCTAAGACACTGAAAAAGCACAGGCAGGTAGGTACCGTTTATTAAAATTTTTCCAAAAGAAATTAACAGATTTTCACTTGTGTCGTAGATAATTTATATTAAAATATAATAAAAAAACTTATTTTAACCCAATTCCAACGTCATAATTTTCTCATAAAAGATAAACAAAAATAAGGTAAAATAGGTAAAAATAGGCAATAAAAGAGGATGTTCGCTCTTTCCAGCAACGTGCTTGAGATTCCACTAGCTTGAGAACATTAATAGCTCAGAGAGAACATAAATATTTCAGCTTGAGAAGATCAAGATAGCCTAAGAGTTTAAGAATAAAAGAATCCAAGGCCACTTTCGGACCTACAACGCGATTGTAGAATGTTCAACCACTCAGTCTTTCTTACAAAATACAACCTTCAGAGCTGTTCAAAACAAGAGTGCACCCGGTACCTCTCATCTTTTTTTCCTCTTAGAATCTGTAGAGGGAGAGCTATAAAACACAATTAAAAACTTTGGAACCCCTGCGCGCTCGTCAGTCTTTGCCAGGATCACGCTACACCATCAAGGTCAGTAAAGACCTCACGGAAAGCTTAATAAGTAAAAAACTTAATAAATAAAAAAAATATATTAAGACATCTATAGCGGATGGCTTTAGCTTTTTTTTCTGTTTAGCCTTGCAAAGCACGACGTATTTTCAATGTAGGCGACCATTGTTACGAAGGTCTGAGAGCTTTGTGGCTCAAAGAATAGAAATGTGCACTAAAGAGTCTGTCTATCAACTCCTACTCTCACCTGTGTGCCTAATTCCTCACCTATAGATTGGTTTCTAACACCTTTGGAAGGTTGGTAGCAGACGAGAGAGGGGGAGGAGACTTTCCACTAAGGCACTTCCCATTACATCCGGACGGCAACGGAGGAATTCCTCAGATGGAGTCAATGGTTGCGTCCACAGGTTTCTACGATGTATTCGGAGCTCAGGCCTATTAGGAGCGGGTTATCCAGTTCTCCGTCCTTGAAGTCATCAAAAGCATCTGGTCCTCCAGGCTGGGATTCGTGCCGTCGGAGTGACTTCCCGGGCACGTAAGGAAAACTTAATTATGATCCAGCACAAAACCTCGGAGTCATCAAAAGGATCTGGTCATCCAGGTTGGGGGTCGTGCTGTCAGGGTGACTGTGGGGGTGACTGCCCGATGAAGAAATGCGGTGGGATGGGCCGCGCAAAATTAGGTGTTGCAGGCAGACTAACCCAATGCAGGCAGGACCCCAATACCCGTAGCGGTTGTATGTAGCAGTAGTACGTAGTTCAGCCGCGGAGCCATGTGGCATAGTACGGAAAAAAATTGAACACAATGGTTCGTTTATAAACAATGGCCGAGAATCTGAGTTAAGTTGAGTTAGATTTAATATTTTTGTACAACTTGTGACACGGATTCCATAATATTTCTTTAGATTTAACCATCTCAATAAACTTTTCGACGTCCTTTTCCTCCATTGTTTACTTTGCTTGTATCGCACTGTCAACCGTGTAGCGCTACAAAAGTTAAAAATTGGCCAACTCTTACTACCGCAACAGCTACGCGCTACCGCAACAGACAAACATTGAGTGCGCAATACACTGAATACATGTGGTCAACATGTGGCCCCACATAGGAGAAGGATGACAATGTCAAAGATATGTTCTATGAGCTCCTGGGCAAAACGTATGAGCAGTGTCCTAGCTACGACATTAAGATTGTCCTAGGCGATTTTAGTGCCAAGCTAGGAAGGGAGGGCGTCTTTGGCCGTACAGTCGGAAAGCACAGCCTGCACGACACAACCTCCGATAACGGATTCAGGTTTTTCCGGTTCCTGCATCTCAATATCCACAAAGGGGCATGGAGATGTCCAGATCAATCAACAGTCAACCAGATTCTGAAAATTGAACATTCCGAGGGGCCAACATCGACCCGGATAACTACCTTGTTGCTGCAGATATCTCGACCAACGTCAAGAAATGGAAAACTGTGAGAATCGCAACCGATCGCCAGGTCCTTCCCAACCGAGTCTCCGAAAACCTTCTATGAAGTCTTTTGCAGCCAGCTTAAAAACTTCATTGATAGCCAGTGACACCGTTGCCAAAAAGCAAATAGAGATGCCACCTCTGAAGGTCTGGGTTTCACACAGTCACCACAACGAAACACTTCGTTTAACGATGAGTACCGAAAAGCACACGCAGCTTATCGGGAAGCATACAAAGCGGCTCTGTTTGCAAGCTCTACAAGCAGAGGAGGAGAGAGGTACACCGGCTTCTACCAGAGGCTCAAAAGGTCCTGCCAAGGGTATAGTGTTCGAACCGAAGCCTGTAAGGACCGTCAGGGGAACATTGTAGTGGAATCGCACTCGGTGCTGAGAATTTGGAAAAACCATTTCTACAAACTTTATAACGGCGAAGACGAACCAAATACCACTGTCAGACAGAACGAAACATTCAACCTGGGCGAAGACGTTTCCGACGAAGCATACGAACGATACCGCCCGCCCGACAGTAGCTGTGTTTAAGCTTAAGTGCAACAAAGCAGCCGGTGCAGACGGCTTAGCTGTCGAAGTTTTTAAATCCACTGGTAATGAGCTGGTTTATATTTTTTTTTATTTGTCGAAGGTTGCTACTATCCGATGGAGCGAAATCCGCTGACCAGGGTAGAAGCATGCACCAGCTCATCTGCAAGACATGGTCGGAGGAAAGCAAACCAGATGAATGGAATCTCAGCAATGTTTGTCCGATCTTCCAGAAAGGAGACCTGCAGAGGAATCAGTCTCCTCAACATCGCATACAAGATGTGAACGCCTGAAGCCGTTTGTCGAAAATCTTATAGGCACATATCAGTGTGACTTTAGACCAGGAAAGTCCACTATCGATCAAATATCTGTTCACATCGAGAAAACCGAGAAATTTCAAATCGATACCCAACACCTTTCCAGCGATTTCAAGGCTGCAAATTACAGCTGTATAGGGCAATGTCTAGTTTTGGCATCCCTGCCACACTCACCCATCTATGCCGAATGACAATGGAAAACTAACGCTGTTCCGTCAATGTCAAAGACATCACCGACTCCTTTGATCTCGAAAAAGGATTTAGACAAAGTGACGCCGCTTGTGAGTTGTGACCTCTTTAACATCATACTTGAGTAAATTGTGCAGAACTTGCGCCAACACCAGAGGCACAATCTTTTAAAAGTCTGTTTAACTCCTCGTATACGGCATTGACATAATTAGAATAACAAATCGTGATGTCAGTGAAGCCTTCGTCATTATTGGGGCGGAAGCGGCGAATATGAGTTTATTGGTAAACGAGGGCAAAACCAAGTGCTCAAAACAAGAAAAGACACCCAACACCGACGTTTTGCGCAAAACATCACCGTCGATAGCTAAAACTTTGAGATAGTTAGGGACTTTGTATACCTGGGTCCCGCTATCAATATAGACAATGACACCAGTGCTAAAATCAAACGAAGGATAACTCTTGCCAATCGCTGTTTCTTTGGGCTAAGAGGCAATTGAGTAGCAAAGCCCTCTCGCAAACAACTGAAGTGTCCATTTAGAAAATCCTCATCATCCCAGTCTTGCTTTACGTTGCAGACGCATGGATCCTCTCAAAGGCGGATGAAAACACTTAAGGCTGCTTCGGGAAGAAAGTTCTTCGAGCAATTTATGGTCACGTCTGCATAGACGGAGTGTGGAGAAGAAGATATAACATCGAACTGTACGGGCTGTACAGCGACCCCGACCTAGCCAGAAGAGTCCAAATACAAACGCTACGATAGCTGGGTCTTCTAGAGTGGATGGGCGCCAACTTCCATCCCGGAAAATCTTCGAATACACCCCGCAGGGACAGCCCAATAGAGGAGCACCGAGACTTAGTGGCGCGCGCAAGTTGAAGGGAACCTTAGCCAACTTCGCGTACGAAGGAGATGGCTTGTGGAGATGGCTATTTACTTGTCAACGTCCGCACTCATGGAACCTCAAGCTCTGTACAGTGTGAAGGGCTAGAATCAAAACCCCTTTTGCGCTGACTAAGTTAGCCGTGCCTGTCAAGTGGGCCTTCACGTTGCCACCAAGTTGACCCTTTTCGCAACAATCTTGTGCACCAAGACTCACGTGGCGCACGAAAGTGGGATTAAAGTGGGGCATTTCGTAGGCAAACTGGAACCGCTTATCTAGAGACAGAGTTGGCTGGCAACGTTTGTTATTCGAGCCCAGGTCCGTAGTACCGACAACTAAAGCATTGTTATGTGGCGACAAGAAATAAAACAACAGCAGGAATTGCTGAATGCACCCATCGATTCACTCTACGAACACACCCGCTCTATTCACTAAACGAACATACCCAACTGTCGTTCCAGTCATTTGACAGCAGACTGCCGTTCGAAGTTCGAATTCGATATCGAACTTCCCCTCCATGGAATTCAATCGAAAAGAACCAATGGAAAATTACCAGCGTCGAACCGTCGAGAATATGGCGAATTTGTATAAATACATGGATGACAGGCTCGGACGGCACAGTTATATTTTAAACGTTGACATGTGAAAATCGTCAATAAAGTAAAAAGTGATTGAATTGAAATAAAGTGTTGAATTCTAAGTAGAAAAGTGGAATAACAGTGTGATTTGAATTTAAATAAGTTTGTTTGATAAATAAATGATTGATAAAAAAAAATTTTTGATAAAAGAAAATTCGCACATAAATGGAGTTCCATTAAAACAGGTGGAGAAGTTTAAGTATTTCGGGGTCTTTTTCACGAAAGATGGGAGGAGTGATACTGAGTTATCCTGTAGGATTGGCCAAGCTGGAGGAATAGTAAAGGAACTGCGGCGGCCGGTCATCAGGGAAGCTGAGCTTGGAGTGAAAGCAAAGATCTCAGTTTTTAATTCAGTGTTCGTTCCGACCCTCACCTATGGTCATGAAATTTGGGTAATGACCGAAAGAATTAGATCGCGGAAACAAGCTGCCGAAATGAGATTCCCGAGGTGTGTTGCTGGTGTTAGGTTAGGTTAGGTTGAAGTGGCTGTCGGATCCAAAGAAACCAACACACTTAGACCTATGTAGGTCCATTGTGATACCACGCGGATCTGACTCTATTGCCTACTCGTTGAACCATTTCGAGCTATTGATGAAGCGTAAGAGACGTTTCGGGTCAGTCGTGCTGAGATCACTGAGATCATTATAGAAGAAAGCTCCAATGTGAAGATTTCGGTTCTTGGAAAGAGCGGGGCATGTACAGAGAAGGTGGAGAGTGGTCTCTTCCTCCTCCTCATCCATGCAGCTCCTGCAAAAGTCGTTGAAATAGACACCAAGCCTTGTCGCGTGTTTGCCTATCAGACAGTGTCCTGTAATGACACCGATTGTAGCACTAATGTGCGATCTATTAAGAGCGATCAAACTCCTAGAGCGTTTAAGATCAAGCTTTGGCCAGATCTGTTTCGTCGCTAGGCAGGTACTGCCACTAGTCCATCTGAGATTTGTTCTTTCTATCGCATCCAGTTTAATCATGAGTTTACATGTCGAAATTGGAATGCCTACGGAGCCTTTATCAGGCAAAATTGGGAGGGTAGTTCCAAGTTTGGCGAGTTCGTCAGCCTTGCAGTTACCTGGAATGTCTCTATGTCCTGGCACCCAGCACAGGAGAATGTTGAACTGCTCCGACATCTCATTTAGAGATGAATGGCAGTCTAAGGCTACATTAGAGTTTATAGAGACCGATTCCAGGTACTTGATGGCCGCTTGGCTGTCAGAAAATATGCGTATGTCCTTGGCGGATATAACATTTTTCTTAAGCCAGGACAAGACTTCCTTTATCGCCATAATTTCAGCTTGAAAAACACTGCAATGATCCGGGAGACGGAAAGAGAGACTTAGATTTAGTCGGTCTGAGAATACACCCCCGCCTACCCCATCATTTGTCTTCGATCCATCAGTGTAGAAGTGGATCGATTCACATTCCAGAGGCGCACAGTCCTCCCAGGAAGACCTGGGGGGGATCGTTGCCTCGAAGTTCTTTTCAAAATGTAATTGGGGTAAGGTGAGGTCCATGTTTCTAGAAGGGAATCTGAATGTGTTCAGAATAGCAGAGTGGCCTATCTCACTATTGGTCCACTGAGAGGTTGCTTTGAGGCGAGTAGCCGTGATGGCAGCAGTTTGTCTGCTGAAGATGTCAAGAGGAATTAGATGGAGCAGAATGTCTAGTGCTGCTGAGGCAGTGGTGCGAAGTACTCCACTCATAGATAAGCAAGCTGACCTTTGGACCTTGCTTAGCTTATCACGATTTACCGCTTTATCCAAAGCGGTCCACCAGACAGCTGTTCCATACGTCAGTATCGGCCTTACGACCGAGATATATAGCCAGTGGGGGATACGGGGTTGAAGTCCCCACTTGTTGCCGATGGCTTTTTTGCAGGAAAAGAGTGCTACCGTAGCTTTCCGGACTCTTTCCTGTATATTAGACTTCCAGCTAAGCTTTCTGTCTAAGATGAGACCTAGATATTTAGCTTCCTCAGAGAAGATTAAGCTAGTGCCCTTGATTGAGGGGGGGTCGATATGTGGGATTTCGTATTTCCTGGTGAATAGGACTAGTTCAGTTTTGTGAGGGTTGACCCCCAAACCACAGCTGTCAGCCCATCTTGTTAGCTTGTTTAGAGCATTCTGTAGGAGTTCTTTGAGGGTCCCTGGTGGGGGGTTGCTGGTGTTACTCTTAGGGATAGAGTGAGAAACGTTAGTATTCGTGGGGATTTTAAAATTGAGCAGCTACTTCTCCGAGTGGAGCGATCGATTCTTCGATGGTTTGGACACGTTGTTTGCATGCCCCCTGAGGAGACGCGAGCGCGTCGGCCCCTGGTAGGCCAAGAAAAAGGTGGTGGGATCAGGTAAAGAACCTCTCTGAGTCCAGCCTGGGGATTGCACTTGATTCTCTTGAGTTGGTGCCGGAGGATCGAGAACGATGGAAAGACCATTTAGCCGCCCTCGCTCCGCGACCCCTTTAAAAGATAAGCGGCATTCGAAAATGATGATGATAAATAAAGTGTTTCATTGTGAAATTAATAAAAATAAATAAATAAATAGAGTGGCGCAACAGCTCGAGGTGAACCAGGGCCAACTTCTCAACAATGTATGCTGGTGTGTTGATTTCTTTTACATACAAAGGGACCTACAATTTTTTGCGAATCCGAACGGTAGCTTGAGAAGTTTTTCTAGACAATTGATGCTCTCGGAGGGAACAAGTCTTTTTTTCAGGTGACAATGGCAGGATTCGAACCCAGGCCTCCGGCGTAGTAAGCACACACACTAACCACTACGCCACGGCACCCCACTTCATTGTGAAATTATAAAAGTGAAATTGAGTTTTTTTCGACGAACCCCAGGCCAAAACATTACAGTATGTACAATGCGCGATAGGATATGTAAGAGGCCTCAATAAATGTTAGCCGGGGCTATATAAACGACACCTGCTACGCCGAGTAGTCGAAGCGTCCCATAAAAGAGCGTCACAAGGAGATCTTGTAGAGGCCAATTGATTTTGACTTTGTTTCCTGATCCCAGCAAATTAAATTTTTTTGGCAGCATAAATTTTATATTGATTGAACTGCAGTTGCATACCTTGACAAGGACATATGTGCACTTTTCCTTGAGAAGGAGCTGTAATTTAGTCATTTATAAGTGAATGCCTACGCATCTACCATTACACCCTTCCCTGAAGTTCCACTTATAATGACTCCAAAATAAACGGTCTCCTGTACACATCGTATGCATCCACGTTAGCAGGGAAAGGCAGTTTTTACCTCTTTTCCTCACGTAACCAACATATAGGTTCATCAGTCCACATGTTTATTTTTAGATAACTCACAATATGCAAAAAGTTTTCGGCCGAATATGCTCGCGCAAAGCTGTTTCTGTGGATAGACATGAGGAGCAAAACAAACCCCTTTTGATTCCTACATACTTGTTCATAAAAACAGAGTAAAAAGAGGTTGTAACTGTTGGGAAGTCACATAATATTTTGCATTCTGTTTACATTTGTCAGCAAATGCGTTTGAAATACACACACACCCCGATAAACCTTTGCTTTATTAATAAAAATAATTAAAACAAGGTTGTGAAGCTCCGCCGCCCATTGATTTACCTACTTTGCTCCTGCTGGGTAAGGTGTAAAGGGGTTGACAATGTCAACAAAATGTCAGCAGTGTTCAACAAAGTTTAATGTTAAGTTCAGCCACTTGAAAAAAGACACATTAGCCACTCACACACTGATAGGGCTCTAGCTTATACACTACAATTCCTTTATCCTTTTACTCCTATACCAACGACACAAGTGCAAACCATTTTAAAAAGTTCAACAAATATTAAAAATAAGTTTTCTTACTGCTACACACAAAAGTCACTACAATTTGAAACATAAACATTCGAGATTTTGAAACATCTGAGAAACATATCCCATATAAAATTAGAATATAAATGAAACCCAGAGATGCGGATAAACAAAATTTGATTTTTTTTTTTTGTAGCACCAAAAGCATTTATCTATAGGATACCTATTTTAATTATTTTATTTTATAATATTTCTCTTATTTAAATTGCAACCACAAGGTACACCTATCAAGGTAAAATATTTATACAACTTTATGTTAATTTCATTTAAGCTTTTTTGTTTTGTTATGTATACCAAATATTTAGACTTCGATTTTTTCTTTCCATTAAAAATACGCACTATCGCCAAGTTATAATAAATAAAACAGAAACGCAATCGAACGATGGAAAACTCGGAAAACAGAAAATAATACGAATACGAAAACGTATATTAATGTTGTTTTACACGAAATGAATTTTTGCGAAAAAATAAAATATAAAAACACGAAACGAAATATTTTTTCGCCACTTCAAGGAGAACGTTCACGGAGAATGTCGGTCGGGGTGTACTTTTCGCGTGGTGGTTTGGAAAATGAACCAAATCGAGTCTCCTTTCTATTCCATGCGCAATAGATGGTGCTTTTGGCCTTATAAGATAAACTATGCCTGTGTACTTTTTTCGTTTATAGCTATGTTCACATGAAACGCTCTGAACTTCAACGATAGAGTATCTAGTGCATTTATTCGAACACAAGATGGATTTAATTAGTATAAAAGCTTTAAGTTGATTTCGCAACGATACTTTGGAACGGAACTATAATCGTATTTTTATTTAAAATAGTTTTCTATTAGGAAAACTCTTGGTAAATGGCATTTGTTAAACTGAAGAGAGGGAACTGGTGGTGCCTATGTCCTCACGATATAAATTTTACAAGGTAGAACAGAAATTATAGGTATTATCCTTCCGATGCTCAGAATAATGTTTTATCATTACTTCTTTCTGAGTTATTGAGAACCTGTTGCTTGCGTTATGGAAATAGTTAAGGTACCTTCATTGCAGTGGCACATAAATATGCGGGCGCCAATGCGTTAATTAAGAGTGTTTGCAAGTTGTGAATAGATTAACAAGTTGGTGAACCTATTTAAAAGTTGCAACTCAAAGTTTGCGTTGATAATTTGTTTACTTTATGCATGTATATAAAAGACGGTTTACATGACATATCACCGATGAGCAGGCCAGCACTCACACCAGTGACCCAAGGGGCAGCAACCAGGTGAAAGGGCTAGTTGAAACGGCCAAAACATCCGCTACCGAAGCTATGGCCAAGCTTTTTAATATTCAGGGCAGTTCTTCTTCTTCCTCTGCTTGTTCTTTAAGGCGGGGTTATTATCTGAATTGATGGATCTTAACCCTCCCACTCTTCTGCATTCCTAATGATAAAGGCTGAGGCCGTAATAAAGGCCATAAATAAAGGCTGTTGTCGTTGCATTTGCTAACCCGGTCGTGCTCCATTTTTCTAGAGGAAGCTTCTTTTGCATGGAGGCTTACTTTTGGGAAGAAAAGACTGTCACAGGAGATGACGAGATCGCCGTCTATACTAATGGCTTCAAGATGGACGTCGAAACCGGGGTGGGCATCTTCTGTGAAGCTCTGGGACTAAGAAAGTCTTTTCGGATCAATGACGACTGCAGCATTTTCAGGCGGAGCTGGCAGCGATAATCCAAGCTGCCACTGAGCTGAAGAAACACAGGCCCGCAAACAAGACCATCACCATATACTCTGAAAGTCAAGCGGCAATTAAAGCCATGGAATCAGATGTAGTGAAGTCAAGGGCTGTGAAACTATGCAGGGAAATTCTGGAGGAGTTATGACTTGACAACACTGTAACTCTATGTTGGGTGCCAGGTCACACCGACATCCCGGGAAACGAAGAAGCGGACAAGCTTGTGAGATATTGGTCAGGGATGAAAGGGAGCTATGGCCAGTGGTAATTAAAAAGAGATCACTATTTATGATCCGATTAGCCCGCAAGGATATCCGAGTACTCACGGGGCACTGCGCTGTGGATCTACACCCTGAGCGGCTAGGCACACCGCATTAGGATTACTGCAGAAGCTGCAGAACGTCGAAGAAATTGAATCCGTTCGCTACCTGTTTTGCGAATACCCTGCCCTAAACAGCATCAGGCGTAGTACCCTCGGCATTTACTTCTTCAACGAGGTCGAAGATCTAAATCATTAAAATCAAAAGACCTTCTAAGATTTGTTTTCAAATCCGGACGGGTCAAAGACGGCGGCACTCTGAGCTTCTAACAGCGGTTTATTTCAGTTTTCATTCAAGGTGCTAAGAAGGTTCCCCAAATGGACACAATAGACCCAGCAGCTGGTCTACGTGAGCCGTAACTATTGTCACAAGGCCATCCATCAACCTAGCCTAACCTAACCTACATAGAGGCTAACCTACTCAGATCTTCGTACTTCTTATTCTATCTCGGTTTGTCCTGCTGACATGCGAAGCATCTTCATCTCAGCTGCCGTTAATTTGCTCTCATATTTCTTATACGCTATCCAAAATTGTGAACCATTTGTGAGGGCTGGATGCACAACCACGGTGTAGAGCCGACCTTACAGCTTAGGGGTAATTTTTCGGTCACAGAAGATTGTGGAATTTTCTCGCCACTTTCGCGATGATTGATGTCATCATCACAGTTTGCTTTCGGGTGGTTCGGAGAATGGGCAGCACAGGTAGGCACCCTTTCTTCTTTTGGCTAATACTATACCCATTCTTCTACAAAACTTACTTAGTTAACGTGGCGCTACAGTCCGGGATGGACCCGGGCCTCAGCCAACATGCTTTACCAGCTAGCTCTGTTTCCAGCTAGCCAGCTAGTCTCCAGTTTTGCTAGTCTCCGTCACGGAGAAGTACGCAACTGACAACTGAGTTAAATATACGCGTTCTTATGGGAAGCGGCCCATAGAAGAACTTCGTTACGTACGTCACTTCCCATAAGAACGTGTGTATTTCACTGAGTTTTTAGTTGTGTATTTCTCCGTTACGGACGCAACGGATTCATTGGGCTGAGGCTCTTAAGACCCTCATCATCACAGTTCTGCTTTAAGGTGCAGAAGCATGGACCTGTCAAAGGCGGATGAAAACACTTTAGGCTACTTTGAGAGGAAAATTCTTTGGACGATTTACGGTCCCGTCTGCATAGATGGAGAAGGCTTCACTGACATCACGCTTTGTCTTCCGATTATGTCAATGTCGTCTGCATATGCGACAGTTAAACGGACTTTTGAAAGATTGTGCCTGAAAAGGTGGTGTGTATCGATTTGGAATTCCTGAGCTTTCCCCAAGATCTGCCGCAGTGTGAAAATTTGATCGATGCTGGACCCTCCTGGCCTAAAGCCACTGATATGTGCCTATCAGATTGTTGATAAACGGCTTCAGGCGTTCACACAGCACAACACAGAAGAGGATGTTAAGTCTGATGTCTCTGTAGTTGGCCTAACTCAGAGGGTCTCCTTTCTTCAGGATCTGGCAAACAATGCTGAGGTTCTGCCTGGCAGCGGTATTTGGTTTGTCTTCCCTGTTATACAGCCTGCAAAGTGGTTTTTCTAAATCCTCAGTACCGACTTCGGTCAAGTGCCGATAAGGATGTTCCTTTGATGGTTCTTACAGGCTCCAGTTCGAACTTTATACCCTTGGCAGGAGCTTTTGATCCTCTGGTTAAACTTTCTAACCTCATTAATGTTGTAACATCTCTCGATATCTTCAACCGCGTGCTTCTCGTGCTCTCTATTTTTCCTTCAGCGAAGCCGGTGTTTCTCTCTCCTTCTCTGCTCGTAGAGATCACGAGCAGCTCTAGTCCTTCTGTGCAGAGCTGCTTTGTATACTTCCTGTTTAGCTGCATGTGTTTGCAGGTACTCATTATCAAACCAGAGGTTTCGTTGTGGTGGTCGTATGAAAGCCAGCACTTCAGGGGCCGCGTCTGTGATGGCATTTTGACAATGTTGCCACTGGCTATCAATACTTGATGCTGTCTTCATAGGACTTCGTAGAAGGTTTTTAGAAACTCGTGTGGAGAAGAACCTGGCAATCTGTTGCGATTGCCGTCGACCGGCGCCAAACTTCCTCACAGTATTCCAATTACTTGGCGTTGGTATCCAAAGCTCTACTTTGGCTACAACACGTTAGTGATCCGAGTCAACGTTGGCCCCTCAGAAAGTTCAGACATCCCCTACAAAACATCCACCCATAGCATCAAGGGCTCGCTGCAGGGATGTATGATCTTCACTTATGATGGCCCCATCGTCAGCGAAGAATAACTGATGAAGTACTTTTGGATCCGTCAGTTTTCCTTCAAGCAGACAATCAAGGACTACAATGAAAAGAAAAGGACTTGGGACGCTTCCCTGGTGTACACAGATTTTAATTCGGAACTCATCAGTGACTCCGAAAGGACATCTTTCTATTTTCTTTGCTCCATTATATACACAGCTGGCCAAGAAAATAGAAGGTTTTGCTGCTAGTTTTTTTTCTTCTTGCTGTTAAATTGCAGTTGTTTTGTCAGCAAATCATGCAACAAAATATTTTTATACCCTATTCCACAAGTAACTAAATTAAGTTTGATACAGGCGAAAATGTAACATAGAGAAATAATAAAGGTAGACCCTCAAGACCTTAAGGGCATATGATCGAGACCGAATTCTGAGTCAAATGCACCATGTCCGACCGTATGTTACTAATTTGTATGCCTTACATTTTGAATTTTAAAATTTTTGTACGTAAGCTCTCTGCCAACCGAAGCAATTTTGGAAAACTTTTTGAAATTTTGAAAAAAGACACAATCCGTTCAAAATATGCAACTACCTCCAGTGCTTTCAAAAATTGTAAGATGTCATGAAAAGCTTAAATTTGACATTTAGTATCTCCTAATGGGTGGGGTGCCGTGGTTAGTGTGTGTGCTTACTACGCCGGAGGTCTGGGTTCAAATCCTGCCATCGTCACCTGAAAAAAAGACTAGTTCTTTTCAGGGTCCCCACCTCCGCGAGGGTCTGACAAGCCTCCGAGAGTATCATTTGTCTTGAAAAACTTCTCAAAACGCCGTTCGGATTCGGCAAAAAATATTGTAGGTCGCCTTGTATGTGAAGAAATTAACACACACAGCATACATTGTTGAGAAGTTGGCTCTTGCGGTCCGGTGCTGGCTCGTGGGCCGTAGTTTGGAGACCAAGGTCTAATCAAAGGTTTTTTTTTTTGAAAACAAAAGAAATCACCAAAACTTACTAAGTTTGCATTCATGTGGAGTGCAAAATCACAAATGATTTTTAATTCGGACTTGTGGCCTCAACTCCAAAAAAACAGTTTGGATGACAGAGAGCTAACGTACAAAATTTCAGGCTTCTACCTCAAAGCTCCCTCAATTGGATGGACGGACAAGGCTCATTCGATTCAGAATTCGGTCTCAATCATATCCCCCCTAAAGGTGTTGGAGGTCTATCTTTATTATTTCTCTATGCTACATTTTCACCTGTATTAAACTTAATATACTCCATTTTTGTGGAATAGGGTATAAAAAGGAGTTTGGTTGAAGCTCCCTTAAGAGTAGGCGTGGTCTTGACCGCATTAAACAAGTTGATTTTTTTGCAACCAAAATATCGAACAAAAGGCTCAATAAAAATGAGCCTTCGTATGAAAGCTAAGCTCCCCGAGGAGCGTTTATTCAGATGTGTTTATTGGCTGCTCATAGAATAAAACTGTGTTGAAACTTAAGCCTATTTAGAAGATTATGCGAGAAACAGATTTATCACATCGACGGCAACTTTACCAGCTCCCACCGAGAGTTGTGTGAGACAGATTGGGAACCTCGACTATGTCTTAAACTTAACGGATTTGAAGCTAAAATTTTATCTGTAATAAACTTACTGCGAACATTTGCTGACGCTGCTCCGAAACAAGTTTTTCACTTGCTCCCTGCAATAGTTCTGCCAAAAGCTCTGGTGACGGCATCAGATGTTTCCCATGAGCAACTTTGGTAGTTGACTCGGCAAGAACACTAACTTCAGAAGGTGATCTACTTGGAATCCGAAGTTCGTCAAAGCTGCGTTTTGTTTGCTTATCAAGTGGTATAAGGGACGCACTCTTTTTATGTATCGGTCTACTAGAAGTGGTCTCAGAAACGATCCGCTTTTTTTCGGAGCTCGACGAGTTATCCATTGTGCTCTGGTAACGCTTGGCTTCAGTTTGAATTTTCGATAGCCCGGAACTCCTTGTAACGTTTTCGATTTGCGAAGGGGTAGATGCAGCTCTCGTATGTGTTGGAATCGGAAGGTGCGTATTTGACTTTCTAACACGAAATGAGTTGGAATATTGTGGTATATTGCGCGGACTGTCATCATATGATCGATTGTCGTGGTGAAGGCCGCGCGTTCGTCGTGATGATAACCTATCAATTAAAAAAGATAGAGTGTCAGTCGCTAAAAGGGGACAGTAAACTCTTAAATGAGACTTACGAATCTGGATCTTTTAGTTCCTCAAGTACCTCCTCGAAGTGCAAACGATTTGGCTTCTTCATTTCCGCCTCGAGCATCTGTCCATACGGGCCACGAAGAGGGCGCTTTGAGTATCTCTTGAAGTCCTGGTCGCTGAGAGCTGGACTTGGGCTTGAGCGGTCTCTCAAGGGTGCTGGATTACGATCACTTTCATTATCCGAAACAGATTCAGTGCAGAGAAACGATTGGTTGTTATGAGCCAAATGGGGAGTCGGAATCAGGTCGTCCTTCTCTTCAGAGCTTTGGCAAATAAGACTAGTTCGACGATGGGCTTTTGCCCAAATTAAAGGCTTGTTACATTCAGAGTCGGGAGTATTCAAGTCCAAAGAATACATCGATCCTGGTGTTTGATTCTCTTCTGTTACTGGACTGTTTAAATACATTATTGAAGAGCTTTCGTCCGATTGATCGCCCTTAGAGAAGTTTGCCAGTGATACTTCTAGGTCTAGGCGTCTTCCGCTAGGAACCTCTGGACTTTCTACTTTCCAATCCGTGCTTTCAATGTACATTCCTTTACGTCGCTTTGATTTGTCTATTCTTTTCCGCTCTTCAACGTTACTGCAAAGACGTTGTAATGAACAATCTAAGGACGATCGTTTTTCCTTGCCAATTTCCATATCATCGTGGCTATACCGTTTTTTCACTTCAGAATAATCAAATGAACCAGTATTTTTGGAGTGGTTCCTGCTGTGGTGAGATACATCCAGTGGATACGCATCGCCCTCGAACTCATTTTCTTCAATTTCTTCCAGCTGAGTGGAGCTATGTTGACTAACAGAAATTATTGGAACGTTCTCCCTGATAAGTTGTTCGCTCTCCGATTTCTCTGATGAAAATTTTATTTCAACAGTGTCAATGGAGTTTGCTGGTTCTGGATATACTCCAAACTCGTCGAGCGCAACATCCACCCATTCATGGGGTGGATTTTCTAGATTCCATTCCTGTGCGGCACATTCATACACTGGGACCGGTATGAGGCAAGTAGTGGCGGTTTGCAGGATGTTGTCTGGCGGTGATTCTAATGGTATTTCTTCTTCCACTAGTTTAGCGAGATTAGGTTCTAGCATATCGGGAGCCTCTACGTCTTCTGATTGTTGCTTGGTTGAATGGGCGGGGACTGATGGATCATCACCCATAGCTTGTATATTAGTTGGGACAATATTTTCCCCTTCATCACACAGGGGGTCTGTATCTACTCCATCTTCTTTTGCATTTGCACTATTTTTACACTCTAACTCGGGCTCTTTGTCGTCAGGTACATAATCTTCCTCAGGAATAACTTCAGGAGTATCTCTATCATTATCATCTTCACCACTAAATGAATTTAGATTAAACTCAGCTTTTTTTAGTGGAATATAAATAAAACTGTCTTCAGTTTTTTCATCACAGGCGTTTTCCTCCAGATTTTTTTCATCGATGTTGGGTTGCAAGGTTTTATCATCACTACTGGGGGATTCTCCTGTTTTATCCCTTCGAAGTCGATCTCGTAGTGCGCCTAAAGTTGCTCCAATGTATTTACCAGAGTCGATTTGCGAAAAAGATGCTGACCGAAACGGTATGCCTTTCCGGGTATAAGACCCAATCACAGTGCGTGATTCTGGACGTGATAATTTTGTTGATATTTCTGTTTCAAATGAAGCAGGAGGTGGAGACTTAGACATTTCCCTCGAAGAAAGAAGTGTTTCAAAACTTGAAAGGCTGGTGTTTGGCTTAAGCGAGTCACATAACCGCCTTCTTGTAGGTTGATTCAGGTCGCCACTACTGCTACAACTTGTAATTTTTGTGTCAATTTGACTGGTGTTTGCCTTTGAAGTTGGTGTAATGGTGTTCTCTTCATCCTGATCCATAAGTAAGATATCATCCGACTGTGCGGAGAAATTCTGCATAGGGACCTCGTCATTTTTCTCCAAACTGCTAGACGCTGAAACAGCGTGCCTTGCTTTTCGTGGTGGTGGTACTGGCGGTGGAGTTGGGGAGGATCGGTTTCTGCGCAAAAGCTCGGTCAGTTCCTTTAACCTTTCCGATTTATCGGTAGATTTTTTGGTCTTTTCCTGGTTAGCTGTACTGGGTGAAGACCTTCGCCCGAAGCCTAGTCTTTGCCAACGGTCTAAAGTATTGCGCCGTTTCTCCATCATAATCTGAAACAAGTAAGTAAAGAGTTAAAACTTTCACCGAACCATATATTTTTTCAGTAGGGCAATGATGGTATGCATAGTTTTGACATGCGAGAACCAATAAGTAATTATTTAAGTTATTAAAAGTTACTTTCTATATAAGTAAATTTATTTACTTATCTCTTTACAATGAGTCCTGTACATTTACATTAGTAAAGCCACGATTCAAGAACCAGATTGCTGTGAATTTTTTAATTTTTTTAAATCTTGTCTTATATTAGGACATTAAGAGACATTAAGCCCTTAAAAAACCAGTGAGTAAGTGCTTCAGTGTGTACGCAGAAATTACAGCCCGATAAACGGACTGTTGAATGCCCTATCCCAATAATGTAATTGTTTCGGACCCAAAAAGCAGGCGCTAAATTAAGGCAAAGGTCAGTCGAAATCCACGCTTGTCTGGAAAATTCAAGGTTTCTCTTAAAAGCTATACAAAATGTACTACTACGGAGCTGAACAAGGTAGGAGCGGAATCGGTATCTCATCAAGACGATCCCAAAAGAAGAGGTTCTGTTTGTACGCGGAGACTTAAACGGACATATCGGGAAATAAAACGAGGACTATGAAGACTGCTATGGTGGACTAGGGCATGGAATTCGAAACTCTTCTGGTGAAGGTATCCTAAATGTTTGCAAGTCATACGGTCTTATATTTCTTAATACGATGTTCGTTTGAGAAAGCAGGCACCTGATCACTTACATCAGCGTTGGGAATGAGATCCAGATTGACTATCATTTGGTTCACCTTAAACCTTGAGTCAAGGATTGTAAAGTTATTTCCGGTGAAACGATCACAACACAACGCAGCCTGCTGCTGAGCGTCATTTTTATGGAACCGTCAAAAAAGAAAATTAAGGAAGCAAAGGTATCGGGGAGAATCAGCTGGTACAATTTGGATAAGGAAAAAGGCGAAGCCTTTTAAACACTGTTGTTTTCAGTGTTTCAAACATTCAAACACTGTAAACACTGAAAATTAAAAAAACGTCGCGGAAAGTCCGTGTAAAATAATAAATTTACATTCTAAACACGTTACAAAACTACCTCTGCACTGTAAAATTATTATTGAAAACGAAGATAAGGAGTGCAGAGCACAGAATATGTCGGATAACCTTCAGCGAACGTGCATAGAGTAGTCCAAATCCGTCGTAGGGCCTTTAAAAGACCACTCCAAACAGGTGAAAGAAACATGATGGTGGTCAAATTAGGAGAAGGTAGTGATTAGTGAGAAGAAAGCTGCATTCAAGGCATGGAAGAAGTGCTCCTCGAACAACAAAGATGAAATGCTTCGCCTAGAATTGGAATATTGACACCTCAGCAGTCTCGCAAAGAAGAAGTGCACCCAGGTTCAAGCAAAGAGAATGAACGTCCTGTATCAGAAATTCGAGGAAGTTTCTTCTTCCACTGCTGATGCACACCAGGCCACACAAGATCTATGACAAAGCACCTTGAGTAAGCACCTACTATTGCGAAAAATAATAAGGTTATTTGAGGAAAGGTGCGGGTTTGTCGCAGGCAAAACAACTGATGCAGTCCAAAGTGTAAGTATCGCAATGGAAAAACATCGGGTTGCCCTTGAAGATATGCATATGGTGCTGGTTGAATTTGAAAAAGCTTTCGATAGACTTCGACGAGATCTAATATGAGTGGCGGTAAGAAAACGAGGAGTTCCGGTACCCAACGTGCGGATGATCACAGACATTTATGATGGAGCAAAGACAAGAGAAAGATGTCATTCCGGAGTCACTGATGAATTCCCAATTAAAGTGGGTGTATACCAGGGAAGCGTTCTAAGTCCTTTGCTTTTCATTGAAGTCCCTGGTTGTCTGTTTGAAAGAAATCTGACGGACCCAAAAGTACATCAGTTATTCTTCGCTGACGATGGGGCCATCATAAGTGAAGATCATACATCCCTGCAGCGAGCACTTGCTGTATGCGTAGAGGTTTTGGAGGGGAATGGGTATAGTATTAGCCAAAATAAGACAGAGTATACTTACCTGTGCTGCCCTTTCTCCGAACCACCCGAGCCAATCCCGGACATTAAATTGAATGCAAATATTCTTCCCAAGTGTGAAAAGTTTTAACTGTGATGACGACATCAACCATCGCGTAAGTGGCGAGAAAATTCCGCCATATTCTGTGACCGAAAAAAACCCCTAAGCTGAAAAGAAGGCTCAACACCGCAGTTGTGCGTCCGGCGCTCACATATGGTTCACAATGTTGGACAGTGTATAAGAAATATGAGAGCAAATTAATGGCAGCTAAGATGAAGATGCATGAAGCTGGATTAACAAAGCGAGTTGTAAAAAGAAGTAAGATCCGAGGAAGCCTCCGTTTAAAAGAGCCTATCTCCAGGAAAATGCAGCACGACCGGCTCAGTTGGTATTGCCATCTTCAAAGGAGAGATCCTACAAACTCTGTCAAAAAGGCAATTAACATTCAACGAAATCGTGAAAGAAAGGAACGCCAAAACATTCATGGATCATGGATCAATGCAGTAGATTGGGAGGGTTAGGATCCATTACTTCTTATCATAACCTCGCGCCTACATGAAAAAGAAGTCGGAGTGGAATTTGTTGGATTTTTTCATCTTTATATTTGGATTTGTCCTGTTCCGAATATGCTATTTAAAATTGTCGGCCACCATTAGTTTAGAAGTTATAGGCAAAAAAAGTTTAAAAAGAGTGCAACTTTATTGTAACCGTAGGTACTTGGCCACAGGTTCCTGCCAGACAACTGGCAACTACCCTTAGCGGAGCGACGAAGTCCGAGAGTGACTTTAGTCAGCGAAAAATGAAGTTTAAATCCTTTGTGGCTGTTTCACAACAAGCGCGTCAGCGCCAAACCCAGAGCAGCGTCAACGCGAAATAAGAAAAATCGTTTGTAAACATACACAATGAAAGCGACTAAACTGCGACGACTGCTCTACTGCAAAGCATGACAAACCCTAACATACATATTTGTTAAATTTTGTCGACTTTATTACACACTCGTATGGTTTATTCTTCACAACAATCATTTGCTTCGAAAAAAGTCTATTCGACTGTGTCTCACACCTCACAACAACAAATCATCACAATTTTCGGTAAAGGCTTATCCTTAAAAGGGTCGCGGAGCGAGGGCGGCCAAATGGTCCTTCCATCCTTCCCAATTTTCCGCCACCAACTCAAGAGACACAGGCGCGATCCCCAAACGGGTCTCGGAGATGTTCTTTATCTGATTCTTGTTCTTTACATGTTTCTTAGCCTACGAGGCGGGCGACGCGCTCGTATCTCGGCTAACACAACTCTGTCGGGGGCATGCGAACAACGTGTCCAAACCATCGAAGAATTGATCGTTCCACTCGGAGAAGTAGCTGCTCAACATTAAGATTCCCACGAATACTGATGTTTCTCACTCTATCTTTAAGAGTAATACCAGCAACGCACCCCAAAAATCTCATTTCGACAGCGTGTACCCGCGATCTAATTCTATCGTTCATTATCCAAACTTCATGAATCATGACCGAACACTGAATGGAACACTGAGATCTTTGCTTTCACTCCAAGCTCAGCTTTCCTGATGACCGGCTAGCGCAGTTCCTTTACTATTGCTCCAGCTTAGCCATTCCTACAGGATAACTCAGCATCACTCCATCCATCTCTCGTGAAAAAGACCCCGAGATACTTAAACTTCTCCACCTGTTTCAATGCGACTCCATTTATGCGCAGGATACAGTGCACAGGAGTTTGAGAAATAACCATCACTTTGGATTTGCTCACGTTTACCTCCATCCCAGCTTCACCACATATGGCCGCAAATCCATCCAGTATTCGCTTAAGTTCCTCCTCGGATGATGCCAGGATAGCTAAATCGTGGCTTTTCCTGACACCAGCCGTTTCGAAAGATTTCTCACCAAGACTGCGGTTCACCACAACAAATGACAGTGTAATCGTCGACCTCGGCGAGGGTTTTGAAGCTTTTAAATCAGCTGATCGCGTAAGGTAAATCATTGTTGTATCTTCTTACACATATTCACCGACATGATAATTTAAAGCCTTATTAAAGCTTCTACAGGCTTTATAAAAAACGTAAACAAATGGGTGTTGGAGGGCAAGAGGTACGCAAGTTGAACATCTCGTAATTTAGCAATTTATACCCAAAACCCAGCAAACAATTTTGGGTCATGCATCACGCCCCATGCATATGAAGATTTCCTAACCGATTCCATTCCCTTATTCGCCATTTTTATTTTTTATATTGTATGTATACAATGCAGGCATTTTGCGAGATGTATGTATTTGGTTGGAAATGTTTTCGAGTCCACTGGTCGCGCACGAGTTTGGCTTTGGATGCTTAGAAAGAAGTAGCGATGCACGCGCAAGAAAGTCCTTGGAAAGGAAAAATTCAATGTAAGTATTTATTTTTATTACCGTATGTAATATTTTTATAACAAAAGAAAAATTCACATAACAATCTAGCAGGAGCAGCAACAAAATGCATTTTCTCTTCATTATCATTAGCAACGCCTTCAATATGCAAAGAACACTGTGCCATGCGGTTTGTTTACACGAAGCAGATTTGAAAGAAAAAGCAACAAATTTCTCCTCCCACGTACTCCAAGAATATATCGTCTTCGAATATACAAAGTCAAAGAATATACTAATTTAAGAAAATAATGTTTGAAACATATTTTTTTTTATTTTGCACAAAAAATGGGCTTTTTCTTTTTTGCGTAGCAGAATCAAGGGGAAAAACGAAAAACCGACCCACAATTGGAATAAAATCGCAATGCTGCGTTGCTGCGTGCGTACGTTCATGTGCTTTGCCATGCTTTTTTAAACTTTACGATACTTAACGTCAAATTACACACGTAGCAAATTTGCAAAACGAAATGCCGCTTTGCGTTGGAAAGCATCTGCCCAAACACACTAAATTTATTTTTTAAAAGATATTTGCAAAAGAGAGGGCAGAAACGATGCTTTCTAAAAACGAACCGAGTCAGCAATGAAAATAAAATCATTTCTGTTAATTCGACCACAAATGTATCCAAGATGGTCTCATGCTAAACCAACACATTGTGAGTTATTGAAAAGAACTAAATCGAACAGAAATAATATCGAAAAGTCAACATTATCAAGTCCAAAACGCAAAGTTGCGATGCTGCGTGCGTTCGATGACAAGCAGAGTAGGAACAACGAGCGCATGGGGCAAAACGAAATGTACTTCAAAACTTCATCCCGCGTTTGACCGTAAATATCGTAGACGCATCTACAACGCAAAAGTAGGTCTACTTTCTACTTTTGCGTGCTTTGAACAACTTCATGCTCATTTATTGTGTGGTGAGTGAGTATAGTTCCCTATTCTCTTGTTATCAGCGGTTTTCTATGTGGAGACTAAAAAGTTTTGTTACTGTCTATAGTCAAAATATAAACAGGTTTGCGTAGAGAGCTTTGAGTAGAGAATCAAGCTAGAATCGTTTTATCTCCTAATAAATATATGATATAAAAAGTAAAAACGAAATCAGCAGACCGCTCCTAGTGGGCGTGGCATCGATTTAAGGAGTAAACCTTCAAATGCTAATTATTTAATATTGTTGTTCCAAATCGGAAAGTTTTTATTGAATATGTTATGTAGAAAATACTTGGTTCTACATTTAGCTCATACAATGTTTTGGGCGACGCCCACATTTAGAGGCGAAATTGAAGAAAAACCTATACATTTTCAGAAAAACGTGGATTTCGACTGCTTTTTAGCTTTACTAAGGAAAGAATAAGAAAAAAAAATTAGCACATAAAGCACACCGAACACTATTAGAGATTTCGCTCATACAAATTTTTTGGCCGCGCCCATCTTTAGAGGTCAATTTCACAAAATAATTGAATTTGAAGCGAAATCATTTGCATTTCTCAAAGACTTTGTCTTTTCTGATGTTTCTTTGCCCTTTGTCCTTCCCAACCTTTTCTCCTTCCCATACTTAATTTATATGAACGATCAATAATTTATTTAAAATAAGAACGAGGTTGGAACTTCAGAAATTGTGTCCTGAGACAATCATAGTCAGGGGACAACCGCAATAAAATGCGATAAACCTTGATAGAGCAGAGCTTTTTACAAGTATGAGCTATGATGAAATCGCACCATTTGTTAATGACCCTTAACAATCATCGTTAATTAAAGCTGCGTAAAGTAACGTTACCATATTATAGAGGAAAAACTATATTTTTTGCATTTAATTCATTTAATCGACATTTTTTGAACCTAGCATATTTTCTTAACTAAAGGTTAAAAGGTTTTTCTTATCATTTTTGAAAGAAACCTGGACTTAGCAAATTTTCGCTTATGATTTTTTGAAGGTTTGGACATAAATGCACAGAAATATGTGCATCACGATTCTTCGGTAACCAAGATTTTTTTAATCTAAAATAGCATCAGAACCTAATTTTCGCCAACAAGTGGACTTAGCAGTTTTATACATTTAGCTGACGTTATGTTATTTGTTTGTTTATAAATAAGTAATTTTTCAACCGATGTGTGCATAATTTATTATCTCAGATGGAAAATTAAATTTTTGCCCCTTAGATGATTTCTCCGTCCCAGTCTATCCTAATAATTGTCCGAAGCCTCTTTTAATGTTGGCAACCATGCATTTCTCTGTGCTCAGAGCAAATTAGGCGCGCTCTGATTATGCTTTGAGCGAAAAAAGAAATACAAATCTTGGACTTTGATTACTCTCAGCACATCAAGAAACACAAATTTTTGTTTGACAGTTCGAACCCTGCTCTGAATGAAAAAAGAAAAACGCCCTGTGAAGAAAAGTTTAATTTAAAATGGTTGACTACTTCGAAAAGAAGGTATCTATGTAATTAATAAAAAAATTATTTTTACATTAACGTGCATCTACATAATAACCAAAAATTGATGATTGACCAGGCATTTGATGAGAAACTTATCTTGGAAGTGGAGGCGAATCCCTTGCTTTACTAAAAGGAGCACAAATTGTGTTTAGATAGATACAAGAAAATAGCTACCTGGCAGGAAATCTCAAATATTTTCAATGTTGATGGTAAACTGATCCAAAAGAATGCTTTGCCCCTATTCTTATCTACATGAGGGTTTTTTTCTTAGCAAGGTCTGTATTAGGGTGGCTCGATTGATTGAAAATTCCAGTGCGGAGGAGATGTAACGAACCGAACGAAAAATGGTTATAAGCAATGTTAACGTCAGTGTGACAAAACACATTTCAGAAAGCCTCAAAAGAAAACATGATGAATCAATATGCCTCTAAAGTTAATACCACATCAGCTTCAGCATCGGAATCGTTTTTCAAAAACGCTCTTCCAATCAAGCAAGTTTCACTTCATCATCAGGATCAGCATCATCATCTGAATCTTCTATTTTGTTGCGGTTGAAATAAATGACTTTTTCTTACTTTCTTTTGCCCTTTTAGTTTTGTCAAACGTCCCACTGTATTGACAAAAGCTTGTGCCAAAAAGAACTTAGCGATGCACAAAAAACCTTCCTTAGCTAAGCTCTTCACCTAAAAACAAAAAATTCCATTTGGCACTGGTTGAACACCGCGATAAAAGGTCCTACCAAAGGCTGGCAAACTGTTGAGTTGGTTGCATTTCAAAGTGAATGAGAAGAAGCGATCTTAACGTTTGTCTCTATAGAACCACCGTAGGCTTCGTTCCAGGAGGCTGGGTGGCATTCTTCCAGCACAAAGGCAGGCGTTGGCCTTAGCTTCTCTCTCAGTCACTACGCTGGAAAGAGCTTATAGTGGCAGACGCATAGACACCGCACAGCATATGCCAAAAGTTTATCGCGTTTTCTCCTAGAAAGTTTCAAAGTTTCAAATCAATTCAAAAAACACTGAAAAAAAAAATAAAAAATTTTAAGCCAAATTAATATCCAATCCAGTAAAAAGCCGTCGGCATTTGACGTAATTTGAATTTTTTTTGTGCAATACACAATAAAAGGATCAAGGAAAGGTACTCCCGTTACATATTTTCTTTTGTATTTTAAAATCTCAAGCTGCGAAAATTTTCAGAACACGGACGCTTTGCCGTATAAAGCGGTTAACGCACGCTTCACGCTTTATACGGCGACTCTGACGACGAAGCATAAGTGGCAAGAAATCCCAGGTTGGGAATTTGAACAGCCAATTCAAATTTAAAAATTTAGCGAAAGTCGTTAAAAGCAAATGGTAGCTAAATTGGTAAGGGCGTAGCGAAATTATTCGTTTCGCATCTCAACACCGAGGTTCGATCCCCAGCGGAGTCTGCAAGAAATTTTCATTTTTTTTCATCTTGTGACCTAAAAAATCGACGCTTCAAAAGCAAACTTGGGCAAAACAATTTTAACGGCCCCGGTAGCTCAGTTGGTAGCGGCGGTGATTGGGCCCATAACCGTTCAGCAGGACCAAGGTTCAAATCACCGAAGGCGCTTATTGGAGATATTTTTTTTTAATTAATTGTCACAAGCCGTAGGTAATATTTATGTATGTATCACTATTGATGCAAAAACTTAAAGCGAACGTACAGAGAAGGGGTACAATAATTTGCAATTTCTTTTTTCTGTTTAACTTGTACTAATTTGAACTTTTCGCGAGGCTTAAAAGGGTACAGGTTCACCGTTATCGCATACGGAAGGAGCAACCAGAAAGCTGTGGCCACGGAGTTCTTCAGTTGATGAGTTCTTCAGTTTTTTTTTTTGAGAAATTTATTTGCTCAGTTTGAATTGGTAACGAGACAACAGAAGAAAAAATCACTTGTTAAATATATGAATTAATTGCAAATCCCCAAACGATCGCATAATATGCACCGGGCAAAGGGATAGTTTTTTTTTGTACATACATACCAATACAATACATACATATATATATATATACCGCGCCGTACTAGATGCAAAGTAACATCAAACTTAATTTTTAAGCTTTTATCGTGAGTTTTATTCGTACGGCTTTCTTGCATCAATTTTTTTTTATTGAAAACGGCTTGAGATATCTACCTAGTTTATTTTTTTTTTATTCTTGCATGCAATTACATTAATTTTGATTATTTTAATAAGTTTTTTTTTACATACATTTCTAATAGTTCATTGTTTTTACCTTTTCGGCGCATTTTGAAATGAGATAAATCTCATACACTTTTATATGTTATTATGAAGCAAATAAATTTGCTTAATGATCATTGTTCGATCCGATAAGATTACGATGTGCGTTTAATTGGGAATAGGGCATAATGGGATGAGGGCGGCTGGATAAAGGAAAGATGGTAATTAAGAAGTAGGAGATGGCAGGTGGTCAAAGGATAGACATGTGCACTCAAGAGGATACAAGCATCCACAGGTTTTCTAAACCCACCTCTGTCTATCAACTCCTACTCTCACCTCCTCGTGGTGAACACCGGGTGCCTAGTACCTCAACTGGAGATTGGGTTCCAACCCCCTTGGAAGGTTGTTGGGGGTAGCAGACGAGAGAGGGGGGAGGAGTGTTCCCACTAAGGCACTTCTCCTTGCATCCGGACGGCAGCGGAGGAATTCCCCAGATGGAATCAACGGTGGCGTCCATAGTTCCAGTCAGGCCGAACTACTTAGTGAACACCTTATATGGGCTACTACGACGTATTCGGAGCTCAGACCTATAAGGAGCGGGCTATCCGGCTCTCCGTCCTTAGAGCTAAGCAAAGGATCTGGCCCTCCAGGTTGGGGGTCGTGCCATCGGGGTGACTTCCCGGCCACGTAAAGAAACACCAGTCACGAAGCAGAAACAAGCCTCGGATTCGGACGGATTAACTGTTGACGACCAATGCAAACGAGAAAAGGACAACGAGCTCCGGATCTGCACGTGGAATGTTAGGTCCCTTAACAGACCACGTGCAGCCGAGCAACTAGCGGAGGCCCTTAACGACTGCAAGGCAGACATTACTGCCATTCAAGAAATGCGGTGGGACGGGCCGGGCAAAAGAAGGATGAAAAACTGCGACATCTACTACGGCGACTGCTATCGGCATCAAAGACAGCGCCTATTTGGATGTGGTTTCGTTGTTGGAGGCAGACTTAGGCAAAAAGTCTTGAGCTTCAACCCTGTAAGCGAGCGCCCCGCGACGATCCGCATCAAGGCTAAATTCGCCAACATTAGCCTGATATGCGCACATGCCCCCACAGAGGAGAAAGATGACGAGACCAAAGATATGTTCTACGAGCTCCTGGACAAAACTTATGAGCAATGCCCTAGCTACGACATTAAGATTGTCCTAGGCGATTTTAATGCCAAGCTAGGAAAGGAGTGCATCTTTGGTCGTACTGTCGGAAAGCATAGCCTGCACGACACGACCTCCGACAACGGATTCAGGCTGATCGACTTTGCTGCGGGGCGACACGTTGTGGTAGCTAGTACACAGTTCCCGCATCTCAATATCCACAAAGGGACATGGAAATCTCCCGATCAATCAACCGTCAACCAGATTGACCATATTGCGATCGACGCAAGGCACTCCTCCAGTATCATGGATGTCCGAACTTTCCGAGGGGCCAACATTGACTCGGATCACTACCTTGTTGTAGCCAAGGTACGTCTGCGGATATCCCGACCAGCGCCAAGTAATGGAAATACTGTGAGGAAGTTTGACGTCGGCCGACTACAATCGCAAGAGATCGCCAGGTCCTTCTCCAACCGAGTCTCTCAAAACCTTCTACGAAGTCCTATGCAACCAGCATCAAGTATTGATAGCCAGTGGCAACACTGCCAAAATGCCATCAGAGACGCCGCCTCTGAAGTGCTGGGTTTCACACGGCGACCACAACGAAACCCCTGCTTTGACGATGAATGCCGGCAAGCACATGCAGCTAAACAGGAAGCATACAAAGCGGCGCTGCACAGAAGGACTAGAGCTGCTCGCGAGCTCTACGAGCAGAGGAGGAGAGAGGAGCACCGGCTTCTCCGAAGGAAAAAGAGAGAGCACGAGAAGCGCGCGGTTGAAGAGATAGAGAGATGTTACAACAGGAATGAGGTTAGAAAGTTTTACCAAAGGATCAAGAGGTCCTGCCAAGGGTATAAACTTCGAACTGAAGCCTGTAAGGACCATCAAGGGAACATCGTTGTAGAATCGCAGTCGGTGCTGAGGATTTGGAAAGACCACTTCTGCAGACTGTATAACGGCGAGGACGAACCTCGCCGTTATACAGTCTGCAGAAGTGGTCTTTGGAAAAGTGGCAATGGAAAACCATTGCAATTGTTCATATGCCAGTTGCATGCAAATTAACTTGTACTTCTACACATATTTGAGTATCTTAATGGAACTGCCACCGGACCACGAAGCTTTACAAGTACTTTGGGAAATAAATTGAAAGATTGTGAGAACTAGCCGGTAGTGCAATTTCAAGCAACCTTCCAGAAATATCAAAAAACCCATGATCTCAGTACTGACCAACGCTACTTGTATGAAATTTGTCATGCTAATGGAAGTGATTCAAATTGTAGCTTTAAGAAGAATTAAAAAAGCACGAAAGCAACTCGGTACAATCTCGATTTTGGCGCGGTCCTTTGTTTTGCCGAATTTCAAATTTAATGCTGTGGACTATATTGACATAATCGAATGTGGTTGTGGGTATTATATGTAATCCACCGATATTACGAAACATTAGTCTGGAAGTAATTATTGAATGTACTCAACATCCCAAATTTCTTGCAACTCTTACTGCGCCGTACACCTTACCCTTGCCACACTCAAGCGACGGAACGGTGAGTTAAAATTTTTACTGAAGCTTCGACTGCTGTCTGTTCCATCACGGATTTATAAAAAAATACCGTTTTTTAATTCTAAAAGATTTCAAAATTGTGTAATTTTTATAACCTTTAACTTTTGCTTTATACTTTTTTCAAGTCTTATTTCATATTTTCTTACCTAAAACGCTCTTACTTATCATTAATAATAAATATTAATGTCGTCAGACAAAAATTAAATGGTAATTTTGTGCAGAAAATTTAATTTTTCAGGTATTTCTTTAATTTATAGCGAAGTTTGTATAGCCTTTGGGCAGTACAAGATCTAAATTTTTTCAAAAACCTTTTATGTGCCTTGTATCATGACATGTAAAGACAACTTTTGGCTACTGCCCAAAGAATGAATAACAACAAAAACTAACTGTCAAGCCTTTAGTTTTATAATGCATATGACATGGCTGAAACAAAATTGAAATTGTCCCACATTAAAAAAATATATGTGTACTTATATTATTATCTGGTGAATTTCTTTATTTTGTCCCACATTTTAACATTTTGGATCTGGTCACTTTACAGCAATCAGGATAAATATACTGCAAGTTGACAATCCAGCGTCAAAACCAACGAGTGCTCAACCTGCCAGCACCAGCAAAGTTCCTTTAAACATCATTACAAAGATCTCAAAAGCAATGGGACCATTCAACAACAACAGCTGCAGGAATTGAAGAGTTGGACACTACATTTCGGGATGTATCCCACAATCATTGGATCCATTAGATCGGTTGGAGCAAAACAAAGCGAGGTATCCGCGTCTTTACATGATAACGAGGAAGAGGCTTTGTTTGGTTGCGACTTCGGTGCCATCTGAATGAACTTTTTTAAAAAATGGCCAACTGCTTTCGGAAAAGCGCAGTCACATGTCTGCTTCAAAAGTATCTCAACTAGTTCTTTTTAAATTTCAATTTAAGTTAAAGTAAATATATATGATTCTATCTGTCATTCATTATATTTAATATAAAGTCATTTTTTCCTATTTAAAAAAAAGGTTACATATTAAGTTTTCTGCTTTTCAATATTGAAGTTGTTTTGTTTATTTTCCAAAAAATACCATATGTATTAACTGTTTCTAGTTAATACACATGGGTGCTTAATAGGGTTTCTTGATTAAATCAATATAAAGATCAATAATGGTCATGGTTGGTTGGTTGGTAGCCAACGTAAGTTTCGCTCGGCAATGTTTTATTTTGTTTTTGTTTTTTATGTGTAAGATTCATTATACAGGTACTAACGTTTTTTCTTTTTTAGTATGGTGCAATATGGCCTGTTGGGGAAACCGAGTACCAAACTAGTGGGAGGGTTACAATCCGCTTAGGCGAATCGTTGGATACCCCATCCCAATAGACCATTGTCAAGCTCCGAATTGTGACATAAATCTTGGTTGTTAAATTTCAGTTAAGAATCTTCTCCCTTAGAAAGGGGCATGGCATCCACCCCTTCTCAACAACATCGTATTTTCGTTTATATTTGTTATCAGAAGCGGTATGCACGTGTTGACTGCATTTTCATTTAAAAAATTTCATTTATACTTAAGAACGCCCCCAAAAGTGGGCTTGGCGAAAATGTATTCACTTGAGTTGATAGCTTACGCACATATTTGAACATTTTATACTGCAAGTTCTTTGGATTAAAAGCAAATATATCAAATAAAAACTGTTTATTAGAATGCATATTAAGTAACACCACGCCTACAAGGGGGAGGTATTCGCTTTTTTTTAAATGCCAATCACAATACACTTAAGCGAGGATATCGCATACCGAATTTCAGCTTCCTGCGACAACCTAGATTTTTCAAGGTAAGTGGGCGTGTCAGTAGGCGGATTTCAAAAATGTTTACACTTGTACTCCTTCGGGACCTAGAAAGAACTTATATCAAGTTCCTAGCTCAAAATTTAAGGCCTATAAACTACCGACAGACGGACGGACGGACATGGCTCATTCGACCTACAATTCGGTCTCGAACATATGCCCTTAAGGTCTTGGGGGTCTACAGTGATTATTTCTCTATGTTACAAACTATGAATCAAACTTAACATACCTCCTTATGGATGGAGGTTATCCTATGGGATGGGGTTTATAAAAAATTAAGCCACCCTAGTGTGAATGGTCCGATGGAAAAATTTAAAAGATACACTAACTAAGTACCACAAGAAGCTCAAAAATATACCGAGTGGCTCAGGAGCGTCTGCCAGTTAAAAGCCTCAACCCTCAATGGATCTGTTTTGTAATGCTATTATTTCTTATTCCATTCGTAGAAGTGCCAAGGTAACACATTATATGTATTAATTGAATTCTAAAAATATTTTAGGTAAAACAAAACATCTTCATAGGACAGTGAGTAACTTCCCGTCAACTGAAAAGAAAAACATCGACTTAAGTTTTCAGTTTGATTGTGATTTGAATGAAAACTCGTGCACACAAATAAACAGCACTGTTTCCGGCTCTTTGGAGGGATGGAAAGAACAACCAGGACCAGGGGCATAACGATCTAGCAATGACACAGACAAATTCTTAGCCGCCCTAGCTAGCGGATATAAACGAATCACCGGAGTCACCTCCTTTGGTACAGTTTTTCACATCCTTGGCAGCCCTTGCAAAAGACTGGGACCGAAAACAAACAGTCAAAACTGGAAATGAGAACTCTTCAGATTTTTCATGAAGTTGAATTTGAAGACTTACTGGAAGTAATCCAATCCCTTGTAGAAGAGTTTTTTTGTTTTTCTAGTCTAGTTTGTTTTTTGTTTTGTATTCCTTTGATCCTAACAGATGTGAATGGGCATTCTTTATTTCTTCTTTTAAACTTAAGGGCGTATTTGACCATCTATTTACACAAATTTAGTTAAGTTATTTTGCAATACTTACAAATGCAACAAATCATCATCATCATCGCCAACTTTTAGCGATTTAATCGCTTCAGTGACTTCGTCTACTGTGGGACTATTCTCCGCCCTTATCTCGTCAGCAGTGGGAATGCCATCTTCAGTGCCCTGTTGGGGGTTGAGCAACTCCGAAAAGTGCTCTCTCCATCTGCGCAAGACATCGCTCTCACTTGAAAGAAGTGTACCGTCCTTGGATTTAACCCCTTGGATGGTATTTAACTTCCTTCCTCTGAGCCGGCGAATGGTCTGCCAAAATATCTTGTTTGCAAATCGTGCTCCAACTTCTCGCCGAACTTTTTCCATGACTGTTCCTTGGCTGTTCTGACTGCCAGATTGTAAGTCCTTCGCGCCTCATTGTACCGGGCTCGAGAAGTTGAGTTTCTACATTGGATCCACGCAATGTAGGCTCTCTTCTTCTTTCTGATGGCTTCTTGAACTCCAGGCGTTTTAAACCAAGCAGTTCTTTTCTCACCACCAGCCGCTACCCCAAGCCGCTTCACTCTACAAACATTTCCTGCAGAGGCAATGACTGCCGATAAAAACAGCTGCCATTCCTCCTCCAAAAGGTCAGTTGGAATTTGTTCAAACTTCTCCGAAACATGCTGTGCAAAACGCTCTTTGAAATCAGAGTCAGCATCCTGCAACCTTTTCCACCGTATGCGGGTCACCAGTCTTGGTTTTCGCCTGGGGGGCAAAGGAATACTGTCACTGAAAAACAATTTACACAACACTAAGTGGTGATCAGTTGACAACTCAGCTCCCCTGAAAACTCGAACATCACAAATCATTCTTTGAACACACGGTGGTACAACAAAGAAATCAATCAGTGACTTCTGATTTAAACTGTGCTTGTACCATGTGTATTTGTGAATGTGTATTTGTGAATGTGGGAAAAAGGTGTTCATGATGGACAAGCCATATGCACAGCAAAAGTCCAACAACTTCCCTCCGTTCCTGTTTTGATCCGGGTCACCGCGCCTCCCAATCACACTCCTCCAAGCTTAAAATTTAAGCTTGTTTATCAATAGGGCAAACTCCGATTCCAAATGCCTCTTTTTGTTAATTGGATGTATGTATCTACGTGCATCTGCCCTCGATTTTTAAATTTTTTAAGCCACTAATATACTTTTCTAATAGAAAACATTTTATCTTAAATGTTTCTTAGTTACTGCCATCGCTAATTTGAAAACAATTTTATGTGTGTTGCAAAAGTGACAGTCAGCTGACAACTGACAACTTGCTAGCTCCTGCGACCAAAACAATGTGACCGTAAATAAAACGTCAAAATAGGTCGCAGTTCGCTGGCTATGAATTTAACTTTAAGGTCCGAGTTTAATGAGTTTGACCTACGCTGCCGTTCCAGTTCTACGCCCAAAGAGGAGGGGCGAGGAATCAAGAACGAAAATATTGAACTGAGGGTACTATCATCGGCAAAGGAGTGGATTGCATTAGTAGTAGCAGGAAAGAGATTGTTTATGAAAACGAGGAAGAGAAACGGAGGCAAAACAAAGCCTTGGGGAACCCCAGCGTTTATTTTGTGGACTGCATACATAAAGCCATCCAAAAAAAACTTGAATTGAACGGTTCGGAAGGTAATTACTAATCCATTGAATTTGACGGATCAAGAATCGCCTTTTTTAAGAAGGGGTTGGATAAACGCTGTTTTGCATCTCCTACTCGGAAAGATGAAGACTATTACCTGAAGATTATCTGCCTTGAAGTATCCCGCTCTAAAACAGCTTGTTCTTTCGGTTGATTCAAATCAAAAAAAGTCTTTCATCTCCGTAACAAGCACTTTGCCTTGACCTTATGTATAATTGAAATTATACTTATTGGTCTATAGTTTTTAATATTAGTTGTCGCCTTTTTTTATATATAAATATAATTTTTAACTCTATCAGATGTTAATCCAAGTAAGCGGATTTGTTTGGCATTTGATGTTACTTTCTTCACACCAAAATTCAACGGTATTGTTTTGCCTTGTCCAGGGGTTTAGTGTTTCTAACATACAAAAGACAGAGATTAACGTGGGAAGATTGAAAGTTAGTCCCAAAGTGCTTCCACCGGAAAGAAGGAGGTAACTTGACGTGTGCTTTAATTTTTGACTTTTCTCAATGACATCCTGTGGTGTCAAATGGCAATGTCTGGTCGTCCGTCCTTTGCGCATCTTCTTGAAAACGTACTCCTCGTCCTCAGTGCATTAAACTGTTTTGACAGGTCCAGCCTCCAACATCAACAGTTCTGCGCATTCCTTCCCACAACACAGCAAAACCAATTGAGTTGATGGTACCGAGCTGTCAAATAATGGTTTGTTTGATTTGTTTCGTCAGATAACGCACAGAACAAGTTAAACTCTATACGGTTTAAATTGACAATTCATGCGTGGAAGAGATTAATTACGCGATTAATTTTTAATCTGTAAGAAGATGTGTTTAATAGTGAGATTGAAATTCATATGGTAAATCTTGTGATTTAGATGGGATTTGAGGAATATTTGTCTTAATCGCAGATTAGTCTCCAGTAGAAACACCCTATTATAGGGTAGGTTATTCCATTGCATTTAATTTTGCCCGCTAGTTCTGGAGCAACTTTAAAGTCTTTGAATAGGTTTGTTAGCGGTTCCTTATGAAATCTCAAAAAATTGGCGACGCAAAAGCGGTTAATTTGTTTTAAAATCTTTAAGTTTTGCGGAGTCCAAGCCCTCGAATTAGACAAAGTATGAAATTTTAACAATGTTCTCGAAAACTTTTTTTCATTTTCTCCAGTAAGTAGCTTATTTGATTTTAAGTTGTCCAATTCATCTGCGCATTCATAGCCTAAATATGGATGTGGCAATAGTTTAGTAACTGACCCTTTTCAGACAGCTGCAACTATTTTTATGAGCGATAAAATCAGACAATCAGTCAGAATAAATACTTTTAAACATTTTTTTTACAAGTTGAACTTGTTTTAAAATAGGTTTGAGGAGCTTTAAGCTCCACTACGAGAGCCTGTCATAACATTGGCATTAATCGCTTGAAGTTTCAATAATTTCGAATAGTAGCTGGAAATCGTCCTATTATAATATATAATTACGATTCCTAGATAATTTTTTGAGTTTTGTCGGTTGACTCATCAATTATCAAACTAAATGGGCCAACAGCTGGGTCAAGCCACTTCGAGATTTATTTTTATTTATTTTCTCATCTTTTGAGCCGTTAGACAAAGCGTTCAGTACATTTGAACTAGAAAGAGCTTGGCTTTGGAGAGAACTTCAATTGCGTTTTGGTCTTTTTCATAATATCTACTCTTCATTTATATATTGATGCTTAGGTATTTAAGAAATGCAGTGATTCTTAGATAAGTGTGTTTTAAAAATAAAAAATTGTAAAGACTTACCTCTTTGCAAACTGCGCCGGACTCATTGCTTTGTGCAGGTATGTGCCCAAATGATTCAATCGCCGGTATCCTCTTCAGAACAAGTGGTCCCCTCAATGAAGGTGACGAGAAATTGAGCGAAACCGACGAGGTTGATGAATTTGCCGACAAACTTTCGTTGGTATCGAAGTGACTCCGTAAATTAGACCATTCGCTACTATTAGAATTATCTTCATTCAAAGTTTGATATTGTGAATCAGGAGAAGAATAGTTGTAATTATTTAGAACGCTAAAATCTAAACGGTTCTCTGCATATGCACAGTGCTCTGCACGGTATAGCTTATCACTTTTTTCTCGGTGGCTAGCACATCCGCAAGTAAGATTGTTTTTGTCCTCGAGATAGTTTAAACTGTCTTTAAGACTTAAATCACTTAAAGTGCAATCTTGTACATCACTGGCGGAAGCACTATGGTAGTGAAAACAGCGATTGGTGTTTTCAGAAACACCGGTCGATTTTTCAAACGTTGAAGATTGTGACCTATTTGAGTTATTTGTATCGCTTAGCGATTTGAATATTTTATTTTCTTCGCTAGGATGATGCGTCTGTTGAAGCCATTCTCTTTTGTTGCTTACATCTGCATCTACCTGTGAAGAGCTATGTGCAGACGTGGATACAGAGTCAACGGAGGACGAGATACCACTCTGTTGATATCCGTAACTAGGACTTAAAACGTTGCCGGACCTGTGAGATTCGATTGAAAGCTTTCTACGCTCCGTATTATAAAAGTACTGATATTGCTGTTCCGCATATGGCTTGTTGCATGAAATCAGACTATCGTCACTGGCACAACGCCTTGATATTATTTCTTTTGTTCGAAAATTAGGTTGCTTACTTAGTTTTGGAGTTAATTGGCGAATGACTACGGCACTTGGCAGCGCGGTGTGTACAATCTTATTCGAAGAACTCCGTTCACGGCAAAACTCGTTTAAGGAAGCAGGGTTTATTGTCCGATTTCTGTAAACATCACTGCTTTCATCACTCTTCAGACGGCCAAAACTATCATAGCGAAGTGTTTTTTTACCAGATCTAATTGAGTCTTTTCGCTCATCATTCACGCGCCATTCACTACCGCCCGAACACGACGAACGGTCTCTGTTCGCATCGGAATTGTTATTGTTGTTAATGTTATTGGTGCTATTATTACTCCTTGAGATCCCTGTGTACACAATATCATAGTCGCGTTCGCCGCTAGATACAGACTTCACACTACCAACACAACTGTTGTCACTCACACTCTGATCCGATTTTGTATTATTGCCAACGGAAAAACAACCTAAAAACTCACATCGTTCGTCACCTTGATCATCTTCGTCTTTGTCGGATGCCCTCGTCACATTATTCTTAGATTTTCCAATTAGCGTATTCTGCTTTTCGAATTTATGGAGTTTTCGGCGAAAGCTCGTGGGATCGTAGTAGGATTTCTCGACGAGATTCTTTTCCTGACCGACTTGACTTTTGGTCTTACTAACGTTATTGCGTTTGGTTTTGCATGGTTTTGGGGGCACAGGGGGTGGAGCTACTTTTAATTTTATTGACTTTGGTATGGCACATCGGTTTTTCGCAACACTACTGTATCCTTGAAGGTTTGGATTGAAATTTTCTCCAAATAAGGAACGTGATAGTTTCTGCTTTTGATGGCTGCTGTTGGAAAGAACGTACGAGTTTGTTCGCGAGGCTTGTTTTGAGATTGCTTTACTATGGCTGGCGATTGTATAACAACAAATCGATGGAGAAGAAGACGAAAGTGGTACCGAGGTTGACGATGATAAAGTCGTTGACGACACCCCGAGCGCAGACACAGATGAATGGGGACTGTTTTCCACGGCGACTATCGACAAGGAGGATTCATTGAACTCACGACGCGAGCACGATTCTTGGAAGACTGAATCCGAATTTAGTCTACTTGGACAGATTTTGCTATTCGTGTGTCCGTAGTTTTTATGTAGTGATGTAGACGACGTTGGAGCAAACAATGGCGGCGTCGGCATTCTCAGAAGGCTTTCTCTCTCAATCGAATATGAATCGCCTTTATAGAAGAAAGTGTGATCTGGTTGAGTTTGCGTAGCATTGCCCACGTCTTTAAATTTGTTTACACTACGAGTTAAAGCTTCTTCGCTTTGTGCATCTAGAAAAATAGCTTCCTCGGCCTTTTCCGCTTCCTTAGGGTTCTCGTGAGTTTTCTCTTGGGATGAATTATTTTCGACAGTCAAGTCGATGCTTGCTGACATTTCGAATAGTTTTTTTTTTTAACAATAATCAATTCGAATATTAAAATTTGGAGGCGGAATATGTAGTCGAAATTCGGATGTTTGTATGTTCATAAATAGATAAATTCAGATACATTTTCATTTTTATCCAATCATTACGTGCGGCGCGGTACTGGAAGACTGAATGAATTTAGTTTTAGACATTCGTGGGTTGGTATTATTAGCTAGCACAGAGCTAAAAATAACTAAGAGCATTTTATGAGACATCTTTGGATTTTTTTCTGTTTGAAGTAGGTACCTGCGTTGGGATTCGGCAGCAGCGGTGGCTCGCAATGCTTTCCAACGGAGCGTTTTAGGCTGTATGCATCACACATTCGACGCTCTTAGATGTGGGATGTCATTGTTGATATGCTTTTCTTTTAATTTGGCATCTGCACGTTCACCAAGCTTTTTGTGGGATTTGGCATGTAGCCATATAATTTAAGCTTCAATTTTTTCGCATCCAAAAATCTTCTTTTTGTGGAAGTCATAAACGATGTGTGGTTATGCATTTATAGAAACATTTCACCTTGAAGTTCTGACCTAAAAATATTAAAAAAATAAGTTAAGGAATGGTATAAATTATTGAATACCAATTTAAAAAAAAATAGATGAATATAAATTGACATTTTAATATTTACAAGCGAAAGTAAATATGAGAGGTTTGACAGTCGAAACTTAAGTATGATACGCCTTTACCTGAATTCTTTATGCTATAGAAAATATCAAAATGCAGTTTGGGTCGACATAAACTTGATTCCCATGTTAATGAAATTTTTCAACATGCTCTCATTTGCAAAGTTAAGGTTGGATGTTTTGTTTTTATACCCCATCCCATAGGATTGGAGGTATATTAAGTTTGATTTATAGTTTTTAACAAAGAGAAATAATCACCAAGGGCATCTCCTTAAGGGCATAATGATCGAGACCGAATTGTAAATCTTAGGTCCTGAAGCTGTATGTACAAGTGTAAAATTTTTCGAAATCCGCCCCCTGACATGCCCACTTTACTTATTAGCATCTAAGTTGTCATCGGAGGCTAAAATTTGGTATGCGATATCCTCGCTTACGTGTATTGTGATTTAAAAAACACGAAAACGTGGCCACATTAAGCTATCAACTCTAATAAATTCATTTTTGCCACGCCCACTTTTGGGAGCAGTTTTGAGTATTAAACATCTGCAATGAATGTCTTGAAATCAGTTACAAGACATTTATAATGGAAGAGGACTTAATATTTAAGTCAAAATCATTATCAGGTCTATTAATAAGATATATTAATTTAAATTACATTACATTCTGTTCTTTCTTTAAGAGTCAATTTGAGGAAACAAAACCCTGAAAAATATAACGCGAATTATACACTAATGAAATTGGTTTGAATGGGTGCACTAATTGAAATGAGTGCACTCATTTAAACAGTGCAGTCAGTGTCTTTTAAGAGTTAAAGTTGTGCATGTTCTATTTAAAGCAAGCACCCAAGCGAACAAATGAAACCAAGTAGTGTTCTTATTTTGGTGTAAGCCAACAGAGTAGTGTACAGTAACTGTCTCTTTTGACATAGACCTCATTCAAACACAAGTCTTGAACGTATAATTTTACTAAATAGGGTGCAATGAAGTACTACACACGTTTGAAACGATGAAATGAGTACATTCATGCAGACCTTTATATGAATATAAACCCAATTTTTAATATAAAAATGCATCTGATAAAAAAATGAAAAAAAAAATGTGTTTTTGAAAAGGAGTTAATGCCACGCCCCTTTTTAAGGGAAGGAGACTCTTAACTGACAAATTTTAAATACAATTCAAGTTAATAGAAATTAAAATTTGACAACCGAAATTCATGACGCAATTCCGAGCTTGACAGTTGGTTAATTGGGATGGGTTATCCAATGACTCGCCTAAGCGGATTGTAACCCTGCCACTAGTTCAACGTTATTCTTACACGATTGACTAGTTTACACTTTCGAAATCGAACACTGAAAACCAAAACTATGTATGTAGATTAAAATTTAGTGCCTGAAAGAATTTTTTACACATTATGTTCCTATTCTAGATTCCTAGCCCTCAAAGTCATGAGTACCCTTTGACCATTTCACCATAATAAGTAACTATTTAATGAACTTTTTTCGCTCCCACTTGATGAAGAATGGAAACAAATGAGGCCACTGTTCATGTCAAAATACAGATTCCTAGGATTGCACAATATATTTACATAAGCAAAACAAAACGAAGCATAAACCATAAACTAGTGACACTATAATAGCTAAATCCATTCAAAACAACAAAAGTTGTCAAGATTTTCTATACTGTGTTACCTGGTTATTATCATCCTTTATTTAATTTACCTTGATTTGTTTATTGCTCAGATAAGAGAGTAAGATAATTCTTATTTAAAGATACAGAAAATGAGAACATTCCAATGGTGTTTTTTTTTTTAAGTATTACTTTTTTGTGCAAGCTGGTTTCTTAGAACCTGTCATAGATACATGTCGGCAAAACAGTGGAACAGTTTAGGCAAAAGCACTTGCCAAATTGATTTTTCCGGTAGTTCCGGTAGTAGTAATGCAAAACTTTTGAATTCACTACTTAAATAAATTTTTAGAGCTCAACGAATATAAAAAATGGTTTGGTTGGCTTGTAGAGCGGGTTACAGTCAAAAGACTTCCCTTCATGAAAAAAAGTATGGCTAATGGTCCTTCCATCTTTTCTGATTCTCCGCGACAAATTAAAAAAAAAATAAGGCGTGATCCTCAGGTGGGTCTCGGGTTCTCGGTCTTGGAGAGGTACTCTATCCATTTCTAGGTCTATCAGGGGCAACCTGCTCTCATCTCGGCTATGATCTACCTGTCTAGGATGTCTGTCAGGGGGCATGTGAACAAAAAACAACGGGCCAAAACTATCAAATAATTGATCGCTCCACTCTTAGGATTAGTTGTTTCTCAAGTGGAGAGAGATTCATGCGAGTTTTGGCGCTTCAAACTATCAACAACGCACCTCAGAAATCCCATTTTGGTAGTCCGATGTATTTCTTTCGGTCATTACCCAAATTTTATGACCAAAGATGCGGTTCGGAATTTGAAAGGAACGAATATTGATCTAAATCTTTGATCTAGATCTTTGCTTAGACTTTAAGCTCAGAATTCTTTAACTACTTCCCTCGCTTGAACAATCGCCAAGGATAACTCAGTATTAATTCATTTTTGTGTAGTGTGAGCAGCAGAGGAGTTAGGGAAACAACTTTCACTTCGATACTTGAACACGTTCACTTTTATCCGACCATTACCATAAACAGAAGCAAGCACATCAAGTGCTTGCTGAAAATCCTCCTCGGAGCATGCAAGGCTAACCTCATCATCTGTGAAAGCAGATGGCTAATCCAGTGTTGGATGTCCCTGGAATGGATTTTACCTCGAGCAAGTGTCGTTTGTCCTTATTTTCCCTGCTTACCTTACCAAGGTCCCCCTTTTTTCCGTCTTTCGAAAGAAATATTTTTTTCGAAAGATTTATTTATTTTTTATTTTATTTGATTTTATTTTGCCAAAAATAAAAAGTATGAAAAAAAAATAGACAAATATTCTGGTTCAAGGATCTGATGATGCGAATTGCATTTAGGCAGTCATTTCCTACTCTTTTTACTACATATTCTGCATTTGAGTGAGCTGATGACCACTTTTATTGAGTTTGGAAAACTTACATGTATAACCGTCATCATTATTCAATTTTTTTTAATTTTTTAATTTTATAAAACTTCCCTCAAAATTGCAAGTGTTCCCTTTTTCCCTTTATACATTTTCCTTTCATGGTTTTGTAATTTTAAATTAACCTCGATATCCCAAGTCCCAACACAAGGCTAATCCTGATGTAAATCATATTTAAACATTCCTCTTAAGCATTCCTCAAGACTGCGCGCGGTGTCACCATTCTGTTTAAATGCTAAGAAATGCAGATTCGGCATGAACTTTTAAAATTTTTTCGGACAACAGATGCGGTATCCCTGATGCTCGCTGTAATCTTGGAAAAACTTGAGGATCAGACTAAAATGAACAGGCTTGTATTCGATAAACTGAGCAAGCTCGAGTTTAAATCTCGAAAAGCTTACAAGGTAACATGAATTTGAAAGGGTTATGTATTTAAAATACTAGCATGGAATCCAAACGGCTTTCTGAATCAAATGAACGAAATAGAAATATTTGTACGGAAAAATAATATTGATATTTGCCTGAAACTCACCTTAAAAAGGGGTCTGGTCTGAACCCAAAATATAAGGTTAATATGACTATCAAGCGCTTCGCCATTCTCTACATGAAAAACTGCATAAAGCACTCCAAGAACACAGAATTAGAGCTAGACTCTATACAGATAATTTCAGTTTCTGGTAAAAATTTACTGTTTAGATTACAACATTGCATCTTGTCATTTACTGCCAGGATATAGCCTGGTAGATGACGACTTCAACACAAAGCATACTTTTTGGGGTTCAAGATGCAATTCAACAAGAGGCAGATTACTGTATAAAAATAGTATGAAACGTGCGGCTTGGACTTTTTTTGCACCAGAAAGCCAACGTGTTGGCCAACCGACAGGAATAAAAAACCTGACCTTGTCGACTTCTTCTAAAGGGGACCCCAAATAGCTTCCGCGGAGCGAAGAATACAATGTATGATCTTTGCTCAGACCACTTGATCATGGGCGGAAGTCTAGTGAAAATCGAAAGAGCTCCTATACTAGCCATGAAAAAAACACCGAACTGGGACGACTTCAGAAAGGACTATAAGGAAGGTGCTGACTTAAATGTTCCATCAAAAACTCCATTCGAACTAAAACAGGCAGTTGATAGATTCATTGAAGAGATTTAAAGCGCTGCGTGGAAGGTGGAACAACACTTCTTTCAAAAAGACAGAAGGAAGCATGGACGTCAAGTCCATTTCTGCCCAACTTAATCCGCTCGAAACCGAATAATTAATTCGCGAAAAGAGAAAAGCTTGTAAAAATGGGAATTCATGCGGGCACCCCCAGACAAAGCCGTTTTGAACCACCCCTCTACCAGTTTAAAGAAATGCTGGACGATTATAGAAATTGCGAGACCACTGAATACCTTGAAAGCTTTTCAGCGGATAGGAATTCGAACTACTCGGCGTGGAAAGCAGTTGAGTCTATCAATAATCCTATAATGCACTCAGTCCCAAAAAAGAAAGATAACGGTGAATGGGCAAAAAAAGACAAAGAGAGAGCGGAACACTTGAAAGAAACATTCAATCCGTTCGACGGTCCACCGTTGGCTCACGTTCAAAACAACAGCGTGGAACCTGATAGCTTTAGAAAGAAAAAGTTTCATTAGTCGAACTTTGGCAGACAATAAGCAAACTTCTAAATAATAAGAACCCAGGATAAGACCTGATCACTGGTGAAATTTTGAAAGAACTACAGAAAAAGACAGCGACAAAGTTTGGTGTCTTTTCTAACGATTTTTGCAGGAGCTGCATGGACGAGGAGGAAGAAGAGACCACTCTCCACCTTCTCTGCATATGCCCCGCTCTCTCTAAGAACCGAAATTTTTACCTTGGAGCTTTCTTCTATGATCTTAGTGATCTAGCACGACTGACCCAAAACGTCTCTTACGCTTCATTAGTAGCTCAAAATGGTTCAACGAGTAGGCATTTTTTTCTAGATCCACGTGGTATCACAATGGACCTACATAAGTCTTAGTGAGTTGGGTTCTTCCAACCCGACAGCCACTTCAACGTAATCTAACCTAACCTACTGAAAAAAACGCTAGGCCAGATAATTTTTATGACAAATGCTTCACTTAGACTTTTATACGTTCCAAGGCAATGGAAAAATGCTGAAGTCATAATGATTCCGACACCCGGGAAATGTCCAAATGACAAAAAATCTTTGAGAAACTTCTGTTGAAGCGATTACAACCAACAATTGCAAAAAAGACGCTTGGTCCCGGACCATCAATTCGGTTAACAAGGAAGAACTAATCATTCAACAACGTTCTTTCAACGGTTATTGTTGAAAGAACTAATCATTCAACAATAACTTGATCTATTGAATAACGCATGAATATATAAAGCCTTAGAAGGGAAAGAGATATGTTCTAGTGCTTTCCTCGACGTATCGCAAGCCTTCGATAAGGTGTGGCATGAAGTATAAGCTACGGCAAACCTTGCCAGAAGATATGAAGGTACAGAATATCGAAAAACTATCTTGAAAGCAGACTTTTTCATGTTGGGTGTGGTACTGAATACTCGAGTTTCAAGCCAATTCGAGCTCTGGCGTACCCCCGGTAAGCGTCCTCGGTCCGACTCTGTTCCTACTCTACACAAGAGACATACCTCTAGATAACGAGACAGTTATGGCCACGTTCGCGGACGACACGGCCGTCCTGGCAACAGATGAATCAGTTGAGTCATCAACGAGAAGCTTCTAACGAAGTTTGGACAAAATTTGCGTTTGGACGAAGATTTGGCGAATCGTTATAAACGAGACCAAGTCAACGTATATCATTTTTAAGTAAAGAAAGGTTAACAATTTACCTCTGTTCACAAACTCTGTACAAATTCCTTATACAAACGAAGCAAAATATCTGGGAATGACTCTAGACGCCAAACTTAGATGGAAGCCACACGTTAAGACGAAGCGTATTGGCTTATAGTAAATTTTTCAAAAGTAAGCATATATAACAAACTGCTCTTGTACATGTAGGTGTTAAAGCCCTCCTGGACATACGAAAACAATTCGACAACAAACTAAGCCGAGCAACATGTTCATGTTGCAGACTGTCCAAAACAAGACACTTATGGCGTATTCTTTTGAACACCGAACTGTTAAATAAAACTCGGTGTTTGCGACAATTCCAGCTTGGTGTACACTCGGTTTCATTGTGTACAGAACAGCAAATACCGCACCCGTGCAATCATCACGTTAAGTGTCAAATTGTTTTAACTTCATTTTGTTAACTTTTTTTCATTTCGCAGAGTGATTTTGTTGCCGTCGGTTTTTTAAACTTTTTACTTAAATTTAATTTTGATAGCTTTGAGTTTGAGATATTTAGTTATTTTTGATCATATAATTTCAGTCGTGTTGTAAAAAGTCACGAATGAAAATTAAGTCGAAACGCCACTTCACATACTCAATCAAAGCTACACGCAGCCTCCACCGTCAGATGCGACGGTTTTCGAGTTCGGTGTCGAAACCGAAATAATTCGGAGTTCAAAAGGACATTGACATGAGCACGATTCCGTTCAGGTGTACGTGAAAAGAACATTTTTTTCTGTATTCCACACCAGTTTCACGATTCGGTGTTGAAAAGAATACGCCATTAGAGTAATTGTGAATGCTCCATGGTATATAAGGAATAGTGATATTCATTGAGTTTTAGGAATAGCTACTGTGAGTGAAGAAGTAACAAACTTTGATCGAAATCTAAGTGCTCGTACTTATGTTCGTTGCAACAATGGAATGATCCGTACTCTTAACGAGACTCTTAACGATATAAACAACGAGCGACGACTACAAAGAACAAGACTCTTCCATCTAGCGACGGAGGCTCAAGCCGCACGCACTGACGGTTTTAGTAGGCGCATTCACCGGATAGCAATCTACCCAACGCGATAAACACTACGGAAGCGTAAACTACTTGTTAAGTTAACTTAGTTGCAGTCAAGAAGGATTATGAGAGAGCGAAAATCTACTACTATGACGTGCTTTCTGGCAGTTTTCATAGTGTCTCTCATAAATGGGTGGTTTTTTAGCACGTGGAAATCGGGCATTACGAATATCGGCTACTTGGGTATTACATAGTTGGCATATTAGTGTCTTTAAAAGATTTTGGAGTTTTAACCTCCGGCCATCATAGTATTCAATTTAATAAAAAAAAAATAATATCTCGAGAGTTGGAACTTCGCCCTAGGTTTTTGAGCACAACTCTTCTAGGGTTAAGTTTAGTCGAAACTAAAAGAAATTACTTCCTACTTTTGCATATTCAAAGCACACCTACAACTAGGTACGAAACAAATAGAAAATTATGCATATTTACATCTAATGCTAAACAATGTTATACACACGTTGTCTGTTGCGCTTCGAGGAAAATTAGCAATACTTAAAGAAAGTAATTGTGAATTTGAAAAAGTAATACTTAGAGAAAAAAAAAGTAGTTGTGAATTTAAAATAAAATAAAGATTTTTTTCTTTTCTGAACGTTCAACTACGTAAACTAGTAATCCTAGCCTAGGTATATCACCGAAATATCACGCAGAGCGAGTGCGATCGAGTCGACTCAACTCAATTCTACTCTGCTTGAACTCTGCATATAAACGAAGGCGAAGCTAATGTCTTATGCGTTAGCTGAACGCACTCTTGTTCGTTATCTGAATTCACACTTGTTCAGATAACAGTAAATTTCAGTTACATTAACACATTCACATTTTCAATAATTCTCTCCTTCATTATTTCGCTCGATTTTCATTATAATTTTTTGTTGGTTGACTTCTCGAGTGCTAGAGCCAGTGCAGTGCAGATAAAGTTTAAATAACTAAAGGAAAAAGTGTAAAAAGAAGAAAATCTATTGGAACCGAAACAACAGTAAGACATGTCGTTTACATTTAAACTTAAATATCTTAACATACATTTATTATTCAGAAGAATTCATCAAGTCCAGCGTAATCTGGAACTATTTCAATCAAGTTGGAGGCACAGATTGTCAAGCAAGATGTGGACTGTGCAGGTCGCATATCTCATATAAGGGTGTCAATGTATCCAACATGCAGAGGCACACGCTTCGCAATCATCGGGGAGTGCTCCATTTGCGGAGACCTCAGACACACCCTCAGGAACCCACTCCAGTCCAAAAAACCGAAGCATCCGCATCTGAAGCAGTCCCTGGACCTTTAACGTGGAGGGCATCGATGTGTTACAGAAAAGATAAGCATTTTACAAAACTCCATGCATGGTTATCTTGAGAGGCCATTCCTGTGAGCCAATCCAAAGAAGGTAATTAATCAGCAATTAGTAAAAAGGATTGCAAAAGAATATCTACCAATTTAGTTGATGATAAGAAATTTATAGAGCTTATACGCTTGCTTAACCCCAAGTACGTACTGCCCTCAAGAAAGACGTCAAATTCTGCATTAATTCCCCAAATATACGAAGTGTATAAAGGAAAAAGTGCGAGGAAAAGTCGCCAGTGCAACAGCTGTCTGCATTACAACGGACGGTTGGACCTCCAGAAATGGCGAAAGTTTCATTGCTGCTACTTCCCATTTCATTGCTGAGAAATCCAGGCTGGAATTTGTGCTTTTGGAATGTTTGCAGTTTCTTGACACGCACACTGCAGAGCACCTATGCACTGATTTAAAACGTGTTTTCAACGATTGGGGAATCGGCAACAAAATTGCAGCTATTGTGGCGGACAATGCTGCTAACATAGTTGCAGCGGTTGCAAAAAGCAACTGGGAGCATATACCTTGAATGGCACATAAGCTAAATTTCATTGTCCAAAAGCCTCTGAAAAGCATTAAAGACTTGAAACTACAGACGAAAGCCATCGTTGAGAACTTCAAAAGAAGCCAGCAAGCACTCAAAATTAAATGCGATCCAAAAGTAAATGGGAGTGGAGCCCTTAAAGCTCAAGTAAGATGTCGTCACCAGACGGAACTCCACCTACGACTTACTTACTTACTTAAGGTGGCGCTACAGTCCGGGGTGGACCTGGGCCTCAGCCAACAAGCTTCGCTAGCCAGCTCTGTCTCTAGCTAGCCGTCTCCAGTTTCGCACGCGAAGTTGGCTGAGGTCCCCTTCCACTTGCGTGCGCCACCTGAGTCTCGGTGCTCCTCTACCGCGCCGTCCCTGCGGTGTGGATTCGAAGATTTTCCGGGCCGGGGCGTTGGTGTCCATCCGCTCTAGATGACCCAGCCATCGTAGACGTTGTGTTTTGACTCTTTTGGTTAGGTCGGTATCGCTGTACAGCCCGTACAGTTCGATGTTATATCTCCTCCTCCACTCTCCGTCTATGCAGACGGGACCGTAAATCGTCCGAATAATTTTCCTCTCGAAGCAGCCTAAAGTGCTTTCATCCGCCTTTGACGGGGTCCATGCTTCTGCACCGTAAAGCAGGACTGGGATGATGAGGGTCTTATACATGGACACTTTAGTTGCTCGAGAGAGGGCTTTGCTACTCAATTGCCTTCTTAGCCCAAAGAAACAGCGATTGGCAAGAGTTATCCTTCGTTTGATTTCAGCGCTGGTGTCATTGTCTGAATTGATAGCGGAACCCAGGTAGAAGTCCCTAACTGCCTCAAAGTTATAGCTGTCGATGGTGATGTTTTGTCCAAGACGTCGGTGTTGGGTGTCTTTTCTTGATGACAGCATACACTTGGTTTTGCCCTCATTGACTGCTAAACCCATATTCGCCGCTTCCGTCCCAATACTCACGAAGGCTTCACTGACATCACGCTTTGTTCTACCGATTATGTCAATGTCGTCTGCGTATGCGAGTAGTTGAACGGACTTTTGAAAGATTGTACCTCTGGTGTTGGCGCGAGTGTTCTGCAAATTCCTCTCAAGTATGATGTTAAAGAAGTCGCATGACAGCGCGTCGCCTTGTCTAAATCCTTTTTTGACATTAAAGGGGTCGGTGAGGTCTATGCCGACCTTGGCGGAACAGCGTGAGTTTTCCATCGTCATCCTGCACAGACTTACGAGTTTGGCAGGGATGCCAAAACTAGACATTGCGCTATATAGCTCGTCTCTATAGATGCTGTCATACGCGGCCTTGAAATCGATGAAGAGGTGGTGTGTATCGATTTGGAATTCCTGGGTTTTCTCCAAGATCTGCCGCAGTGTGAATATTTGATCGATGGTGGACTTTCCTGGCCTAAAGCCACACTGATATGTGCCTATCAGATTGTTGACAAACGGCTTCAGGCGTTCACACAGTACAGCAGAAAAGATCTTGTATGCGATGTTAAGAAGACTTATGCCTCTGTAGTTGGCACAACTCAGAGGGACTCCTTTCTTCAGGATCGGGCAAACAATGCTGAGGTTCCATTCGTCGGGCATGCTTTCTTCCGACCATATCTTGCAGATGAGCTGGTGCATGCTCCTAACCAGCTCATCGCCAGCGGATTTAAAAAGTTCGGCAGCTAGGCCGTCTGCTCCGGCTACTTTGTTGCACTTGAGCTTAGACCAACTGTTGCCACTGGCTATCAATACTTGATGCTGGCTGCATAGGACTTCGTATAAGGTTTTGAGAGACTCGGTTGGAGTAGGACCTGGCGATCTCTTGCGATTGTAGTTGGCCGACGTCAAACTTCCTCACAGTATTTCCATTACTTGGCGCTGGTCGGGATATCCACAGCCGTACCTTGGCTACAACAAGGTAGTTATCCGAGTCAATGTTGGCCCCTCGGAAAGTTCGGACATCCATGATACTGGAGGAGTGCCTTGCGTCGATCGCAATATGGTCAATCTGGTTGACGGTTGATTGATCGGGAGATCTCCATGTCCCTTTGTGGATATTGAGATGCGGGAACTAGCTACCACAACGTGTCTGGTAGGGCATCTGTGTCTCTGTGGGGGCATGTGCGCTAATGTTGGCGAATTTAGCCTTGATGCGGATCGTCGCGAGGCGCTCGCTTACAGGGTTGAAGCTCAAGACTTTTTGCCTAAGTCTGCCTCCAACAACGAAACCACATCCAAATAGGCGCTGTCTTTGATGCCGATAGCAGTCGCCGTAGTAGATGTCGCAGTTTTTCATCCTTCTTTTGCCCGGCCCGTCCCACCGCATTTCTTGGATGGCAGTAATGTCTGCCTTGCAGTCGTTAAGGGCCTCCGCTCGGCTGCACGTGGTCTGTTAAGGGACCTAACATTCCACGTGCAGATCCGAAGCTCGTTGTCCTTTTCTCGTTTGCATTAGTCGTCAACAGTAGATCCGTCCGAATCCGAGGCTTGTTTCTGCTTCGTGACTGGTGTTTCTTTACGTGGCCGGGAGGTCACCCCGACGGCGCGACCCCCAACCTGGAGGACCAGATCCTTCGCAACGAAAGACCCAGTTGTTTCAGCTCTTGCACTTTCAGGGTAAACTTTGCAATGTCCATAAAACGAAGAATACAAAGTCTTAGAAAAGGGCTTGCGAAATATTGAAAGAATTTGACTGCGTGACCACAAACATTTCAAGCGAAAAAAATGTTACTCTCTTCAGAGAGATATTTCTTGTTGGCTTTTGGCTAGCTAAAATCCTTCCTGAAAGAAAAACTTTCCAATTTCCGAGATCCAGCTGCAATAAAATCGCTCATATCCAGTTTATTAACTGAATTGCAGAAGCGATTTCACAATATCGAAAAACCAGCTGATAGTTGAAGCAACATTCTTTTAGCCGCGACTTTGTCATTGAGAGAGCAAAAGATAAGATGGGCAATACAGCAAACAGGATAAATATACTGCAAGTTGACAATCCAGCGCCAAAACCAACGAGTGTTCAACCTGCCAGCACCAGCAAAATTCCTTTAAGCATCATTACAAAGATCTCAAAAGCAATGGGACCATTCAACAACAACAGCTGCAGGAATTGAAGAGGTGGATACTACATTGCGGAATGTACCCCACAATCATTGGATCCTTTATATTGGTGGGAGCAAAACAAATCAAGGTATCCGCGTCTTTATATGATAGCGAGGAAGAGGCTTTGTTTCGTTGCGACTGGGTGATTTTTTTTTCAAAAGCTGGCCAACTGCTTTCGGAAAAGCGCAGTCACATGTCTGCTTAAACTGTATCTCAGCTCGTTCTTTTTAAATTTTAGTTTAAGTTAAGTAACGGGTGATTTTTTAGCTGGTTTGGTTTTAGCAACACTGGTTTTGACAGCTGACGTGTGTTTAGTACCTTGTGTCACTGTCAAACAGCTTCAGTTTGGTTTGCAATTTAACCATGGATCGTCTTACAAATGAACAACGCTTGCAAATTATTGAATTTTACTTTATTATTTAATTATTTATTAAATATTTATTTAATAAATTTATAAATTTTATTATTTATTATTTATAATTAATTATTTAATTATTGAATTTTTAATTTCACGTTTCGGGCCGGTCAATTGGCCGCCTAGATCGTGCGATTTGACACCATTAGATTATTTTTTGTGGGGGTATGTCAAGGCTAATGTCTATAGGGACAAGCCCGCTTCGATTGACGCACTGGAAGCCAACATCCATGCATTCATTCGTGAGATACCGGCCGATATGTGTGAAAGAGTATGCCAAAATTGGACAGCGGATGGGCTACCTGAGACGCAGCCGCGGTCAACATTTGCATGAAATTATCTTTAAACATTAAATTGCAAGGTTCAAACTATCGATTTAAATAAATATTTCATTAATTTTTTCGAATTTCTTGTGTTTTTTTTTTTTTAAAAGTTCTCAACCTCTTAAAAAATCACCCGTTAATTACATGCCCGCAAGGGCACTTCGCTTAGGTGAGGTGACGGGCTTGAAGATCCCGCGGACCCTAGTTTGTTTTTCGGGGACAAATCCAAACCCCGGAATCAACCCTTTCCACGCATCCCCCTCATCCCTTTCTTCCTTCCCCTTCCATCCAACTGTTAGTGTACTCTAACCTACAGGAGAAGTAGTAAAAACTCACAAATCATAATGAATGGACAACCTTAAGGATGTTTCTACTCCAGGTGGTACCGGCGATAGCCAAAATCCACCCGCAGTCTTTTCGACTGCGGTCGGGACACGGATTCTGGAGGCCCCAACATTCATTTTTGATATACCCTCCGACTCTTGTAGCTCGGTATCCGACTCGCTCGGAAATCTGAGCATGAGTGAGGTGCAGTGCACTGCTACTCACTGCTACTCAGTGCACTGCTGGTACCCAGTGCACTGCTACTGACGCGATGACTCGGAATACCCTTGTGGTTGAACGGGCTCCGGAAGAGGCGGGCTCTGAGGTGCGCCAAACTAAGGGTCGGCGGAAGAGGAAAAGGAAGCGGCAGATCGATAAGTGGCGCAAAGAAGCTTTACGGGCTGAAGGCGCTGCTAGTCCGATCGGCTCTTCGGCGATTTCCATGAAGCAGGACAGGTCGCTGGAAGTCTCACCAACTGAAGGAAATCAGTCCTCTACATCGGACATCGCCTCCTCTTCTGCTGAACCGAAAAGCAAGAAAAAACCCAAGCTCATTACGAGTAATGCAACCCCTCAGGCCCTTGTGTCTGCTTGCGCCCGGTCTCCGAGTGGAGCCGGTGCCTCGCCCATTGCGCAAAATTGCTCTTCGTTTGCACCCTCTTTCTGAGATGCAACACGCTTATCAGCGCGGAAAATCCTGCGAAACTGCGCTTCAAAACCTTGTTGGTAGGATTGAATGTGCTCTTGACCAGAAGAAGTACGTGCTGGGCGTTTTCGTCGATATTGAGGGTGCTTTTGATAACGCGACGTTTGATAGCATGTGCAACTCAGCCAGACAAATGGTGTAGATGAAACATTGGTTCAATGGAGTAGGGCAATGCTAATGAACAGGACGCTGATAGCCGAAGCAGATTGTGGCAAGTGCGTCATAACTGGGGTAAACAAGGGCTGCCCGCAAGGTGGTGTTCTGTCTCCCCTTTTATGGTGCATGGTTGTAGACTCTCTACTATCGGCTCTCAACCTTCCTGGAACCTACACACAAGCCTACGCGGATGATGTCGCCGTTCTTTCTGTCGGCTCAAACCTAGGGACTGTGTGCTCTCAGGCGCAGAGATCCCTGGACTTGATCGATGATTGGTGCACTAGGAATGGGCTTTCAGTGAATCCTCTTAAAACTACGGTTGTTCTCTTTACAAGAAGGAGGAAGGTCACTGGTCTGACTCAACTAGTGCTTAAAGGTGTCACTATCCCGATATCCGATGAAGTCAAATATCTGGGAGTAATCCTTGATAGAAAACTTCTATGGTCTAAGCATGTTGAATCCAAAACCGAAAAAGCATTGTCCACCTTCTGGCAGTGCAGAGGCGCTTTTGGCAAGACATGGGGCTTATCTCCGAAAAGGGTCCTCTGGATCTATACTGCCATGTTTAGACCACTCCTCTCATACGCATCGGTTGTTTGGTGGAACAGGCTTTCGCGGAAACGTGTTACTGCCTCTTTTGTCAAACTCCAAAGAACGGCTTGTCTTGGCTGCACAGGGGCCTTCCCTAGCACGCCGGGCTCTGCTCTAGATGCTTTGATGAACCTCCCCCCCCTTGATATATTTATCATGGGGTGTACGCTGAAAACCATCTTTCGCTTAAAGAGAGGTGGTTTTTGGTACCACACGCATTGGAATTTTGAAGAACTTGTTCGAGAATTGTCCTTTGACCCCTGTCTTATGGACATGCCCTCTGACGCAATGACACCAGAAATCCTTTTGCGACAAAATTACCAAGTCAACTTTCCTCAGGTAATGGAATGGCTTCGGCCAGACTCTGAGCCAGGGAAAGAATGCCATCGTATTTTCACGGATGGCTCCAAAACCGGACAGGGGTCTGGTGCTGGAGTCTTTGTGGAAAGCGAGAACATTAGACTCCACTACCCCTTAGGTAAATATGCGTCTGTCTTCCAAGCGGAGATTTTCGCTATCCTAATGGCTATGCGCTATATTGTGACAAACAGGTGGAGGGCAAGAAGCATATGCGTTTGCAGTGACAGCCAAGCCGCTCTAAATGCGTTGCTCTACCCTCTTACCTCGTCCAAGATAGTGCTCGAACTCAAGAATTCGTTGAACTTAGTCGGAAGGCTAAATGCAGTGAATCTTGTTTGGGTTCCAGGTCATACTGGTATCCAGGGAAATGAGATCTCTGATGAGCTTGCCAGACTTGGCTCAGAAGAGGTTTTCTCAGGACCCGAACCTGCTTTAGGCCTGCCTGTATCTGTTGTCACGTCTGCCATTGATACTTGGGTTTCTCGTGAGCACAGGGCTCGTTGGCGTGACTGCGATGGGTGCAGACAGACTAAACGACTACGCCCAGACATCTGCGAGGGGTCAGCGTCTTTTCTTCTATCTCTTAGGAGAATCGATTGCAGACTTCTTGTAGGCGTCCTTACCGGCCACCAAGCTTTTGCTAGACACTTGAATGTGTTAGGCTTAAGCGAAACCACCACCTGTCCTGCCTGTGGAGAGGACGACGATACAGCGGAACACTTTCTCTGTAGTTGTCCTTCCTTTGCTCGCATCAGGTGGCGGATCTTTGGGGCTGACGTGGTGAGTGCCGAACACCTAAGCTCTTCATCACTGAAGCTCCTTCTCATCTTACTTCGAAAGACGGGTAAACTAAATACATTAATGTAAGGTGTCTGCATGATAGTACAATGGACCAGTAGTTGTGTCTGAGTGCTCCATCGGATAGTAGCAACCTCCAACAAAAACGTAAACGTAAGTAATTACATTTATCATTATATATCAGTCATTCATTAAATTAAATATAAAGTCATTTTCTCCTATTTAAAAAAAAACACGTTACATATTAAGTTTTCAGCTTTTCAATAATGAAGTTGCTTTGTTTTAAGCCAAAAAGTTATTGAAAAAATGCATTTGCAGCAGCTATTTCTAGCTTTTGCTATTTCTAGCTTTTGCTATTTCTAGCTTTTGCTATTTCTAGCTTTTTGTTTTTGTTTTTTATGTGTAAAATTAATTATAGAGGTACTAACGTTTTTTTTTTAGTATGGTGCAATATGGCCTCCTGGGGAAACCGAGTAACAAAAAACATCGGATAACGCGCCAATTGCATACCTCACAGCCACAGGGGGTGTGGGAATGTCATCCTTTTTTTAGATTACCTGTATTGATTTGTATTTAAGAGAAAAAAGCAAAAAAGTCCGCCGGAGCGAAAATTAATTGAAAAATAACGTCCAAGAAATCGAAAGCTATTATGTCTTTTGCGAATGAATTCGTACGCAAGTTTGTATGAGTTGAGTGTGCCCCATTTTATCGATTATAAAGGGTGATTTTTTAGCTGGTTTGGTTTTTGCAACACTGGTTTTGACAGCTGACGTGTGTTTAGTACCTTGTGTCACTGTCAAACAGCTTCAGTTTGGTTTGCAATTTAACCATGGATCGTCTTACAAATGAACAACGCTTGCAAATTATTGAATTTTACTATCAAAATTCGTGCTCGGTTCGAAATGTTCATCGCGCGCTGCTTCCATTTTATGGTCGGCATTCTCGACCTTCTGAGCAGTCTATTCGGAAGATTGTCAATTGGCCGCCTAGATCGTGCGATTTGACACCATTAGATTATTTTTTGTGGGGGTATGTCAAGGCTAATGTCTATAGGGACAAGCCCGCTTCGATTGACGCACTGGAAGCCAACATCCATGCATTCATTCGTGAGATACCGGCCGATATGTGTGAAAGAGTATGCCAAAATTGGACTCAGCGGATGGGCTACCTGAGACGCAGCCGTGGTCAACATTTGCATGAAATTATCTTTAAACATTAAATTGCAAGGTTCAAATTATCGATTCAAATAAATATTTCATTAATTTTTTCGAATTTTTTGTGTTTTTTTTTTAAAAAAAAAGTTCTCAACCTCTTAAAAAATCACCCGTTCTTTACTAATATAATAAAGTAAGGTTGTGTGCGGTGGCGTTCTGGGTGTTTAGTATGTGTGCTTACTACGCCGGAGGTTTGGGTTCGAATCCTTTCATTGTCACCTGAAAAAAAAGCTTCGCATTTTTTCACGGTCCCCACTTCCGCGAGGGTCTGACAAGCCCTCCGAGAGTATAATTTATCTTCCAAAACTTCACAAAGTGCCGTTCGGACTCAGGAAAAATTTTAGAAATTAACGCACACAGCATACATTGTTGAAAAGTTGGCCCTGGTTCACCTCGAGCAGTTGCGCCACTCTTTTAATAAAGTAAGGTAAGAGCCTTGTCCTTTTTAGGCAATTAATTCATATAAGCGCTTAACTAGTATAAGGCTAAGTTGTGGAGGCGTGTTTTTTGTTCTTATTCGGCAGCGGTTGTCAAAAGAGGACGAGCCTTGCCTTTTATCGTTGAGGACACCTCTCACATGGAAGAATTTTGAACACTATTTTATAACAAGTATTTGCACAGGTATGTTGTGATAGTAAGGTTTTTTTCTTCGCGTTTGATTATGAGTTTTACTATGCAGCATTGTTCTACTTGAAATAATATGTATGGTTTTTGCAATTCTCATAAATAAATGTATATTCTAAACACGGCTGCCAACATTAAAAAAGGCTTCGAACAAATTTTAGGTTAGACTAGGACGGAGAAATCATCTAAGGGACAAACATTTCGTTTTCCATCTGAGATAATTAATTATACACACGGTTTATGCATAAAACTGTAAAGTCAACTTTTGGACGAAAATAAGATTTCGATGCCATTTTTTACATCAAAAAATTCTTTAAAAATCTGTTATGTCCAAACCTCCAAAAAATTATTTCTTTCTTAGTTTGTGAGTAAAAAACTCAGTTTTATAAATTTTGTTAAGGAAAACCTCAGTTAAGAAAATATGCTAAGTCCAAAATATGTCGATTAAAGAATTCAATGAAAAAAAAAATATAGATTTTCCTCTTTATAACGGTAAGAGAGGGAAACATACAGAAATCATGGGATATGAATGTACGATGGACTTACGTACAGTGCTTTATTTAATTGGCATGATGATGGGAAAATATTTGCGTGTAAAAATTTTTCAATGCGCATGGAGCACGGGAATCGGTTACAAAAATTTTAGCCTCAATCAAGTGTTTTGTAGTGTATGCATCTTTTCACAACGCTATATCGTACGAACGGGCATTCGCACCAAAAAAAAAAGACTAACCATACACCTTTGGGTAAGTATGATCACCTTTTTCATTATGATACACTTCTTCTACTTGAAAAGTACAAAATACACTTGAATATACGATTGCTCCTTTAAAATAAATGGCTCTGACTGATTTTCGAGCTTGATTGTTCAAAATTAAGATGGCATAATGCCTGTCTGGGTTTTCTTCTGTCTAACTTGGATTTCCTTTTATATTTTAGCAACATTGGGCAACAAGTTACTGATGGGTTTTCTTCAAATATGATTTTTTTAGGGTTTTTCAAAGCACTGTGTTCTTAAAAACACTACCGATTATATCTTGAATCACAGAATTAAAAATGCTGTGCTGTTTTGAACGTACTTATTTAAAGGTATTATTACTCTACATTTTATTTGAATCAAATGCACTTTGTTGTTAGATGGCACATTTAAATACCCATCAGAGTTTGTTTTAGCAACTCCCAAATCCAAATTGATGTTTAATTAAATTATGTATAGTATTTAATATTGAAAGTTTTCTAATATTTTTATTCCATCTGATATCAATCTAGATCCGATAAAAGACACAACCAAAACACACAAATTATTCTCTCTTTCTCTCTGGAAAGAGAAAGCAAAGACCAATAAGATCCACACAAAGATTCTTTTCAACACTTTCGCAGATTCATGCCCACGCTTGACCACTTGACACTTGAGGATTATTTGCGGGGCTGTTTGCCTCAGCGGTATTTTCGTGAACATTATGTATTTTGCTGCTCACGAACTTCAGTTGAACGCACTTTGCAATACACAATTGGTGATCCAAACAGATTGCACTGACATGTGAGTATAGATAGGTTTTATTTACAAATGCCTACTTTCAATTTAAATATCGAAGACACCGACTATCTGCCGAACACCGACCCGTAAGATGCACACTTTTACACAAAAAAAATAATGTAAAAAAAAAACAAAATTGAATGTTGGGATTTGTATATGTATTTCAGTTTGAACTTATTATTGATCCGAAAGATACAAGCAAGTGTTTTGCAAAAAATTCCAGCGAATACGATTAAATCTTATTTTCAGTTCTCTACGTGAAGCACTTTTTTTGTGGATTATTTTTTTTACAGATTTTTGCTATCTAGGCAAAATTGTGAGATGAGATAAAAATTTATAACGCAGTGTGCTTTGTTATTTGCCGCAGACGAAACATTTTACGAGAGAGCAAGTAGGCAACTACTTTAAGTTCGGAAACCACGATCCACGAGTGCCACTGCACTGCAGTAGACAGATTGGTTGCGTTCTCGTTTTGCATACTACACAACACATTCCGCTTCCACTCTGTGCTTTTGCTTATACGATTAAACAGAGACACCGAGGCGTATGCCTACACGGAAACCCCTCTCCACTATAGTTGAAGAAAACTAGAGCCCGAGCCACTGCCGAGTGCCGACACTCATCCATGTCTGATTTGACTGAGAGAAGAGATCGTAAAGCAAATAATGGTTTTTATAAAACGAGGAGAAGATAATTCATTTTTGACGATCGGCAGAGGATGGAGAAGGTATGGAAAAAAGGGGGATTTCTTTGGTGTAAGCTTTAAGATTAACTGGGTTTAGGTTTCGCTATTTCTCGGTGCGTTCGCAACTGAAGGTAAGAATTTAATGTAGTACGGTTTTTAAAGCGTCAGGCATAAGCATGGATCACAAGATCTTTAGTATTGCGTAAAATTTGGAAGTGTAAGCGGATTTCTAAACACAGCCTGGGGGGAATGTCACTGTAAATTTTAAATCAATTTAAGCATTTTCAAGTCAAACATCTATTTTAGATTCCATCTCGGGTGTCCAAATTGCCTACATGTTCTCTCTGCATGAAAAGCTCACATAAGCCAACAGCATGTATTTAAGGTGCCTTTAAATTTCCATAAATGTGACTATTTCCTTGTTAAACCTATATAAATGAATAAGCATTCAATTTATACAAGCTTGCTCTATTTTTAAATCGATTTATTTCGTCAGATACCTAAGCATGTTAGATAAGTGCCCAAAATATTTTTAATACTCATGTTAAATTGATACCTATCGAAATGCGAGATAGCAGAAGAGGCCAAATTTTCTTGTACTTAACTCCACTGCATTACTCCCGAGTCCAATACAAAATATGTACTCAATTTTAAACCTCCTACACATAACGGCTCTGCCTCCAAGCTGAAATTGATGAATTGACCCATACTTACTTTTATAAAGCTTTAAATTTCCGTGTCGGTGAATACTACACGTAGAAGATACAACAACAATTTACCTTACGCGATCAGCTGATGTAAAAGCTCCAAAGCGAAATTGCATGGAAATGACGAATTGATGAATTTACTCACATTTGTAAACAAATGTCGACGGATGGGTAAATTCCTCAATTTCAGCTTGTGGGCAAAGCTTTTACAAATCCGAAGTTGAATATCTAGTTATTCAGTAATTTGTGGTATCTACCATAAAGACCGAATAACTAGATATTTAACTTCAGACATGCGAAATATTTGCCCACAAGCTGCAATTGACGAAATAACCCATGGTTAGGTTAGGTTAGGTTGAAGTGGCTGTCGGATCCAAAGAAACCAACACACTTAGACCTATGTAGGTCCATTGTGATACCACGCGGATCTGACTCTATTGCCTACTCGTTGAACCATTTCGAGCTATTAATGAAGCGTAAGAGACGTTTCGGGTCAGTCGTGCTGAGATCACTGAGATCATTATAGAAGAAAGCTCCAATGTGAAGATTTCGGTTCTTGGAAAGAGCGGGGCATGTACAGAGAAGGTGGAGAGTATGAATGGCAGTCTAAGGCTACATTAGAGTTTATAAAGACCGATTCCAGGCACTTGGTAGCCGCTTGGCTGTCAGAAAATATGCGTATGTCCTTGGCGGATATAACATTTTTCTTAAGCCAGGACAAGACTTCCTTTATCGCCATAATTTCAGCTTGAAAAAAACTGCAATGATCCGGGAGACGGAAAGAGAGACTTAGATTTAGTCGGTCTGAGAATACACCCCCGCCTACCCCATCATTTGTCTTCGATCCATCAGTGTAGAAGTGGATCGATTCACATTCCAGAGGCGCACAGTCCTCCCAGGAAGACCTGGGGGGGATCGTTGCCTGGAAGTTATTTTCAAAATGTAATTGGGGTAAGGTGAGGTCCATGTTTCTAGAAGGGAATCTGAATGTGTGCAGAATAGCAGAGTGGCCTATCTCACTATTGGTCCACTGAGAGGTTGCTTTGAGGCGAGTAGCCGTGATGGCAGCAGTTTGTCTGCTGAAGATGTCAAGAGGAATTAGATGGAGCAGAATGTCTAGTGCTGCTGAGGCAGTGGTGCGAAGTACTCCACTCATAGATAAGCAAGCTGACCTTTGGACCTTGCTTAGCTTATCACGATTTACCGCTTTATCCAAAGCGGTCCACCAGACAGCTGTTCCATACGTCAGTATCGGCCTTACGACCGAGATATATAGCCAGTGGGTGATACGGGGTTGAAGTCCCCACTTGTTGCCGATGGCTTTTTTGCAGGAAAAGAGTGCTACCGTAGCTTTCCGGACTCTTTCCTGTATATTAGACTTCCAGCTAAGCTTTCTGTCTAAGATGAGACCTAGATATTTAGCTTCCTCAGAGAAGATTAAGCTAGTGCCCTTGATTGAGGGGGAGTCGATATGTGGGATTTTGTATTTCCTGGTGAATAGGACTAGTTCAGTTTTGTGAGGGTTGACGCCCAAACCACAGCTGTCAGCCCATCTTGTTAGCTTGTTTAGAGCATTCTGTAGGAGTTCTTTGAGGGTGTTAAGGTGCTTCCCCGATACAGCAATGGCAACGTCATCTGCATAAGCGATCACTCTGCAGCCATCTCCTTCTAGGATAACCAGCAGTTCGTTCACCGCTAGATTCCAAAGGAGTGGGGATAGGACTCCACCTTGCGGTGTTCCCCTGCTGACGGATCTTCGGAAATAACCCATACTCTGTCATTAAATTCGTCAATTCGTCCGTTCCATACAATAGAGCCTTCCCTTTGCGCCAAAATGTCAGCTGATTTAAATGCTCAAAAACGAAATTGCATGGAAATACCGAATTGATGAATTCACTCACGTTTGTAAACAAATGTCGGACGATGGGTACATTTTTCAATTTAAAGGGCCTTAAAGGGTTTATAAAAAACATGAACAAATGGGTGTTGGGGGGTAAGATGGACGCAAGTTGAACATCTAGTTATTCAGTGATTTATGGTATGGTTTAATTCATTAATTCAGCTTGTGGGCAAAGCTTTAACATGTCCGAAGTTGAATATCTAGTTATGCAGTAATTTATGGTATCTACTGAATTCCACCAATAACAAATTTTGAGTCACGCACATAAAATTTTTGTAACTAATTCCAATGAATAAGGAAAGAAGGAAGGGGTTTTTTGCGAGAGTGAGTGAGTAAGTGAGTAATGGGAGCTCATACTTACACAAACGCATTAACGTTCGATTTCGATTCTTTATCTCCGCTAGGGTTGGCCATAAATTAGTGAATAACTAGATATTCAACTACGAACATGTAAAAGCTGTGCCCACAAGCTGAAATTGATGAATTTACCCATACTCTGACATTTGTTTACAATTATTTGGTAAATCCCTCAATTCGTCAGGTCCATGCAATTTCGTTTTGGAGCTGTTACATCAGCTGATCGCGTGAGGTAAATTGTTGTTAAATCTTTTTTCATGTAGTCATCAACACGGAAATGTTAAGCTTTATAGAAGCTTTGATTGTTTGTCAAGTATGGAGACATACGCGGAGCGGTCCGTCGTCTTTTGCTGTAGGTGAGGCTCATAGAACAAAGAGACAAGGAAGTGGTGTTTTTGGGGAATAAGTGAAGCATCAGTTTTAGTTGTGTGAGTGTGGACTACTTATGTGTTGAACCAGGCATGTCATGAGAGACGGCTCGACATTCATACGTTTCTGGTAGCTTGCTCTACTTTTGTTTAACATTCCTGAGTTAAGGTGACATTTGTACCCCGATTCGTGGTACATTCGATACATTCACTTACAAGTCGATACCCGACATCGGGCGACTAATGACAAATGACTCAAACGAATCAAAACAAATGTTTCACTCACACACACTGTATATGTGAAAAAGAGATATTCCTTGTCTCTTTATTCAATGGTGAGGCAACCTTTATTGTGCAGCTTGTGTAAAATTCTATTTGCTACTTTTATTTCTGGGAATATTTTACATTCTGTTGTTTACATTTTCGTAGTGGAGTCTACTATCCTTAATTGGGTGATTTTTTAAATTCGTCACTAAAAAAGGGTGGCACAAAACTTTTTGTTAAATTTACCACGGCTGTCAAAATCTGACGTGTTTCACATTTTTCGACAGCGGGATGCCAAGCAAATTATGTTTTTATATGAAAAAATTCAATAGTTTCTGTATAAGTGCGAATTATTAATAAACTACTCAACCTAGAGTGTGCCGATAAGGAAACAAGTTATAGTGCTTATTCTGCTCTTTAAATTCGTCCAAAAATTATTTTGAATAAAATAAGTCGAAAGCATCGAAAAAGTGTTTCGAAGATGTGATCTCCTTAAATCCGTGTACCCTTTTGTGATCGTATGCACTGTTTCTACAACACAGACAACACTTTTCTAATCCTGTCCGTGTTTATAATGAAAATATTTTTAGCATTTCATAGGGAGGCTGACCAAGTCTACAACTTTTCCGTTCATCGAAACACAAAGTTGCATTTTTTAAATAGTTATTTACGTTTAGGTGTAATTTTTGCTTGTTTTCCATATAAAAAGGTACTTTGTTTGGCATCCCGCACTCGAAAATACCAGTAGACGTCAAACTGTTAAAAGCTATATTGATTTATTTATTAAGTCCATGTGTTGGTTAACGTGTATGGGACTGTGCCTGCGTCAAATTTGATTGATGTAAAAGAAGTGGCCCAGAAGTTACGATGGATACAGCTAGCAGCATCATTTTATTCAGTCTACTAAAGTGTTTTCAAGCACATCTAGAAAACTATAAACTATTTCAAAACTGCTTCAGTTTTTTTTTTATTTTAAAAGAACGACTACGTTCGGTATTTATTTTAAATTTTCGCCTCTTACTGTTTCAAAAATAGAGGGACAAACGATTTTTCTGGTCTCGTGTTGTCGCTGCCGCTCTGGTTTGACGCTCGCGCGCTGAGTGTGAAACGGCCATGAATGAACCTCTTCATGTGTGTGAACAGTGTGTGTACATGCATTTAAAAAAAAAAATTAATACGCATTTTTTTTTTTTGCTTTCTGCTCAAGCAATGAATAAATAGGCAAGAAATGGCTCTCTTTTACACACACAGTATGTATGATTGAAGCGTTTCTCTCACAAATATTTGACATTAATCCCCCGATATTACAAAAATTGCAGTTTATCCAAGTGAACAGAAAGTGTGAAATAAAATCGCGACACATTGTTTTTTTATTGTTTGTTTTTTACGTTAAGTGAATATAGGAGAACGTATTGCAAAATAAAAAAAATGTAAAAGCTACCACAAAAAAAGCGGTGGAGAGGTTTCTTTCCACATTTAAGTTTTTACACATTTTCAAAAATCCTTTGAGTGAGTAGTAAAATTATGGACGGAATTGAAGAAGAATTAAGGCATTACATTTTTTGACAAATATTTTGCCAATTTACTTTGAAAAAATGTTAAATGCGCTTAAAAGCTATGTGCAGAAAATTGCGCCAAAGTAATCGGGGGACTAATGTAACTTTGCCTCACTTACACTCAGGGATGTTATAAATTGTAATAAAAGTCTACAGATATGTTATAAATGGCAGGGGTGCTATCTGAGGAATTTCGAATTTCTTATTTGTTTTTGCTAATTGTTTTGGTGACCTACACGAAATTTTAAAACTTCTTTAAAAACGTAAACAAATGGTTGTTGTAGGGCAAGAGGGGCGCAAATTGAGTATTTAGTTGTTCAGTAATTCATGACTTTTACTTTTCCGCTCGTGTTTAAGGTTTCCTGAGTGTACATGTACAATCAAAATTAATCTTTGGATTTCTGCCCTAAAAACGAAGACCTTACGATCCATATAGTTGTGTGTTCGAAAGGATTTAAAGCCAACGATTTCATTTTGCATTTGAAGAGGAAAAGACTAATGTCGTCTGCAGTATACCATCTCTCGATAGAAACTTGGCCTATGAAAGTCTACATCAACAGTTGTGCTATGTAGTCTGATCCTTTAGAGGAAATTTATTTGGTGTGTTTCAGGAAAGAACATAACAGCATAGATTAAAATTACATATTTTATAAAAGTATTTAAAACAAAACTTTCATAAAATTTCTTTATGTTAAGTTTTTTTTTTAAATTGAACCACCTCATTGCAAAGTATTTTATCAGCATGTTTTTTTTATTGCATAGGTTAAACTTGATGTTCAAACTGTAAGAAAGTCAGCCGCAGACGCCATTGAATTTCGTCGCGATGTATTGAAGCTACCGCAGTTCATTGGAAGTAAATATACTGTGCATTGTAGATACTATGAATTCTGATTTGTAAATTTACTATTCTAAACGGACTTGCCGCGACGTTTTTTAATTCACAATTAAATGGAAATGCCCGACGTTTCGACAAGGTTGCACTTGTCGTGGTCACGAGGCTTTCAGGTTATTGTTGTTGCTACTTTTGCGATCATATCCTTGGGCAAAGATTATACCGCTTGGACTCTCGCTCAGATGTTGTTCTCGCTCTCGCTCAAATGTCCAGACAGCGTCTTGGCCAACTGGCAATTGCATCAGTTGTTGAGAGCTAGCGGGTGTTTGCATTTGTTGTTGTTGTTGTGAGCTCGTTCCTAAACATGCGAAGCTTATCACATCAGCTGGTGCATTGGATTTTCCTTTGTCTTGTGCTTCTTTCTTTTTTCAACACATTAATAAGCGGGTCCCACGCACCTGAGAGATTAGAACTTTGATCTCTATTGAAGTTTTTATGCATTTTGATTTCAATTGCCGCTCGAACTAATCTTGGTACGTAAAATCTTTCCGGTGCAATTGATCTTTCTTGGTCGAATCTTATTTAGTGGTCCGTATTGTAGGCTAAGTGTTCACAAATGGCAGACTTTGTGACTTCATTCTTTTGACTAGCCTTTATGTGTTCACCAAGCCGAGTTGATATCGCCCATTTCGTTTCACCAATATAATAAGAGCCGCAACTACATTGTGCAGAATAGACTTCTGCATTTTGAATTGGGGTTTTATCTTTTGGTGAAGGTAAAATCTGTTTTATTTTCACAGGTGGTTTCAAAATTGATTGATTCCAACAGCGTTGTCTTGAAATATAGCCATTTTTCTTTAGAGCTTCATCAACCCATTTCAGTTCCTGTTCTAGGTGGTGTTCATCGCAAATTGTGTGTGCTCTGTTTTTGAGGGCGGATACAACCGAATTTAAATTCGACGGGTGGTGTTGTGAGGCGACATTTAAATATCTGTCAGTGTGTATACTTTTTATGTTTACAGTACGTCTTAGCGTTCCATGTTCCTTTTTAATAACCTTTACAACAAAAAATGCCAATGAATGTTGGTCTTCTATTTCCATTGTAGATTTGAATTTTGGATGTACCGAATTAAGGTGGTTCTGAGAGAATGGTGGAAGGCTGAGTGAATGCTTAGGAGCCGAGCTCCAAATATGAGAGCACTATTCCAATGCTGGTCTTATTTGAGCTTTGCAAAGTAAAAGTAACTGAGGAGGAGAAAAGAATCGTTTTGCTCTAAACAAATAGCTTAATTTTGATGAAGCAGATTTAGCAATATTAGATAAGTGTTAGTGCCAAGTTATATTAGAGTTAACATTGACTCCAAGAGTGTGGATGTTATCTTTTGCATAAATGATTTTGTTTTCCATATTAAGGGGTGGTACAGTGGATGAGTTTTTCCTTGAAAAGACAGAATATTGTGTTTTGTCATCAGCATTAAAAGTAACAAAATTTGCCTTAAGCCGCGTTGTCACAAGCAACTTAAAACAGGAACAGAAACAGAATCCCATACATTAGCAACTGAAACCTAAATTCGCTGAACGCTTTTTGCGTTGCTTTTGTATGAAATTCTGTTTCTGTTTCTGTTCCTTGTGACACCGCGGCTTTACCCCAATCAACAATCTTTTTGAGATCAGAACTACCTTTGGCTATGAGAAGTTATGGCATTAACCAGGAGTTCTGTTTGAAGTGAGAGCAGAGTACTGTCATCCACAAAGCTTTATTATTAGTTGAATTTAACAAATCATTTATGTGTATAAGAAATAAAGTCAGAATTGAACCTTGTGGAAGACCTGCGTTAATTGTAAACAAATCTGATGGTTCACCATCAACTACGACTTTGATTGATCTTCCATTGAGAAAATTTTCTATCCAACCACAAAGTTGTTGCGGGAAACCGTAAGACACAAGTTTAGATATAAGAGCTCACACGGTCGAATGCCTTGGAAATATCGAGAGCAACAGCTCTAGGTTCACCATGTTTCTCAATAGATTTTGTCGAAATGTGAGTAACAAAACTTAGCAGATCTCCAGTTGAACGTTTGTTACGAAAACTATACTGATGATCGCTTAAAGGGGTATGTCTCTCTAAATATTTAATCATTTATATACTAACAGACTTTTCCATAACTTAAGATAGAATAGATAACAGCCCTATAGGCCGATAGTTCTGTGGCAGACATTTCTTACCCTTTTTTGGTACTGGTTGAACTCTGGCTATTTCCCAAGAAGATGGAAATTTCTTTTGGGCATATGTAAGATATATATAAAGAGTAAATAACTTACAAAGTGTTGGAGATAGTTCAGTTGCACATTTTTTAAGTACAATAGCTGGTATGCCATCAGGACCTGTTGCTTTATTAGCATTTAATTTTTTAGTATTTTCTCAACAAGCCTTAGACAAAAACGGATACTGTGCATATTTGATTCGACTATCGGGATTGTAGGGGCTGTATGTAAACCACCAGGATCTATATTTGAATTCTGAGCAAATAACCTAGCGAATAAATCAGCCTTTTCGCGTGAAGATGTAGCAAGCGAACCATCTTCTTTAACTAAAAGAAGGAAAGAAGAAAAACAAAAATTGTCATTTATAACCTTGGCCATTGACCAGAAAGGTCGTGATCGATTTGGACAGTCGATGAGTTTATTTGTAACTCTTTCATTAAAAATTCTCTTTGAATCGTTTATTATTTCATTGCGTCTGTTTCAATCGTTACATAGTTTTTTTGCTTGCTTCAATAGGATCAAGGCGCTATTGTCTGAAAGCTCTATTTTTGGTAGCTGATGCACGTTCGCAATTTCTATTGAACCAAGGTTTATTTGATCACATTGTGAGGAATCTATGACCCCATACCAACAAGAATAATTTCAGTTACATATTCAGCACAAGTATCAACATTATAACCGTTAAAACAAATCTCTGGCGAAGGAAAAGATGAAAAAAGGTCACGAAGGTCGTACCAGTTAGCAGCGTTAAAGTTCCAGATTAAGCGACTATACTCTGTCCAACATAAATTGGCAGTACAGCGAAGGATAGGGATGTTTGCCTCTCTTTCCCACTCCTTTGCTTTCCGTAAGGTGCTATTCTAACAAAAGCTCTTACAGGGTTTCCGTATGAAGCATTTTAAGTACTCAAAAACCCGAAAGTGTAGTTTATAGGGTTGCCGTCATTTTTTTTAATCGAAAATTTCATTTATGTGATTTTATTTATTTATTTTAAATAAAAATAAAATTATCCTTTTCCACACCACCAAGAGGTAAGATATAAGGCGCGTTTTTGAAGGGTATCCCCAGTAGGCCTTATCCCTTTTAAATACATTTTTTAATTCTTTTAAATTCAAAAACACGTCCTCAAAAAACAATTTCACACACTTCTTAAAAAACTACCCGCCTTAAAACGCAATTGCACAAAACACATAATTATAATCAATAATACAATTTACATAAAAACACTCTATTATCACAATCCTAATTCAGAATAATACACACAACTTCAAAAACCGACCGCGCGCGGCGAAAACCTACTCAAAAAAAAAATTTTTCCTTAAAAAAAGCGGAAAGCAACTTTTTTTTAAACGCTATTTGCAGTAAAATTTAAACTTTTTAGTTAAAACTCGTACTAAATTACCAAGCATTATAAAATTAGCTTTTTATTTCGAAATTGTCTTTTTCTTATGGATGAATAAACAACTATGTACGTTAACTTTTCTTATGTTAAATTAAATTTGACCTAAATGCTACGGACGGAATGAGTTCATAATTTAGGCTAGTTCATTAAGGCATCAGGAGTTCAATATTAGGGTTTTGATATTTAAGGAAAATTTGATACTGTGAGAAAACACACAACCAGCAATAAGCCTGCAAAAAAATAATGATTTTATAGAAAATTTAAAAAGAACCAAGAAATACTTACATTGTACGACATCCATACAAAATTCAACAGCGCTGAGAAAGTTTGTTCAAGCTGGAATATGAAAGGTGGGTTAAAAAAAAAAACTTGGCATGATATTTTTATTTCAATTACATAAATGTAGTATCCACCAATCAGCCAAAGGCCAAAAACAAACTGAAAAAGGATACCAAGGCCTGCTAGGAACAGCCAAGGCAACAACCATCCGCGTGTACTGAAACGAAAATGTTTTATAACCAGCGCCAAGGGGATTGCTGTTCGCAACTTACTTAATTTTGATGGCAACATACACCAAATATGACGCGATAATTAGTAACACAAAGTAGAATATGAACAGCCCTCCTACAACAGGCATAGAGTACCTAATGTCTGTTTCAAATAGTGGAGAATACAATTGAGATGACTCTCCTCCGGTTAGCATGTAGCATATCTGCAGGGATTTTTTTGAAATGAAATAAATGATATTGATGAAGGCTTTGCACTTACCAAAGTTATAAACACGATTGATAATGCAGCGGTGTATACCGCTACAGCGTAACTACCCGATCTAACATTGTTTGACCATATAAAGGGTGACCAACAAGAACTTAAGACCGCCATCTGTTTTGAAAATATATTTGATTGAAAACTATGAACTAATCATCGTATTCATTAGTTCCGAAAGTCAAGATTCGAGTCACGCCCAGTACCATAGAGCATCGAGTCGTGACTTTCTTTTATTTGGCGATACAGATTTATTTTTTTCTGGAAATAATGTGAAATATCTCGTGATGCGGGTAATTTACCTTGTGTTTATTCGCTTTATTGTTTATTATTAAACTCTTTAAATAATAGTTTTTGTGTAAAAACGAAACGTAAACAAATCAAATAGGGGAATTATAAACTAATGAAGCTTTTACTGTCACAAGGAAAAAAATATGTGGGAAATAAAGGAGTTCTGAGCTGTCAATTCAAACCGCACCCAAGTTTCAGATTCATTAGCATGTTTCGATGCAGAGTTGCAAAAAGACTTAGGAATGCATTGAGTCAACGTTTCAAGCCGCGTCATAAATTACTGAATAACATAAATTACTGAAAAACTAGATATTCAACTTCAGACATGTAAAAGCTTTGCCAACAAGCTGAAATTGATGAATTTACCCATTCTCCGACATTTCTTAACAAATGTGAGTAAATTCGTGAATTCGTTACCAGAATCTAGATTCTGAGCAATTCGATTTCAAAATCGAATTGACCCTTTCACACTGCGAAAATAATCTAGATTTTGTTGACTTTGCGATCAGTTGCACACCAACTGTGCAATTTTTCACTGTTGTCACAAACGAAACACCTTCAAATAAGTAAAAAACAATTGTGGATATTTGCTTTTATTTTCATATGATTATCACAAAATCAAATACAATCTATTACATTTGTACCGTAAAATGGGGTGTCTTGCAACACCGGTGTGACAAGCAACAATCTCCAGGAAAAAAGAAATCATACTCTGCAACCAACATTATGCCACACTGGTACATAGAAAGGACTCGAATTGGTCGGGAAAGTATTGGTTTTGAAAACTGGCAACTCCAACTTAAAATGTCAGACCTACTTTGGCGCTAAATCGAGTTTGTGCGGGATACATTGCGAAGTGCTTTTTTTTTGCGATCTTAAAACTTTGTTATTTACAGTGTGAAAAAGTGAATTTCACTGATTTAAAGTAATTTTACAATAAAGCGATGCTATTTGGCAAGCGGTAAAAAGATAAAGTAAGTTATTTAATAAAATAATGATTTAATTTAAGGCAAAAGTTTGGAAACAGATGCTTTTTTGACCAATATGGGATGATTAGCCACGAGAACGGGGTGAAAAGCCACAGCGAAGGGGTGACTAGTATCTACAGTAGGGTAAGGAACATCGCTACGCTATACCATTATAAGAGTGTGGTAGGTAGATAATTTATTTTTTCATTTTTAATTTAATTCATTTTTTATTTTTACATTTAATTTAATACATTTCATTTATTAACTATTAATTTTAATTAATTCTCAATTTAATTTTTAATTTTAATTACATTTTAATTTTTTTTTTAAGTTTTTATGAATTAAATTATTTTTGTTGAATCAATTTTTAAAGTGAATTTCTTATTTTTTTTTTCTTAGGTTTATATGAATATTTATTTTGGTTGAATTACTTACCTTAAAAAAACATTTGTTATTTTTTATATAGTTTATACGATTAAAAAAAATTTTTGTTGAATTACCTTGAAAACATTTATTTCTATTATAAAAGCTTAACCACGCAAGTAAATTTTGTTACTCTTTTTTTTTGCACCCTTTTGTAGTGGTTAGTCACCTCTTTGGCGATGCTAGTCACCCTTTCCCGTTGCTATTCACCCCAACAGCGGGGTGATTCGCAACAAGGCACATTTGGACCAAAATTCCATAGAAGGGCATATTTTACAGCAACGGGGTGGTAAGCACTGAAAATAGGAGCCGTGACTCATATTTAAATGTGCTCACATTGAAGCTACGTCAAAAGGTATTAAATTTGAAGCTAATCAAAAAAAAAAGTGTTGCTTGTCACCCCATTTTACGGTATTTGATTATGTGGGAATCTAGATTCTGATCTAGAATCTGAATTCTACAAATGTATGGGAAATCTAATCGATTTTAATTAGATTTGGGACTTTTTTACTCTGAATCTAGATTCTGGCTCGGTGTGAAAACCGTATTAAGCCGCGTTGTCACAAGGAACAGAAACAGGAACAGAAACAGAATCCCATACATTAGCAACTGAAAACTAAACGGCGCCGTTTTTGGCAACTGAACCAGCAACTGAATCAGCGACGTAAAATAAACAACTCGAGAGGACTTGTTTCTGGAACAGAAAATCAAACGTTGCTGTTGCATAGCAACCCTTGTTTATATTTGAGTGAGCAACTGACATTCGTGAGCGGCTCTCTTTCGTGTTTGATATAATGTGAATGTCCACAGTTCCATTGTCAAAAGTTAACAATATAATTCAATTTTTTGTATCGGCGTTGTGGTGTATGCAATGAGCATTTTAACAGCAACCATAACATAAATATGTAAAATTATTAGCCTACATAATCTCAGGTGAGAATAATAAAAATCCTAAAATTCAATTGCGTAAATTTATATTAAACCAAGTAACCCATAGCAGTTTTCCATTCTTTTTAGGCGAACGTATTACGTATAAATTGCAGTCATCGAATTCTTCCGCTTTTTTGGATCCCCAAGGATAAGAACACAGATCCATTAGAGGACGCAGAGCTATGGGATAAAAGCATCTGAGGAGAATTAGCCAAGGATGAAGAAAATATATTTCTGCAGCAAGGCAGGAAGATGGGGCAAGATGTGAAGTCCCCAGAGGTATTACGATATTCACCAGCTTGAAGGAACTAGATCGCAGTGTTGGATAAAAATGGAGTTGAAGAAGCGAATTTTGAAACGTGTCATTTGTAATTTGTTAAGTCGCGTGCAAAGTGTCTTTTGCGCTTACTAATTATGCATAATAAACAAGAGTTTTTTTATAGTGAATTTTGTGTTTGGTATTAGTGACGACGGTTCTAGTGCTGAGCTTTGTGTAGTATAATATCTCTTAATGTGAGTCGGCAAGACACATGATTGATGTTGTGTGCTCGTTGTGAGTGTACAATGAAACATTGTCGGAGGTTATGGATGGGTCATCTATTGCCACAGATTTGGGGAAGTGGGAGATATTTTGCTCCTCATTTTTGCGCCGTAGTAAACTTTAATTTTCCGATAATTTGTTTTGCTTGAATGAATTTTCGTTTAAGCCCTGCATCTTGTATCTTGTAATGACAGTACGGGACTCTTTTTTGCAAGGTATGTCAAACGTTTCGAGTGACATTTATTTGAGAGCTCTCGCTCAAATTATTTTAGTTCCCGTTTTTGTTGCAGCACCAGCAACTGAAACAGAAACCGAATCGTCGACGTAACGGAGCTATTTTAAGTTCCTGTTTCTGTTTCTGTTCTGTTGTGACAACGCGGCTTTAGTGTGTGCAGTGTAAATTGAAAAAAATAGAGTGGCGCAACAGTTCGAGGTGAACCAGGGCCAACTTCTCAACAATGTATGCTGTGTGTGTTAATTTCTTCACATACAAGGGGACCTACAATTTTTCGCCGAATCCGAACAGCATTTGAGAAGTTTTTTCAAGACAAATAATACTCTCGGAGGGCTTGTCAGACCCTCGCGGGAGGTGGGGACCGTGAAAAAGAACGAGTTTTGTTTTTATCGGACGGTGGCAGGATTCGAACCCAGACCTCCGGCGAAGTAATCACACACACTAACCACTAGGCCACGGCGCCCCACATCGTGTGCAGTGTACCCTGCACATAAATGGAGTTCCATTGAAATATGTGGAGAAGTTTAAGTAAATCGGGGTCTGTTTCACGAAAGATGGGAGGAGTAATACTGAGTTGTCCGCCTGAGTCTCTTGAGTTGGTGGCGGAGGATCGAGAATGATGAAAGGAGCATCTAGCCACTCTCGCTCCGCGACCCTTGTAGAGGATAAGCGGCGAAATGAACTGTTTGCGTTCTGTATTTCCGTTATTTCTAAGAGCAAAGCCAATTGACTGGGGAGTTAATACGGTTGCTCCCCGAAATTTGAAGGCCCCACCCGGAAAATCTTTTAAAATTGCCTTGGCGGCTATCTAAACAGGGGAGATATTATAAGGTTCCTCCCCGACATACACCTTAAATTTTTGCTTTTACAGCATCGAATATTTGGGGAGGTATTACACAGTTCATCCCCGACACCATTTATTAAACTTGCCTTTACAGCTTCAAGTCTTTAGATAGGTATTAACGGTTCCTCCCCGACAGCATGAGTTTTATGCCTTTCGGCTACAATAGCTGCCGGGATAAAACACCGCCTGTGTACGCTGCGGACTACACGTCCGAAAAACACAATTCAAATGAATTGTTTAGCAATCGATTTGTTGACATTTTTGTCAAAAACAAAAGAGAGCCGCTGCCGAATGGCGGTTGCTCTCTCAAAAAGCTCTCTCAAATATAAATAAGGATTGCTGTGCAACAGCAAATTTTGGTTTTCTGTTCCAGAAACAAGTCCTCTCGAGTTGCTGATTTTGCGTCGCTGGTTCAGTTGCTAAAAACGGCACCGTTTAGATTTCAGTTGCTTAAGTATGGGATTCTGTTTCTGCTGCTGTGTCTTGTGAGAAGGGGGCTTGCAACGATTCGGAACAATATTTTTGTGATCACCCTGCGAAGACAGATGAATTTGTTTGATCACATTGACTGTCACAAAATGTGAAAATCGCAGATCACTTAAGCCGATTCCACCCCAGGTATTCATTAAAATCTCAAAGTTCATTGAGTTGCAAACATCGATGGCAACGATAAATTGTTCAAGAGCAAGAAGTTATGTTCTAATTGTAAACATGTGGTACAGTAAAATTATTCTCACAGGAATTGTAATCGATAAATAAAGCATTTTTATACGTTATTTTAAATGTAAAATTTAGTTTTCATTCGACGCACCCCAGGCAAATATAATATTACAAAGCAATGCAACCCTTTTATTTTTTGACTAGCATTTTAGGTCAACTCACATGTGACCAGTCAGGGCGAAACGTCAGTTTACTTAACTGCTATAAATTTTTCTGCTTTAAATTTTCGTTGAACGCACCTATTAAATCGATTGAATGCAAACTCGAAGACTTTGGACTACACGAGCAGGAAAACGGAAGAAACTGCCACTGGAGGCTTATTTCACGTGCGTTGGCAAGAGACGACAAAACTGACGAGACAATAGTATATTTTCTCGATCTAATACGCCGTCCCCTTCTTACTTTGACTAAAGAAAAAAATACATATTTCATTACGAAGTTTTGTGAAAAGTTTGCTCGAGTCAAATTAGTATTTATCAAAAGAAAAAATGTCCACACCTGCTCGCAGACGTCTGATGAGAGATTTTAAAAGGTAAGTCATTAATAATACCAACTTCTTTTGCCAAATCTGGTTATAGAAAATCGAACGTTTAACTGCAAATAATGTACATAAAGTGAAGACTTTCTCGAGGCAGACTAGTTTGTCATACCTGCCTACCATTGTGTTCCGAACAAGAAATGTATATTATTGATATATCTGATTAAGCAAGAACAATGAGATCAGAAAACTTAAAATTTCACTAAATTTAATGTTAAATCTCGGAAAAGCTGGAATTGTGCTAATCATTGGCTGGTTTTACATTTTCGCAAAGCAACAACATCAATGTGATGTACCTATGTACCTACCTACATACAGATCCAAAAGTGGAGCGAAAATATTTCTGTGCTCAATGATTGACATGTACAAATTTACCAATCACAAATGCGTGTTATTTAAATGCTCAAGCTAACTTAATTGCATAAATTTTAGCCGAGAGCTTCGCTGAACAAATTTGGATGGTAACAGCAATGAAAATACAAGTCCATCCTTGTGGTTTTCAAGCACTTCGTGATGTTTATCAAATCGAAAATTAAGCAGAATGAACTGGCCACTGATCAGGTGAACTGGCCTTCAGATATTTTTGACATTGAATTGTATTTGAACGCTGTATAGAAGAATGTAATGCGTGTGCATGTGCATATACCTAGATACTTAAGAGTAAAAAAGAAATCTGGGTTCACTGCATTTTTTGCACCAAATCAATCTTAGCACCAGATCGTACGTACTTGCAGGAATCCCAGAAACGGGAGGCAATATTTATGCACTTATACGTTGTCGCAAGTTTTCCTAAAGTGATTGCCAAATAAGTCTGTCACATCATTATCTTATGCAATTTATGTCTGCACAAAAGTTGTTTTGCAATATATGGGCTGAGAAGATCTACACATAAACTTAATTGCCATAATACATTATTGTTGTATTGTTTACATTCGGTTAATTACACGTTAATCTTAGTTTGTTGTCAACATGTTTAAAGGAAATGTTCCTCTGAAAACAAAAGAAATAGCGGTTCGCCTAAAATTTGATTTTCAATTTCACACTGCTTGTCTTATCGGCGACATGCATTTAAAATATCTCAAAACTTTTCACAAGAAAAAAAATCTCAAGATTTTGATTAATTTTTGGTATGGCAAAGATCATAGAGTAAAGAAAAATGCTTGATAGTGTAATTCGAAATAACGAGTCGTAATAATGCAGAGACAGGGACGGCCTAATGCAGAGAAGTAGGCCTTTAATGGCACTTTCGGTTGGTCGTCCGAAAGCGTCTGGGTCCGGGGAGCAATTTGGACTCTTGAAGTCTTTTGCTTTTACTTGTTTGACAGTTCCTCTTCTGCTTAGAAGGAAAATTTTCTTCTGGCCGTGACGTTAATCCAGAATCAAAACGAAGAGCCCACACACCATCATACATTTGCCCCTTGCAGAATAACTTTTGTTTGACAAATGCAAAGCGAGAGAAAATTTTAAATCAAGAAGATCGTGTTTGGTTGTTGAAATGTAAGCCCCAGTCCGGGAGAAGGACGCCCCGATTCGGAATCGTTATAATATAATGCAATAATGTAATGTTTTTGTCTGGGGTTCGTTGAATAAAACTCAATTTTGCTTTTATAATTACAAAATGAAATACTTTATTTATCAACAAAAATTATTTAAATTCAAATCACACTTAATTCAACTTAACTATACTTAGAACTCAACACTTCATTTCAATTCAATCGCTATTTACTTTACTCTCGACTTTCACAAGGCAACTTTTCAAATATCACTGTTCTGCACGAACCTGTCATTCAAGTATTTAAACAAATTAAGCACCTTCTAGCACTTTCTGTATATCCCTTTTTGTAATTTTCCACTGGAGGGGGGATTCAATACCTAAATTCGAGCTTCGCTGTCAATTGACTGGAATGACAGGTAGGTGTGTTCGTTTAGAATATCGAGCGTTCGTTAAGTGAATCGATGGGTACATTTAGCGACTCCTGCATGTCTTTTAACGTCTTGTCGCCACATCACAATAAGCTGCCGAGTTGTAAGCTGGAGTTTGGTGATAGTAGACCGATAGTTTGACCGACAATAGGGTCCTGGGTTCAACCCCAGATCAAACCAATTTTTTTATTTGCCAAAATGTCTTGTTAAGAAAAAAAAAAAAACAACCAGTATGACAACTAAGCTCAGTATCGGTAGCCCTCCCCAAATTCTGACGTTTAGTCGTAGAATGGAGTCGATACACTACGGACAAAATGTAGAGAGAAGCCAGTGAGTAAAGCCTTCAGCCCAATGAATCCGTTGCATCCGTCACGCTGAAGTACACCACTGACAACTGAGTTAAATACACACGTTCTTATAGAAAGTGGCCCATCAAAGAATTGTGTTATATACGTCGCTTTCCATAAGAGCGTATGTATTTAACTGAGTTATCAGTGGTGTACTTCAACGTGACGGACGCAACGGATTCATTGGGCTGAAGGCTTAAGTGCTACAGTATGTACGCAGAAGTTACAGTCCGTTAAACGGACCGTTGAATACCCCACCCTGTCCCACATTGTAAATTACTGCTATTATTGTAATTTTTTGACGATTTGTGGTGGTTATTGCAAACTCTGAAAAGAGGCCTGGTTCAACCGCCCTTATTACTATAAATATTAACAAAGATGGTGGGGTGCCGTGGCGTAGTGGTTAGTGTGTGTGCTTACTACGCCGGAGGTCTGGGTTCGAATCCTGCCATTGTCACCTGAAAAAGAAAAGACTTTTTCTTTTTCACGGTCCCCACCTCCGCGGGGGTTTGACAAGCCCTCCGAGAGTATCAATTGTCTTGAAAAACTTCTCAAACTGCCGTTCGGATTCGGCAAAAAATTGTAGGTCCCCTTGTATGTGAAGAAATCAACACACGCAGCATACATTGTTGAGAAGTTGGCCCTGGTTCACATCGAGCTGTTGCGCCACTCTATTTATTTTATTAACAAAGATGTCTCTAAGTTACGCTTAAGTGAATGCAAAAATTTAATTTTTACCGATTACCCAGCTTATATTAATTTTAATGCATAGTTTGTTGCACAGTGGAATAATCGTAGACTCCTATCCTAAGACCTTTTAGAGTTAGGGTCGAGACCGATAGGTGAATCGATTAGGCCATGTTCGTCCGTCCGTCTGTATTTGTAAAGGTTTTAGGTCTTCAAAATCAAGCTAGGGAGCTGAAACGTGGTACACGAGTTTCTTCTTCTGGTGCACGAACAAAGTGTGAAAACTGGATCAATTCAATCCGTCAATGGCCAAACCCACTACTGGCTTCAATGTGAGACAACCTCTATTTCAGATTTTCTTTCAAAATGTCTTTTGGTCAAAATAGACGAGGCCTTATCATCACCATTTTCCGTGACCGCTTATCCTTAGAAGGGTCGCGGAGCGAGGGTGGCTAAATGGTCCCTCTATTTTTCCCGATCTTTCGCCACCAACTCGAGAGACATAGGCGCGATCCCCAGACTGGTCTCGGAGATGTTCTTTAGCTGATCCCACCACCTGTTTCTTGGCCTACCAGGCGGGCGATGCGCTTGCATCTCGGCTAACATAACCTGTCTAGCAAGTCTGTCGTAGGGCAAGCGAACAACGTGTGCAAACCATTGAAGAATTGATCGTTCCATGCGGAGAAGCAGCTGCTCAACACCAAGATACCTACGAATACTGACGTTTCTCACTCCATCCCTAAGAGATACTGACGTTTCTCACTCTATCCTAAGAGTGGATAAGGCGTAGGAACTCAAACTTTGATATTGGGCAATATTAGCTCAAGACCCTTAATATGGCAAAATTTGGACCGCCCACAACATCGACCATGCCTACTTTTAAAATGTTACCTAATGTAGACCTAATTTTTCGGAAAGTTCACTCTATATCTCGATATTACTATTTGCTAAGTTTGCTCCACACAAAGTTTTGAGCTCCGCCCACTATTAAAGGGCGTTTTTAAGAACTAACGTTTTTTTTCGAAATAATTTTCGGTTTTAACGCATCTGGTTATGACTAACGAAATTACAATTTATTGATTTTAATTTTTAGCCCAGGTCCAGGGACAAAAAATTGTATGGTTTGGTGTTACACGGTACCTATGTAGGGTGGGGTATATAGAAGATTTTCACAGACGAACTCTTGCACTTACTCACTTGTTTGGTTCAAATTCAATATTTTTGTGAATTCGACTTAAAAATTTTGTAAGAGTGAATTCTAGAATGGAGTTTCGTTTTCCTAAAATGCTTATTTTTATTTCTTATTCCTTCCGTACTCTTTAACCCTTCAAGGTCGGGGTGGAATAGCCTGGAGGTAAGGTATGCATGCCTGTCGTAAGAGCCGTCTAAAAGCCGCCGGAAGAAGTAGTCTTTGTTGCGACGGATGCTGTCGATGCTGCTCCATTTGGGGCAACATTCGACAGTAAGTTTAATCTTATAAATGATTGTGAAGGTTTAAATAAAGTCCAGAAGCGTCTGTCACATATCGTGCGGCTCATTGGTCAGAGCCTGTCTCCAAAGGGGCGGCTGTATATAAAAAGTGGTAATAGAAGTGACTTACCTATTTCTAATAAAAACGCTAAGTAGAAAAAAAAATGGCAATGGAGACAACAAAATATATAACTACCCCAGGTGGCAGGCCAGCTATACTGGAATATCCACTTTCAGACAGGTTCTACGTATTCTGGGAAGAGCCAATCATTGCTAATAAATCCTTTTGAGAAAAGGACAAAACTTAATCGATCATCACCACCCAGATCGAACATGTCCGGCAAAAGCACTCTGCTGGTAAGCCAGGACTCAGTGAAAATTAAGAGCTTAGAAAAGGAGAATAATGAACTCCGGGCTAAGCTTACTGAAATGGAGTGTTTCTTGCACGATTTTAAAAATTGAAGTTGACTCGCGAATTAAAAACGAAGATATTATAAATGCTAACTAAAGAGTGTCTAACACCGAACCGACCAGCAAGCGAATACTTTACGGACGAGCACGAAGTAAATGTAGACGACGCCGATTCATATCGTGCGCTGTCTCTAAAATAAGGTCAGAGAATATCGAGTATTTAAAAAGTATGAAAAACCGCTTCGATTCATCATTGTTAGTGGGCTCCACCCCCAATGCACGAAAGAAGACGAAGTAAAAGATGTGAAAGCCAAAGGCCTTAAAATAGATGCTGTAAATATCATTCAAAAAGAAAAGCACTCTACGGAAGGAGAAAGAGACGTCGTGATCAGGCGCGGCCTTCCATTGTTTATGTGTTTCTTTGAAAGAACTGATAGTTAAGGAACGATATTAATAAGATAATGATTGTAATTAACATCAGGGCTGAGATCGAACCCATGCGGAAGGGCACTAAACTTATATCAGCTTAAGCGTTGTCAAGAATTCAGGCAAACAAGTGCGTACTGCCGAAAAACCACGTTGCGTGAAATGCGTCCGTAAGCACCTCTCAACAGAGTGTAAAATAGACGCGCAGATCCCAGCAGTTTGGGATCAAATTGCAACGGAAACCACCCAGCAAAGCATCGAGGGTGTGCAGTAGCTGAAAAGCTGCAAAAAGGACCAGAATTTCTTAAAGAAAATCTTCGAGGACAGAATCCTCGCAGTGAACTGAATCCGTGAATCTGTGAAACGTCTGAAATTCCTAAGCCGAAGACGCCAAAACCGATCGAGATTGGCAATCACCGATGGAAGATTGGCAAAAGGAAACGTAAAAGCTTCACAAAAGAGCGTCATCAGTTTATGGGCAGCGGAGAAACCGCCACTGGTTGCACCAAAACTCTATGCACAGGTTGTGTCAAACGAAAACAAGACAAGATCGCCACAACAGATGCAGTGTCTCAGATCCTCACTGTAATCTTAGAAAAACTTGGGGATCAGACTAAAATTAACAAGTTAATGTCTTACAAACTGCGCAAACTCGAGTTAAAAGTTCGAAAAACTCAAGAGCATGAAATTGAAACATATATTTAAAATACTTACATGGAATGCAAACGCACTTCTGAATAAAAAAGACGAACTAGAAGTATTTCTACGGAAAAACAATATATTTGCGTGATTACGGAAACTCACCTGGAAAAGGGCTTCGCACCCAAAATAAAAGGTTACAATAACTATCACGCACATTACCCTTTGGAAAATTAGAGAGGAGGATCCTCTATCTACATCATAAACTGAATAAAGCACTCCAAGAACACAGAAGTTGAGCTAGACTCTATGCAGTTAAGTTCAGTTTCTGTAAAAATTGACTGTTTAGATTACAACATTGCATCTTGTTAAATGCAGAGGCAGATGACGATTTTCACACAAAGTATACTTTTTGGGGTTCAAGATGCAATTCAAAAAGAGGCAGATAAGTGTGCAAAAACAGTATGAAACTTGGTTTGGCCTTTTTTGGCACCGTTAAGCCAACATATTAGCTAACCGACAAGAATAAGGAGCCTGACCTTGTCGACTTCTTCATCGCTTAAGGGTACCCCAAATACCTTACGCGAGTCGAAGAATGCTATGATCTTTGCTGATGGTTGGAAGTTTAGCGACAATAAAAGGAGCTCCTGGATAAGCCAACGAAAACCCTAACCGATTCGCCTTCAAAAAGGATTGTAAGGAATGTGCTGGCTTAAATGTGCCATTGAAAACTCCATTCGAACAAGAAGAGGCTTCATTTAAGGGATTCAAAGCGCAGAACGGAACAACACTTCTTTCAAAAAGATAGAAGTAAGCATTGACGGGCATGAAATCGAAGAATTGATTCGTGATAAGGGACGAGCGCGTAGAAGATGGCAATGTACGAGGGCCTCCGGACAAAACCCTCTTGAACAACCTCTATAGTAAGCTGAAAGAAATGCTGCAAGCTTATAAAAATCGTGAGACTGCGGAATACCTTGAAGGCTTGTCGGCGGATAGGAACTCAAACTACTCGCTGTGGAAAGCAGTTAAGTCCATCAAGAAACCTATAATGCACTCGGCCCCAATAAAGGAATATAACGGCGAATGGGCAAAATAAGACAAAGAGATGGCGGATTTGTTTTGGGAACACTTGGAAGAAACACACAAGCCGTTCAAAACAACAACGTGGAACCTGATAGCTTTAGAATGAAAAAATGTCATTAGCTTAACTTCGGCAACAATAACTAAACTTTAAAGTAATAAGGCCCCAGGATACCACCTGATCACTGGCGAAATCCTGAAAGAATTACCGAAAAAGGCAAGCTTCCTTATATGATAAACGCTTCTTTTAGACTTTTATTTGTTCTAAAGCAATGGAAAGCTGCTGAAGTCATAATGATTCCGAAACTGGGGTAGTGTGCAAATGACAAAAAATCTTATAGATCCATATTGCTTAAGGCGATATTAGCGAAGGTCTTGGAGGAACTTCTTCTAAAGCAATTACAACCAATAATTGCAGAAAGACGCTTGATCCCGGATCATCAATTCGGTTTTAGAACTAATCATTCAATAAGAGAACAAGTCTACAGAATAACGCACGAATTTGAAAAATCCTTAGAAGGGAAAACGATATGTTCTATCTAGTGCTTTCCTCGCTTACGCAAGCCTTCGGCAAGGTATGGCACGAAGGCTTGAAGTATAAGCTACGGCAAACCTTGCCAGAAGATATATATAGAATATCGAAAAACTATCTTGAATGGACTCTTTCGTGTTAGGTGTGGTACTGAATACTGAATACACAAAGGCTTGAAGTATAAGCTACGGCAAACCTTGCCAGAAGATATGTGTAGAATATCGAAAAACTATCTTGAATGCACTCTTTCGTGTTAGGTGTGGTACTGAATACTCGAGTTTCAGGCAAATTCGAGCTGGCGTACCCAGAAAAGTGTCCTCGGTCCGACCCAGTTCCTGCTGTACAAAAGATTTAGATATTCACAGAGATTAAGGAATAGCTACTGTGAGCGAATAAGTTACAAACTTTGCTCGAAATATTAGTGCTCGTCTTCATGTTCATTGCAACAATAAAATGATCCGTATTCTTAACAAGACAAACAACGAGCGACGACTACAAAGAACAAAACCCTTCGACCTAGCGACATAGGGTGAAGCCGCACGAACTTAGGGTTGTAGTAGGTGCATTTACTGGATAGCAACCTACCCATCGCGATAAACAACTTGTTAAGTTGACTAAGTTGTTGACAAGAAGAATTATGAGAGAACGAAAATTTACTACCATGACACGCTATGTCGCACTACGCGTTCTGGCAGCTTTCATAGTGTCTCTCATAAATGGTTGATTTTCGTGGAAATCGGGCATAACCAATGTCGGCTACTTCGTTATTATATTTCTGCTATAGTGGGCATATTGGTATCTTTTAAAGATTTTGGAGTTTTAGTCTATGTCCATCATAGTATTAAAAAAAAGACAGTTTTATGCTTTTACTTTAACAAAATTCATATTTGAAATAAAATAAAAACAATTCCTTGCAGACTTCAAGAAGATCCACCAACTGGAGTTTCTGGAGCGCCAACAGATAATAATATCATGATTTGGAATGCTGTGATTTTCGGTCCACATGACACTCCCTTTGAGGATGGAACATTTAAACTAACAATAGAATTTACTGAAGAATATCCAAATAAGCCTCCAACAGTCAGATTTGTATCGAAAGTTTTTCATCCAAATGTGTACGCTGACGGAGGTATTTGTTTGGACATCTTACAAAACAGATGGAGTCCCACATACGATGTATCAGCTATTCTTACATCCATACAGGTACGTCGAATAACCTTAATTAAACCGTTCCTTTCAATATTTCTGCTCTGTTTTTATAGTCCCTGTTGAGTGATCCAAACCCAAATTCACCAGCTAACTCAACAGCTGCTCAACTATATAAAGAGAATCGGCGTGAATACGAAAAACGAGTGAAAGCTTGTGTGGAACAAAGCTTTATTGATTAGCCATCCGCCACGTTTTACTAACTTCGTTTATTTTTCGTAAATAATAATTATACAAACAAAAAGGGGAAAATAACTTAACAGAAATAAATAGACACAATTTGAAAGGATAGTATCGATAAGCGAATCAATGAGAAAATGTCAAAATATACAAAAGCAAATAAAAATTCCACGGTAAAGTAGAACATTGTTTTCTCACATTATAAACAAGTGTTTGCATTAAATAACTGGTATGCTTCATCCAAAATATAACACGTAGAAATGTTATTTTTCACTAATAAACAAATCTAAGGAGTGACTTTACGAACGGTTCAAATACAATTTGATATCACGTAAGCCGAACGGGACAAAATCATATTTTCTGTATGCCAATTTAAAAAAGTAAGAAAATGTATGTATTTTGTGTCGCTTTTTAGCCTCAGTGTACATGATGATAAGAATAAAAAAAAGTATGAAAATAATCGTTAGATAACTTTATAATTCTCGCTAGAATGCTTAGTTCCTTAGTTTTTTTTTTAATATTGAACCGACGAATACTTTTTCGGATATTTCACATTTATAATTCGATGAAAACTTTATTGTTTTGTTCTTAATTTGAAATTTCGTTCCTTCATTGAAACTATCCATGTATCTATTCTGTGACACATTTTTATTAAACAGTTAAATTTAAAAATTAATTAATTGCTAAACATTATGCATACGAAAATATATACAGTATATATATGTATACTACAATTTAATTGTTCAATCCGAGTTAAAAAAATCTCTGAACATTGTCATCAAAACGTAGGTATCATCCTTTAATCTCCAACAAAAAAATATGTAATTAAACAATGTTTTAAGAAATATAACACCTTAATAAAAATTAACTTTTAGTTGCTTGTTCTCACCATTTTCACAACGAGTGATACTTCATTATATTTAATGAGTCGATTCAATAGACGACTTGTTATCTTGTTATCTGCGTTAATAAAAAAAGAAAACATCATCAATCCGCAAAAAGGTTGACGATCAACGAACTCTTCGCACTGTGCACATATTTCGGTTGGTAAAACTTGGGGCTTAAAATTTGCTGATTCACTGGTTGTACATTGTGATGATACTTCATTTGGTGCCTTGGTTTGGTGGAAAGCATGAAAGAAAAACAGTTTATGGAAATTTATCAGCAGTTCAAAGACCGGTTTGTGTAGCCATCACAGGTGTGCTCCATACTACCCCTATGAAAGCTTTAAACACTTTACTGCAATCTAACACCGCTTTATCTACAGATCTAAAAAAACTTGTTAGCAATAGTTCGTTACGACTTACTAAATTAGGTCACTTAGCAGGTCACAGAGCAGTAGCTACGGATACGAAGAGGTACTGGAACTACTGCCAGGAAATCCAACTCTTACGTTCGTAATTTATTCCCTCCCTGGTCGACTTCGATACACCGTATGATATTATATATCCGATGAGGGTGGACTGAGAAAAGAAAGCAATTTTCAGGCCTAAGTAAATTGCAATTTCCACAGACGGTTCGAAAACGGGAAGGAACCAAGGGTGGAATCGGCTAAGGTGATCTGTGATCTAACTGATGTCACAAATCACAATAATTCGTCTGTATAAACTGTGATGTGATCATCACAATTTTCTTGTGAAAGCTCTCGGTCAATCACCGTCAAAACCAGCGGTCCCCAGTTTTCAAATTTCCTGGTTAGTTGTTTTTTGTTTGCCTATTCTTAGGCAGACTTTCTAGGTGCATAAATAAAAAAATGTTCTTTCCTCACAAGCTTAAATAAAGCAACGATTCAGAACAATATGTTTGTCATCACCTTACACAGACGGATTAATATGTTTGATCATATTGACTGTCACAAAATGTGAAAATCACAGATCACATTAGTCGATTCCACTCCAGGTTCCGGTATCTTCTCAAAAGACACGAAATTAAAAGTGTTCTAAAAATTACCGGCAATTACAAGCAGTTAAATGGATCCCGACATTGTGCTTCAAAGACTTCACAAAAATCAAAGATTCATATAAATGCAATCTTTGAGCTCACTGAATTGAATTACCAATCAAAAAATTCAAAACGAATGGTGATTTAAGATTTTTAGTCAAAGTCCGGTAAGAACTTTCAAAGAAGTTTTCAATGAATGCAATCCAAAATGATTGTATTCTTTTACAACTCTGAAGGCAGCTAATGATTAAGTTAGCTATGAGATACTCATGCTTGTGTTGCAGGTGACCCTACACATGGTGTGCCGTTATGTAGTCTATATATATAAAAAATGAATTCTTGGATGTTTGTTTGTCTTACACATGTGTCTATACCATTCATCGAGCGGCTGTTTGCATACTCGCCGTAATAGTTGCTTTAAAAAAATAAAAAAATTGCAAAGGTTAATGCATCAAATGAATGGTAAACGTTTATGGATTGTTCATTTTGACGATTTTGGAATTGATCGATTCGTATAGGCCCAAGGAAGTACTTTGGCCCATAAATAAAATTTCCAGAAAAATTCCAATGCAACTTGCGCACATTCACTCTGTTTAAGATATTTCAAATCAAATATATAATTAAATGAAAATATCAAAAATTAAATAAAATCTGTAAAAAAAAAATTGCCTTTGGGGGTTAGCCCATAAAGAGGGTTAAAAGATTCTTTTTAAACTACTTACTTAAGAGGGGAGTCTACCTAGAATTATGATTTTAGAGGCATTTTTTTTGCGCATTTTGCATTTTGCACTCGCAAACGGTGGTACTTTTTCTCCCAGATTTCGTGGCTGTGGGTAGAGAATTTCCAAAATTCCGAAATGAACGAAACAGATTTTTGTAAAAGGGCTTTGGTTCTGTGTACGAAGGGCACAAACTTAATAGCCACATTTTCGATTTTCTGTCCAGGTATACTTTAAATTAAATTTAATAGAAACTGCTATTAAAAATTCTATACAATTTCCATACAAAGAAGTTCCCCGAAAATTCATAATCATTTGTTGGCGCTGTTTTAAAAAATTCTAATTAAAGCCTTTATATGAAAGCCCTTCTTATGCTCTTTAAATGAGAGCGAATTCTGATAAATTATGAAAGCCCTTCTGATAAATTATGAAAGATTTTATATGAAAGCCCTTCTTATGCTCTTTAAATGAGAGCGAATTCTGATAAATTATGGCGCAAAACAAAAACCGAAAGCCTTGTTAGGTTCCCAGAATTGAATGAAGCAGAACAGACTAAGAATTTGAGTAGAAATATATTTTGATTATTGTGTTTGTATTGAAAAGGTTTATATGTGTTTAATTATTTTAATTTTACTAAGGAGTACCTACATGTTTAGCTTTGAAGTCAAACAACAGAATCGATGTTTTGATAATAATTGCTTATATGCTTTCAAAAAGTAACGGTCAAGTCGTTCTCTTCATGTATCTTCCTAGACTATTTAACATGTCAATAAAATCAAGATCTGGGCCTAATTTATTTTGCAGAGTTGATTATATTCATTGGAGCGCCTAGACGCAACGAAAACTAGTCTTTTGCCCTACCATGCAGACACCATGTGACATGATAGTCGCAATTACAAAACGTCAGCGTTTACCATAACCTAATAATGAGAAAATCTTTACTTAATGCCTGAAATTAAACATTTTAGATATTGAACTGGTCTAATAATATTTTCAGTATAAATTAAGTTTTACAAATATCAGTGAATAATTTTGTTGGTAAAGGAGATTTGTCCTGTAGAATTGGCCAAGCTGGAGCAATAGTAAAGGAACTGCGCCGGCCGGTCATCAGGAAAGCTGAGCTTGGAGTGAAAGCAAAGATCTGAGTTTTTAATTCAGTTTTCATTCCGACCCTCATCTATGGTCATGAAATTTGGGTAAAGACCGAAGGAATAAGATCGCGGCTACAAGCTGCCGAAATGAGATTCCTGAGGTTCGTTGCTGGTGTTGCTCTAAGGGACAGAGTGAGAAACGTCAGTATTCGTAGGAATCTTAATGTTGAGCAGCTACTTCTCCGAGTGGAGCGATTGATTCTTCGATGGTTTGGACACGTTGTTCGCATGCCCCCTGACAGACTTCCTAGACAGGTCATGTTAGCCGAGATGCGAGCGATGCGTCGCCCCCCTGTTAGGCCAAGAAACAGGTGGTAAATCAGGTAATGGGAATTTTGTGCCGGAGTCTCTTGAGTTGGTGGCGGAGGATTGAGAAAGATGGAAAGACCATTTAGCCACCCTCGCTCCGCGACCCTTTTAAAGGATAAGCGACATTCGAAAATGATGATGATGATGATGAAGGAGATTTATTGTATACATCGAGACTTCTTACGTGCAACTTGTTCGTTACAAGGACTTCTTACTTTAAGATTATGCCCAAATGCAGGCGTTTTTGCTTTTCTTGAACACCAATCACAATACACTCAAGAAAGAATGCAGTTTACAAAATTTCAGCATCCTGCGACAATGTTGATATTTATGGTTACATAGATATGGACCCCTCTTAACGTATTGGGGGTCCATAAACGTTATTTCTGTATGTTACAAAGGTTTTTATACCCTATCTATATGTGTCACATGTTAGAAGGGAAGGTATCGTAATATAACACCACAAATCTTACAATTAGATTGACCTTCAACTGCAACAAAAGGCGACGGACGATTAATCAATAATTAAGTTTTTTTTAAGTTCATTGTAGTTATTGATTTATTACTTCAAAGCCCTGCATACAACAAAAAGTGCGTTTTAGCAAACACAATGTAGTGTTTAAAATTTGCTTTCAGGTCGTTGTTTTTTAAATGCGAAAAAAAAATCACTTTTATTCAATTTTTTCCCCGACGTTTCTATTTACCAGCTTTAGCCAAGGATTTTTAGAAACTTCAAAAATATTACTTATTGTAGTCAGTCAGCAGCTGTGAACAGCGTTACCGATGGATAATTTGAAAATGTCACCAAAAAGAAGTCACCCGAGCCAAAAAATGCGTCCCACTTAAAAAAATACACTAATGTTTAAAGTTTACATAGAAAAAGATTCATGACACAATGGAAAAAAAATTACAAAAAGATATAAAGCAAAAGTTCACATCCTTAGCGATGCAGCTTAAATTTGTAGTCTAAGAACCGCCGCTACTTGATACCCAAATTAGTGAAAAAGAACAAGAAGTTAAATGTCGAATAAAAACTTAATTGTTGCAAAATCTTTTAATAGCGACCTTCAACTTCTACATACATATAAAAATATTGAGTTGAGCATGCGACTCAATGCGAGCGCGTCGCCGGCCTGGTAGGCTAAGAAACGGAGGGTGACATCAGGTAAAGAACATCTCCGAGGCCAGTCTGTATCTCTTGATTTAGCTCCGTCAGTAAAGTTGTTAAAATCTTCGACTCTCGAAAATTATTAACTCTCCCAAATCTCACTTCACATAGAAAAACACAGGAAAAGAAGTTCGAGTTGTTCTAAGATGTAATTTTCCATAGAAACACGCAACTGCCATTCCACACAGAAAAATCATTCAAAGAAGCTCCAGTGTTGATCCGGGATTTAACTCACCAAATTTAGTGAGTTTAGCCGAGATCAATTCCAGATATAAGTTCACTGAAAAACTCAATTCTGGGGTAAGTCTCAGTTTAACTCATAAAATCTGATGATCTCGAACTGAAAAACGGGCCTAAGGAGGATTTATCCCACTCTCCGCACTCGAGTAATGAAAAAAGATCTGTGCCTCCAGGTATTGGGGTTACTTCCGGCTACGCAAAGAAAACACTAGACTAATTTACTGCTGACTAGAAAATTTATTCGACTCATTTACCTATTTCGTTCAGTGAAATTGGTTTAGCAAGAGGCAGATGCAATTACTTTTTTCAATTTGTGGCTGTTGTCTGCATAACTGATTTGAAAATTAAAAATGCGTCCCAATGTCACGTTTTTTAAAAAAGGGTAAAAAAAACCGCGAATTTTAAAATGTGGTCGCCTAGCGTCCCGATAGTGGAAATGTCGCCATTTCGCGACATATTTCGCCCATCGGTAACCCTGGCTGTGTAGCTCAGGCCGCACATTTCACAAACCAACGAAGTGATCTTTTAATGACGCTCTGCAGCAAAACATCTTAACATGCACATGCAGTAGGTATCAATAATTTATATAAAAAAGTGAAAAAATTGTACGGCCCCTACGGCAAGAGCCGCTCCTCAATTCTTATATTGAGGAACAGAACTATACGTTCTGTTAGCCTTTTAATTAATATTTTAAATAATTCATTTTATAACTATTTAACCACTTTGTTATTTAGCTTAAACCCTTTTTATTATATGAATACCTATTATCATCCAATTGGAGCTGAATTCAGACCTTTCAATACCTTTCTTATTAAACACTGTTACTTAAATACCAATTCCATCCTTTTTGAACATAATCTAATCACTTCTATGCCTTTCGGAATATAATGTACTGAAAACAGTACGTTGAAGCTACTTTATTAGCTTCCAATCCAAAAAAATATCCTCAAAATTTTGCTTGAAAATACGCACACCCTCAATAGTTCTCCCACAAATAAATATTTCGTGTATGTACACTTATTTTATTCGCGTTTATCTGTTTCTTTTTATAAATAAAAATAAATAATAATCATAGTTCCGGGGCGTACAGGCAAGCGTTTGTTCAATACCCGCCGGCAGTCACCGTCGAACTGAACAAAATATTGAATATTTTTTATATGAACAGTACAATTTTCGAATTTTTAAGAGTTACAAAAACAAATTTTGAATTTAATTTTCCCGAATAACGAAATCAACGATAACGTGAGGGAGAGCTTTTGATATGAAATGTATTTGAATATAGCTTTTCAATTTTGTATCGGAATATGTGACGTCAGGATTCGAAGCTTTTTCTAGGTGTACTCCCCTCTTAAAGTAATTTGCATTCCAGTTCGAATTTGAAATTCAAAGCTTAGACAGGATAACGTCTTTCTGGTCAGCTAGTATTATATAAAACAACAAGCTCATGTAACTTTTTTTTATTTGTTAATAAAATTTACTTAAATACTAACTTATGTACAAATACAAGTATAATATGCATACGCAGGTTTTAGTCACGTATGTTAGGGATTAAGGCGGTTAATGTCTGACAAAGTCAATTAATTAATTGAAAATATTTGTATGTAATACATATATTTTTGTAAATAATACTCTAAATGCATTTAGTAGTGAAAATCTTTAAAATATATTGAACCGAAATTCCTTTGTAAAATTATTCACTCAAAAATAAAACTAGCGAAAAAGTAAAGGAAAGAAAATACGAGGTCAGGTATGCATATGAAAATGTATGTAAAATAATTTTGTTTAATATTGCCGAAGTGACACATTGTCAAATTAAGTTGAATTAATTATGTGTCTGGAAACTCTTGAAATTTTGAGTTTGGGTAGTGCTGCAGAGGACTTCCAACCACCTAAAGAAATGAGAAACAAAACTTTTAATGATGTTCTGACAAATCACAGTTACAAAACACAAACCTGTTATATGTGTAAACACTCTCCGCTCTAAAGAAGTAAACGTGGTTTTTAAAGGACAACTTAAAAACAAATTCTTTTTGAACTGAATCTTGATGTCCTGGTGGGCCAACGGAATACCCCAAAAGAGGCAGAGTAGCCAATGAAAATTCGTCCTGATAGCTCTTGTAAAAGTACAAGCAAAACGAAGTAAAAACTACCCACAGTTTTTGCCAACCTGAACTGTTTTTAAATTTACGAAGCAGATAACCGGATAGTTGGTTTTGAGCACTAACGAGATGGTCGCCCAAGCCGACGGTTGCGCCACGATGCCAGCATACGTGTAGAGCTGTGTTGCACCTTGAAGGTGGTACTTTGTTTGGCTGCAAACTCATCTGATTTGGGTTGTTTCCGTTGGTTAAACCGCACATGTCTAGTCCTTCTTCGGAAGAGCCTGCATAGTAAAATAAAAAATCATAAAATAATTATTCATGCCAATAAAACGAAAACTACAACAAAAAAATATGTATCAAATTATTTATATTCTCTGCTACTTTTAGGGCCTGTATTTTAGTGCGAGATCATCCCAGTTTCCGAGTTAAACTGAGATTAACCCCAGAAATGAGTTTTTCAGTGAACTTGTATAGGGTTCATCTCGGCTTAACTCGCCAAATTTGGTGAATTAATCTCGGATCAACTCTGGAAAACAGTATGAACTTCTTTGAATGTTTTTTCTGTGTGGAATGACAATGGATTTGCGGTGTTTCTGTGAAAAATTACTTCTGAAAGTGAGTGCGAGTTGGGAGAGGCAATAATTTCGAGAGTCGAAGATTTTGACAACTTTGTTTACGGAAATAACTCTGCACTGAAAAACTGCTCGTTGGGTTAACTCCAGAGTCATTTAGTTACGGGATAAACAGATCTTAACCAAGTTACGAACCTGCGGCAGGCCTCGGAATCGGACGGCGACCAATACAAACGAAATAAGGAGAACGAGCTTCGGATCTGCATGTGGAATCTTAGTTCCCTCTAACAGACCGCTTGCGGCCGAGCGGAGGCCCTTAACAACTGCAAGGCAGATATCACAGCCATCCAAGAAATGCGGTGGGATGGGCCGGCCAAAAGGAAGATGAAAAACTGAGACTTCTACTACAGCGACTGCTACCAACATCAAAATTCGTAAGCACGCATGCCCAACAAAACGTAAGTGCCCTAGCAACAAGGGCGATTTGAGTGCCAAACTAGAAAAGGAGATCATCTTTGGTCGTACAGTCGGAAAGTACGGCCTGCACGAAACGACCTCGGATAACGGATTCAGGCTGATCGACTTTGCTGCAAGGCGACACGTTGTGGCAGCTAGTAAACAGTTCCCGCATCTCAATATCTAAAAAGGGATATGGAGATCTCCCGATCAACCAACCGCCATTAAGATTGACTACATTGTGATCGACGCAAGGCACTCTTTTAGTATCATGGATGTCCGAACTTTCTGAGGAGCCAACATTGACTTCTACGAAGTCCTAAGCAGCCAGCATCAAGTATTGATAGCCAGTGGCAACATTGCCAAAATGCCATTAGAGATGACGACTCTGCTGGGTTTCACGCGGCCACCACAATTAAACCCCTGGTTTGACGATGAGTGCCGGCAAGCACATGCAGCTAAATAGGAGGCATACAAAGCTGCTCTGCACAAAAGGACTAGAGCTGCTCGCGAACTCTACGAGAAGAGAGAGTGACACCGGCTTCTTTGATGGAAAAAGAAAGAGCACGAGAAGCGGGCGGTTCAAGAGATAGAGAGATGTTACAATAGGATCGAGCCAGAGGATCAAAAGTTCCTGCCAAGAGTATAAAGTTCGAACCGAACCCTGTAAGGACCATAAAAGGAACATGGTGGTGGAATCGCAGTTGGTGCTGAGGATTAGGAAAAACATTTCTGCATGGGCGAACCCATTCCCGACGAAGCATATGAACGATACCGCTCACCCGACGTGGAGGATGTGAAAGTACCTATGTCTTAGCTTAAGTGCAACAAAACAGCATTAGCAGACGGCCTAGTTGTCGAAGTTTTTGCCAAACACCGTCAGTCTGTGCGGGATGACGATGGAAAATTTACGCTGTTCCGACAAGGTCGGTAAAGACCCCACCGACCCCTTTGATGTCAAAAAGGGATTTAGACAAGGCAACGCGCTGTCATGTGACTTCTTAAACATCAAACTTAAAATAATTGTGCAGAACTCTCGCGCCAACACTAGAGGTATAATCTTTGAAAAGTCCGTTCAACTACTTGGATACGCAAACGATATCGACGTACTTGGAAGAACAAAGCATGATGTCAGTGAAGCCTTCCTGAGTACTGAGACGAAAGCGGCGAATATGCGTTTAGCAGTCATCGAGGGCAAAACCAAGTATATGCAGTCATCAAGAAAAGACACCCAACACCGCTGTATTGGGCAAAACATCACTATCGACAGTTATAACTTAAGAAGTTAGGGATTTTGTCTACCTCGATTCCGCTATAAATTTATACAGTGACACCAGCGCTGAAATCAAACGAAGCATAACTTTTGCCAATCGCTGTTTCTTTGGGCTAAGAAGGCAATTGAGTAGCAAAGCTCTCCCTCGAGCAACTAAAGGGCCCATTGATAAGACCCTCATCATCCCAGTCCTGCTTTACGGTGCAGAAGCATGGAGCCTCTCAAAGATGGATGAAAACACTTTGGGCTGCTCCGAGAGGAAAATTCTTCGGACGATTTACGATCCCGTTGTTGCGTTTTTCCGTATGTGGAAAATAAACTTGACGAAGCCTGCAGCGCTCCTGATGGAAAGCTTTCACATCATATCGAATGTCAGACTTCAAGAACTTCTTAGTCAACGAGGCTTTTCTTTATCTTTCCTATCTCGACTGCCAACCCATCTCGTCGGTTTTTGTAAAATCAATTAAATATAATTTAATATTGAATTTCACACCTTAGGTATAGGTGTTCACTATTTTAATGAACTAATCGGCAAATAAGATATACAACACCTGTCTGCATAGACGAAGAGTGGAGGAGAAGATTTAGACTGTATAATTTTATTTAACATCGAACTGTACGGGCTGTACAGCTACACTGATCTAGCCAGAAGAGTCAAAATACAGCTGCTACGATGGCTGGGTCATCTAGAGCGTATGACCCAGGCCCGGGCCCGGAAAATTTTTGAATTTTTTTTTTTTTTCTTTGAATCCACCCCCCAGGGACAGCGCAGCAGAGGACCACCGAGACTCAGGTAGGGCGCGCAAGTGGAAGGGAACCTCAGCCAACTTCGCGTGCGAAACTGAAGACATAGCTGGCTGGCGAAGCTTGTTTGCTGAGACCCAGGTCAAACCCGGACTGTAGCGCCACCTTAAGAAAGTTGCCACCCAGGTCAGTAATTTGTCGACGTTGAAATTTTCCCATGTATTAAAAATTCACTGCAATGGGCATAAGTGATAATACAACCCGTGCACTTATGGTACGAGCAATGTGGCTATGAGTATCTTCGGCCTTGCATTGTTCGTGACTTGACACCTTTAGTCGATGCTTTCGTCTCGATGCGTTTATGCATGTACGTGGGTTCGTTATTTGGATTGAAATGGCGAAACTATTATGGGTTAGGGTACATAGAAATTGTATGATCGCTGGCGTGCTTCCTTCTCGCCAGTGTAAAAATTGCATACATAAAAAAATCGAAGCCAGCTTAAAGGTTAGGTGATACTAAATTTACACGCTCGCGTTCAAGTAACACAAAGCCCTTAAGCTCTCCAGCCTTAGATTGCAGATGCCAACTCGGCGTCTGCAATCAAAGGTAAGCTTGGCCCAAAAAATAATCAGTTAGGGAACTGTTCGAATCGGTTAGGGTGATCTGCGATGTTCACATTTTGTGGCAATCGGTGTAATCAAACAAAATAATCACAAAAATATTGTTCCGAATTGTTGCTTGATTTAGGCTTGTGAAGTAAGAAATTTTTTCATGCAGAAAGTCTGGCTCAAAGTGTAGGCAAAAAAAAAAAACAATTAACCAGAAAGTTTGAAAACTAACGATTTTATGATTTTGATGGTGATTGATGTCTGCTGTCACAAGAATGTCCACAGTCTACGCAGACGAGTTTTTTTTTTCTTATTCGAGACACATCTTATCACAGACCACTTTACCCGATTCCAGTTCAGTTCAAGTATTTTTAGTTTCTTCAAATAATCTAAAGGAGACCTATGCACAAATAAACTCGTATGTAATGAGAACTATTTTGCATTTAAAAAAAAAATAATAAAAATGACTGCGTAAGAACTGACGATCTATAACAAAATCTGCAATTAATACTTACATCGCCCTACATGCTTGGCATCTTTCTTTTCTTGCCAGCCAATAAAAATAAACATTCGAAAATTAAAATAATATTTCTTAGAGCATTATAAAAAATTTTTCATACTCACTGCAATTTTTCAAAGTCGCTAGTGTTAATTGAGTTGGTGGTTTATTTCTTATATCCGCAGCTGATTTTGACAATTCGGCCAGCCAAAGTGTCTTTTCGGCGGTTGTACCAGCACTTACTGTTATCACACATTGTCCGCCGAATATGGAAAAAGTATTGTGCTCCGCATTCTCGGTTAGGAGCGAACGAACCGGAACATGACCGAGTATACGAAAATTTTGATCCACCGGCGATTTAGTACCATAAATGAGAATATCGGAAAAGAGGAAAAACATTCTTTGCTGGAGCCCTCTTTTGGAATGTTTTAAGAGACAACCCTGTCGTATAAGTTTTCGGTTTGGTTGAACCAGTGTATCGAAACCACTTATATCTCGCTGCAGTTCACACAGCTGTACAAAGTTTTCGGACTCAGGAAGTTGTTCTCGAATTTTATTCGTTGTTCGTGTAAGAATGTGTAGTAAAGCTTGGCAGTCGGCGTTATCGATATGCTCATCTGAGTAAAAGTCACACAGACCTGGAACAGAAAGAATGTAAAACGAAATTGAACACAGCTAACAGAGCACCTACGTTCTAGTAAAAGTTCGTAGTGCAGCAATCGATGAAGTGGTTTTAGTAGGAGTTCCGCAATGGGCACGTAACAGATCTTTTGTTGCTCGAAATTTTTGTAGATTTCTTTAAAACGATTATCTCCTTCCATCATTTCATTGAGACAATTTAAAATGTCCATATGTGATTGCACAAACTCGTCGTAAATAGGCAGCACAGCCATGTTTTTCATCATGACATCGCCGATGCGATGTGTGTCGTGGGATCCACTTCCTTCCCATAAAACTATTCGATGTTCAATGTCCCGCAAAAAGGTACTGTGATGTTGCACCATTGAGTCTAACATTTCAAAAAGAGGCTGTAGATTATCAATGTCTTCAGCTGAAATTTCTTGTCTAAAGTTGTTGTTTAGGATGTCTAAATCTCTTTTGTAAGTTCGTTCAGTCATTAAAAGTTCCTTTGCTAAAAAGTATGACTTTTCAGAGGGCCACTTCTGAAATGTGAAGGCTGCATTAACGAAAATGCATAAAACCAAGATTAGGCTTACGTACTCTTTTTTTAGCTTCAGCGTCCAAAGCGACATCGGGACTTGAAGCTGCGTGCTTTGGCGTTGAATTGATGCTATTGTTGTTGTTTTCGCTCTTACTTTTGTGATCAGCTTCAGCCCGTATAACATCATACGTCCCAGCCTCTGAACGTGACAGTGAAGACGATTTATCCGATCCGACTGGATGATCATAGTGATGTGCCGAAGAGCTTATTTCTGAATTCCGATCTAAGGACATGTTTCCATTTATTCCATTATACACATCTGAAAATTATAAAAGTGCATTAAGAAATTGAAAGAATACTCAAATAATTGTTTTGTTGGAATTTATATTAAATCGAAATTTTATAATCAATTCAAATTACTAAAATTCGATTGTGCGCGGAAAAGTCAAAAGTAATTTTACAGAAAAACAGGACGATTCATTTTGAGAACAATAGTATTACAGGCGACGAACCGATTGCAAATATGTAATTCCTACAAGTATTTCATTCCAAGTGTAAAAGACATAAACATGGGAATCCCAACGGTTCCGCAGTTAGATAGTGGTGGGACAATTGAAAATTGTTTTGAATTTGAAACACTTAACTTTTCAAACGAACTTTTAAATATAAATCGATATGATACTCAGTAAGTGATTATAATTTTATAAACAAAAGAATGATGTAAGAAAAGAATGTTTAAAGTTTTAGCAAAGTGGGTACAACTTTCTTAAAAATAATAAAACGTTCGTTAATTATGGGAAATATATCGAGCAGGTGGAAAACTTCATCATTATCATCATAATTTTCGGTGATCGCTTGTCCTTAGAAGGGTCGTGGAGCGAGGACGGCTAAAAGGTCCTTCCATCGTTCCCGATATTTCGCCACCAACTCAAAAGAGATAGGCGCGATCCCCAGACGGGTCTCGAAGATGTTCTTTACTTGATCCCACCACCTGTTTCTTGGCCTACCAGGCGGGTGACGCGCTCGCATCTCGGCTAACATAACCTGTCTAGGAAGTCTGGTGGTGTGTTCAACGTGTCCAAACCACCAAGAATTGTCGTTCCACTCGGAGAAGTAGCTGCTCAACATTAAGATTCCCACGAAAACTGACGTTTCTCACTCTACCCCTAAGAGTAACACCAGCAATGCACCTCAGAAATTTCTTTTCGGCAGCTTGTACCCCCGATCTAATTCTTTCGGTCATAAGCGAAATTTCATGACCATAAATGAGGGTTGGAACAAACACTGAATTAAAAACTGAGATCTTTGCTTTCACTCCAAGCTCAGCTTTCCTGATGACCGGCTAGTGCAGTTCCTTTACTATTGCTCCAGCTTGGCCAATCCTACAGTATAACTCAGTATCACTCCTTCCATCTTTCGTGAAAAAGACCCCGAGATACTTAAACTTCTCCATTTATGTGCAGGTTACACTGCACAGGAGTTCGGGAAACAACCGTCACTTCGGATTTACTCACGTTTACCTTCGTCCCAGCTTCACCACATATGGTGGCAAACCCATCCAGTGCTCGCTGAAGTTCCCTTTCGAAAGATGCCAGGATAGCTAAATCATCTGCGAATAGCAGATGGCTTATCCTTACACCAGCCATTTTGAAAGATTCCTCACCAAGACTGCGGTTCACCATCCAGTCCATATATGCTATGAAAAGTCCAGTCCATATATGCTCCATATATGCGAAGTTCAACGCACACATCAAAAGGTTGGGATTCGACGCCATTTATCCGAACACAGCTTCTGCAGTTTCCATACAAAGACTGAATGGCTCTCAGGAGAGGCCCACTCAACGCATAGTCCTGCAAAACTCTCCAGAATTTATCCCGAGGAACCCGGTCATAGGCCTTTTCCAAATCTACAAAACATGTGTAGACCGGTTTGACATATTCCCAGGCCTTCTCAAGAATAACCTTCAGAGCAAAAAGCTGGTCGGTTGTGCCCCTGTCAGACCGAAATCGGCATTGTTCTTCCCGCAACAAAGGCTCGATTACAGCTCTGGCACGCGCTTCCAACACCTTTGCGAATACTTTTTCCGGAAGACTTAAGAGAGATATACCCCTATAATTAGAGCAATCTTTCTTGCCCCCTTTTTTAAAAATGGGCACTATAACTCCTGTTTGCCAATCGCTAGGTGCTTTCCCAAGCCACCTTAATGACACGTGTTAGCCATTTAACATCTTCTTCACCCATTGCCTTAAACATTTCTGGCCGGAATTCATCAACTCCAGAAGACTTACTCACTTTAAGTTTTATTTATAAGAAAGAGGTGCTTAATGGAGGCCATCAGAGGCCAGATGACTAAAAATAAAATCGCTTTAGATTTCCACGCCGAAATGAGAGAAGAATGCGGTGTTCATGTCCCCAATATTAACAACGACATGTTGGGTTAGCTTTTTAATTAATACATTAATACTTCAACGATTTTAACAATACCAGAAGTCCAAGAGATGCGTTTATCACATCATAAAGTAACTGGAAGATTCCAGTGCAGTCAGTAATCAGGTCGTATTCTGGGGTTCTATTATTTCAAAGTTTTCTTATTGTTTGGCGAAGTTCAACTAATGATACTTTTTTCACTCTATTAACAGGTTCCGCGTTGTCATTTTGAACTTGGCCAACGGTGGACCATCGAAAAACTTGAAAGTTTCATCAAGTGCGCTCGGAAGACAAATCCGATTTTTCTTTGTATCTTTCGTCCACTCGCCTTTAGCTTTCTTTATTAGCTTTATTTACTGCTTTCCGCAATTAGCTGCAAGCGTTTAAGGTATTCAGCGGTCTCATTTTGATAATTTTGCAGCATTTCTTTCAGCTTGTTAGAGATGTAGTTCTAGAGGGTTTCGTCTGGCTCGTACATTGCCATCTTCTACGCGCTCTTCCTTTCTCACGAATCAGTTCTTCGATTTCGGGCGGATATGTTGCCAAAACTCAGGAATGCCGGGTGATCTGTGGAAAGTGATCTGATCATTCTTCGGGCTGCATAAGGTTGGGGTACCCTTTGGCGACGAAGAAGTCGTTAAGGTCAGGCTTTTTATTCGTATCTTTACCCACGTGCTTCGAGGTCGACCAACTGTTCTGCCATATTGAGTTAGTGCATTCCATTTTCCATTCCATTGCATATTCGTCAATGAAACTGTCAAACCTCCGAAGAGTGTGGCCGGTCCACTACTATTTTGGCTCCAGCTTGTGCTTCTAAATTCCTGGCTCTTTTTCAATAAAATTTGGCGTTCGAGATACGATTTGGCCAGAAAGTCTATATATCTGTCGAAGGTATACAAGTTAACGAATGCCTGCAGCTTTCTAGTGATAGCGGCGGTTACTATCAAGGTGCTGCACCTATAACTACTTTATAGGTTCAGCACCTTGAAGGCTCGACAACATGCCAAACAAAGACTTGGCTTAGCCAATCCTGTTGGCAATGTCACGTTCGGTTCCAGATTCAGTAGACGCAATGTTGCTCTCGGAGGGTTCGTCAGACCCTCGCGGAGGTAAGGACCGTGAAAAAGAAGGAGTTTTTTTTCAGGTGACGATGCAGTGGTAGGATTCGAGCCCAGACCTTCGGCAAAGTAAGCACACACTAACCACTACGCCAAGGCACCCCACATACACAGCTGGGCAAAAAAATAGGTGTGAGGAGCTTTGCTGCTGGTGTTTTTTGTTCGTGTTGCTAAATTACAGTTATTTCGCCAGCAAATCTTGCAACAAAATATTTTTTTATTAAGAAAAGCTTCGTTCTGTTAGTATGACACCAAACTATTTGCATTTCTTGTGTACTGTTAAGTTTTTTTTATTTATTTTCGTTGCAATACCATTTTATACGTTTTAAAAGTTTATATAAATAGGTTTGTTAAATTGTTTAAATTAAGCGATTTGCTGCAAAAAGTTTTTAAAAAGTGACAAACTTCAAAGGTACGTTTGTTTTCTAAACACTTTATTACAGTTCTCGTTTAAGTTTTTTGTTAAACCATATTCTAAGATGGGTCGAAAAGTCCACTGCTCTTCTAAAGAAAAGCTACTAGTTCGGTGGTTAAGGGGCGATTTAATCTATAAATTTATGGAAGATGCCCTAGGAAGATCATAGAAGATCGTTACAAATTCTCTTAAGCCAATTTAAGAGATAGAGAAAAGAGGAAGTACGAAAAAAGATTTAAAAAAGTTACTACTGACCGCCGCATTTGCTTTAAGCAAAATTAAATCCTTTTGTTGTCACGAAATATAGGCGCAAAGATCGGGGATGGATTCGGTGCACACACAATCCGCAGGAGACTGCAGAACTTCATCTCCCAGGAAGAGTCGCCAAAAAAGTTCCACACAAAAGAGCCAGATACCGAAGGTCCCGAAAATTATTTGCCTAAAGATAGATTCAAAAGGAGTAAAAAAAATGGCGGAATATTCTGTAGAGTGACGAAACTAAAATGAATTCGTTCTCCTCGGAGTATGGGCTAAACGTAGGATGTCCAAAAGGAAAAGAATATCATCCTCGCTATACATTGAAGACCGTTTAAAAATTGTACTTCGACTAAAGACCGTATAAAGAAAATATAATGCTATGGGGCTGTTTTCCCTGATATGGTCTCGGTCCTATATAAAACCATGACAAAATATGGATATAGGGACATCTGGGAAAATTTCCTTTGAAAATATGGCCCTTCCAGGGCATTTCCGACAGGGCAACGATCGAAAACATACGGCCAGGTCTTATGAAAGATTGGCTTCGGGATCAAAACATCTCTGTAGTTCCATGTTAAAGTTAATCTTCAGGTTTTAATGTCATTGAGAACTTGTGGGATGAAATGAAAAGAAAATTACAGGGTCAGTTCGTTACAAATAGGAATCAACTGTAGGAAGCAGTATGTAAAAGGAATGGTATTTCTTTCTTCCTGAAAAGTGGCAGAAATTGGTACAATCAATACCACGTCGCAACCTATAAGTTTTAAAAATTGTGGAGGATACTCAAGTTATCAGAGTATGTGAAAAAAAAACTAAAAAAAGGAAATAAAATCTATAATAAATGATTAGTCAGAAACACACCTATTTTTTTGGCCAAAAGTGTTTGTTACGTTTTTTTTAATTATTCGAAAAATCTACAGATTATTGTTTTCAATATTTCTTAACAAAAAAAAAAAGTGTGTAAAAATAGGGAAAAATCAGTTTTTAAAAACAAATCTGCGCACACCTATTATTTTGGCCAGCTGTGTATATCCCACATAAGGCCAATCAATTAAGCATCCCGAAAACATAAAGAATGTAGGACGAAGCTTGCGCGAAAATTTAAAAACTTCAATAAAGGAAAGAGCGTTCTCTTTGGTGCTTCCAGAATCTATAGTTCACTATATTCTTTTTACCCAATTTAAGGAGACATCATTCCTACTCGTCACACATGTGATTTCAACAACATGGAGCTTTCCCCAATGAGATGCAGCTGAAAGAAAATATCCGCTGAGAAATTAAAGATATTCAGAGAAGCCTTCTACAGCGCGTGGCACGAAACCCGTTGCACGACTTCAAACAGTGTTCACGACTAAATGGACACTTTTCAAAAATTGCGTCTTATAGTGTTGTTTTATTTACGTTGGAAAACATAAATTTCCTACAACCTGTCCAAACCAAATGGAAACCAACAGAGTTCAGCTTGGGTACATGTTGCTGTTGCTTACTTCAAAGGATTGGCCAGATATGGTAGCTTTGCAAAGCATTCTGTTAAGTGGGCTCATCCTTTCCGTAGTAAATATGATGGAAGGAAGAATTGTTTTATACGTACTGTTGTACTTACCTTTTTAAATATGACACACTCCCGTTCAAGGTTTCGTGGCTTCTTACACGATAAATAACCATAACGAGGGTGCATAAAATCAGAAGAGAGACAGGAAAGGTACTTGTGACTTTGGTTTGAACTGGTAAGGAATGTGCATAGGATAGATACAGGAAAGACTTTCCGTGAAAGACTTTTTCCACATTCATGATGTTCTAAACTTATCACTGTATGAACCTTTTATGGCGGAAAGTTCACTTAAATTATTTGATGGGTGAAAAGCGGCTGGCTTTTTCACTCTGCAGGAATTTAGCAGGAGCAGAGGAAATTGTTTTGATGTATCTACGAGTCAAATGACTTCAAAATGTTCATTTAACATACACCTATACTCTTCATGCATTCGGCAGTCACATTATTATAGGCTTTGTAAGAAGTTCAATAAAACGCTTTTTTTTAAATATTTGATTTAAGTACAACATATTTATTTAAAATGGATCTGGAAAACACTTGTTGTCTCAAATAGGATGATTAAATATTGATTTTACTATTTTTATAATCACTACAATCTAAATTCTCTACTAATTTCAATAACCGACATAAAATTATTTTTTCTCCATTAACACGTTACTAAACATCATTCGATATTTTTTGTTGTTGTAATATATATATATATATATCTTTATATGTGTATATATTTTAAAAGGAATCCTTCAATATTTGGCTTTAAAATTAGAAAACAATAAAAACGTATAAATATATTTCATCAACAACGAAATAATTAACATACAGTACAATAAAAATTTATTTAAAAAAAATTATAAGGATTTCGTTTTTAGCACATACCTGCTTTTAACATAATTAAATATTTTTTTAACAACATAGATATTTTGGCGCACATAAAAAATGGGAAACCAATACATGGTGATTTCATTACCCTTGGCACATTAAGTATATATATTAATATATATGTATTTGGAAGTGTACTTGTTTTGACTTTGAATACTTTAGAACCATATTCGTAAGTTTCTTAAATTTAAATGTGTAAACGATGACTCAGATAAATATTATGTTAGTAAAACTTATAGAATATTGCAAGATAGGGATCTTTTATTAGGTAATAATTGTTATGAATTATCATCAAATTCGTTTATTATTAGAGGAGAATCCGTTTTATGTAAATATTTGAATCTAAAAGTACGGATGACTAAATGCTTGTGTCTGTAGTTAGATTAATATAAATATTTTTTTTTACTGTGAACGTTATAAGTTTGTGTTTTAGGAAAAACTGTTTTTGTGAAGCGTGTGAACAAAATTTTACATTGGTGATATCTTGATATTTTATAAAAAAAAAACTATGGATACTTTGCTCGTTTTTCTTGAAAGACATTTACATTTGAAGTTGGATATAAAATATTGATACGATCACAAACTAATTGAAAGATGCAACAAAATCTGATTATATGAGATCTTAAGTTCAGTCTTGTTAGTGGCTTATGCAGATGAAAATTCAGGTTTTTGTTGTTATTGGGGTTTTAATTGCGTCTTACCCTTAATTTTAAAACTTAACGCCTTATTGCCCACTGAATAATCTCACAAGGACGTTTGATAAATAAAATAACACAAAAAGCTAGGCAAAACACAGCGCAAACAGCAGTGTTACGAAATCTCAAAACACATGCAGTAAGTTATGAGTTATTACAATTCCATATGACCGGTTGTTATATTGTAAGTTCAATAACAATTATAATTATAGTAATTATAATAATTATCATTGTAATTACAATTTATACAATAATTTATTTATTTTACATAGTATAATTATTATGATATTGATCATATTATACGATAATTAATATCATTATATTATTAATAGTACTATTAATTATAATAATTATCAAAATATTTGATAAAAAATTATAACTGGAGCTTGTCTCTCTCGATCATGTTGTAAGCGTTAAAGGTCTTCTTCCAAACTTGGTACTAGACCCACAATTTTGTTTTGATTCCGAAAGGCGAATTAGGAAATCTCTCATGACAATTGGAACTCTCGGCGCATTTTTCGGACCCTCGTCGAGTCGTAGAGGAGGGCCGTATGTAACTTTTATTGCTCTGATCGGGATTCGATAAGCGACCTTATGCACTAAGTGGCCCTACAACCTTACCAAGAAGATTTTGCCTTCAAATCGCACAAAACTTCCAAAAGAACTTTTGATGATCCAGAAATTATACATGATATTTTTTAATGCATTAAGTTGTGGAAAAGATAGGTTTGCGAATTTTGAATGTATAACCTTGATTTGATATGAAAATTGATATGAAAATAGTCTTCACTGACTGCTTTCGCTTGTCGTTTTACTAATACTTTTTAGACGACTCGAAAAGCATTTTACTCATAGCGAACGAAAATGTATCCAATGCAACACAATAACTACATGAGTGGCACTTTTATTAGACACCAGAGTACTTACTGATAAAGGTAAATCAGTAGCCTCAGCATTGCGTTTAAAAGACTATCTTTTATTTGTTGTGTGGGCGCCAGACCGTATGTAACTTGATTGGATCATATTCAATCATCCAATAAATCTTAAAATGACTTGCCAAGGTAGTCCAAAGACCATTTCGCAAAATTTGCGAAATATAAGCCAAGCATTCGAAATCGACAGCCACCATTTCTATACTGTTTTCAAAGCTTCACACGACAGGTTTTATAAAATTACGAGCGATGTAAAGCCTTGGCGCACCTTTACCAAAAAGTCTTCGGCTTCAACCCTGTGAGCGAGCGCTTCACGACGATCTGAATCAAGGCTAGATTCGCCAAAATTAGCCTCATATGCGCGCATGCCCCCCATGAGGAGAGAGATGACGACATGAAAGATATGCTCTACGAGCTCCTGGGCAAAACATATAAGCAGTGTCCTAGCTATGACATTAAGATTGTCTTAATTGTCTTAAGCGATTTGAATGCAAAGCTAGGAAGGGAGGGCATCTTTGGTCGTACAGTCGAAAAGAAAGTCGAAAAGAGAGGCAATTTTTTTGGACGATTTATGGTCCGGAGGAGATAAAACATCTAACTGTACGGGCTGTACAGCGACATTGACCTAGCCAGACGAGCTACGGTATGGCTGGATCACCAAAATCCACCCCGCAGGAACGGCGCAGTAGAGGAGCACCGAGACTTAGGTGGCGCGCGCAAGTGGAAGGGGCCTCAGCTAACTTCGCGTACGCAAATGAAGAAGGCTAGATGGAGACAGAGCTGGCTGGCGAAGCTTGTTGGCTGGGGCCCAGCTCCACCTCGGACTGTAGCGCCACCTTAAGTATGTAAGTAAGTCCCCTTACTAATGATGCTATGAACATATTTTTAATCTTGTCCGGGTAAGGAAGCTAGATGCAAAAAGCTCTAACAAATATAGCAATACAAGTTAGATTCAATCATAACTATCAATATCACTTTACAAAAATCGTTGAAAGTTGTTTTTTTTCGTCATTGACATTTTTCATTACAGATATGTTTCGAGATTTCGTTGCACTGTTTTGGGGGCGAACTTAAGGACCGTAAATAAACCTTACATTTTAGAATTTTATAAAAAAAAACATTGTGTGTAATAAACATAATGTATATTATTTTGTTTTTCATTTCTATGATTTGAATTTTGTGTATAATACCATGCTTCCACCGGGCACTAAACCGCAATTAACAGAAATCTTCATTAAACTCTCCTTATATAAGGCAAATAACAAGACAAAATTAAATCCTCTCGACAAGCGATTAAAAATAATTCCCGTCAACTCAGTCTTATTCACCCTTTTCACAAACCACTTGTAACCCTTTTCGATCACCTTTTTAACAGTGTGAGAATCGAAAAAGGACACTAAAACTGTCTACGTATGACTGATCTGACAGAATTACGATATCAATAGAGCTTTTCGCCAAAAAGTCACTTTTCGTTTCTCGGTATGAAAACAAACTTCTTCATCTCGTTCGCGCACAGGCCTACCCTTTGCAACAATTTTGTTGTTTTCATGACAAGTGAACAGATTTCGCCAAAGGTTAGAACGAGAGGTGCGAGCGAGATAGTTACGTGAAAAACTCTATTGGGATATTTACAACGAAAATCTTTTTTCGCTCCTTCAAAAAGACATCGCCACTCTCTTTTGAAAGCCAAAATGGCAGCAAAAGAGTGCTTATGTCAAACTAATACTGTATTTTCCTGGTGGAACCACATTGGGATTTATTTTTAATCGTCTCCTGATAATCCTCGTATTATTGCCGGTGGAAACATAGGATAAGAGCTCGTTCTAATTGGCTTTTACTTTCATAATCTTCATAATATTATTCTACCTTGTGCGAAATTTAAGAATTTAAAAAATGATTTTTCGACACGAACAGTGATTTTTTTTAAAACTTAATTAAGACCATAACCGCTTTCAAAGCAAAGGCAGAAAACGATATCAAGTTCGTTACGAAACAAACTCATACTTTCAAATCTCCAACTTATTCTAAACACTTATAGCTTAAGCTAATTTTATCGAAATATATACTTAAATCGCAGTTAATTAGTCCGAATCGTTTGAAAACTTTGGCGGGGGATCGACTCGAATATCGAGGCCACACTCATAGTGTTCTAGATCGCCTGATTCGTTTTCATAGTCGGACAAGAAGTCTGGATAGGGTAGCTCCAAATCGGCACTTGGCTGAATACCAGCTCCACTTTCTTCGCTAGAATTGCAAAAGTCGTCTGACAAGCCGGCCTTGGACTCGGGACCGCTCTCCTCTTGATTATATTGATGAGTTTGGTAATCAAAATAATCGCTAACCGGGTTAACTGACTCTTCGCGTTTTAGTTGCCGTTTCTTTTGTCGTGCTGGCTTAACTGGGTGATTTGCTGGCGTGTTCATTGAGACCGAGCTTGCTGGCCCAGACTGTTGGTACATAGGGCTTGTAATATGGCGCAAGCGGTCATAGCGAGGAAAACCCATTTCATCTACATTATCCGATGGCATTTCAAGCGTTTCGAATTTACCGCACGAATACACTGGATACGGTTGATATTCGTCATAGTCGTAAGCCTCCTGCTCTTGTTCTTCGTCAAATTCTGGATAGTGGTAACTTTCCGGTCTGGATAGGTCCGAACCGCCTGCTTCCATTTCAGGCAGATAGTCTTCAGAGCATTCTGAGCTTTCCTGCTCTGTAAGAATACGTTCAGACCGCATCCGTTTGGTTGGCATTGGGCGCTTTTTGCGATAGCCGCGATTTCTCAATTTCGGGTCTTGCTTTCGCAGATCCAACGAGCTGTCTGTATCGTTGCCACTCGGCGGACTCTTAATAACGTTGGATCTCGTCAATGAGCCCTTGCGGGGTGGCTTTTGAATTATTTGATTGGGAGGCGATTCCGAGCTCAAACTACTCGAATAATATGGTGAACATTTGATTAGTTTATCAGCTCGATGTGGCATCGGCGAGGAGTTATCTGCACTTGTTGTTGGTTCACTATTTACGGTATTTGTGGTTGTAGTTGCAGATGTCGAGCTGCCTCCGCCAATGGATTCTTCCTCAATGCATGCAAAACCTTGATCTGAAGAAAGTAGATGCTCGTGAAAAGAATGGGACTGGCGTAATTTGTTAGTTTTGTATTCCCTTATTTGAGATTTCGATAACGTTTTGTCGTCATAGCTATGGTGTTTTGTGAGCGGTTTTTCTGGTACCGGGGTCGATGATGGTGGCACGGCTGTTGACCCCATTTGTAGGGGAACAAATTCTTGGCTTTGATAGCGTTCAGTTAATTTCTCGTTTGGCGAATAGAGGCGTTCAACAAATGCTTCTCCCTCAGACGATATATCTTGACTCTGGTATAATTTTGACATTAGCTCTAATGATCGACGTTTCCGTGAAGCGTCAATGTTACTATGATCCTTCTCCTCCATTGCAACAATACGAGGTGGCGGTGCTCGATGTGGTGGCTCCTTGTTGCTTGTCGTTGCTACCATATTAATAGAAGTCTGTAGTTCATCGGGGCTATGGTCATTATTGCTTCCACTCGAAGAACTCTTTTTGTGAATCGCAGGAAATGATCCTTTCTTTTCGTTTGACGGCGAAGATTTTTTGACGATACGTGGATGCTTTAGTGGTACATACTCGATGCAGCTCCCACGTCTTGTTCTGCTTTCAGTTGGCTGCTGTGTGTCCGGTTGCCCTGCAACAAAGGTGCGACTGCTCGATGTTGACCATTCGGTAATAGTTTGTGCCATTTCGGTCAATGTTAATGTTGTATCGTCACTTTTGGTTGCGGTCTCTGACAGCTTATCAGTTTCAGAGTTCGAAAGTATATCGTATCGTAGACCGTCCGAAGATCCATTGTCTCCGGAGAATTTGTTCTTGCTGCTTGAAAAACTTGCACTTTTTTCGTTTAGACTTTCAGTTGATTTGTTAATAGAGCTCATACTCGACTTAGTATGATTTGACTTCTCACTTTTGGCTCCGCAAGAGTGGTTCGAAACAGCTGACAAGCTATCAGATCCTGATAAATTTGCATATTGCCGTACAGTGTTTGTTCCTGTGGACCATTCTGAAATGCTTAAGCCAATTGAAGTATCTTCAGAGTGCGAGCTATGGGTGCATTTCTTTTGCTGTAGGCCCATTCGAACAGTGCCATCGAGATCTGTTCCAATTGAACTTGTTTCTTCTTCCGAATGGCTAGAATGACTGCATTTTTTGTAAGAGCCTGTGCTCAGACGCATGTCGAAATTTCTGCGAACAGTTGTTTGATCCTCGATAAATGTTGCTCCTGATGTTGAGAGAATGTCGTCAATAGAAGTATCTGAGTTATTAGACCCTCGGGAATATTTGCGACCGAATTCTGTTGTACGGCTTTCATCCGGTGAGAGCTGAATTTTAACGGTTCCCGGCATAAAAACATCATCGTTTGACAGCAGTTCTTCCTCGGAAATCGGACTGCGGTTTTGCGGTGACCTAGTTGGCTGCGAGATAATAATGGGTTCTGGACTTGTGTCCTTAAGTAAATTGCTACTCTGAATGGTTTTGGAAGTTGTGCAACAGGTAACATTAAATGACGATGATAAGCACGATACCGAGCTCAATGTAGAGTTTATGCAACTTGGAGTGCTGTACTCTACATTCGATAAACACGAGTCGTCCATTTTTTGTTGACTCTGAAACGGTGCCGACATGAGATAGGCCGTGTCTTCATAGGGTAATACTTGGGCTGCCTCCGGCGGAGTATTGATTTCTTCTGTTGGCAGCATATAGCTCTGTGAGTCACTAGCTGACGGCTCTTCTATGGTGTAGTCCGTGGCTGTAAACGACTCGACCATTACCTGGTCAGCACTCTGGGCTTCAGACGCATAGTAAGTCTGTATGTTTTCGACAAAAGGTGCTTCCATGGCACTGGATGGCGGCGACGGCCAATCCTGAGAGTCTTGAGATTGAAAAGACATGCTTGCCTTCCAACAGAAAGTTTTTGGAACAGGTTTATCTAGATCGGGCATTGAATAAATGGAGTCTGCCGGTTTTATCGGGACATGATCGTAGGGTATTTCCGGCAATGGCCAATCTTCAGAGTCCTGACTTCCAGCATTTGAAAGACATAAAAGCGTATGCCTGTCAAACTCGTCTTGAGGCGGCTCATCAACTTGGGTCACTGAAAACCGTCCTGTTACTACCGTCGGAGATTTTGGTTCATTCAAGCTGCATATACTGGACAGACGATCGCCCGTTGCAGAATCACACGGTATCTCGGGCATTTCGGCAGATGTCCTTCTGTCGGCATCCGATATATACGCCATATTTGTATTACTTCGAGAATCTGAGCTTAAGCTCGGTTGGTGGTCGGTCGATCCGACAGACTCATCACGCATACTTACTGAATGGGTCGAAGCCTTGCTGACGTCATCTTCCATGCTCGATTTTTCAGAAGCTGTACTGCGTTCGGAAATGCGTGAAAGCGTCCTGCCAATAGTAAATCCAGTACTATACCCTATTATGTCCGTAGGATTGACGCCAATGCCTCCTAAGGCACTTGTCATCGAAGGATAGCCAAAAGTAGTAGGGAAGTCATTTAGCTCATCTTGAAAACTAGTGTCGCTTTCCTTTTGATCTTCTGGCGAGATTTCTTTGAAATCACTTTCAACTAAATCTTTAACAATAGAATTGTCAAACCGCTCAAACGATTCTTGGTCTATATTTTGCCAAGGTTCTTCGACACTCGAGCTTCCAGAGCTTTCAATTGGAAAGGGCTTCCAAGTGGGTTGCTGCTCTTTCTGTAGAAGCTCACCCCGACGTTGTGCTGCTCCGAGCGATCCCGAACTACTTTCAGTTTCAAATGAACCCTTAGATTCAACACTCAGTGATGCTTTTGAATCAAAACTGGATTTGGACTCTTGTGAGCTGCGATCACTGCCAGACCTAGCGGTTTTATTTCCATTATCTTGAGCTATTATGCTTAGTTTTTTTGAACTGCTTGTACGAAGTGGTTTTATGATTTTTGGAACTTTAACTGATCCATTTGAGCTCGATTCACTTTCATCGCGCAACAGAATTTGAGAGATTTTCTCCTCGATTGCATCATGAAATATTTCAGTGCTTGTTCCCAAATCGATTGGACTCTGCTTTTCTAAAGTTGGTGTTGTCGCCTTTTTTTTAGCAGGCGATTTGACCTCATCTGTAGCTGGACACTCGCTTCGTTCTGTGCCCTCTAAGTCGAGTTTAAGCATTTGTTCTTTAAGTTCTAAGCATTTCTTTTCCTCCACGTCGCCAAAGTCCTGAGAAATACCCAATGGTCGGGCTATTGAACAACTTACGCTAGACTCCTCGTCCACAGAGCTTTTTTCCTTGCCACTTATTGACAAACTCCAATCATGGCGCCCCTCCCTTTGAGGACTTGCTGTTATGCCTTCACCACTTGTCCAGGAATCTGAACTCTTCGATTTTTCGCCTTGTTTCGATAAGTTACCTTTTGGCTTTACCTCAGCTTCTGAAGTGGCGGACTGTTGTTTTTCAAACGCTTCAATTACGGATTTTTCGAACGAGGGACTTGCGTTCGGCGGGGTAACTAGAATATTAAGGTCGGATGTTGGTGTGACGCACGATGATTCCATTGCATTTAGGTCTCCAGCATCGTCCAGAGTTGCCTGCGTTTCAAAAACGTTGCGGTCAGGTTCCAAGGTTCGGGGCTCATTTTCTGACGTATCCGAACCAATATATTCCTCACACTCAACTGTCATCCATGATCCAGTTTCGTCACTGCGACTCCGATCTAAACTCAAGCGATTAGCATCGAATCGAGAAACTTTCAAGTGACGGCATTCGCTTGAGTTATCTTCGTCTTCGTCAATTGAAGGCTCCTCACACTCAATGGTTGGAACTCGGTGAGGGTAACCTTCACCAGTCACTGGTGGTTTACTTTCAGAGTGGCTATCGTCAACCGAGACATAAGAGTCAACGCTATCTCCGGTTGACGGCTTGCGGCTTCCATCGCTGTCTCTGGCTGTGTCATCAGATGGAAGTGATTGCCGCTTTAACAGATCCAATGACCGCCTTTCTGATATAACCGCTTGCATGTCGATTTCCTCAGTTATGTTATACTGGTGTGCGAACATTCTACGATCACCGATAGCACTTCTTACAGCTGGCGGCCTTTCCTCAATTGGTTTCTTACTTTCATGCTGAGGGGATTTCGAAAGCTTTTCCTTGTTGTCATCGAGGCTCCTTGCCTTTATATCAATATCTAGGTAATGTGGCTCAGCCTTTTTGTCCAGGCTACTTGATTTGGCGTCAATTTTCTTATGCACAACACTTCCTTCAATCTTCTGCTTCATTTCCTGACTTTTTGCAATTTTTTTCGGTGATTTAATTACTATATCACTCGGCACGTCAGACTTCTCGGACTCTTCAAATGATTTGTTTCGATCTTCGAAGCTGCGATTAGCTTTTTCAAGTTTCTCCTGAGACCGCCCTTCATCAAAACTTCGACTAAACTTTATTAAAGAATTATCTAGCTTTCGCGGGGATTTCGCTATCAAAACGTGATCCTCTGCTTTGCTTTTAAATTCGGTCTCGATTATTATTTTGTCGCCCTCCGTCTTAACGGAAATTTTATCCTCAGGTACTGGAAAAGGCGGAAGTTGATCCTTGACCGGGCTCAGCATTGTAATAGTTTGCTTCATCGCAGATTCATATAATTTTTGTTGTCTTTCCTTACGCTTTGCGATATCGGCTTCGGTTTCTTCTTGTGATTTGCTCTTGTCCTTACTGAGTCTACGTTCGCGTTCAATTGATTTCGGTCGTTCTTTTGGCACCGGCTTCTTTTCCTTTTTTGAACTGTCAATACTTCCGCGGTGCAGCTTGGCTTTGATCATTTCAGGGCTTTTGGAACGAGCTTTAGATTTGCCCTTACCCGTACTCTCGACGCTGCTTGCTCTCGACACCCCGGGCGATGTTTTCCTCGAACTGTTACACGAACTGTAGGGTGACCAATCGAATTTGTACTTTGGAATATCCAAAATCAAATGATCCCCACTCTTGAGTTTCATTTTAGATTTTTTTTTATCTTTGATTTTCACGCCTTGTAGAGCTATTTTCTCAATGAACTGCAATTGGTTAAGTAATTCGTTTTCTTCAGGATCAATTCCAACCGTATTTAAAATTGAGTCGTACTTTGATGGAACACGGCTTACTTGAGCCGATGGGATGGATCCTGCACAGGAGTGCACACTGTCAGGAGTTTCTTCTTCAGCATTCGTCATTTCCTGTTGAAGAGTTTTTTCTTCCAGGACTTCTGCTTCCTCCTCAAATCCAACAGTGTCGTCCTTGGACGAGAATGCATTCATGGGCGGTAGCTTGTGCATCGATATGATTGGTGTGTCTAAACTCTTCGCCCTGCGATCGGTTGTTGGTGATTCTAGGGTAGCTTTTTGCCTTTGCAAAGAAGCTACTACTGAGCCTTCTGACAGATTTAAACGCGCATGAGCGAATAAGATTGGAGCATGTCCTTTTGATCTCTTTACCAAAGAAGAATCTATTATCTCTTCCATCAATTTAACTCGGTTCTTAGAATATTCCGACCTTGGCGAAAGTCTGCGATCGTTCTTCTTTAGTGTGTAGTCGATATCTACTTCGGAAAACTTATCTTCGTTGCATGTAGCGTAAGTTTCGTCCTCCGTGCGGAGGAACTCTGAGTGTTCCAAAATCGGCGAGGGAATATTTTCATTTCTCTGATAGTCTCCAGTACATTCATCGAGTCTCCGGTTGGAGACATGATTTTCTTCTTCAGAGCTAGGAATCGAAATCGAGCGCTCGGAAATCCGCCGCAATTCGGTTGCATTGGTGTAAGGCGGATCCAGTTTCTGAGTATGATATCGATTTTCCAGATCGGCCAAGCGTCTGCATTGGGGTGGAGACCCCTCTATTTCAGTTGAACTCATGGTTTGGCCTCGTCCCCAAGCGGCTGATATAAGCTTGCTTTGTTCAATTCTCAAAATCGGCTCAATCTCCTTTCTAGACTGAGGCGGTGAAAATTCCAAACGTGCTGGAATAGCTTCAGCAGAGCCAAATACGTCATCAGAGTCCAAACTTTCATCGTCAGAGGAAAACGAAGTAATTCGAGTTTTTCCCTTCTTTGGTTTGTTCACCGGTCTTGTTTTGGGTATTATTCTCTGCTTTGCTGCAGATTTTCTTGATGGAGCTATGAGCTCTTTCTTTAAACTCTGGATAAGTTCCATTTGCTTTTGCTCTAAACTCAGTTTCTGCTGTTCGCGTTGAACGCTTTCGGTTCTGGAGCTTGTAGCGGAATCACTTTCAATTTGACTTAATTTTTTATTTAGCTTTTCAAGAATTTTCGTATCCATTTGCTTGGTTATGTCACGTTTGGGGCTTGACAGCTCAATGGTCGGAATGGATTTATCGATTTCCAAAGTTATTGGATCCACTTTCGACAGATCTATATTTTGAGTGAATAAAAACTCCTTATTTTGATCTGGAAGCAGACTATCAAGTATATCAGGCAGCAGATCGCCTGAGTTGAGTGTTTTACTTTCCGATTTTGGCGACTTGGGTGACTTGGGCGATTTGGGAGATTTTGGCGATTTGGGGCTCTTTGGTTTTTGATGCTTTTTCTCACTTGGCGATGGGGCTGTCCCGTTCATTATATGGCGCTTATGAAGTACATACGGTATGTCTTCTCTGAGTACCTTCGAGCCGCGGCGTTCGTATTCACGAAAGAAACTTTTTGGCATTTCAAATCCCGTTTTTGGGATATCTACAGCGACTACGGGTACTTCGTAGCTTTTTGGAATTTCGAAATTTCCATGGGTCTTGCACAAGGGTGGAGCACTAGGAATTTGCTTATAGAAATAATCCTCGTCACTTGAGTCAGCCGGGGTCAAATCAATCGATTTTTGATGCATCAACACATGGCGGCGTGAGTTGCTGCCCAATCTAGATCGATTGGCCAGCGAATTGGGATCGCTTTTCGTCCGCTCGACTATTGCATGACTATACGTCAACGGTACCAGTACACTTGGCAACGCAACTGCCGAGTCAATTATCATTTTAGGATTGTATTCTTCGAAGTGAGTCTTTGCCATAAGTTCTTCCTTTCGAGTTACTTTTTTTGTGGTTGGGGTGTGTATCTGTTTTTCAAATTCCGATATTAGTTCAGGCGTCAATGGATAATCAGGACTGTTCTTACTTTTGCCCTCCTTTTCTTTCTTTTCCCACTGCTTACTATAACTGGTTAAGGACTCTATCTTATCTTGATCGAAACTAAAAATATTCTCACTATCGGACCTTCGACGAAATGCAACGATTTTGTGCGACTGCTTTCCACTTTTAAGGGTCGGAGTTTTGTCAATAGAGTCGTACGTTTGCACCTCCTTTTCTTCGCGGCACTTGGCAGAATGGATTGCTTCGGGTGACTTGCTTCCGAATGATTTGGCATTTCTCTCGATTTCAACGTTCTGAAGGCTTATCGAATGCACCTTTGATGTCTTGTGGCTCTTGTTGGTTGGGAATGTTGAATATGTATCACGATTATCATAAAAGGAACTGTTAAGTGTTGAACTCTGAGTATCAGACAGTAGACAGTCGTGGCTCTTTACTTTTGGGCGACCACAAAATGCGTCACTGTCAAGTGATTCAACAGCATCGTAATAGTCACTTTTTGATTCTACACTAGAGTGCTTTTCATATTGATCCTTTTTCGGGATTTTTTTAACCTTTTTACCAGTGGTCATAGGCATTTCATAGTTGCGAGACAGACAGTCTCCAATTAGTGACTCTTTCGAGTCTTGACTAGATGCAACCGATGTTTTGCTTTTCGTTGTTTCGCGAGATTTTTTGCTATCTGTGTGATAGAGGCTATCACGGGACTTCTTACTAGAGTCTGAGCTGCGTGAAGCTTTTGTCTCATATATATCGCTACGACTTTCCTGACTCGATGTCCTCGAGCCAAATGCTTCTTTTACTTTTTTGTAGAAGCTGCCATCAGATTTTACGCAAAGCTTCTCACGCGGCAGATATCTGGGGTCTTCAGAATCCCAAATCTCATTCATAATATCTGCCGCCGATTTACACTTTACATCCATGGCTGAGCGATACTTGGGAATATCCGAAACGCTCTCGTCGTCACTGGGAATGTAATTGCCCGAATCCATGGAGCAAGATCGAATATTGTCATCAGATCGTATGTGCTTCTCGAAAAATTCGGCATCGTATTTTTCTAGGAGCTCATAGCTGTCATGTGAAATGTCGTCTTGTGAGCCTGTAAAATCTAAATGATGACCATAGGCACGTCTGTGATGTTCAAAGGTGTTGTATGTGCTACCAGGGTAACTGGATGAGTAGACTTTGGTATCTTGAACCGCGAAAAAATCTTGGCACGCATCAATGGAATGATTTTTAGTAATGTACATCGAATGACGTGAATCGTCATATCGTGTTACTGGCGAATCAATACGATTGAAGGACAGAAAATCCTTTTCGAAAGCAGTCATAGGTTTACTTTTTTCACTTTCAAAGTAAGAAAATCCCCCATAAAGATCCTTGCAAGAGCTACTCCTTAGCCAGGATTCTTTTGCCACTTGATCATATATGTTTTCCTCTTCGAATGGTGGTTTATACTGTGCGGCCGAGTATAGATTTATGTTTGACAGCTCATATTCCAGTTTTTCCGATGAATTTTTGAACCGATCAAGTGGTGAAACGGTTGAGCTCCTTTCTTCAATAGATTTAACAATATTTTCATCATCCCGGTACATCATGTAATTTGGGTTCGTAACCGTCCTTAGATTTGCCAACGAATGATGGGTTATATAATGACTATCGTAAGAGTCAACAGAGTCAACACCAGAGAGCTCAGAATTTCGAGGCAACGACAGAGTATTCCTACCCGTTTGCGACTGTGAGCTTTGAGATTCAACTGATCCTAAGTAACGATCCGATTGCGTCAGTTTTTTGTCATCGTTAAACTTTCGATTCAGCCTCAACCCAAAGTAGTCCGAAGAGGAGTCGGACGGATGGTTTAAATCGTTATGATAGGGGTTTTTATAATTGTCACCATTATACCTGTCATTGGTAAGATCATTCTGGGGTGTATTAGAAGTGCTTGTGCTAAACTGATTGCGCTTCGACAAAGTATACTGAATTATAGCTTCATCAATAAATTCATCACTTAAGTGTTTCTCTCTAGACTTGGATTTGGTCTTGCGATTAACAGTGGCGTAAATATCGCGATCATTAATTAGATTAAGATTGTTTTCGTTCGATATCTTGTTTTCTACTTTGCTTGCATATTCATTTGGGTATTTGTAATGACATATGTCATTGATGTCGGTGTAAATTATATTATCGGTTTCGGTCTCGGTTGAATTGTTGTTGTTTAGCAAGCACTGTTTAGACATCGAAAAGTTGGTACTGCTATAATGGACTGGTGTGGAATGTTGTGACTGCTCCAGTAGATGGGCAGTATTCTCCCGATTGGTGGTAGAGGTTGTCAAGTCCGAATCCACTGCTTCCTCGGCTAAGGCTGCCTCCTCCTCCTCCTCCAGCTCGAACTCCATGGAGCTGTTGTGATCCGCCGAAAGCATTCCCGATTGACTGAATTTGCTGATGCTGTTGCTGGTTAGCGGCTGTTGCTGCGGCACAATGACACAAGCTTGGGAGCCCACTGACACTCGACGAGGGCTGCTGTTGCTGTACAAGAGGGACAAGTGGCTCTGACCTGTATGATGACATAAGCAAAATTTTTTTTACTTATTTCCAATGTATATTGCAAATGAACTACAAACCAAATTATTTTGAATTTTCTTTTTTTTTTTTTAATTAAATTAAAGTAACTTTTTGCTTTTTGCATGCAGATAAATCATATATTGAACACTTTAAAACACAAGTAACACTTTCAAAAAATAACAACTATAAGAAACGGAATTAAAACTTAAACACTGACTGAACGAACAAAAACAAATCAATATTAAAACAGCCGGTAAAAACTTTTCATGGGGCAAAGATGTGTCTGTGGATTATAAGCTGTGGGGGCACTTAGGATTTTTATAAAAATTAAACTTAAATTATTTTTTTGAAACATATTTTTTGAAACATCAAGGTCAGTTTTTCAGTGCAGTGGTAACCCTAGATGGAGCACAGATATGTTTATATCGGTTAAAACGCAACTGGAGTAAGCCATAGGTCAACCATGGAAATTTATTTTAGTGCAGAGTTAACTCCATCAATAAAGTTGTTGCAATTTTTTACTCTGCTAACTTCTCATATAAACAACAGTCAAAGAAATATGAGTTATTTTTCAGACTCTGCTTAAACGCGATTTTGTGCAGAAGCAAGCAAAGTAAAGGAGTGGAAGTACTGTGAGGAAGTTTGACGTCGGCAGGCTACAATTGCAAAAGATCGCCAGGTGCTCTTCCAACCGAGTCTGTGAAAATCTTCTACGAAGTCCTATGCAAAAATCACGCTGTTCCGTCAAGGTCGGTAAAGACTTTACCAACCTTTGATTTCAAAAAAGGATTTAGGTGACAAGGCGACACGCTGTCATGTAACTTCTTTAGCATCATACTTGAGAGAATCGAAAGACTATCCTGTATTTACATCACAGGTGCTCTTAGAATAACTCTCTCAGCTCCGCGTGACAGAATGCTTCATCTTCTTTCCGTTGAAATCTTTGGGAAAACGATGGTAGCAAAAGCAGCACTTAAGTTTAGGGAATCCCTGCAACTGGCTCGTGACAAGATGAGACATGCAAATATCCTGAATGGCCATGATACCACCCCTGGTAACTCGGACTACGTTGTCCCATACCTCGAATTCAATGTCAAATTCAATACCAAATTTCAAAGCAGAACTGCCTGGTTCAGTCAGTCAGGTGAGGTCTTAAGTGCATCTGCAATAGAAATCTACACAGACGGATCAAAAACAGCACTTGGTGCACGAGCAGGAGCCTTTTCCAGTACTCTTGACCTGTGTATTTCCAAGTGCCTGCCGGATCACTTTAGTGTGTTTCAAGCAGAAATTAGAGCTGTTCGTGAAGCCGTGGCTCACTCTGGCTTCTCTTCAATGTCGAATAAATCTTTCGTCTGGTTTTCAATTATTTCAATAGACTACAGCGCCATTGTTTTCTATACAGACAGCCAAGCTGCAATGAAAGCCTTGGAATCGCCAACGATACTATCCAAGTTGGTAAAGCAATGCCGCGAATCTCTCAACGAGATTGCTGTCAGGTGTCACGGATCCCTGTGCTGGGTTTTAGGCCACAAAGATATTCCAGGCAACTGCAGAGCCGACGAACTAGCTAGAGAAGATGCCAATGCTAATCGGACTCATGTAACGGAGCTGACAGCACCCATACCCACGATAAAGTGTCACCTGGACACCGAAGCCATCACAAAGGTAAACAATAAACGGAATAATATCACCACATGTCTAACTTCGCAACAAATCTGGCCAGTGCTGTATCGTAGGAAAACAAAGAGATTCAGATTTAATAGTCTGAATCTTAGAAAGATAATTGGGGCCCTCACATATAACTGTGACACGTGAGGTGCACCAAGTCCTCTGGCGACATGCCAGAAGACTTGGTGCTCCCTTTAACGATTTCTGCAGAAGCTGGAGAGATAAGGAGGAGGAAGAGAATATGGTTCATCTTCTGTGTTACTCTCCCGCCCTATCGAGTTCGAGAAGGAAAACTTTAGGTGAATGATCTAAATGATCTAACACAACTCGATTTAAAGAGGATAATGAGCTTTATCTCCGGGTCAAACTGGCTAAACGGCTCATGGTGAATCACACAACCCAACCCTCCACCACTTGGGAACTCTATGTGGTGGAGGGCGCACCTAAAGTGGAGCGCCAAATATACCCCATCACTCCATCCTACCTCCCCCCCCCCCACTACAACTAAGATTTCCCAACGGGACCAGGAACACGGGTATATATTCCCCCTGGTAAGTGTTCATACTGCTTCGGCCATCCCTTCTTCTCCCATTCCAACAGCGAAGACGGTTACCCTGCATCAGCTTCTTGCCTAGGAATTCGTCCTCTCCCTGCAAGAGTTCACACCGAATTCGGTTACCCCTGCACTTTCCCATCTCTGAGGATGATTCATAGCAGAGAAGCAATAGGCACGGACTTATACCCAAATCGGTTGGCCTTGCCTTGTCTTCTCATAAAGGAACCTAACATATCATTTCAAATTGCTCGCATACGCAGACGCAATTGACATAATTGGAAGAACAAAGGGTGATGCCAGTGAGGCCTTAGTGAATATTGTGACTGAAGTGACGAATATGGTTTAAGCAGTCAACGAGGACAAAACCAAGTATATGCTGTCATAAGAGACAAACTTTGAGTTAGTTAGGGACTTTGTCTATCTGGGTTCCGCTGTAAATTCAGACAACGACACAAGCGCTGAGGTCAAAAGAAGGTTAACTCTTGCCAATCGCTGTTTCTTTGAGCTAAAAAGGCATTTTAGTTGCGAAGCCCTCTCTCGAGCAACTAAAGTGTCCATTTATAAGACCCTCATTATTCCAGCCTTGCTTTACGGTGCAGAAGCATGGGCCCCGTTAAAGGTGGATGAAAACGCTTTAGATTTTTGGTTTCGAGATGAAAATCCTTCAGCTGATTTTTGGTCCCGCCTGCATAACGGAGAGTGGAGGAGGAGATAAAACACCGAATAGTACGGACTCAACAGCGACACCGACCTGGCCAGAAGAGTATGAATACGCAGAATAGACCTGGTTGACCAAATTCGTTAGGTGTGACCCAAGTCCACCCGGTCACCACCCGTAAGCACCTGAATAAATTATGTTACAACAATAACGTTACAGTTGTTTTCAAAAACTGATGTAAGCACTTGCAAAGTTAAGCCAGTAACTATAATGTTACACTTGTTACACCGATGCGATTGAAATAAAATAAGGGGTATTTGAGGTAGGGATTTGAGATGCTTTAAACCATTTTAGTCCGGTGTGGAAAAATTCAAAAAAAAAAGTCTGCAATTTTTGTGTCCATGAATGTTACACGCAAACAAGGCATATTGAAACTTTTAAATAGAAATAATATAATAGGTACAAGTGTATCAAATTAAGATCCAGTTCAGCTTTTTTTTCAATGCTAATGATTAAAATAATTCTTAAAAATAAATCAGCATTAAAAAATATTTTAAGAACATAATTGAAACCAATGAAATACTAAAAAAAAAACTTTTAAGATATTTCATATAAACTTACCTAAACTGTGATCGCCTGGATGCACATGAGCCCGATCTTGGCCTCGAATATTGGTGTTGTTGTGTATGGGGGAACTCCATGATTGTTGACCCTGAGGAGACACAGACCGGTTCGAATTCAGCTGGTCCATACCCACTGCCGATTGGTGTAGCTGCTCCGCCCCTGAGATTGGTGATTCCGGCGCATAGTTCTTCGTCTGATAAATCTCCACCTGGGCTGCTGTGACCTTGTTTTTTAAAAAAAAAAAAAAAAACAGAAAAATTTCGAAGGCTTCGTTGAAAAATTCTTTGAGACCATTTTTTGTTTTTTTATTTACTTGAGAACGCGTGTGGTCTGTAAGATTGTCTTGTCGGCGATCCAAGGTATCCGCTCCCTTCTTCATCAGAGAAGGCGTCGTCGAGCCGGTGCATTGATTGCGATAGTCCCAATCCGCTGAAGTTTAATATCATATAAATTAACAATTTAACAACTTGCAAAAGTTTATTTTAAGTTACAACTGTTATGCTAAGTTACAATGTTAATTGTTTATAGTATGTGGGAAATAAGAAATAAGAAACAAAAAGAAAAACAACTACAAAATAAATAAAATAAATACAAACCAGTGTCAATTGGGAGGAGGGGATTGGCAGAAATGCTGGAATTCACATACGAATGCGACTGACTTCGACTACTGGCATTCAGTGGACCTTGTCGGAATGACTGAGACCTGCACCAAAAAGAGAAGACAAGAGGATATCTCGTTTTATTAGTCTCTAAAAAATGTGCTTTCACTTTTATTTAAACAAAAAATTAAATAATTTTCAAATAATATAAACTCGAAGAATAAAAAATAAATGCATAATGAATAAACAATATTTTTTAGTAACAACTATCAAGAATTAGAAAACTAATTGCACAATGCGTTTTGTCTTAAAGTGTAAATACATATTTCCGTTTTCATATTACGAGTGGAATTGGAATTGGCGAAACAGTTTTCGTGTGTTAGTTTATTATTCTTTTTATTTAATGCCAAACGAACATTTTTTATCTACTGTTTCTTCAATTCGAAATATTTTTATTAAAGTACTTAATGCAAGTTTGTCTTTCTTATTCTTTTTCACAAGTTAGCAAACGACTAGCTTTTCTTAAGAAAGAGAGAGGAAGGACATCTTTTGTCGAACGTCGAGAGACGACTTAAAGCTGAGGTAAAAGGCTAACGTATAAAGCTTTCGCATTTTGATGCCTGGGTTCAAATTTGAGGTCTGGGTTCGAATCCTGCCTTTGTCACATAAAAAAAAAAGATTTGTTCTTTTTCACGGTCCCCACCTCCGCGAGGATCTGACAAGCCCTCCGAGAGTATCATATGTCTTGAAAAACTTCTCAAGGTGCCGTTCGGATTCGGCAAAAAATTGGTAGTAGGTCTCCTTGTATGTGCAGAAATTAACACACACAGCATACATTGTTGAGAAGTTGGCCCTGGTTCACCTCGAACTGTTGCGCCACTCTATTTATTTATTTATTTATTTATTTTTATTTTGATGCTTATCTAGAACAAACTTAAAAATGTTGGAAAAACAACAAAGTAGCACTCTATTGGGTGCCTGATCATGTCGGAATAGAGGCCTAAAGGGCTGGCGACTACTTAAGAAAGAGTCCGGGAAACTGAGATGATATACAAACATTAGATCTAGGAAAACCCTCGTGAAAATCTCATCTGCAAAAATAGGTATTTAAAGCATTTTTCGGTACTCAATAAAAGCAACCTCATCATTTTTCATCAACATTCCGAACGGGGCACCTTACTTAGCTCAAGAAACACACAAGGAAACTTTGTAAAGATTCTTCCAATAGGAACTTTGGAACTTTTGACAGTAATTGACAGCGACCCTGTTGTTGAAGCTACCCAAATATGGTGTCAATTGTTTAGTCTGTTTTGCCAAATCGCCATGCACGGATGAAGCTTTCAACTTCAGATCCATTTTTGGATGAATGACTGAGTCAAAATACAAAAATTTCGACTTTGGGATGATACCAATGCATACAAGATCTAAAAGCAACCAATATATACCGAAAGTAACTGGTCGTATGGATAAAGGGCAAGGATTTCAGTGTTTAAAACAGTTTTTGTATTTTCCAACCCTCATCTACGGTCTTGAAATTTGGGAAATTTCCGAAAGAATTAGAGCGCGTGTACAAGATGTCGCAATCAGATTATTGAGACTGTGATACGTTTTTGATGTTACTCATGGGCATAGAGTGAACCGTTAAAAACGTCAGTATTCGTAGGGATCTTGATGTTGAGCAGTTATGTGCTTTTTACCGAGTAGAACGAAACCATTCTTCAATGCTTCGGACACGTTGTTCTCATGGCCCCGACAGACATCTTAGACAGGTCATGCTAGCCAAGATACCAGCGAATCACCTCCTTGTAGGCTCAGAAACACGTGTTGGGATCAAGTTAAGAGCCTTTCAGAGACTGAAATTCTTATAGGGGATACCACCATGAACTTTTTTTTTTCAGAAATCTATCTATATTTTTATTTCTTTAGTAATAAGAATAATTCCTTGTTTCTTTTTTCCCTTAATGTTTCTTCAAATAAAAATTTTTTTTTAATCATCGAAAAAATTGGGAAGATCGATCAAGTTTCGATCTTCTCCATTTTGCATTTTTTATTGAATATAAAAGATCATTATTTAACACGAAAAACGCGCTCTTCCGTTCATGTACAAAAACAAGAGTTAGGTGCCCTTCCGCAAAGTAACGGCAGCTGAGATGAAGATGCTTCGCATGACGGTAGGAAATAGCGAGATAGAATAAGGAGTACAAAGATTCGAGGAAGCCTTTACGTATAAGACCCTATCGGCAGGAAAATGGAGCATGACCGGCTCAGTGGGTATTGCCATGTTCAAGGGAGAGATCCTACGAACCCTATCGAAAAGGGCAAATGTCAACATTCCAGGACAATCGCGAAAACGGATCACACAATTGCAACGAAAACAGCTTTTAATTGGACTGTGATTAAGGGATCCAAAACCGGGTCGCTTGCCGGTTTATTCTGTGGTCCAATCGGCGTAACCCACAAGCGGAACCCACAATGCAGAACGAGTGAAAGGGTTATGGATGGTCCCTAAATTCAGATCATAACCTCGCGGTTATATGAACAGAAGAGAAGAAGAATCATTAAACTGTTGGTCCTACTTCTTCAAGGAGTATATTTTCGTCAGCTATCACCTTTAAAAGTACGTTTGGCTGTTTATCAGGGCCTTTTACTTTTCTCAGGAACTCTTTTTCAGAACAGCTGGATCTAGTTTCTTCAAATCAAGAAACCCTGGATCGACAAACAGAACAGGGTTTTAGGATTAGGGTCGAATTTTTTTTATGTATACCACATTAAAAATAAAGGTAAGGCGTAAAATGGGATAACATCAATATATTAGGTAAAACCTAATATATTAATGTTATCCCATTTTTGCACAGGTGACCTAACGGTGGTGGAGGTTAAAGGGACATACGAGAACGGTGGGTCTATATGCCATATGACGACGGTACCTCGGTCCCCCCGGAACCTTTGAGGGCGCTAGTAACAGCGTCTGAACAAGGTTAAAAGTCTTAAGTTGTGATGTCAATGCCCATCATAATATCAGGGCAAGCTCAGACCTTTACGCTAGAGGCGAGGTTTTGTTTGAGTTGGTCCTTGGCTCCAACATTCTAGTATGTAACAGGGGAATTGATCCCACCTTCATTACAGCGAATAGGAGGGAAGTCTTACACGTGACTTTCGTGTCTCAGAACAGCTCTTTTCAAGCAACGAACTGGAGAATAGCAGGTATCGCTATAAGATCACCGCTGGATACTCTTTAAAATACAGGTAGGCTCTCAGGCAAGGAAAGTTTTTAAAAACCAAAAAAGAGCAAACTGGGTAAAGTGCAATAAGGAACTGCGGAGAACAATCACCCCCTGCCCAGACAGAGATCTCACTACCGAACATAAGATCGATGATACAGTCGAATACATTACCGGGGTGCTCTCTAGCTCTTTCGAAAAATCCTGCCTAAGCAGCAGAACTGGAGGTAAGAAACGCTCTCCCTGGTTAAACTCCAAGATTGCGGAGCTTATCAAGAGCTCAAGATCTATGCGGAACCTTACAGAAAAGGGGCTCATCGAATGGAAGACCTACAGGAGAGCGTAAGAATTCTGAAAAGGAGATCAGATTCGCCAAGAGGAAATCATGGAAGAATTTCTGCGAACCAATCGAAACCACAGCCGAAGCGTCTCGACTGAGTAAAGTCTAACCCAAAGCGCCAATACCGATGTCTTCACTCCGGAAGACAGACGGCGATTAGACCACAACACATAAGGAACGCTGCATATGCTGACAGGGACTTACTTGCCAGGTTGCACCGACACCCACGGACATTACAATGCAGAAAAATAGGGTTCTCGGAGTAGAACGGAGGAGGAAAAGATCAGGGCTATAACTGGTGTAAAAGGGCTGTCCTGTGCGATAAATTCCTCCGATCCCTTTAAAACACCAGGGAAGGATAATATCCGGGAAGGCAGGGAATTCTAGCCACACTACTACAAAGCACTATAGACCCATAAGCCTGTCTTCATTCATGCTCATGGCGATATACCGGCTTATCGACGTGTATATGAGAAAGATTATTGACGATAACTATTTATTAAAACCACAGCATGCGCACATGAGAAGCAGATCGGCAGATTGACACTGCACTACCGTAGTAGCAGTGGTGAAAAATCCTTGGAGCACAAGTACACTTTCAGAGCGTTTTTAGACATAAAGGGAGCGTTCAACAATATTGCGCAACTTAAGAAATGCTCTCCTGTATAGGAGTCTATACGACTGGATCGGGTTAGTGCCAAGCACGAGTAGGATAAATAGTTACCAAGGTGAAGAATGCACCTTAAGAAACGTCAGCAGAGGAACACTGAAAAGGGGTGTCCTGTCTCCGCTCATAGGGACCCTGGTAATGGACGCAATGCTAAAAGCCCTTGAGAGGAAACTCAATGGGTTGCCTCCATATATTCTCCAGTCACGGATTACCTTCCTATGACATTCGCTTTCAGCAGGAGATTCGCTACTAGAATACCTGAAAATGACCGACGATTCTAAGGTGGACGTCGAAACCGGCGCATGAATCTTTGTGAAGCTCTTGAACTAAGCTAATCTTTCCGGATGAATGACGACTGCAGTATTTTTTAGGCGGAGCTGGCCGGTCCATAATCCAAGCTCCCACTGAGCTGAAGAAACACAGCCTTTGTTAACAAGACCATCACCATATAATATGACAGCCAAGGGGCCATTAAAGCCATGGAATCAGATGTGGTGAAGTCAAGGGCTGTGTAACTATACAGGGAAATTTTTGGAGAGTTATCACTTGGCAACTCTCACAGATATCCGGGGAAATGAAAAAGCGGACAAGCTTGCGAGATCTGGCTCAGGGATGAATGGACAGAACTTAGTACGTGCAGGCACACAAGGGAGCTTTGGCCAGCGGTCAACAAAAAAGGATCACTTATCTGCGGTCAACAAAAAAAGATCATTTATAAACGGACTAGCCCGCGAGGATCACCACATGCTGTGGGTACTGCATAACGATTACTGCAGAAGCTGCAGGGATGTTGAAGAAATCAAATCCATTCGTAACCTGCTAAGCGACTGCCCAGCCCTAAACAGCATTAGGTGTAGTATCCTCGGCAGTTACTTCTTCAAAGAGCTCGAAGATCGATTTTCCCAACATGCCATCGTGTCATTTTCACCATTTGAACTATTAAACAAATTACTTTCTTTTTATAACTTTTATAACTTTTCTCAGCCCTTGTAAAACGAATCCTGGCATTGAATGTTTCCTTTCCTAGCACAAGGTCTTCTCTGTCAAAGTAGTTACTATAATAGTGCACATCCTGAAAAAGCATTTGCAGCATTTAAAAAATAAACAAAACAATAAATACTTTAGTAACATTCAAACTTCACAATTTAAACTAAAATTAATAAACCACTAACGAAATAAAATCGCTAACATCTATGAAACAAAGTATTTTTATCTATCAAAAACAGTGCTCTTTGAAATGAGCTGTACTCAGAAACATAAAAAATGTACAATGAACACTTTAATGAGAGGGTAGGTAAGAAAAAGTAGATAAGTGGCAATCCGGTTGAAAACCAGGTGTCATTTTAATGCTATTGCTCACGCCTTCCGGGCATTGAGGATCTTAATAAAAAATTGTATTGTATAACACTAATAGGAGTATAAACATGTCATGTACTTATTGGTGCGTTTAAGATCCAATTAAAAAAAATGCAGATTCTCTATCGATAAAACGTAAACTTGAACAATAATTTCGATGAAATATCCTCTTTTCTTAAAAAAAAAAATACTGGGAGTCAATAGACTGAACTCAATTTGAATTTTAACTTTGCTTGAATTGATTTTTGTTGAAAGTCTTTTTGTGCAAATCATTTAAAAGAAATAGAATGGATGGGAAAAGGATTCTTATTTCGCGAAAGCAATGTATGTGAACGGGATGAGGTGATTTAACTCAAACAAGAAAAAAAGATTAAGTAGTAATAAATAAAAACATTCGAAACTTTTCAAGAGCAACTTGCCAAGCCTTCGGTCCACAATCAAAAACTGTTATTTTGCATAGGCTTTAGCCTGACTTCACTCAATGACCTCATTCAGTATTTGATTTGAAAAAAGTTAACAGGCAACGAAAACATGGTTAAATGTTAAAAACTAAGTGGGTCTGATAGCTTCGTATCTTTATTTAAAATAATCCTTCTCCTTAAAATTTTAGTTCTGTGACTAAGAGTTGTGGCCATCTTACACTCTAGTTAACCCTTAAACACCCATTTCCACCTTTTTTAAAAAAAATAATTAATATTGTTTTTAATACCTTTACGCTTTATTTTAAAGACTAAACTTACATCAATAAAATCAACATTTTCAACTGATCCTCTAACAAAGTCTTCCATCGACCAAATATTCACACTGCGGCATATATAGAGACGAGAAATGTCTAGTTTTGGCAACTCACTTGATGTCAAAAAAGGATTTAGGAAAGGCGTTAACATCGTATATGAAAGATTTTACTGTACGGTTCTGGCGGTCGAGCTTATGCAAATGACATCGATATCCGGCAGAGATATCGCCATTTACATCGATATCCAGGCTACGCTCAAGGCAATGGAATCAATCAGTCAGGGGCGTCGCCAAAAGCTTAAAGCAATCAGAACCAAGTGAGATTATGATGGGTGCCAGGACTTTGCGGGTATAGAGGTAAATTAACAAGCTGGCGAGCTTGCAAGAAGTGGAGGTCACCTTGGAAATAGTGAGGTTTTTAACATCAATCCACCCTTCTGCGTAGTAAGAGGCACTATTGAGGAGAAAATTGCAATGACTACCAACCAAAGGTGGTCTAGTCTGACTGAACACAGGGTATCCAAGGCTCTCTGTCCACGTTTTGACGGAAAAGGATCGAAGGTACTATTAATGAGCTGGAATAAGCTTAGAGCTTAAGTAGGAATTCTGAAGGGACACTGTCTACTGCGGGAACACGCAAAGAGGCTCAGGCTTTCTGAAACGGATATTTGTCGCTTCTGCAGTGATCTGCAAGCGGTTGAGGATATAACGCATTTACTGTGTGAATGCGAGGCAATTTCACGTATGTACAGGAAATTTTGAGGGGAATATTTTTTCGAAAGTTTAGCGGAAGTAAAGGGTGATTTTTTAGCTGGTTTGGTTTTGGCAACACTGGTTTTGACAGCTGACGTGTGTTTAGTACCTTGTGTCACTGTCAAACAGCTTCAGTTTGGTTTGCAATTTAACCATGGATCGTCTTACAAATGAACAACGCTTGCAAATTATTGAATTTTACTATCAAAATTCGTGCTCGGTTCGAAATGTTCATCGCGCGCTGCTTCCATTTTATGGTCGGCATTCTCGACCCTGAGCAGTCTATTTGGAAGATTGTGACCAAATTTCGCACCAAATTTACTTTGTTGGACATTAAACCACCAACACGTTTACGTACTGTGCGTAGTGAAGAAAATATTGCGGCCGTATCAGCTAGTGTGACAGAAGACCTGCACTGGAAGCCAACATCCATGCATTCATTTGTGAGATACCGGCCGATATGTGTGAAAGAGTATGAGCGGTAGCCCAGCGGTAGCCCATCCGCTGAGTCCAAAATTGGACAACTTAAACTCTGTAATCTAAAGTTTAGTTTAAGTCAATTTTTATATACTGGCGTGCAGGTGCGCGTGGTAAATTGCGTCTTTTGACTTAGGAAACTGCCTAATATTTAGTGAATGGACTCATCATAAGTTTAAGCCGTTGATAACATAAAAAGTAACCTGGGCGTTGTAGGCTTTTCGGTCTGATACATTCAAATGAAAAGTGTTAAGTGCAGGCTAAATTCTAAAGATTATGTAACCAATTCGCTATTTTAGTCATAAACTTTTCTTTATGATACAGTTCATCTTTAAAAGTCAAAGTTTTACAATGACAAGCATGAGTTTCGAATGTTTTAATGATGGTCGAATCAAAGAAATAAAAAGAACAAATCAAGGTCATAAAATAAAAACATTGTCTTCACACTCTCGACATATATCTTTTTTACAAAAAAATGTCGAAACTGTGATTTTATTGGTGGAGGACGTAACAAAAGCATATTTTATAGGACGCTGTACTTAAAAAACACGGCGATTCTTAGCAACTTTAATAGAATTCAAAAATATGCTTTCAAATCAATGCACTTTTGCTTTTTTGCAACTCCACTGCAGTTAATTATGTATTTAAAAAACTATTTGATTTTGTTTACACATAGATACTACTGTTTACATACCTCTGAAAGTTTTGCCTTTTTACGTAGTTTTCTCTAACAAATTCTATAATCTGTTTTTGGGTCTTTCCGCTATATCTTTAAACAGAATCGTTAACACGAATATGAGTAAAATTCATAGTCCTTTTGGGCAAACGAAATAAATTCTTACCGAAAAGAGCTTCCCCTAGATAAAACTCTCGCCTTTCGTCTGGGTGGATTGTGAACAGAGGCGCAACGAAAGAAGCCGTGATTTTCCACACATTTTTTCCAAAAGTTCTTACACTCATTTCGACCATCGAAAAAGAACTCCACAGTGTCCTTGTAGTATCCCTATAAAATAAAAATTCGCTTGTACTTTTCAATTGTGAAAATTTGAATTGCAAGTGTTGTGCTTACATATCCTTCAGGGTGTAATTTGACAAGAAAGCGTTTCCGTTTAAACGATATCTTTCTAATTTTCGCCCATGAAAAAGTATTTATGCGCGTTATGCCTTGGAAGACAGCTATGCCCATGTGGGCAACAGATAAATTTAATGGTACACCCTCGACATCTTTCGCTGGATGCATTTTCATGCCATACAATTCACAACGTCTTGCCGTTTCTAACAAATTAAGGTCGGCTTCAGCTGGTGATTGACCTCTGCAAAATATTTGTTAATAATTTTAAATTTCATTTCAGTCAATGGATTAAAATACTTACACATGTTTTTTATGGTTTTCCATTATTTTTCTTTGCATAAGAGCATCCTGATGTGGCACAAACCGATGTGATGATAAATATGTATGATCAGGATAGTCTTCGGGTACGAAATCTCCACATGATGCTTGAACAATGTAACTAGCCATCAAGGCTGCTGTGTTGTCGTTACATTGCAAGCTGCCTGTCGCTAAATCCCTCTTAATTTGTAGGCAAAAGAGGTATCTAGTATTTAAAAAAAAGGTTATAATTTTATTGTTTTTTCTTATATTACATTGCTTTTAACCTCGTGTATTCTTCCTCGAGCTGAGCCGGGTCCGGTGTATAGAATTTGATACAAAATCGCAACAATGGATCTACTAATGATAAACCCACTTGTCGATTGAGTGGTTTTTCGAGGTCCAACCAATACTTTGTATGAGTTGACTGTTCTTGATATTCCAACCCAAAATAGTCTGCTTCGAGAAGGTTCAATTGACGACATACTTGCTCAAAAAGAACTTTTCCCACAGCCTTTGCCTAAAAACATAAGACACAAAATTTATTTTTTGAAGAGTTTTCATTTTTAATCAAATTATTATTATCAATAGAATTTTATTTAATACTAGCTGTTATTTTTTTATTTAATACTAGCGACTTCGTCTGCGTTGAATTGAAAAAAAAAAAAACATCGAGTAAATGCAACAGTGCGTATGTAATAACTTCGGTCTATCTGTAACGGACCGCGGTGTACACTATTCCTTTTTTCTTTCCATTCCTACTGTCTTTCCCATTCCAATATTTCTTGGATTTCCTTCGCCTTCCCGTTACCAGTCCTGAATCATTAATTAACTACAAAAAAATATTTTATTCCTTTTAAGGTTTTTTAGTTTATTTTTTACAAGGGGCGTGCCAAAAATCAATATCAATAGGCAAAAATTGATTTTTGGGTTAAAATTCAATATTTATCTAAAACCGACCCCTAAAAATGGGCCGGTGTACGTTGTGCTGTATGAATGCAGAATTCGGTCTCGATCTTGGGATCAAACTTAATATACAACATTCCTGTGGAATAGGATATAAAAACTTGAATGTCGTGTTTCTGGGATTTTCTACTACATTTTAGACATTATTTGGATTAAAACAGACACTTTGGTTTTGTCGTAAGCGGAATTTACAAACGACATTGGTGAAAACAATGGTACTTAGATATGATTTTATGAGAAATAATAACACCTTATTTTGACAATCCGCCACGTTGAGGTACACAACTGATAGTGCCTTTAGCTCAAAGAATCCGTTGCGTCCGTCGCGTAGAAGTACGCAACTAACAACTCAGTGAAATACATAAATTCAATACAAAACATAAATTCTTATGGGAAGCGACGAACGTCACACACTTCTTCTATGGGAAGCATCCCAAAGAATGTGTGTATTTTAACTTAGTTGTCAGTTGTGTACTTCAACATGACGTATGCAACGGATTCATTGAGTTGCAGGCTTAACTCAGTTCCATAGGCACGTTCGAAGCGAAATGTGCCGGACGCAAGTTACTTCCCATAAGAACGTCTGTAGTTTACTGAGCCGTCAGTCGAGTTCTCCAGTCTGAAGGGGCGCAACGAATTGGGCTAGAGGCTTTATTCGTCCTTGTAAGCAATTTACACGGAATACTTTCATCTCGAAATTTCAAATGTGTGTTGAGGACAGAAATTCAAAGTAAAAGACGTACTCTTTACTAATACAAAGAAAGAGCAAGCCATGTGAAAAGATCATTTTTTCACATAATGTGAAAACAAAGTTTCCTATACCTTTTCTACCTTCGGAAAACGCTTTGCAATCATTTCATTGTTTTCAGAGTATTGAAGTTTAGAGCGAGAAACAATAGATTTGTTCGTTTACTTTTGTGCGCCTAAATGGGCAGCCTTTCCAATTTTGATGAGTTTTCAGTGACAAAGAAACGAACGCTTTGAGCAACAAAATTTGTACACGACAACGTCAAAAAATTAAAAAGGAGCATTCTGCTTTGAATTCTTTATTACAACTTGATTAATGGATTTTTATTATTTTTAATAAATTTAACTGTTGTTTTGTTTTAGGAAAACGAATGAAGAAACAACTCGAAAACCGCACATAAATTTAAAATTCACAAATCAATAGCTTTTATTATTTTAACTGTCAAATCTGATGTCTGACAGAACTCATATTCCTACCTAAAGAAATGTCTTGGGCTAAAGTTAACAGCAAGGGTAAATGTTTTACTCTCTTATCAGCTCTCTCTTCTGTGCAAAACTATCCAATTTTTGTGTAATCGAACAGGATTTGGCTAAATATAGTAACAATTTCTTGCTTTGGGAAGTAAACGAACGGTACTAATGATGATAACTGTGCTAAGCCATTTCTGGCACGTTATGGTACTTACGCCATTTATTTTTTAAGGAAAAGAGTTTTGTTTTTACGGCCAATCAACATGATTTCTAACCGGAAAAGAGTACGTTTTTGCTTAAAGTAACGAACTACTCCTACTAGGAGAGTAGTACGATTCGTACTTTGAAAATATTGCGGTTCGTTACTTAAAATCAAAACTGTCAGTTTGACTAAGCCATTAGCTTCGTTTAAATGCAGAGTTCAAGCGAGCTTTAAGCTAAGTTCGACCTCATATAAACGCGGATCGAATTGGAGTTGAGTCGAGTCGACTCGATCGCACTCGCTCTGCAGGGTTGAGTTAAAATTTAGCTACAAATATGCACAATTTACCATTTGTTTGCTTTTTCGAGCTGATTTGGCATATTTGCAGCCTCAATGTGCAAAAAAGGAACTAAATTGTTTCAGTTTAAATTTGTCATTTCTGTTATTTCAACTACTTGACTCAACTCAAAACCTCAACTTTTGCATATAAATGAAGCCATTCATATACTTCGGTACCTACACTTGATGGAAATCTCTTACAAAAAAATATAAAAATGAAATCCACGGCCCGAGTTGGATTTTCGTAAATTTTATGCTAAGGAATTCTGACCGAAATGTTATTAATCTTATTTTGTTCAAATGCGAGTATTGACTAATCGAGTGAAAATAAAGTTGAATCACAAACAGCGCCAGTCTTCGCGCACGCCGAATTGAATAGTCGAGTAGGTTGAAAATGTTCAACTGACAGATGAGCGTACTATCACACACAACAACGCTCGTATTTGCTTTAAACAGACAGCAGCTACTGACACAACGCAACATCTGTCACTCAATGAACTCGAGTTTTCATGTCGAGTCGATTCCAACTCTGTACGGAGCTCTGGAAACGACTCTGCAGTGACCCTTCTATAAAAAGTTAAAAATATATTAAGTTTTTGCTTTTTATTTTAAAATGTCTTAAGTGAGAGCGAACAAAAATAACTACGACATATAAATTAAATATGTCATAGGCGTTTAAGTCTCTCTTAAGTAAGTGTAGTTTTTTCTTGTATCAGTAGTGTATTCTGAGCGTATTCCGGGCAAAGATTCACACAAAAAAAAGTGCAATTAACTTACTATTTTTTTTTTTTTTTTGACTTTTTTTTTCGAAAATTTTAAAAGACATCATTATTAATTAAGTTGCTCTAGAATAATTAAGATTCTAGGCCTTAATATCCCTCATAAATGTGTGCAAAATATAGAGAGTATGATCATAAGTTTCTTAGTTTTTGTCATTTAAAGCTTGGTTCATACAAAGTTTTTGGCCACGCCCATTTTCGGCGGTAGATTTTACAAAACTATTATTTTATTGCATTTTATTTATCTATTTCTATGCTAATATTGATTTTTAGTTATTGGAGCTGGATATGGCACTCCGCTTTTACAAAATAAATTCAAAAACCTTATAAGGAATAAAATATTTTTTATACCCGACCGAGGGTATATTAATTTTAATGCATAGTTTGTAACGCTATGTCCATCCGTCTGTCCGTATGTATGCAGTTTTAAGGTCTTTAAAATTGACCTAGGAAACTGAAACTTGCAGCGTTGCTTGGCTCTCATTTGGTACAGACAAAGAATGCAAATTGAGAAGATCCGCCCACAGCCACGCCCACAATTGGTGATTTCTCGATGATTTCTCGGGAAATTCATTCTAAATTGAAAAAAAAAATCTATAACAAATATTAAAGATATTACCATTTGCTAAGTTTGTTGCCTACAAAGCATTGAGCTCCGCCCACTTTTAGGCGGCGTTTTTGGGAAAAAGTTATTTTTTTTAAGTATTAATATTCGTAATATTCGCCCTTTTTTAGGGCCCTGGCCAATACAAATAATTAACATTCAGTATATGAAACAGACCAAAAAATTTTATATTTGGTGTTAATGGGTAAAGAGGGTCGGGTATTTAGAAGTTCGTTACAGACGAACTCTTGCACTTACTTACTTGTTTTCATTAATTAATGGTTTATGATTGATAAAGGGGAGAGGATGGAAAATAAAAAAAATAGGAATGGGATTCTCCCCAACAGGAATGAAAAGGAGAACAGGAATGGAAAGGAGAATAGGAATGGAAAGGAGAATAGAAATAGGGTGTACCGAAGCTATTTACATACGCACTGTTGCACTTATTCATTGGTTTAAACTTAATTGCTGTTGCAAGGCATGATTGACTTAAAGTTTTTAGAAAAAGATTCTGAAGGGGCTCTGAGTATAGCATAATGAATTTGTGAGTATGTGTATGTATACCAATGTCTTCATACGATATGAAGACCATTGGTATACATACCATTGTCTTCATACCAATGTCTGCTTTTGTTTGCAAAATCCCAAATGTATTGTTATTGCCAAAAAAGCCTCGGAATCGCAAAATGATGCGAAGAACTCCCTTAAATTTTAATAAGATTTTCTTCACAAGATTTTTCTATGGATTTATCGTTCAACTCCCCAATCCCCATTGCTGGCAGCTCTTGGGGATGGAGAAAGAGACGCCACTTGCCACCTACAAAGCAATTGGACTTGTAGTTGCTAGGTAGAATTCTTATTCTCCGTATAAAAATATGCTGCCCCAATCTGGACGGCGCAGCTAAGTGACATAAACTGGCGGCATAGTCAGACCTTTCAAAATCTGGCAATTATTTCCGACCAAGGTCACCTCCATCCCGACACAAAACTTCTGCCAGTAAAGGACCACAAAATCATGTCCCCCAAGCAGTTCCTATTATCATGCCACCTTCAAGACCACCCAAACCAAATAATCACAATAGTACCTCAACTACCTCGTGCAATAAGCAAAAGACTCTTAACATACAAAAATGAAATCAGTACACACACGAGCCTCAGTTTTAACACGCCAATCTACAAGGACTCAGCACTGTCTGTAACACCATTGAAAGCTTTCGTCCTAACATTGGCCACTAAGGTCGCCCTCCTCCACCCATTGCAGAAGAGGAGCGTAGTTACCACGCGAGACAAGGACCACCCTGGGATCTTGGGACTCTCGAAAGTGATCTGAGAGCTACTTGCAGTAGTTTTACTCTCATGTGGACGCGCACCTTAAGGGTTTGAAGCTTGTTTAGTCCTCTTCTTGTAAAGCGAATAAAGTTGGTTCTGTTGGGATTTATAGAGAGTCCTTCACCATCACACCATTCCCATGTTATTTTCAAGGGTTTCAAACCAACCTTTGTACGAGTGCGCTCTGGCTTCAACCTATCGACGTGGCCATTTTCTTGGGCCCGAAAATTTACCAGTCACAAACGTAATAATAGCTGCCACAACAACAATAACACACCAACCCCTGACAGGCTCAGAATCGCATTTAAAATTTTTACTCAAATATTCAGTTAAACATACATACTAACTTAAGATTTAAAACTTATAAGTTCTATCTATGTACTGTAATAAAAGTCAGGACGTGATATCAACCCCTTTTCAATAATATTTTTTTTTCTTGTTCAACAACGAGTACGGAACATTACACTTTTCGCCAATCAACAAACAATCAAACATTTTTTAACAATATTATTGGCAAAAGTACTACACGAAAGAGGACACTAAATTTATGCAATGCAAAACACATAATGTAATGCCAATTTAATAATTCAATCGATAGACATGGAATCTATTTGGTCCTTGGTAACAAAGATAAATAATCAAGGAAGTTACAAACGGAGATTTCTTAGATTTGAAACTTAAATAATTGTATAACACTGTACAAGCAAGAAAAGCAATTTGATTAGCAATGTGTGTGGTGTATAAACTTTATTTTGTATTTCATTATTGGATGATGTTTCATTTGAGCTTTTGGGCTTATTGAGTTCTGAACCCAAGACAAATGTGAAACAAAAAAACAAGGCAATTGTGTTACTCCAGGCAGTGCACTCGGTGATTTAGAGCTACCCGTCGAAGTATTGTCTATTCTATTGTATTCATTGTATTTTGTGGTTGCCTTTTATGTGGGTTTGCGCCAAAAATAAAGTTTAAACTTTACAGCGGACAAAAAAAAAACATTCGGCCAAACAAAAAGTCACTGTTAGTATAGCAAAAACTTAGCTGGAGCCTTAAAGCGATTTCAGCCTTCATCCCATTGATTGCGTTGCGTCACACACACATATTCTTTGGAAGCAACGTACGTCACGCACTTCTTCAATGGGCCGCTTCCCATTAGAACGCGTGTATTTAACTGAGTTGTCAGTTGTGTACTTTGACGTGACGGACTTAACGGTTTCATTGGGCTGAAGACTTTAGGTTTTCGTTTAATTGTGGAGATTCAGCGTAAAAAAGCGGTAGAAGTCGGCATTTCTTCTATCGACATTTCACGAGCATTTGACCGAATATGTCATAAGGCTTTCAAATGGGTGTAAATGAGCAATTTTCTTTTAAACCGGCAAAGCCTTCTGGTTTTGCACACAAAACGGCACAAGTTTTTTCACGCATTTAGGCGATTTTTTTTTCAATGCGTCAAAACGGCAGTATTAAATTATTAAAACGTTTCCTGAAAAATATGACTTACGCACTTGGTTGACCTTGAGTTGCTTCATACATGTGTTCAGCATTGGTTTTGTGCACTAAGCGGTTCAAAAAGTAAGGCCTCAAACACTTTGAAAAATGTCATCCATCTCAAGTCTTTATTTCTCAAAAACCAATATTTTCATAAAAAAAAAACGGGATTTGCTAAGGCTCAGTGTTTACTTAAATTAAGTTTCGTTTTTCTAGTTTTCTAGTTCTTGCCTGCTCTAATTCTTACAAAAATGTATTGAAAAATATTTAATCAATTTTCCCAGGAAACTTTAAGCTGTAATTAAACCGTTATTTGTTCTTAAAACAATTGCCCTCTTTGTGTTCTCTGACTATATCCGCAGTTTAAAAGCACACCAAGTTATGTCTTTCTACCACTTACCGTTCAAAAGTTATAACGCGATTGGACGGACAGACGAACGGACGGACCACGTAGTTATAATGAAAGAGGTCCTTCTTCCGTTTTTGAAAGGACCGCTAAAAATAATGTAAAACAGAATGGTTTAAGGTGATATCTTTGCGAAGCTGTTGTAACTCATTTAGCATTATTATTTATTTAAGCGAAAAAAATACTAATCAATAATTGCCGTTTTCATTGAACTAGGAACACTTAAAAAATAGCTTGAATAGTATCCAAGCAGTATAAACGTTTGAGGTATAAAGTGGTCGTCCTTGATCTGCACTATAGCATCTTTGAGAAAAGAAATCAATAAAAATTTTATACTACTTTATAGTAATTAGAAAACCAAGCAAAGCATTCTTTTTTTACAAAGCTGTCGGAAATCGGGTCATGAACATAGATAGAGTATAAGAATGTGTTAAAGGTACAAAATCATAAGTGCTAAATCGATTGCTTGACAAACACAACCCTCCTGTTATTATAGGTATGTAATGTAGTTTAACATACATGTTGGTTTAAATAATGATTTTCACGTGCGACAACATTTGCATATAAGCCATACATTTTGCGAATTTGCTATTAAGACACCGATTAACCGAAATATTCTATTAATGCTTAGTCCTCGGATCACGATTCCTGTCAAGAGAACAGCATAGCTTTTTTGTGCACTTTCACTGCTTACTTACTTTGCTGTAGGTCAAAGGATTTCAATTCTTTTTGTCGCAGAGTTTCGCAATTCGCCTGTACGCTAAAGTTGGGTGCCTGGGATAGGTGGGTATTTTAAAACTAATCTGGTTCAATTTGTGTTGAGTTTAAGTTTTCTGACAGCTATTCTTACACACCAAAATTTTTGTTGCTTGTCTAACTCGATAAAAAGGTCTTTTAAAATAAAATGAGATTTTAAGGTTGACTTACGTGCAAGTCGATTGTGGGCAAACTACACTCCAAGTTGCAGGTTTCTATCACAATTGTTAAGGCCTTAGAACTTCACGCATAGATTTAGACAGACGGATGCACACGGCTTAATCAATTAACCTGTCGTTCTCAATCAGATCTTTAAAAGGCCTTAGGGGTCTACGGTGATTTTTTTTTGTATAATTCACTTGTGAATAAGGGAATAGGCAACCCTTTTAATTTTAGACATCCCACGAGCGGAAAGTAATAGAAGAAGAGGAAAAGGACGAGAGGTACTGGTGCACTCTATTTTTTGAACAGTTGTGAATTGTAATGAGGAGGAAAGACTGATTCCAAATTCGCGTTTGGCAAACGTTACAAAAAATCTGCTCGGCTTCAAATGGCAAAATTTTTAACTCATAATCGTATTTTCTTGATTTTGCATAAATATTTAAGTGACATTAAGGCCGACAGCCTGCGATTTAATTAAACTTCATGTCTAAATCTTTCGGAAATATATATAAATATATAGTGAAAGAGTAACTGAATTACGTGTTTTTTTTTTTGCTTCTTTGTCCTGAATAGGCTCGGAAAATACAGCCTATACAAGAAAAGAAATTACGATAACCTACGAAAAAAATAAACGGTTATGGCATAGGCTATTTTTAGCGGTCCGACCAAAAATGGTAAAAGGAACTCTTATGGTATCACGCCATTGTCTGTCCTTTTGCACCTGTAACTTTTAAACGGTAGGTCTTAGAAAGATGATATTTGGTACTTCAGAAAACTTTGAATATTAGCGGACCTAAATCACAGATTAGCTCGAAAACTTCAAAAGCATTTACAAAATTATTTTTCAAAATATTCTGATATCTTAACTGTAATACCGATTGTATTGAAATTTAGTTTGTCTATTACCCCGTTTATCCGACACTTTAAATCGTTTTGAACGATATCGAATGCACGAAAACCGATAGCATATACACTTTTTGAAACCCATTTAAGTATTCCAATCGCTTTGCACAAAACCGATTTTCAAAACGGTATTATCAAACGGTAATTCAAACCGACTCCAAAATGCGCATAGACGGGCACATAATCGGTTTGAATCGATTGACTTTTGAATTTTTGTCACAAATTTTTCGAGTTTGACATAAAAGTAAAACTAATTTTTAAACGGGTTAACTTGAAACGACTTGATTAGTTTGCGCATAAACATGGCAGTGGAATCGGTGTGAGTCAAAACGGTTACAATTCAATTCGATTCATTCTGTCGGATAAACAAGGTATGTATATAGAACATGGAAAAAGAATTCTAAAATTTTTAAGATACCGAAAATACCGTTTCTAACTGAAAGGGTTGAAAAAGGTACATCAAAAAACCCGCTCTTATTAGCCCTAACTAAAAAACCTGTGCTCACAGTATTCAGAAAAATAGCTATTATTAGCGCTATAACAGAGATCGAAAAAAGATGTTGAATTGTCGTTTTATGAATTTAAAATCCAAAAAATGCAGAAAAAAAGCTTTAAAAAAACGCGTATCCATGTATCATGTACCATTTCGAAAAAAATCTCAGACAGGCAATTTTTCGAATCCACTCCGCAGGGACGGCGCAGTAGAGGGGCACCGAGACTCAGGTGGCGCACGCTAGTTGAAGAGGACCTCAGCCAACTTCGCGTGCGAAACTGGAGACGGCTAGCTAGAGACAGCGCTGGCTGGCGAAGCTTGCTGGCTGAGGCCCATGTCCACCCCGGACTGTAGCGCCACCTTAAGAAAAGCAATTTTTCAAGGTTCGAAAGAAAAATAAAGCTGGGCTGAAATAATGTACGTCTTTTGAGATAAGCCTATAAAAAAAACAAAAAATGCCTATAAATTCTGATCTATTTCTACGTTATCAACTAGATTTTACGCAAGCACAAACCACTTGAGTAGCAAGCCAAAATGTGTTGAAAGTTTGAAAACAAAAAACCCGTTTTGTCATTTTTTTTAACAAAAGCAAGTGGGAAAGTGCAACAGTGCGCATGTAAAAACTTCAGTCCGTCTGTGGCGGATTGCAAAATACCCTATCCTACCAAAAAAGGATACTTTCACGCCTCCAAAAAGTGGTGTTGAATGCTTTTGACTAGGTGGTTGCATACATTTCGGCCTGAAATTCCGCCTTTTTGACTAAAAAAATCACTTTTTTAACGGCACGCCCGCAAAAGTGGGTGGAGGCACATACAACAAAGGAGTTAGAAAATGCTAATATCTACAACTTTTGTCATATAAATTTTAGTTAAATTTCATATATTTTTTTTGAAAAACAGTCAATTTAAGCCAAAATCCCTTAAAAAAGTGAGCGTGGTCAATGAAAAGGTCAAACTTTTTCTGCTACCTAAAAGACAATTACTGGCACCATTGTAACAAAGCTAAAATTTGAAAAAAGTATTTTTTTTATATTAGAGATGGTCGCACGCACAGGCCTGTAGTGGGCGTGTCTGTGGGCGGATTCAGCTAATTTTCAAAGGACTGGAATTCCAGCCAACCCACCAACTTTGAGCTCTCTTAAGGCCCAAAAGTTGTTTGCATACGGACGGACAGACGGACGGACGAACATGGCTTAATTGATTCTCCTGCCGGTCGCACTCATATTTCTAAAAGGTCATAGGGCTCTACAGTGATTATTTCACTGCGTTACAAACTATACAACAAACTTAATATACCCTGGGTTGCGTATAAAAAATCGAAAACTCATTGCAAATAGCTCATGGTCAGCCTGGTGCGTTTAGTGTACATCTGAATTCGCTTGGCAGAGTCCTCATAATACCCACATCCGAATAATCACGAATATTTTGCAATTCCTTCGCATGCCAATTCGCATTGCAAAGAGACCGACTTTCTCGGGAAGTATTGAAGACAGTATCAGCAATTTTTAATCTTAATACATAAAAATATTTTTTTGTTTTTTTAACACTACATTTCAAAAACTGTGTTTTTCAATCTGTTGAAACTTTGTGCTTGACTCATATAGTCAAAGACAAGCGAACAAAAAAAGTTACTTTAAGTTCACAAAAAATCGACGCGGATGAAGTCGCGGGTAACAGCGAGTTTTATATAAATATTTAAAAATAAATGCTTAAATTAAAAGATATTAACCAATAGAAATAAGACTTACCTGAACTTGAAACATAGTTACAGAATCGTCAAGCATCTGTATTCTTACTGCAAGCTTCTTCCCTCCGCGATGCCGTGGTGTTGAAGTCGTTCCATCGACTCCGGATGGAGTACTAAGTGAATGCGTCATACGGCCGGCCGACATACCGCCAGCTGCAGTGGCGGGACCCATTTCGACAACCGACATCTTTTTGTGTTTTTTTTTTTTGTTGGGCAACGGTTTTGCAGTTGTTATTATATGTATTTTTAATCAATTTTCTTACATTAGTTTTTGGCGTTAATTATGCAAATTCTGATTTATTATAATTACAATTACAAACAGATTAAAAACAAACTCGGTTAAAGCTGGAAATTTTTTGCAGCAGGAAATTTTTGCGTCGGAGTCAAGATATGGCCATCTGAAAAAAGAAGTTAATAAAATTTAGCGCTCAAGAACACTTAAAGCTTAAAATATAATTAAATTTCGGTTTTGTACAGTAATAATTGTTTTCTTGTAAGCAGCATGTAAAACACCAGCTATATTTTTCTATGCAAAAGCACACACAGCAAAAACATAAATAGCCGTAAAAATTAGAGCTCCCCATTATACGGATAATGAAGTATACGTATATCCGTATAATTAACAGATCCGGATTCGGATCCGTATAATTATAATTATACGTATGTTCATAATATCCTTTAATCCGTGTATTTAATAATTATCCGTATATTTAATTATCCGTATAATTAAATATTCTAAGAGCCCCCAGCACAATATTGAAGTGATAATACATACATATTACTAAAAAAATGCATATCATTAATTGGAAAGTTCTTATGAAGCGACCGACGTTAAATTGCAAAGTCTGAAAACTTTTTTTGTAGCCATGGATAGGAACTTAAGAGTGGTACAATTATTTGCAATGAAAATAGCTTGATCTTTATTTTGAGTGTACTTTGACGTGCTTGCACTTTCAACAACAAAAGTACCCTTGTTAAATTAACACTAATTGCCGAAATTAGCCATGACTGAAAGAAAAAGTTTCCAGACTTTGGAATTTAACGTCGGTCAACAAGAACCTTTCCAATGATATGCAAATTTTTTGGCTATAAATTAAAAAACAATAAAAAACTTCTCCCAAAATCAGCTGTGGGATCTCGGTCTTAAACTTTTGGCGTTTAAAGTTTTAAAAAGCGTCTTTTTAAAATTTAAAAATACCACTCAAAGCAGTTAGAAAAAATGTTTTATTCAATAAGAAGTCTATTTTGGTACAAAAACACTAAGTAATTGACATTTTCCGGTAACAGGCAGTTCCTTTTTGATGTAACGATGTTACCCGCTGTCGAAAACGACCGTTCTGAGCTAGCTGAAGTAGCTGGAATCGCTAGGTATTTCCTCGCTTATTCGGCTATTTTCGGGTACTTGGTTGCCCTACTTTTCCACCACTCGAAGGGATCCAAATCAAATCGTATTTGTGGTTCAGCCAAATATCTTTCGAACTACGACGTGGAGTCCGGCACATCATTAGCCTCAACACTATATAAAAATTGCAACGCACTCTTTTTGGCGCTTTCATTATCTTTTTCGATAGTAGTTGTCGGCGGGGAAACGCTTGCCAATAAATGTTTTACCTTATCCCTTATGGCTTCTCTCGCATCTAGGGGCTCATGTTCCAAATCTTTGTATCTGGGATCCAAAAATGAAGAACATTGCCATATTGATAAATTTTGATTGTTCCAATCAAGATCAAATCGTTGCCTAATTTCTTTTATTAATGTTTCCTTAAAATTTTTAATACTTTCCTCTTCATTTTCCATAAATTTTATATGGGTTTCAATTATTTTTATAAGCAAGGGTCTAACCATTGAAACTGGAGAGTTTGTGTCCCCGCAAAAGACTTTTGTTGCAATTTGCAACGGTTTCAGACTTGCGACCAAATGTTCAATAGTTGCCCATTGACTCTCTCCAATTTCTAGCTTTTGTGCTATAAATGCAGTTGTGACTGTTCGATCGACTAGGACATTAGACACAGAACATCTGTTAATGGATAGCCGATCTAGCATTTCATACGTCGAGTTCCAACGAGTTGAACAAGATTGTAACAGTGTAGTCTTTGCCATAGCAAGCTGATTTTGTTTAAGTTCTAACGTTTTTTTGCAACTGAAGAATGTTTAAAGTGGCCAACTACTTTGCTGCAATGTTGTATCAGTTGTTGCAAATTATCGTTCTTTAGGGCACTGTTTATGGCTAGCTGCAGAGTATGAGCTGCACAAGCTACGCAGATAAAATAATATTAAATAGATAAAATAACGGTTTTAAAGACAAAATCAAGAAATGGAATCTATGTCCAGCACGTCCATATTAAGGTAAAAATATTTGCACTAACTCCCGTTAAACAAAACATAAAAACCCCAATTACTACAATCCGTATATTCAGAATCCGTGTATACGTATATTTGATATCCGTGTACAATGATATACGGATAGTGAAGAAAATAATTTTACGTATACTGAGTATCCGGATATCAAGTTTGCGTATACTTATTATACGGATTCCGTATACACGTACATATATTTAAAATACACGTTCAAAATAGTAGGCTCTGGTAAAAATGTATTTAAGTATTTGAAAGACAGACGCTAAAAAAGATTTCAGCCATCCAGTTGTTTGTGCATTCAGTAAGCACAAAGTAGGATGGTTTACGCTTCCGAGAAAAAATTGAAACTTCGTTGCAGATTACACCCAAGGTTCGCAGAACGGTAAAATATGATTCGTTCTCTCGTGAAAAGTTCGCAAAGGAATTTAATTTTTGATTTGTTCGCGAACTTTATTTTTTGGTTCGTTTAGAAATAAAATTCGTTTTCACGAACGAATCAAATCTGTTGTGATCTGTAAAATTTGGTTCGTTCCCGAATTTATCACGTGAGAACTATTGAAGATCCGTTCGCGAATCGTTCGAATAAGAAAAAAATGTCATTTTGCATGAATGTGATTGTATTATTTTAATATTGAAAAAACATAGAACACAGTATCAAATACTAATAATGTGCTTCACTTTCATAAGAGATTTCTCCAGCTCCTGGCCACTTCCTCCAGAATTCCTTGGGTTCATTGGAGTTCCTTGCCTGGTAAAAGCGAAAAATTAGATGCTTCACCTTTACTACGGATTCCTCCGGCTCCTGCCCACTTCCTCCAGAGTTCCTTGGGTTCATTGGAGTTCCTTGCCTGGCAGAAGCGAAAAATTAGATGCTTCACCTTTATAAGGGATTTCTCCAGACCCTGCCGATTTCCTCAAGAATTCCTTGGGTTCATTGGAGTTCTTTGCCTGGTAGAAGCGAAAAATGTGATGCTTCACCTTTACTATGGATTCCTCCATCTCCTGCCCACTTCGTCCAGAATTCCTTGGATTCAGTGGAGTTCCTTGCCTGGCAGAAGCCAAAAATGATATGCTTCATCTTTATAAGGGATTTCTCCAGCTGCTGCCCACTTCCTCCAGAATTCCTTGGGTTCATTGGAGTTCCAGTACAATTTTAGCATATTTAGGCGGGTACCTACAATGAACCCAAGGAATGCTGGAGGAAGTGGGCACTAGCTGGGGGAATATATAATAAAGGTGAAGCATCTCATTTTTCGCTTCTACTAGGCAATGAACTCCAATTAGCCCAAGGAATTCTGGAGGAAGTGGGTAGGAGCTGGAGAAATGCCTTATAAGCATCTTATTTTTCACTTGTACCAGGCGAGAAACTCCAACGGACCAATGAATTTGGAGCAATAGCAAACATTTTTCGCGATCACCATACAAAGTTTAACTGCCAATTTTGAATGAAATTAACAAATAAATATTTCAATTGCCGAAGCCGCAATCAACGCTTGAAACTAAGCTGAACGAACGGATACTTGACATAGAATGATTCGTTTTATGGATCTTTACGGATCCTTATTGCGAGCGAACTATATTCTACCTGAATTTCTTTTTTCGATCTCTCACGAACGAACGATACAGAAAAAAAAAATATAGTTCGTTCGATAGTGAACTATACATTTTCAAAGATCGAATATTTTATCGTTCGCGAACTTTATTTTTTATGGTTCGTGAGAAGATCGATCAACGATAAAGATCTGTATTTTATGGTTCGCGAGCGATATTTTACGAGCCCTGATTACACCTCAGATTGAAAATCGAAATCATGTTCTTTCGATCAATCCCATACCTATAGAATACAAAATTTTAAAAAGCTTGAGGCGACCACTTTTGGATCATTAAAAAAAAAAAAAAAAAAAGTATTCAATAATAATTCAAAGCCAGCCAAAGTATGTACCTGTAGTTCACTCCAGCCAGAATATCTTCTGGCTGGAGTGAACTTCATCATCATCTTCATTTTCGGTGACCGCTTATGCTTGCTTAGAAGGGTCGCGGAGCGAGGGCGGCTAAATGGACCTTCCATCGTTCCCGAACCTCCGCCACCAACTCAAGACAAGGCGACGCGCTCGCATCTCGGCTAACATCACCTGTCTATGAAGTCTGTCGGAGCCATGCGAAAAACGTGTCCAAGCCATCGAAGAATTGATCGTTCCACTCGGAGATGTAGCTGCTCAATATTAAGATTCCCACGAATACTGACGTTTCTCACTCTGTCCCTAAGAGTAACACGAGCAACGCACCTCAGAAATTTCAATTCGGCAGCTTGTACAAGCGATCTAATTTTTTCGGTCATTACCCAAATTTCATAACCATAGATGAGGGTTGGAACGAACACTGATTTAAAAACTGAGATCTTTGCTTTCACTCCAAGCTCAGCTTTCCTTATGACTGGCTGGCGCAGTTGCTTTACTATTCCTCCAGCTTGCCTAATCCCACAGAAAAACTCAGTATCACTCCTTCCATCTTTCGTGAAAAAGACCCCGAGATACTTAAACTTCTCTACCTGTTTCAATTGGGCTCCATTTATGTGCAGGTTACACTGCACAGGAGTTTGGGGAAAAAAACATCACTTCGGATTTGCTCACTCTTACCTTCATCCCAGCTTCACCACAATGGCCGCAAACCCATCCAGTGCTCGCTGAATTTCCTCCTCGGACGATGCCAGGATATAGCTAAATCATCCGCGAGAGGCAGATGGCTTATCCTGACACCAGCCATTTCGAAAGACTCCTCGCCAAGACTGCGGGTTCACCATCCAGTCCATATATGCTATGAAAAGGAGAGGCGATAGAGCACAGCCCTGGCGAAGTTCAACGCAAACATCAGAAGGTTGGGATTTTACGCCATTTATCCGAATACAGCTTCTGCAGTTCCCATACCAAGACTGCCTAGTCCTGCAAAACTCTCCAGAGTTTATCCCGAGGAACCCGGTCATAGTAAAAAATAAATAGAGTGGCGCAACAGCTCGAAGTGAACCAGGGCCTACTTCTCAACAATGTATGCTGGTGTGTTAATTTCTTTACATACAAGGGTACCTACAATTTTTTGCCGAATCCGAACGGCACTTTGAGAAGTTTTTCAAGACAATTAATACTCTCGGAGGGCTTGCCAAACCCTCGCAGAGGTGGGGACCGTGAAAAAGAACAAGTCTTTTTTTTCAGGTGACGATGGCAGGATTCGAACCCAGACCTCCGGCGTAGTAAGCACACACACTAACCACTACGCCACGGCACCCCACACAACTGATAACTTAGTAAAATACACACGTTCTTATGGGAAGCGACGTACGTCACGAAGTTCTTCTATTGGCCGCTTCCCGTAAGCACGTGTATATTTAACTCAGTTGTCAGTTGTGTACTTCAACGTGACGGACAAAACGGATTCATTGGGCTGAAGGCTTTAAAAATTTTTGTAAATGGCCTGCGCATAAGGAAAGTAGGAGGCAAAAATAACATGAAAAATATATATTTGAAGCATCTTCCTAAGGTAGGGATTCAATTCATAACTTTTATGATGAACTCGTGTCTAAAACTACAGTATTTTACTAGTGTTTGGATACAGGCTAAAGTGGTTCAAATCCTTAAGCCCGGTAAGACACCAGAAATCCGCCAGAAGTTGAAGTTGAAGTTAAATTGTCTTTTTGTATGCTAATCTTTTTAATTTTAACAGTATATTTCAATACAAAGATAAAATAACTATTATCAAATTATTGTATTGTAAAATGTGCGGTAACAACCACCTTTGTTAAAATTATTATACAAAACAAAATATCTATCTATAATTATTAGTTCACTTAGCTAAAATAGATAGGAATGCATGACCATGCCAATGTAGCTACTTTTGCATATTTTTTAAATTGAGAAACCACCGCGGATGTTTGAACAGCAGCATAGCGATATATTAATTTTTATGTAATATCAATACCAACACTTAATATGCCTTACTTAAATATACAATAACATCCGATTCAAAACATCTGTTTGCCCTATACAAAGGAACCTAAAGACACTATGTGATAAAGGGAAGCCCACATCTGTTTATAACAGAATTTTCTTCCAATGATTTTTGTTTACATTGTTTCCTCTTTGATCATTTCAACATGAACACGAACGTAAACATAACAAAAAAGGACAACGATTGCTGTATTATTGAGTTCGTTGAAAAAATTTGAACCAAATAAAATTTTAGTTATGATTATGAACTAAATTCTTTTGACTGAATAAATGTAAATGCTCGTTTCTTGGTCTCATTAATCTCGTTTCTTAAATACGAGCGAATACAAGAAGGGTCAATATTAAAATAGCGTAGAAATGTAAATCTACAATAAAATAATATAAGTAAGTGCTTCTTCAGCATCCGTTTTCATCGGTAACAAAGTCTATTTCAAAGACTATAAATCAAACAAGCTTTTGCCTATAGAGTGGTTGCCTATAGAAACTGGAAACATCAAATTTTTCTAATACTCCTACCAGCAATTCTTCAACTTGTATGTATTTATTACTAAGGGCCAGTTATTCAGTTCTGAGTTAAGCTCAGTTTAACCAAAGATCTGTTAATCTCGGAACAAAACGAATCTGGAGTTAACTCAGCGAGCATTTTTTCAGTGCAGATTAAATCCGTCAGTAAAGTTGTCAAAATCTTCGACTTTCGAGATTATTAACTCTCCCAGCTTACTTCACATAGAAAAATACAGGAAAAGAATTCCTAGTCATTTTAAGGCTGTAATTTTTTACAGAAACACGCAAAGCAACTGCCATCTCACAGAGAGAGAAAATTCAAAGAAGTTTATACTGTTCAACACAGTTTATTTCATTTGTGTGTGTTCATTTCATTTTATATGTGTAACGGAGACGCATGTGACATCAAATGTGGACGACTGTGAAATTAAGATAAAAGGATACAATGCTACTAGATGTAATTCCAATAGCGATACGGGAGGTGGTACTTTTTATGTCAATGTGTTGTCGGGTTTGGAGATTTTGGAAAATAAAGCTTTTAATCTTCACTGGTGGTGGCTCAAGATAAGAGTAAGGATGTGTACCCAAACGCTTTTACTAGTTGGGCTGTATAGATCGACGAGTTCATCGATGGCAAGCTTTGTGGAAGCATTGCAAGAACAAATGGAGCGTATGATTTTACGTGGGAAGGACGTCGTGATTATGGGAGACTTTAATGTCGACCGGTTGGTGAATGACACGTACAAGTTGCGTTTGGAGAAGATGATCAACGATAACTGATTAAAACAAATAGTCAACCCTCCGACGCGGATAACACAGGCTTCACAAAAAAAATGCTGCGTTGCTGCGTGCGTACTTTAATGTGCTTTGCCATGCTTTTCCAAAACTTTACGATACTTCACGTCAAATTACGTACGTAGAAAATTTGCAAAACGAAATGCAAACACACTCAATTAATTTTTAAAAATAATTTTTCAAAAGAGAGGGCAAAATAAATCCTTTTTTAAAACGAACCGAGTTGCCTAGCATAGCAATCATCATAATTTTCGGTGACCGCTTATCCTTAGAAGGGCCGCGGAGCAAGGGCGCGTTAATGGTCCTTCCATCATTCCCGATCTTCTGCCACTAACTCAAGAGACACAGGCGCGATACCCAGACGGGTTTCGGAGACGTTCTTTACCGATCCCACCACCTGTTTCTTGGCCAACCAGGGTGCGACGCGCTCGCATCTCGGCTAACATATAGCCTGACCAACATTAAGATTCCCAAGAACAGCTACTGACGTTTTTTGCTCTATCCTTAAGATAAACACCAGCAACGCACCTCAGAAATCTCATTTTGGCAGCTTAAGCCCGCGATCTAATTCTTTCGGTCATTACCCAAATTTCATGACCATAGATGAGGTTTGGAACACTGAATTGAAAACTGAGAACTTGCTTTCACTCAAAGCTCAGCTTTCCTGAAGACCGGCTGGCGCAGTTCCTTTACATTGCTCCAGCTTGGCCAATCCGACAGGATAAGATAGTATCACTCCTTTCATTTTTCGTGAAAAAGATCCCGAGATACTTAAATTTATCTTCATGTTTCAATGGCCTAGTTTACACCGGGGCCTATATCCGGACTATACCTATGTTTAGTTCAAAAATCGTCGGTGTAGATAACAATACGAGGACTAAATTATTTAGGTCAGTCCTTAAATTTAGGTGGCCTGGACTAAACAAAATGGAGGATTTCAAACTGCTTTATCTTGTTATTTTCGCCTTATGTCATGGCAACGAGTATCTTATCTTCTCTATCTACAATAGATGTTTCTAAACATTTCATAGGAATATCGGTCTTGGCCCTATTCGATGTAAACGAAAAAAAAAAAAAAACAAGACTAAAAAAATATAGTCCTAGACCAATTATAGTCCTCGGTGTAAACTAGGCCAATGGGACTCCATTTATGTGCAGGTTTCATTGCAGGTTCCATTTATGTGCAGACCCCCTTAATGATACGTGTTAGCCATTTAACATATTAACCCATTGCCTTGAGCATTCCAGGCTAGATTTCATCAACTCCAGCAGACTTACTTTAAGCGATGTATCGCGGCAGTGACTTCATTTACTGGGCGATTATAATTAGGGCGGACTATTCTCCGGACTTTTCTCCGCCTTAATCTCGTGAGCATTACACTGCTCAGCGTTTGGTACAAAGTTTTCGCATCTATTCTGGACAAGAGGCTTCGAGAGCAGAAAGTATTCTGGGTGAATACCAAGGAGGCTTCAGGGCAAACAGGTCCACAACGGACCAAGCGTTCCTGCTGAAGCAAAATTTGGAAAAATGCTATGAATTAGACGTTATGGCGCATGTACTTTTTGTTGACTTCAAGCAAGAGTTTGACAGTATTAAAAGGCGAAAAATCAGCGAAGCACTACAAGCCATTGGAATATGTCTAAAAATTATTAGGCTAGTTATGGTGACGTTAAAGAACACGTGTGGAAGAGTGCTTGTGCAAAACTGCTTGTCAGGCGTTTTCAAAATTAGTAGCAGTGTGAAGCAAGGTTATTCCTTTTCAATCACCATTTTTAATTTCGTACTGCACTACGCGATACAGCAAACAGCAGCTACAGGAAACATTTCCTCCAAGTTAGCCATCATAATTGCCTATGCGGACGACATTGCAATCATAAGCAGATCAAAGAAAGGGATAGAAGACACCTTCGTGGAGCTGAAGCAGCGTGCGGCAATAATGGGACTGGTGGTAGACGAAGAGAAAACAAAATACATGAAGATAGGAAGAGATGAACAGAAAAGAAAAGCGGAAACCATACGAATATCTGGTTGCACATTCTTTTCTGTTCCGCACTAACGAGGAACTTCTGCAAATATGCAGGGAGGCCGCGCCTAAAATGGCTTGACGACGTTATTGCCAACATAAGGAAGCTGGGAATCAGGAACTAGATGGAGACGGCATAGAACAAAGTAGAGCGGAGAAAACTGGCTGATACAGCTAAAGCTCACCCCGGTCTGTAACGCTAATGATGATGATGATGTTTTTTGGCTATTTTGACCGTCATATTGGAAGTTCTTCGCCCCTCAGTGTACCGGGCTCGAGAAATAGAGTTCCTACATTGATTCCACACAGTATAGGCTCTCTTCTTCTCTCTGATGGCCTCTTGAAATTCACGAGTCTTAAACCACGCAGTTCTTTTCTCACCACTAGCTGCCACATCAAGCCGCCTCACTCAACAAGCATTTCTTGCAGAGGCAATGACTGCCGATGAAAACAGCTGCCATTCTTCCTCTACATTTAAAAGGTCAGTTGGAATTTGTTCAATCTTGTCTGAAACGTGCCGTGCGGTTCGCTCCCTGTAATCAGATTCAGCATTCTGTAACTTTTCCCATCGTATGGGGTTCACCCGTCTTGGATTTTGCCTTGGTGGCAAAGTAATACTGTGATTTGGATGGCATTCACACTGCTGACGAGATAAGGACGGAGAATAGTCCCATTTTCAAAAAACGGAACAGAAGAGATTGCGCCAACTATAGGAGTATATCTCTCTTGAGTCTTCCGGGAAAAGTATTCGCGAAGGTGTTGGAGACGCGTTCCAGAGCTGTAATCGAGCCTTTGCTACGGGAAGAACAGTGCGGCTTTCGACCTGGCAGAGGCACAACCGACCAGTTTTTTACTCTGAAGGTTATTCTTGAGAAGAGCTGGGAATGTGCCAAACCGGTCTATGCGTGTTTTGTAGATCTGGAAAAGGCGTATGACCGAGTCCCTCGGGATACACTGTGGAGAGTTTTGCGGGACTATGCGCTGAGTGGGCCTCTTCTGAGAGCCATCCGGTCTTTGTATGGAAACTGCAGAAGCTGTGTGCAGATAAATGGCGACAAATTTTTTAATATCCTCGTTTTCTTTTCACAGAGAGTCAACTTCCATTTTAAGATCGTGGAAGAGTCGCTCCATTTGAGTAAGCTTAGCTCGGAGTTCGTTATTCTCCTTTTCTAAGCTCTTAATTTTCACTGAGTCCTGGTTTACCGGTGGACTGCTTTTTCCAGTTATGTTCGATCTAAATGGTGGTAATCGATTTAGTTTTTTCCTTTTTCTCAAAAGGATTTATAAGCAATAAAAAGCTCTCTCCAGAATCCGTAGAGCCTGCCTCCGAAGAGGGTGGATTTTCCAGCATAGCTGGACTGCCACCTGGGGTAATCAAATCTTTGGTTCTGTTCATTGCTTTTTTTTAACTTGTCGTTTTTATGAGAAATAGGTAAGTCACTTCTATTTTAATTTTTAAATACAGCCGCCCCTTTGGAGACAGACGCCGACCAGTGAGCCGCACAATGTGTAACAGACGCCTCTGGATTTTAGTTTAACCTTCAGATTCATCTATAAGTTAAAACCTTGCTGCCAAAAGTTGCCCCAAGTGGAGCAGCATCGACAGCATCCGTTGAAACATTAAAGAATACTTCTTCCGGTCGATTTTATTCGGCTCTTACGACTGGCATACCTTACCTCAAGGCTATTCTAACCCCGACCTTGCAGGTGTAAAATGAGGGCTTAGGTGGAACCTCTTCAAATCGACAACGGCACCAACTCAAAATTGGCACGTGGAATGTCTCGTCGCTAACGAGGAAGGAACTTGAACTGGTTGAGGAGGCCAAAAAGTATCAGCTCGATGCAACTGGCATATCCTCAACTAAGTGGAAGGGTTTTGGTACCAAAGACTTCGATAATGGGTGAAGCTCTTCTGGTCTGGCGTCCCAAATCACATGACTGCACAGGCGGGTGTGGGTATACTCACAAGCCCCCGGTTGTCGGAAAATGTATTCGATGTCATTCCGTTAGGGGGAAGGATTCTGATCTTATAGCTTAAGCTTGAACGATCGACTCTGGCTCTGGTTCAGGTTTATACACCAAATCAAGGCGTATTCGATGGAATCTTAATGTTGAGCAGCTATTTCTTAGAGTGGAGCGATCGATTCATGGATGGTTTGGACACGTTGTTCGCATGCTACCTAACAGACTTCCTAGACAGGTCATGCTAGCCGAGATGCGAGCGCGACGCGCCCCTGGTAGGCCAAGAAACCTGGTGGGATCAGGTAAGAAACCTCTCTGAGTTCCGCCTGGGGATTGCACCGGAGTCTCTTGAGTTTGTGGCGGAGGATCGAGAACGATGGAAAGACCATTTGGCCACCCTCGCTCCGCGACCCTTTTAAAGGATAAGCGGCATTCGAAAATGTATGTATGTATGTAACTGGTGAAAACAAATTGTTAATATGTAAATTTTACTAAAATGCCTCAGCGTTGACCAAAGAACTATTATGAATGTAATACTTTTTGTCTTTAAGATGAAATATTGTCTTTTGCCCAGGTTTTTGTCTAGTAAACTAATATATGTTAAAGATGTTCATGGCTACAATGTAAGAAATAGTTTCGATTTAAGATTTCCACTATTAAGAACTTAGTCGGGTCAAAATTCTTCAATGTGGGCAGGTAGGTATAATGGATTAAAAAAATTTATTGAATTGCCAAATGAATTAAAATTTGAGACTAATTTAAAACAAATTTAAACTATGTTTACTGCTTATTTATTTATTTATTTTTAAGAATTGTTAAAATAGCTAAATTTTGCTAAGTTAACAAATGAATAAAATTAAATTAATGACAACCCCCCGACACTCGCCCAGTGAGTAAACATGGGTGAGTAGTTTCGGCTCAAGGCTAAACATGTGCACATAAACTTTGTAGGTAGGTAAATATCTATAATAAATTTATAAATTATAAAACAAGATGAGGTTCGTAGAGGCGAAATACCTTAGCAAAGCTACGTAAGGGTACAATAGATCTCCAGGTAGCACAATATTCAACTTTAATAGTAATAATAAATAGTTACCTACTAACACCTTAATCTGAAAATCACATTGGTAAAAAAAAGTCTTAGGATAAATAAGCCTAGATGTGCAACAAACCTAGGGTTGTGCATGCGACATGCCTCACAAAACCCAAACCAATCCAATGTCGCATAATGCAAAAAATTTGGACAGACATTAATCAATGCACGAAGATCCCTTTTATCAAATTACTGTAAAATAGATTAAATGTCAAAAAGGCTGTTTATCAAAATAATTTAGATAACTAATTCTGATATGGATACCGTTCTACATGCCTGAGTTAATATTGGTGAAGATAATTTTCGTCGAAAACAACTGTATAGGTAGGTAGGTAATAAAGAGCTTGACACCGAAACAATCTGCCAATGCAGTTGCTCTACACTTCAAAGTCACTAACCCAATGAAAAATGTAGCAGGCGCATAGGTAGGCAGTATGAGGAGTGGCAGATAAGAATTTCAGAAAAAAACACTAAAAGATGGAAACCCTTTACAATAAAAAGTGAATTATTCAAATAGTATCTTTAACTATAGGTATACCTATTATGAACAAAACTTTATGGTTTTAAATATAAATACTTCCAGCTGACCACATTAAATGACACACGCCCAAACAAGAAAAACAGTTTTGTCAGGTTTGCCAGAGGAATTTTCTTTGCATAAAACAAGCAAATAAACCCGCAGAAAAGCCACAGAAACATAGGCGCATACCTATAGGCTCGTATCAAACAATATAAACACCAAACTGCTACCTTTACAAACGTCATTTAAAGATAAAACTAAGACGGTTTTTAATGATAAGCCGATCTATATTCAAAAATAAGTTAAATGAAACTTGATAAGTACGTTAAATTTTCCTTAAACCCAAATACATGACTAGATTTCGTACAACTCTAAAGTTTTGTACTCCTCAAATGACCTAGTTTCTCCAGTCATACATACACACCTACATAAATATGTACATACCCGGAAAAGAATCAAAGTGGACCAATTTTCATCCATTGAAGAATTTATTAAGTTTATTATGCCAACCCATTCCGTTATCTACTTACATTTTTTATGTCTACAGATTAAGTGAAATGTTTATTTCCAGATCCATGACATATTACGAAGTTTTATTTGTTTAGAGTTTGCCAAATGTTCCCTTTTCAGTCGCACTGTAATTCATTGATTCGTAGGTATCACAATCACAACACACCCTTCTCTTCATACAAATATTTTGAGTGCGAATAAAATTTTTAACTTGATGTATTACTTTACAAATGCTTCAAAATTACATGTATTTAACTTGCACATTGAATTTTCAAGACCCGAGTAAGTCAATATATTTTTTTATTGCACTTATTTAACACTCGACTACACCCTGTAAATGTAATTCGGAGAAAGAAAAAAAAACAGGAATGGGTTCAACACCAGAGAAGAAAAAAGTAAATTTTAAACAGTCGTAGTAAATATTTTCACCAACCCAAAGCAAATTATATTGATTTATTGATTAAATTTCGTGAATTAATATTAGTTTGATAGATTTTGCTGAACAGTTTTTGGATATAGCAAATTTTTTGGCTAAAACATGAAAAAAAAACAAGCAATGTTCCAGAAATTAAACAAGTTACACTAGGATAAACACAAACATTTTGACTCAAACACAAAACCACGACAGAAAGGCTTTTCCAACTATTTTTCAAGTTTTATCCCACATTTAGAGAGTTAAAAACTTTTTTTTCTAAATTATTTAGTTGAACAAAAGTTCGTCACACACCCAACTTCGACAGCGCCATTTTACTTTCTGAATTGTGACAGATGAAAATGAACTCAGGAAAAGAAATGAACAGCAGTATCGAGTCTCGACTAGAAACTGACGTCACAGAGACTGGTAACAGTTAAAGTTAAATCGCAATGAGAGCGCCAAGAAAAATCGCAACAAAAAAAGTAACGGAAAGGCAGACCTTCTTCCCGATCAATTCGTCCGGCGTGCGAGGAATTGTAGACTCTTTAATATCATGTCTCCACCGGGCACTAATCCACGATTTATATAAATCGTCATCACATCGTGTAAAAATTACACGATTTACCATACAAATTTATATCCTCTCGGCAAGCGATTATAAGTAAATCCTCTCATATATCCCGTTCACCCCATTCAAGAATGAAAGACTGTAACTGTAACACAAACGTGAGTTCACTGTCAATTTGTACGCGTGTAAAAAAAAGTCGATTTGCTTACACAACAATCTGTGCTGGCCAACACAGCTCATGATATGTTTTTTTTTAACGAGGCTGAGTGGTGTATGAACTTCTTTTTTCTCGAAATGGTGCGGCAGTATGAAGCGCGTACCTATGCGGCATAGGAAAAACTCGAACACAATGGTAAAGCGCTCTTATGTCAGCCTGATAAACTCGTTTGCAAGCAACGGTTGAGGGTTTTAGTTTATTTTTTAGTTTTTTCAAAAAACTCTTAACATATACAAAAGATAATTATTTCAAAAGTTATTTACAAATTTTGACTAATAAACAATGTTTTTAACAATCTCTTCCAATGTTCCAATGTTATTCTCATTTTTCAATTGACTTGGAAGGCTATTGAATAACTGCAATCCTTTGTAAAGCAGGTTGTTTTGGGAACTAGCTCGCCTATACAAGGGTAATCGGAAATCACCAGTGTTCCTTTAATTATAAAAAGAGTTTGTTACAGAATTTACGTTTCGTTGTAGATATATAGGATACAAATTGTATTTAATTTTAAAAATCATAACCAGCGCATTGAATCTTAGCCGTTTATCTATATTTAACCAACCCAAAGTTGTTACCATAACATTAATAGGAATCACATATGCACATTTTAATACAGTTCTCATTGCCATATTTTGTAAAATTAGTAATTTATTGATGTTTTCACTATTTGACATGTATATTATGGATAAGCAATAATCAAAATGTGGGAGAGTGAAGTTTTATATATTGTTTTAGGACATATTGTTTTGCGAAATTTTGGCACATAATTTATCCATATGAGTACTGAATTTTAAATTATCATCGATAGTCGCTCCCAAATATTTAATATCTCTCACACATTCTATTCATTGTTTATCGAGATGTTTACATTCCTGACGTTACTTTTTATGCACATATACTTAGTTTTTTTTTAACATTCAATTTAAGTTTATTTCCACAAAGTCAGTTAATTAATCCGCCGAGTTCTCTTTGAACTATGAGTTCACATGCACTTACGTTTTCGCCCATAACATATATAAGGGTTTATCACCAGCAAAGATTGATATATGAGCCAGTGAAACTGCTTTTAATGTATACGACAAAGAGCAAGAGTCCCAATTTTGATCCTTGATGTACACCTAATTCGACGTTTTTTTTTGAAGCTGAGTATGTTTCGTTTACTTTGCTCTTTGCGTTCTTCCCGATAAAGATTGATGAAACCATTTTAGCTCTACATCCCGAACACCATAAGTCTTTAGTTTTTTGAGTTAAACGTTTCTGTCAATTGTTTCGAAGGCACGTTTTAGGTCTAAAAAACGCTAGTACTGCTTTCCCTTAATCCTGTTGCTTTTTCCATTCATTTATAAGGGACAGGGTTTCCACTCCTGAGCTGTCCTTTTATTATTGTTTTCAAAGCGGGTGACACGAATTCCATAAAATTTCTTGATTTTTCACAATTTTGATAAATTTTTCCACGTTCTTTTCCTCCATAGCTCACTTTCCCTGAAGCGAACTGTCAACCATGCAGCGCTGTCAACCGTGTAGCGCTGCAAAAGTTAAAAGTTGGCCAACTCTTACTGCCGCTGCAGGTATGCGCTGCCGCTGCCACTGCACATTGTGTACGCAGTACACTACATACATGTGTTTTAACTTTTGACAGCTCTTACTTCCGCTGCTACTGCCGCTGCAGCTACACCGCTGTGTTTCTAGGGTTATGTTCTGTGATTTCCCAGCAAATAAACTGACGGAAGAGGGGACACTCTCTCCGTCCTATTCGTCGTGCGTACGCGTAATTGCTGACAATCTAAGGAAAATGCTGCACTGCGGTTTGTAGAGGATACCACTGCTCCGCGCCGTTTCCTCTCTCTCATGTTTTGCGTGTGTGAGTGCGCACAATATTTCGGCGCGTTTAAGGTGTCCAATCCTTACTAAATCCACGGCTTTTTCATTCCACTTGCAGGTCTGTTTTTCCAAAGTTCTATTGATTCTGTTGTGCAAGAGACAAGAAATAATTCCAGACATTATAAATTAGTTTTATTTGTTATTATTTTCTTAAATTATTGTCTTTGTACCTGCATTCGAAGCCGAAGTATTCTTGGCGTCCGTGGAAGGAGAATTTCGTTGCTGCTTCATGTAAATCTGCTTCGGGCAAACCAATTTGGCATCTTCTGGCACAGTGTTCTTTGTTGAAGAACGTTTGCTAACGAAGATGATTCTTCTGTTAGATTAAGTGAATCTTATGTTGTTATTTCCCTAATACATACGGTAAGAAAAATAAATACTTATAATGAAAATTTCCGCTCCAAAAACTTACTTGCATTGCACCGCCACATCTTTCTAAGCTTCGAAAGCGAAACTCTTGTGTGACCAGACACGTCCCTACACTTAAAAGTAATGGAATCGGTTAGGAAATCTCCATTTGCTTGGGACATAACCCAAAAATGTTTGTTGGGTTGTGAAATCGCAGTGTGGAAAAAACCCAAAAATAAAAGACAGAACCTCTTCCCAACCAATTCGTCGGGCGTACGTGAAATTGTAGACTCTTTTAGAAGGAAAAGGCTGCACTGGCATTTGTAGGATACACCATTGCTCCGCACAGTTTTCTCTCTCTCAGGGTTTGAGTGTGGTGTGAGGGTGTTTACGATTTAATGGCGTGTCTTACGGGTCATGCCCGATCTTTATTTAATTCGCAGCTTCTTCATCTTCCCTGTTGGTAGGGTTAGGGGTTTCCATTCTTTCCTTTGACCATAAATAACTGAATGACTAGATTCCTCCAACACCACTTAGTTAACATTTTTTATAGAGTATTCCAAGCTTTGAACTTCCGTGTCGGTGAATACTTCATGCTGATGTAAAGTATTCACCGACACGGAATTTACATGATCAGCTGATGTAAATACCATGTTTCCACCGTGCACTAGTCCGCGATTTATATAAATCTTCGTTAAATCCTCTACTAATTACGCGATTAATCATACAAAACTAAATCTTCTCAACACACGATTAATAACAAATCACCTCATAAATCTCATTCAGCCTTTTCAAGAACTACTTTCAACCCTTTTGAATAAAGAGACAAGGAATAGCTCTTTTTCACATAAACAGTGTGTGTGAGTGAAGCATTTATTTTGACATTAGTCGTCCGATGTCGGGTAAGTGAATGTATCGAATGTATCACGAATCGGGGTACAAATGTCACCTTAACTCAGGAATGTTAAACAAAAGTAGAGCCAGCTCCCAGAAACGCATGAACCTCGAGCCGTCTCTCATGACATGCCTGGTTCAACACATAAGTAGTCCGCACTCACACAATTAAAACTGATGCTTCACTTTTCCCCAAAAACACCACTTCCTTGTCTTTTTATTCAATGTTTCGAGCACCTTTTTAATAGTTTGAGAATCTTAAAAAGAAACTGAAAATTTCCACACGTGACAGATCTGCCGGAATTACGGAAATTGGGAATTTCTATTGGGATGTTTACAACGAAATCTTTTTTTCCTCTCTCTGGAGAGCCAAAATGGCAGAAAAAGAATACTTACGTCAAATTAACACTATAATTGGGACCACTTTGGGACTTATTGCTAATGGTCTCCCACTAACCCTCATATTAAAGCCGGTGGAAACATACTATAAAAAAAATACCAAAACGGAATTGAGCGGATTTGACAAATTTACTCAAATTTTTAGACAAATGCCTGGGTATGGCAAATTCGTCTTTTTCAGCTTGTGGGCAAAGCCTTTGCATCTCCCAAGTTGAATATCTAGTTATTCAGTAAACTGTTCAACTTAGGGCCAGTTTTTCAGTGCGAGATCATCCGAGTTCTTGAGTAAAACTGAAATTAACCCCAAAAATTGATTTTTCAATGAATATTGATCCGGGATTAACTCGGCTTAACTCGCCAAATGTGGTGAGTTTATTCCGGATCGATTTGTAAAGTTTCCACCTTGTCCCTCATTTTAACTTGGCGCTGTTCCCCTCTGCCCCCGTAATGGATAGCGGCATCATTGACGGGCTGCTTGTAACTTCTTCGAGTTCAACCCAGTCGGATGCCGAGCGGGGCCTTTTGACCACCAAGCGTTCGCATGCTGACACTCCTCAGGCAGGCATAGCTCCAAAGGGTGCCCTGGCTTACCAGGATCAGTAAATATACGAAGCCGTTTGCTTTTCATGGTTGGGGGAGGGGGGTTGCATTTAGCAGCGAGGCTTAAATTCGGCCGATCTTAATGATTAGTACTGTGAACGCGAAAAAATGTTGCTCCGGTTTTGCAAAGCCGTACGCAGCTGGCGTGCAAAACTCTTACGATATTATAGATGTGCTAGTCGAAAGTCTCCACACAATTTTGCACGCAAAATAATTGTCTAGCACTTTTTTTCTGGTGCAAAATTTATAAGAGGCAATAGATGTGTGAGTTTTAGCTGTCGGGGATTGTTTAAAGTTTGGGAAAATATGGAAATATTAGAATTTTCAGTCAACAAAATTCTCATTGACGGAGACAAACGTCTTTGACAGATATTTCTATACGCGTGTGTACCTTAAGTTGTTTTATTGCAGGCATTTTGCATGGTGTGGAGAAAATAACTGGAGACTGCTGCTTCATAAATTTTTCACGAGCACCATACTAGCCTTAACCTGACAACAGATGCCGACCACGAAGTCGCTCATCCCGAGACAGACGCTCCAGGTTTTCTCTTATTTGAAGTTAAGCCGTCCCTTTGGGATCAGACGCTGACCAACAAGCGGCACAATACGCTGAATGGGCCTCTTCAAAGAGCAATCCAACCTTTTTGTGGAAACTGAAGAAGCTGTGTACGGATAAATAGCGTTATCTGTCGCCACTCCTTTTCATAGTGTTGTGTTTTTGCCTGGGCTTGTTGAATAAAATTCAATTTCACTTTTATAATCACACAATGAAACACTTTATTTATCTAACAAAACTTATTTAAATTCAAATTCGCTAATTAGAATTCTACACTTTATTCGATCACTTTTTACTTTATCACCGATTTTCACAAGTCAACGTGTTACAGGTAAGTATAGGTTTGAAAAAGTTAGAAAAGTTGGAAGCTGGCAAGGATGTTTCTAAGATGACAGCTAGGATAGCATCCGATATCGAGAGAGAGTAAAGTAAAGTGAGAGATTGAAAGCGTACAGAAGGGAAAGGTCTAGTAGAATAGAACGTAGAGTAAGAAGAAGGTGTGCTGAGTGCAAGGCGCTTGGCATGATCTTACCATTATACCACTTAATCCTTTTATAGAAAGGCTACCACTTTTGATTCTGCGTCTTAGCTGGACTTGACACGGCTGATACCTTTTCTTTTTTTTTTTGATAAATATTATTTTGTACTGCACAAACAAAAAAAAATGACTTAAAAACTAGCTTCTAGTTCGAAGCATAAGCTCATCTCAATGGCAACTAAATATATATATTTAGTTATATTTAGTTATTATTATTTAGTTATTATTATATTTAGTTATATTTAGTTATATTTTGTTAAGAGTAAATAATTTATTTTGACAGTTCTACTGACGGAGTTAACTCTGCGCTGAAAAACTGCTCGCTGGGTTAGCTCCAGATTAGTTTTGTTACGGGATTAATAGATCTTGGTTTGAGTTGGGCTTAACTTGGCACTGAAAAACTAACCCTTTGCTAGGCTGCCAAAATCTAACGTCTTTCACATTTTACGAATCGCGGGTAGGTTCCCGGTGGAGATATGGTATAAGTCTTTCAAGTTGAACATCTAAAACATCTGTTTCTTTATTTATTCCGTGGAAGGAATGGAAAATGTGGAATAAAAGGTTGGAATATGCCGATCGTTCTAGTTCTTACTACATCGGGTGGTAGTACGGAAATAATGCATTCCGAATATTCTGAGCGAATAAAGAAACGCAAAACGGATTGATCAGAATATTCCGAATGAATAAAACACCGCAGATTTTTTAGCCGAATAGTTGAAATAAATAAAGAAACGCATCCCTAGTTCTTCAATAATTTAAGGTTGCTATATAAGTGTTCTCGTATGCTGAACTGCCAGACACAGCCACAACGCAGCGACGCATTCTGTTCTGCCTATTAAAGTTAGGCTGGGCCCCCAATGGTAACACGGTAATGTGGCTTTTTTTGGTATAGGGTAAAATAAGAACCAAATTCTATTTTTTTGTGGTTGAATCAAACAAAAAATTAAAATGAGATTTTTTGTGATAGGATAGTGGGAATAGGTGAGACCTGCCATACATTAGTTTTGTTTGAAGGGTGGGAAGGCCAATACAATTGCAAGGGGTCGGGTTAAGCAAAAAAATACAATGGGAGTAAAACTGTATTTTTTTTTTGTACAATGTTTTTTAAAAACTATGTTTTCTTCAACGTAAAATGGTAATACTTAACCATAACATTTTTATTTAAGCAATCTGTTGATGCCACTATCACAAATTTCTTAATAACTAGATATTCAACTTGCGTCCCTCTTACCCTCCAACACCCATTTGTTTACGTTTTTATAAAGCCTTTAAAGCTTTTTTAAAGCTTTAAATTTCCGTGTCGATGAATACGTGTAAGAGGATACAACAACAATTTACCGTACGTGATCAGCTGATGTAAAAGCTGAAAAAAGAAATTGCATGGAAATGACGAATTCATGAATTTACTCACATTTGTAAACAAATTTCGGAGAATGTGTAAATTCATCAATTTCAGCTTGTGGGCATAGCTTTTACATGTCCGAAGTTAAATATCTATTTATTCAGTAATTTATGCCACTATGCAACAATAACCATAATGGACTGTTTCAATAACAGAACAATGACAACATGGCGTTGGCGTTAATAAATTGTTACGCAAAATTTAGCAACAAAAAGAGAGACTTCGATACGTAATGGTGTTACATTTTTACTTTGATTTACATTCGCCAAAAATATCTAAGGTATTAAAGTTATACTACGCCAAAATATTCTGTTAACGAACGTTTAAAATAGTACTTTGTAGGCTTTTCGATAAAGAACTTCTTATGCTTAAATTAAAGTTGCTGCCGTTTTACTACGAAACTATGACAAATAATTTTTTTTGCTCAATGTGATATTTTTACGAGAAAAGAACTGAATGTCTTGAAATTAATTTTCAAGGCGAAAATAAGGTTCAAGACATTCAAGGTTTCAAAAAATTCATTGAAGATGGTATATGCCATACCATGCCAACCTAGCTTGAAATACACTTTTTACTTTAGCGAAGATTCAAGCTATATTCTGCTTAGGAATTTAACTTGCTTAAAAGTGCTTCTGGAGTTCACTCATTTTGCTCAATTTAGCGATAATTCGAGACTTTATTTGTATAAAAATGCAGAGCTATACGAATATTTCCCATTAAAAAACTTTTATTCTAATTGGCAAAAAATTTTTTTCAACGCAAAAGTAATCTGAGTACATTGGCTCCGTTTTAGTACTAATTAAAAAAAATGTTTTCCTTTGTTAGGTACCAACTGAAATAATTGTTTACATTTTAAAAATAACTAAATAAATAAATAAATAAAGCGGCGCTACAGCTCGAGGTGAACCAGGGCCAACTTCTCAACAATGTATGCTGGTGTGTTAATTTCTTTACATACAAGGGGACCTACAATTTTTTGCCGAATCCGAACGGCACTTTGCGAAGTTTTTCAAGAAAAATGATACTCTCGGAGGGCTTGTCAGACCCTCGCGGAGGTGGGGACCGTGAAAAAGAACAAGTCTTTTTTTCAGGTGACGATGGCAGGATTGTTTACATTTGGCTGTGGCTTTATTGCGGGAAATTTTCTGTTCTTGTTTGTGACGAAACTAAAAACAAAATAAGCCAATGTTATGTTTTTACATTAAAAAAGCTCAACTTTGCTTCAATGTTACATTCGTTTACTGTTATGTTACATGTGTTTGCTTCAATTTAACATTCGGCAAAGTCTTGGGTGCTTCTTCAAAGTCTTGGGTGCTTCTTCGCCTAAAAACATACGAATACCGCGTCATGTGACTGTAGAAGAACATGATTAGGATGAACAGAGTTTTTCCATTTCGAGCCTATGTTGAAATTAAAGTTCTTGCACTAGTTAATTAAATACATACATTTTATAAGCTCGTTTCAAATTTACACGAAGTAAACAAGCGAACTGTCAACACTGTCTGTTGGTATTGGTAAATCTGTAAATGAATTTTGAGTAAAATCGAGATATTATTCTGCGATTTCAGATTCGAGAAATGTCAGTTTCCCCTTAATTTCCCCTCATTTTTGACAACAAAGAAAGGTTTTCAAATAGAGATGTTTGTTCACTTGTCAAAGCCAATGACGTTCAAGCTGTCAATAGTTTTTGAGGTATAAATGTGCGATTTGAGTATATATTCACTGCGGTTTTTTAACTAAATTATAAGTTTTAGGTTATAGTTTTAAGTTTTATCACCACAGAATATCGTGGTACTAGGTACTATGCGCTATTTGACCCCCTCTCGGTCCACATACGACAAATTATCAAACACTGCTGCACGTCATACCTTTTGGTCCTTTATATCTAGGGAAGTCGTGGACAGGTCTGTGAATAATACGTTTGGCAACTGTTTTGTGTAATTGTTTGCATGAAAATTGCACGTTTGTGAACTGCGACATATTTTTCTATATTATAGTTATGCAAACAATCATCAGATATCACTCAATAATTAAAAATAAATTAAATTATCTTCCAATGTTTTGATTTATGTTTTGATTCCAATTAACATCCAAATGAGTTTAACATTTTTTTGGGTATGGATTATTGAGACCTTATCAAGACACATTCCCATTTTAAAAAAAAATAATTTTTTTAAGCACGAAAACAAAATTTAATAAAACAAACAACCGAGCCGAAACCGTGAGTGAATAAATAAAAATGCACTAACAACAATCCTTACACAGTTATTGGGGGTTAGACGTCAAATACGGAGACGTCAAAACTCAAACAACTCTATTTAGATCTGTCGGTTTTGACATACCCATTTCAATTTTTTTTTGACTCCAAACGAAACCAAAGAAACGCACATAAATGTTCAGTTCAATTTTGTGTTCAGCTGTCATTGTTTTGCGCGTTTTGCCGGCTGTTTTCGCAGATCGATCATTTCGTAAACATGCAAAGAGTAATTAATTATTATGTTTAGTTCGAATTGTTCCTATTCTAATTTATTTTACTTAAACTGTTTCCTAATAGAACATCGATAGTTATTTTACTAAAAAGGCTGTTCAAAAGCCACAAGAAAGCATACCATGCAAAAGAAAGGCTCTTGCTATATCCAGTGATGAAGAAGACACTGCAGGAAAGGTATCTCCCAAGAAACCCAACAAAAGATCCAAAGTTGTACAGAAAAAATCGCCTCAAAAAAGTAAGTCGGCTGATGTGTCAAAGAAACTCAAACCGATTGATATTCTTGCTGTGTTTGGTGGCGAGGCCAGCCGTGAAACTAAGAAACAGCCAATTCCAGCGAGTGCCGTCGAAGAGGCACAGAAAATCAGTCTTGAGAACTCGCCCCATTCGACGAAGTCTAAATCCCCTAACAAGGATGAGCCTATACCCCGCTTGCCAACCAGTCCAGAAAATCCGAAAGTTAACTCTATCAAAAAATCACCAAAGAAGTCGGATGCTATTGCCAAAAAGGGCGCAACAGAGAAAAAACTGGAGAATGAACAGAAATCCATAAAAGAAGAATCAGTCGAAACTCTTCAATTTGAGAATAATTCGTCGCCGGTCGAAGATACGAAGAAAAAAAGGAGCAAACACTCGGATTTAGAAACAAGTATGAACGTTGCTTACGAGGTAGCCATGGCTTATTTTGAAACGTTTTTCATTTAGGTATACTCTCGGATGAGGAGCGTTTTGAGCGCAAACGAATGGCAGCCGTTCTTTACCAAAAATTCAAGAATAGACAGTCTGTAATTAATCCAGGAAGCAAAGAAGTACCTAAGGTAATTAGATGCTTTTTAAGTTAAATTTTTTACATCTACTTAGCGGGCGCGGGGATTTGCTTTTTTGGAAGCAGAGGCATTTACAGGATCGCAAAATACAATACATACTGTTCCAAAGGAATTTCCACTTCAAAGTAGATCACAGGGTTCAAAGCAAAACAACTTTGTTTTGATACAGCTCTCCTTACTTACCTAGGGTGGCACTTCAATCCGGGGTGGACCTGGGCCTCAGCCAACAAGCTTCGTCAGTCATCTCTGTCGCCAGTTCGCCGTCTCCAGTTTCGCACGCGAATGTCCCCTTCCACTTGCGCAAGCCCCCTGAATTTCGGTGCTCTACTGCGCCTCTGCTATAGATGACCCAACCATCGTAGCCTTTCTATTTTGACTTCTGGCTAGGTCACTGTCGCTTTACAGCCCGTACAGTTCGATGTTATTTCTTCTCTACTCTCCGTCTATGCGACGGGACCATAAATCGTACAAAGAATTTTTCTCTCGAAGCAGTCTAAAGTGTTTTCATCCGCCTTTGACAGGGTTGATGCTTCTGCACCGTAAAGCAGGAGCGAAATGATGAAGGCCTTGTAAATCTACACTTAAGTTGCTCGAGATAATAATAAAATGAATACTTTTTCTCACCTTTTTGAAGCACACTATCGAATTGACTTCTTTTTCTAGGGCAAACCGAATTGCCTTGCAGGCCTTTCGTTTCTAGTGACAGGAGTTCTAGAATCCCTCGAACGAGATGAAGCAAATTCAATTATAAAAGAACTTGGAGGGAAGACAAGCACAACTGTTGGCAAACGATTGAACTATTTGATTGCTGGTGAAGATTCAGGACCGAAAAAACTGGCGGATGCTGAATCGCTTGGAATTCCTATTTTAAACGTTGATCAGTTTTTTGAACTAATACGAGAAAAATCAAATCTATCACCAGACCCTGATTCAGTTAAAAAATGTTTAGAAACCAATGCTTCAAAGAAAAAGAAATCGCCTGTAAAGCGCAAACAGGATGAAAAAGAGCATAACAGTACGTTAAAAATTAAAAAGGAAGAAAAAGATGAAACCGAAGTCAAAACAATTAAAGTGGAACAGCATGAAACGCACAACACAGCGACTTTGAAGCAAGATACTTTGAGTGTGAAAACGGAGGATGATAATGTCGCCTGGGTGGAAAAGTACAAACCAACATCCGTTAAACAAATTATTGGACAGCAGGGTTCTGCAAGTAATTGTGTCAAGTAAGTTTTTTTTTGCATTAGAACAAAATCTGAATCCTTTTGTTAGAAAATTTTAAGCTATCTTCAATTTTATTAAGCTATCTCTCGATCTACCATTTATAGGTATAAAAAAATAATTTTCACACTTTTTGCTTTTCACCGGACCGGGAAATGTGATATGTTAAATGGTTTAGAACCGTACAATGTGAAAGTGTGCATTTTGCGCACTTAGTCTGAGCAATTTGGTTGCTATTCGCTTCCGTTCGAAACCGATCGGGGCCTTTTTTCTCTACTGTTACAAAAAAAAGGTGGCCGTCGATGGAATGGAAGCGACAGACGACAAAAAACTGTCGCTCGTGAAAGGTTTGTGATAAGACAATTCAATGTACTTGTGGAAGTCGGCTTTAAGTAGGAATTGCCTAACGAAATCAAGGATCATGCGAGGGAGAGCGCTTTATATAAAATACAATTGAAGATAGCTTTTCCAAGAGATCTTTCAAGAGCCTTATCAATCACAAACATTCAATTTAATTTACATTCTGAATATTTAATAATGCACTGAAAATATTAAAATATTCAATATTTATTTGGTTCAGTCCGCTTGTTAAAATGTAGCTAGTTTCGACCGAATTGTCGTAATTTTTCACTTTTTCAATATTAATTATGATTTTGTTTGGCTTTGTCATGGGGGTTTCTCCCGAAGCAAGGATACTTTCCATTAGATTTTTAGCGGTCCGACCAAAAATGGAAAATAGACCTCTTATGGTATCACTACGTTGTCCATCCGTCCAATAGCGATATTACTTCGGAACGGTCAGTCGTAGAAAGACAAAATTTGGCGTGCTTTTAAACTGCGGAAATAGTCTGACAACAATGAAGGTAATTTTTTTAAGCACAAATTACGGTTTAATTACGAATTCTGAATCGAATAAGCCATATCCGTCCGTCCGTCTGTATGTCACATGTTTTAAGGCCTTAAATTTTGAGCTAGTGTGCTGAAATTTCGTACCTTACGTCATGCGAAGCAGTAAAAGTGTAAATTTTTGAAATCCGCCCAAAGACACGCCCACAATCGGTTTAAATGTGCAACTACCTCCAGCGATTTCAAAACTGTAAGACGTTCTAAAAGGCTGAAATTTGATATTTAGCATCTCCTAATGAATATTAGACCCAAAAAAGAAAAATTTATTTGGTAAACCTCCTCCAGTGGGCGTGGCATATATTTTAATGGTAAATTTTCAAATGCAGTTCACTCAAAATTTTTGCACGAAATTGAAAAAATTTCACTTGATGTTTTATGTAGAAAATGCTTAGTTCTACATTTTGTTCATACAAGACTTTGGGCCACGCCCACATTTGGAGGCAGAATTGAAGAAAAATCAAAAAAATTTCCAGAAAAACTTAATTTCGACTGGCCCTGAGCCTAGTTTAGGAAAGCATGAAACAAAAAAAGTGGCAGGATAGGAAAACGAGACTTCAGTTCACATTTCGTTCATATAAAGTTTTAAGCCATCGATAGGGTCGATTTTTCAAAAATATTGAATTTGAACCATAAAATTGCATTTTTACGTACATTTAAGCGTAACTTGGAAACATCTGTGGAAATATCTTATAATTGATAGTTTGTAATTAGGGGCGGTTGGACCACGCCCCTTTTCGAGGTCTGCATTACTTATAAAATGTCAAAAAATAACAATACCATCAGCATTTTACAATGTGGGATAGGATGGGGTATTCAACGGTCCGTTTTACGGATTTTAACTTCTGCGTACACACTGTAGCACTTACCCACCTGTTTTTTTTTAAGAAGTCTAGCAAGCTGGATCTAGAAAAACAAAACTTAGGTTTAGTAAATACTGATCTACTGATTTTTGAAAATATTGAAAAGTTTTTGAGAAACTCAAGAAGCATGGAGGGGCTCATTCAAGGCATGGAAGAAGTGCTCCTCGAACAACAGAGATGTTGTTGTTGTTGTAGCAGCTACTCCAATGATGCTGTTTCTAGGCCAAAGAATGTGGCCACGTCTGTGGGTTGCAGCCAGAGTGCACTCGTTTGCAGGTTTGTTGGATTTGCTGCTCTGAGTCGAACAGATGCCTGGTGTCATGTGGACCACAGTCAGGGCAAATGTCTGCGAAGGGCGGGTCGGTTTATGTAATTGCTTAAGGTGCGCCACCAACCGCAGCGTAACTGGGCCAGGGTAGTCCTTGTATTGCGCGGTAGACTGCGCTCCTCATCGGCAATGGGTGGTGGCCGACCTCCGAGTACTATGTTGGGGCGAAAGCTATCTGTGGTGTTGGACACAGTGGAACGGTGTATGCTCGATGAGGAGACCTTGTAGGTTTGCATGTTGAAGTCTGGGTGTTTAGCACGGAGCATCCAATGGCCTTGTAGGTTGCAAGTAGGGTGTCTTTCTCCATCCCCCAGGAGATGTCAGCTATGGATTTGAGAATATTGTTCTGAGTTCTGAGGCGGTTCCTGACGTTAGCTGCATGGGTGGAAAAAGTCAGCATGCTGTCAAAGGTAACGCCATTCGGATGATTTGTGGTAGGGATGCGACGTCCTGTGATGTTGATATCCAGAACTAGCTTAACTTCCCTTGTCCAGGTTGTGAAAAGGGTAGCTGATGATTTTTCGGCCGACAGTTTGAGGTTGCGTTCAATGGAAAATTTCTCCAGAGCCGGGAGGTAATGGTTCAGCTCTGTGCATAGTCTGGATACGTTGGGACCAGTGGTGAGAATGGTGCAGTCGTCCGCATATGTAACAATATTTATTCCGTGTGGCGGCAGGGGTAGTTTGGACATGTAGAAGTTGAAGAGGAGTGGCGAGAGAACGCCTCCTTGTGGTACTCCTTATTTGACCCTTTTGTGTTGTGATTTGACGTTGTGGAACTCGACGAACGATTGGCGGCCGTTAAGGTAGTTGGTTATCCAACGCTTGTATGTGTTGGGCAGAGAGGACTCCAGGATGTCGCGTAGGAGTGTGGCGTGATCAACGGTGTCAAACGCTTTGGAGAAATCCAAGGCGACAGCGACAGTCCTGTGGCAAGGTTGTCTCTGGTTGAGTCCGTTAGCAATTTGCGATGCAATCTCATTGAGAGCTGTGGTGGTGCTATGAATTTTACGGGAGCCATGTTGGTGTGGTGCAAGCGTCAGATGGTCGGTGAGGAGTAATTCTTCGAGAACCTTGGCAACCGGGCAGAGTAGTGAGATAGGCCGGTAGGGTTTGCCTTGATCAGACGATTTTCCCGGCTGGCTTAGCGGGATAATCCGAGCAACCTTCCAGATTCAATTCAATTTTACTTTATTATTATTATTATGGTTTTACAAGTAAGACAACGTCTTTTACAGTAAATACGTGACGGATTACAAAAGGGAAGATTCTGGGGATCTGAAGCGAGTTGAACGAGAGGGTGAGGATAGATGTGAGGAAATCCAGACCTGTTTTGCCGAGCTTTTTGAGCATCTGCATTGAGATCCCGTCAGGACCGAGCGCTTTGGAGGGTTTAGCCTTTGCTATGGGAGCCGCAACTTGTTCCGACGTAAAGCTGTGGGAAACATGGTTTGTTGAGAGGTGGTGCAGTTTCCTAACTGTAACTCTTTTGTGGCGGCTGATGTTTTGTGGGTGTTCAATGAACTGTTGGATGAAAAGTTTGGCACATTTCCTTGGGTCGCTCACGGCAATTCCGTTGAGAGGGATTGCTATGTTGTCGTTTTGTTTAGTAGGACTGCCTAGGCTTTTGACGGTGGACCACAGTTTCTTGACACCTGAGCCAAGGTTACAGTTGTCCAAATGTTCGTGCCATTTCTTCCTACGGTGTTCATCAACTAGATACTAGACGATGGATCTCTGTGTTGAGCTGTTGGATCCTGGCATCGGCAGGGTTGCTACGTCTGATGGAGTCGCGTTCGTCGGCCAATCTAGCGGCTGTGGCAGGGAAGTTTGGACGGACCTTGGGAATTCTTCCTGCTAGGATGAAACGTGCATTTATTGGTTGCGGTAAGTTTCTAAAACAATTGTTGATGTAGCTGGTGAACTTAACCCAGTCCGCTTTTTTAAAATTGATGAAGGTCCTTTTTTCGGGGACTTGAAAGTTATCCGCGGTTTCAAACGTGATGGTGATTGGCAGGTGGTCAGAACCCAAGGTGATATCAGTACTCCAGGTGAGGCTGGTTAGGAGAGGCGCGCTGGCTAGGCTGAAATCAAGGGAACTTTGGCAGTGGCTGGTGATTCTGGTCGGTGAGTTCTCATTCAGCACGCAGAAGTCCGAGTTATCCAGGTGTACCACGTGTGTCAGTGGCTAGAGCTGAGAACCAAAGTTCGTGGTGAGCGTTGAGCAGCCTGTTGTTTCCGTTCGTGAGGTGTTCAAACGTCGGGCGGTAGGAAGGTGCACAGCTGCTGGTGGGTGGTAATTTGGTATATAGATGTTGATACGTTCAATATCAGGGCTTAATGTGATGTAGATACCGTGTTGTTCAAGGAACGTGTCAGAAGTCGGCGGTGATGGTAGTGTCAAAGGGATGTATTTAATGGTGTTGTGAATAATAAATGCCAGCCCTCCGCCTGAGTCTTTAGTTCTGTCTTTCGGTAAGATGGTGTAGTTGGCAACCCTGTTAGTTCTGCGTTTTCTTGAACTGTTAGGCTTAGAGCTGAGCTTTGTTTCCTGGATGGCAGCTATGAGGATGTCGTTGCGGTCAATGAAATCAGTAAGTTCGTGAATTTTGCCAGAAATACCGTTGCAATTTCATTGAAGGATTTTCAGTTTGCGTGGTTGTTGACCTTGGACCGACCTTGCTTGTGGTTGTTGCTGGTTGGTTCTGCAGCTCCTGCAAGTGAAAGTAGAATTCCAGTCGCGATGGGAATACAGACCTGAGAAGTTTCGAAGATGGCCCCAGTTGAGGCAGGAATTGCATTTCACCGAGATGGAGTTGTGATGAATCGGCTTATGGCAAACCGAGCATGGCCATATCCTGGGTCCTGGGTTGGGTTCGATTCCGGCGCACAGTAACATAATGCGGAGCAGTCCTGCCGGTGTGGGCCGCCCCATTGTAGAAAAAACAAACTGTGATGGGTTGACTTCCTTTGGTGATTTGGTTTGGAGTGTTATCTGGAACAACAGAGATAAAATGATTCGCCTTAATTCGGGGATTCTCACAATTTTTCCTCGAATAAATCTTGGCCTTATCGACCAGTCTATTTTAACAAAAAAATACCGTAGTGAGCTGCAAGTATTAATAAAAAACAAGACACGAAACAGTTAACGTAATTATTGTTCATCATGTCTTACATTGAGCAAAAAGCACAGTCAATTTGTTTTTCAATACATAAGCTCTCCCCTGAATTTTAAGCTCTTCAAGTACTTACCTCTAGTACCTCTAGTTTTCCACATATCCATGGGCCGAAATTCCTGTTTTCATTCATTTCTAGAATAGGAGCTGCCTATAGGTATTAGATTTTGGTACCTGTGTTATCTTAAGTTGGCCTATCACTTTGCTTGATTTAATTTTTTTAAGTTTCATAAACTCTTTGTTGGATTTTGAGGATATTAATTAAGATTCTATCTCACAGATACAGAAGCATGAAGTTTAAAAGACAACCTTAAAAGATATATGTACAATTATAAAAGTACTCTTACTCTTCCGGCAACGAATAAAAATGTATGTATCCTATCAACATTAAATACAAAAATTTAGTCGTTCAAAAGTTGCAAACAAAATTTTGAACTATCCATATTCCATTTACAAGCCATGCAACACGTTTACAAGGCATTGACGAACGGAGCACAATTTTTGTGTGCTCATTTGGTTGCTAGCCGGAGCGGATTTTTCCTTGTTGTTGTTAGTGTAATAGCGATTTTGAAACATTTTCGCGTACCCATACTTGCTCAAATTTCGTGGATGTCATAAGAAAATCCATCGCACGTGCGATGAATGCAAAATTTGTATGCAAATTTGTATGCAAAAATATGCAGCAATGTTTCTGCAATATGATTTTGTGTTTTTAGTGTGTTTACAACACTTTGTTTTGTACGTAACTTTTTAAATTTAAGGTGACGGTTGAAAAGTTGAATATAAATATAATCTAGTAAATAACAAGGGAAATTTTAACTCAAAGTTGAAGGTTCACGTGTTCATGTGCTCCTATGGGCAAGCCGCCTCTGTTCAGCAGTCTCGCTAAGAAGAAGCAAGGAGATAGCCATTGGTCCAGACGGAATATTCCCGATTGTTATCAAACCCGCAACACGGCCATTATCCATGGCACTTGCATCGACGAAACCGAAGCGATTTCCATTCTCGGTATATGTGTCAATAAAAACCTTAGTTGGAATGATCACATATTCGAAGTTGCCAAGAATGCTGCAAAATGCTTAGGTTTTCTTAAAAGATGCAAGAAATATTTCAACCCTTAGGTTTGGCTATTTTATATAAGGCCTACATTCGCCCTAAGGTGGAATACAATTCCCATGTCTGGGGTAGTGCCCCTAAAACAACATTGCACTTGCTAGACAGGATACAAAAACCCACGATAAAACTCATTGGAGACAGAAATATTGCGAAGTCAATCGACTCATTAGAACATCGAGGTTATGTCTCTTGTCTATAACTGTTCTATAGATTTTTTTTTTTGCAAACTGTTCCATCGAAATAGCCAATTGCATTCCACCCTTTAAGACGTTCAACCGTAATACTCGCCAAAGATCGAATGCACATCAGGATAACCTCGAGCCTACTTCCGAACGTACTGTTAAGTTTATACGTTCTTTCTTAAGCCGTACAACGCGAATGGAATGTTCTCCCACGAATACAATCTCCTACGCAATACAATCTGCAGCTGTTCAAAACAAGAGTGAACCGGTGCCTCTCCTCTATTCCTTCTTCTTCTTAAAAAGGTAACCAATCCCTTAATTCGCGAGTGAATTATAAAAAAAAGAAGAAGTGCACCAGAATTTCAAAAACGTCGCTTAATAAATTCTTCCGGGATGATAGATCGATTAAATTCATTGTCATTATTCATTTTTCAATTCAGAATACTTAAATCACCGACCCTTTCAATCTTGATCAGGGTTTCAGAGTTTTTATTGACCCCTTAAATTCACTTCTTCGTGGGGTGCCGTGGCGTAGTGGTTAGTGTGTGTGCTTACTACGCCGAAGGCTTGGGTTCGAATCCTGCCATCGTCACCTGAAAAAAAAAGACTTGTTCTTTTTCACGGTCCCCACCTCCGCGAGGGTCTGACAAGCAAGAGAGTATCATTTGTCTTGAAAAACTTCTTAAAGTGCCGTTCGGATTCAGCAAAAAATTGTAGGTCCCTTTGTATGTAAAAGAAATTAACACACCAGCATACATTGTTGAGAAGTTGGCCCTGGTTCACCTCGAGCTGTTGCGCCACTCTATTTATTTATTTTTAAATTCACTTCTTAAGGAGTCTTAACTTAAAGTTACGGTTATTCATTAAATTCGTATGAAATTTGACCAACAATTATATTACAAATGTTGAAGATATTAGCATTGGCTAACTTTTTTGTGCAAATAGTATACGACACCGCCCACTTTAGTGGGCTTGACTTAAAAAGAGTGAGTTTTTAGTTAGTAAGGCAGAGTTTTAGTCCAAAATGTATGCACTAGCATAAGGCATTCAAAAGTTATATTTGTACATGTCACCCACTTTCTGTATGCGTGGCATTTTCTTTTTTAAGGTAGGGTATTTTGTAATCCATTGCACTTTCCCACTTGTTTTAAAAAATATTTTGCAATACCCAATGGCCTATTGCCCAAAGGTTTGTTTGCCAAAACACTGATACAGCCTTGCAAGAATCGACCGAAATCGAACAAGTTATTGTCCGATGTTTGCCAAAACTTATTCGCTGTAGTATTTACCTGTTTCTCGTGATTCTGGCAGATGACGGAAAAGCCATATATGACTTGCGTAATTGGGATGAATGTTAGCCTATGCTGGTATGATACTACATTTTTATACCCCATCTCATAGGATAGGAGGTATATTAAGTTTGTAACACGGTGAAATAATAATGGTAGACCCCCAAGACCTTAAGAGCATATGATCGAGACCGAATTCTGAATCGAATGAGCCATGTCCGTCTGTCACATGTTTTTGAGCTAGGGTGCTTAAACTTCGTACGAAAGGTCCACGTTATGCGAAGCAGTGAAAAACAAGTGTAAAAATTTTTGAAATCCGCCCAAAGACACGCCCACAATCGGTCTAAATGTGCAACTACCTCCAGAATTTTCAAAACTGTAAGACGTTCTAAAAGGCTGAAATTTAACATTTAGTATCTCCTAATAAATGTAAGACAAAAAAAAAAATGTAATTGGTATACCTCCTCTAGTGGGCGTGGCATCTGTTTTAAGGGTAAATTTTCAAATGCAGTTTACTCAATATTTTTGCTCAAAATTGAAAAAAATTTGCTTAATATTTTGTGTAGTACATTTATGTACTACATTTTGTTCATACAAAACTTTGGACCACGAAAAACCATGAAACCATGAAAAACCTAATTTCGACTAGCCTTGAGCCTAATTAAGCAAAGCATCAAACAAAAAAAGTAGCAGGTTAGGTAAACGAGACTTCAGTCCAGATTTCGTTCATATAAAGTTCTTAGCAACGCCCCCTTTTAAGGGTCGATTTTTCAAAAATATTGAATTTGAACCAAAAAATTGCATTTTTACGTACACTTAAGTGTAACTTGGATATATATGTGGTTTCTAATTAGGGGCGGTTGGACCACGCCCCTTTTCGAAGTTTGTATTACTTATAAAATGTCAAAAAATAACTATGTCACCAGCATTTTACAATGTGGGATAGGATGGGGTATTCAACGGTCCGTTTTACGGACTGTAACTTCTGCGTACACACTGTAGCACTTACTCACTGGTTTTTACTCATTAGAAATTATATAATTTCATCGGTATGTAAAGAAGACAAATAGGTATTGAGTGATAAGGACAACTACAAAATAGGTGTAAACAAACGATGAAAAAAGCCAACCAAATTGTAAACCCCGTGTGGAAACTTTTGTGCTGCTGCGTACACATTCAATCTCTTCGGAAATGTGTATGTTGAATTTGTGTTGCTCCTTAGTGAACATTAAGTGGATTTAAATTCAGTGGTAGGAGTATCAAAGTAAGTTGGAGGGTATGTTTTAATTTTTACGCTTCGAACAACGAACAGGTACCAGAGGTCCTTTTTCCATTTTTGAAGGGAAAGATTACAATTCAAGGAATATCAAATCTGAAAATCGAGCAAAGTAGCAAAAATGTCACCTTCGAATATACACAGAATATATTATAACATTTTTATTAAAAATACTAAAGAAAAAAATTAGTTAACAATAAGCTTTGCTTAAAAATATGCCATAAGTTGAAAATTGTCAATAAAGGAAAATAAAAGCCCTAATTAAAAAGGTAGTCAAGTAAAAACTCCAAGACTCAAATACGCTTACAAGATGTTACACAAATTAAAGCAATCTAATGCTAATCCTACAACGCTGACGGACCGTTCCGTGTAAGAATTTATATTTGTTTAAACAAATTTAACAAATGCGATTTCAAGATTTTTATTTTATTAAAAACTAAAGATATTTTAACGATTTATTCTGGCTATTTTTTCTTCTTATAGGCTCCTGAACTGGCTAACTAAGTGGCACACAAACCACAATGGATCAAAGAAATTGCAAAAGCCTAATCCTTGGGCGAAAAACGATGATGGAAGCTTTTTCAAAGCGGCTCTGCTATCGGGTCCGCCAGGAGTTGGTACCTAGAATTCGTTCACCTTTTTTCTTTAAAACTTTAACAAATTTATTTTAAAGGCAAAACTACGACTGCTACTCTCGTTTGCAAGGAATTGGGATTCGATGTGGTAGAATTTAACGCTTCAGACACTCGCAGTAAACGTCTCCTAAAAGAAGAGGTCTCCGAATTATTGTCCAACAAATCTTTATATGGCTATTTTCACGGAAATACTCAAGTGGTTTCCAAAAAACACGTGTTAATTATGGATGAAGTCGACGGAATGGCAGGGAATGAAGATCGTGGAGGTATACAGGAGCTTATAGCTCTGATAAAGGATTCACATGTACCCATAATTTGCATGTGTAATGATCGAAATCATCAAAAAATGCGTTCACTTGTGAACTATTGCTACGATTTGCGTTTCAGTAGGCCAAGATTAGAGCAAATCAAGGGCTTTATGAGAAGCATTTGCTTTAAGGAAAAAATCAAGCTTAGTCCCGAGAAAATAGATGAAATTATTTTGGCCACCAACAATGATATACGCCAGTCTGTGAATCATTTGTGTTTGCTGAGTGCGTTGAAGGACTTTGAGCCCAAGTCAAATGTCGTTAAAACGGCACAAAAAGACCTGAAAATGGTAAAATTAATTTGCAACCAGATTCACCAGAAGGTCAATTTTTATGTTTTGATTCTATTCAGGGACCATGGGAAGTTGTCAGAAAAGTATTTTCGATTGAGGAGCACAAAACCATGTCATTAGCAGACAAATCTGACTTATTCTTTCATGATTATAGCATGGCGCCACTCTTCGTGCAACAAAACTACCTTATAGTGTCACCCAGTGGTCCCAAGTAAGTATACATTGCTGAACACAAAAAGATTTAAAGCTAAGAATTATCTTTCTTATATTTTATCAGGACAGATTTGCTTAAAAAAGTTGCACTTACAGCCGATGCTCTAAGCTTAGGCGATTTGGTTGATCGACGAATACGATCAAATTCCGCATGGACCCTGCTGCCAGTTCAAGCTGTATTAAGCTCTGTACTTCCAGGACAATTTATGGAGGGCCACATCACAGGTCAGATCAACTTCCCTGGATGGTTGGGAAAATTCTCAAGAACTAACAAACGAAGCAGATTAGCTCAAGAGATACACGATCACACAAGGTTGAGAACGTCTGGCTCACGCCTTTCAATTCGCATGGACTATGCTCCGTTTCTCCTATCAAATATAGTGCGACCTCTGAAAGAAAACGGACTTGATGGTGTGGAGCAAAGTTTGAAAGTGCTTCAAGAATATCGCCTCTTAAGGGAAGACATAGATTCACTTGTAGAATTGACTACATGGCCTGGGAAAAAAAGTCAACTGGATGCGGTGGATGGTCGTGTTAAGGCTGCTTTGACCAGAACATATAACAAAGAAGTTTTGCCATATTCTTATTCGGCGATATCGGCCGTAAAAAAGAAAACGAAAGAAATTTCAGATGGCGATCTGATGGATATAATGGAAAATGAGGAATCAATGGCGCCGCTGGTCGAGTCCGAGGAGGAAAATGATAATTCTTTGGAAAATGACAACCTCATTAAGGTAAATAGCTAAATTTTATTTTTAAATGTCCTTTAATTGATTTAAGAGGCTTACGAAATGCATTTCAAAGTGTTTACGATGTTGGGTAAAGAATAAGGATAAGAAAACATGCAGTTTTTTTTACAAAATTCATTTAAAATAATTAACAAAAAAAATAAATAGAGTGGCGCAACAGCTTGAGGTGAACCAGGGCCAACTTCTCAACAATGTATGCTGGTGTGTTAATTTCTTTTACATACAAAGGGACCTACAATTTTTTGCCGAATCCGAACGGCACTTTGAGAAGTTTTTCAAGACAAATGAATGTCAAAATGGGCTTGTCAGACCCTCGCGGAGGTGGGGACCGTGAAAAAGAACAAATCTTTTTTTTTCAGGTGACGATCGCAGGATTCGAACCCAGGCCTCCGGCGTAGTAAGCACACACACTAACCACTACGCCACGGCACCTCACATTTAAAATAATTAAATTAAGTTAAATTAAATTTAAACTTGTTTAATGGGAGAAATAATCTATCTAAATAATCTAAATAATCCTGGACAATTACGCTGGGTAAGAGCTTTCACCACTTTTTGGATTTCATCGTTTTCATTGTTGATAATGCGACTAAAGTGTAACTAATCGTGAGAGACATTACGAGAGAAATTACGCAGGAATTTGATTCTCTTATAATTTTTTTTAAGTTAATCGAAAAGTTTTCGGTAGGTCAAGTGGTTTTATGCCAAGAGAATAATACAAAACTGTTTCTGCGCTCGATTTTCAACTATTTAATTCGCATAGATGGTTCCACCTAAAAATTTCAAAAAACCTTGAAAATATAATTTTTTTTGGTATTTGTGCTGAAACTATTGCCACGAATTTTTCATATTGCCGCTCAACCTTCCTTCGAGCTAAGCATTTCTTCTCACAGTATCAGATTGGTATTATTAATAAGTTGCTTATTATTGTTTTGTTAAATATTTTAGACTTTAGTTAATTTGTTTATAATGGTTACAGCGACTTTTATGATTTTCACTATTGAATTTCTGTGTTTGATTTCTAGGCAAAGAAAAAGCCTGCTTCATCATCATCAAAGGCGACTACTTCTAAAGCATCATCAGGGAAAAAAGCTGCTTCGGGCTCAGGAAAACCTAAAGCGAAAGGAAGCAAAACTTAAATTAAATAAAAAAAATCCATCCATAAAAAAAATCCATCCATGAAAAGTGTTGCTTTTAAGGCGCATTCTAGTAAAACGATGTTTGATTGTAGCCCCTTACTTATATAAAAAATTGTTTAAATGGTTGGCATTCTTTTAAAATACACTCTCGTGAAAATTTTACTTTATTTAATATTCTTCTTCTTAGGGTTCCTCTCCGTTACGGAGGTTGGTAATCATCATGGTAAGTGTTTGTTTGTTTCTTACTCCTCTATATATTTGTGCTATCGAAAGATTGAGCTACTCCCGAAGGTTTGAGATCCAAGATAGTCTTTGTCTCCCAACGCCTCTTCTTCCTCTATCCTGCCCTGTAAGGTGACTTGTAATAATTCGTACTTTTCGTTTCTTAGGACATGCCCCAGGTATACCAACTTTCTTCTTTTAATGGTAGCCACAAGCTCTTTCTTCAAATTAAGGCGCCTAAGCACTTCCTCGTTTGTTACTCTGTCAATCCAGGAGATGCGGAGTATTTGTCTGTATAACCACATTTCAAAAGCTTCCAGCCTTGTAACTTCTCTTCTGTGCAATGTCCAGGTTTCTGCACCATATAAGAGAACAGACCAAACGTAACATTTGATTAATCTTATTTTCAGTGGCAAGTTAATATCTCTGCTGGTGAAAGTCTTTTGCATTTTACAGAAGGCTGCTCTTGCCTGTTCTACTCTGCACTGGATTTCTTTCTTTTGATTAGCGGTATTGTTTATTATAGTACCCAGATACTTAATAGATTCAGTTTTTTCTATCAGTAGATTGTTTATGCGTAGTTCGAAGTTATGATCTCGAGGATACCTGCCGAAAACCATTAATTTTGTTTTATTGGTGTTTATTTTTAAACCGAAATCGTTGCTCACAGAGCTTAGCCTGTTCATTATGGTATTTAACTCATTGATGTTATGGCTATTATAACTGAATCATCAGCATATGTGATGTTGTTAACTTGAACACCATTAACTTTGATTCCACCGTCGGTCTCAGTTATTGCATTCTTAAAGATTTGCTCTGAGTACATATTGAAGAGTAGAGGAGAAAGAATGCAGCCTTGCCTTACACCTCTTCGTATCTCTACTTCCTCAGATTCTTCGCCTTCAATAGAAATTTTCGCTTTTTGACCCCAGTATAAGCTTTCAATTATTTTTTGATCGTTTTTATCTATGTTCTTGTGTCGTATGATTTCCATCATTTTCTTGTGGTTAACTTTATCAAAAGCGTTTTCAAAGTCCACAAAGCACGCAAAAACTGTTCTGTTCATTTCTAAGCTTCTTTGAATTAACAGGTTAAAGGCCAAGAGAGCCACGCGAGTGCCGAAACCGCTTCTGAATCCGAATTGAGTGGAACTGATGTCCTCTTCTAATCTGTTGTATATCCGTTTGTGTATTATTTTTAAAAAGATCTTGAGTGCGTGGCTCATCAAACTTATCGTGGCTCATCAAACTAAACAATCGGAGCATTGTTTTGATTTGTTTTTCTTCGGAAGAGTTCTAAAGGTAGATTTTAGCCAGTCATCTGGAATTTTTCCATATATATAAACAGCGTTAAATAAGTTGACCAGCTTTGGTACGTTCTCACCCTCAACTAGTTTAAGTAGTTCATTTGGTACTCCGTCTGGACCTGTGGCTTTCCTATTTTTTGCTTCTGTTAACGCCTTTTCGACTTCTTCGTTTAGAATGTTTGGTCCTTCTGGTCCGTCATACGGATCTGATTCCTCTCTTTCATCCATGAAAAGTTCTTAGATGTAGTCTTTCCACTTTTTTAATTTTTCTTCGGTGCAAAAGAGATCACGTCCTTCGTTGTCTTTAAGAGTGGCAAACTGTTTTTTCTTTTTTTCGCCCGAAATTTTTCTTACTTTTTTATGAAGACCAAAATTATCGTGATTTCTGTTTAGACACTCTTGTTCTTCACATTGCGTTGGTTAATGTAGGTTCGCGTATTTTAAGTCTTATTAATCTGTCCAGTTCTTTGTATCTGCTTGAGTTTGATTTATTATGTCTTCTTTGTGCCATTAATGACAATACTTCATTAGTCATCACGTCTCGCTTGCTGTTCATGAATCAGATATTTTTCACCCGTTTTCACAAAAATATTTTTTATCTCTGTCTATTTAGAGTTTATGGAATTTTCGCTTATTTCATTTGTATCTACTTGTAGGAGTTTATTGTTTATTTCTGACTTCATGCGGTTTTGGAGACTTTGACTTTTTAGTATATTAATATTCATATTCTTCTTAAACATTACTTAAGTATTAAAAAATGTTCCTTTTTACAACAGGAGCCCACCAACAACAACAAATGACGTTGGCTGTTTCGATAAGTCCCTAGAAAATACAAGAGTAACGTTTGATGCATCGAAAATGGTTTATTTTTAGTCAATAGCATCATTACTCACAAGACACCCAGGAACTTACAGTTGTGTTTAAACTCCTGTCGAAGGAGTATAAAAATGAGTAGGATAAGGTTAAGGGAACAAAATTAATGGCAGAGATATGTTAGTTAAGTGGTTTGGATATGTTAATTAAGTGACCACAGCGGACAAAAGTGAATTAAAATGTATAATTCAATGAGTGAAAAAATAGAGCGCCCATAATGCACGGGATTTTTAAACCAAGATAATAGAGCCAAGATTTAAAAGCGTGCATTGATAACTTAACTTGAGCGCCATCAAGGTTGCTGAGGAGTGGTCGGAGGAGCTGAAAGCCTTATAGGTATAGCGATTCTCATCCGGTCGCTCTCAAGTTCTAGTTATGCTTCCGCGCCGCAGCAGCCGGGCAATGCATCCTCGAATATAGCTGAACTAACTAATGCGAAAAACCTAAACTAACTAATGCAACTCGAATATAGCTGAACGAACTAATGCAAGACCTACATGGAGGGACGAAAACATGGAAACATTACTCCAGGTGGGGCGCACATTAGTGTAAATCTATTTGTTTCTTCGGAAGCGGCAGAGTCACGTATTCTGGAGGTCCAACCTTTCATCGGAGGGTCACACTGATATTCAGGGTTGCGAAGGCAGACCTTTCCTGATGAGAGAATAACGGTAAAGAAGTCTTTAACACAAAGGAAAAGCAGCGAATCGAAAGAAGTAACCACTTAAGCGGAGAGTCCCGTGTTAGGCACAGCCGCACTGGGGGAAGCCATTCCCTCACAGTCCAGTAACATCTCAACAACGGACTCCAAGACAGAGCAGACTTCTTGAGTACACACTGGTTCCTAAGTCTAAAAAGAAAATAGCTGAATAAAAAGCCAAATCAGGCTTTAAGAGCTCTGGCAAATTCTTGGCTTGAATGAGGAAGAGAGACCCAGCTACGCTGACGGACAGAGATGAGCACCTGATCAAAAAGCACGCCAAAGTAGTCAAGGGGTATAAGAGACGTTTTGGAAACAAGACAATTCTCAATTCTGAGACTGCAAAGGCAGCCTTTCCATCCAATCAGAAGTCTGAAAAGGGAAACACCAACGATGTCAAGAAAAACATGAAGCTCTGTCCCACGATAGAGACAAAGTGTGCCTTAACATCGAAGGTCCTCTAAATAAAGACAACGCCAAACTCTCAGCGCCGTCCACAAAGCCAAACGTGAACCAAGGCGAAGCTATCCCCTTCAAATCACTCAGGTAAACCCTCGGGTTCCAAGACCGATGACGAGGGACAGGCCAAACCGGGGAAGCCGGATGGCGGCGTAAAGGAGTGAATTTTGTAAGTTGAAGAAACAGGGTTAGTCAAAGGACTTTCTGAAATTTTGAAGTTAATAACTGGAAGCTATCCACCAAATGCTCCTTCTCGGACCATTACAGGATAACCTTCGATATTATCTTAAGAAAAGATAAAAAAATACCTTTTAGAAAACCTGTTAAGTCCGACTGGAACAAATTCTCCAAACTTGATACGAAACAATTACAGCCTTATCAAACAGGTAACATTTTGGGTGTGAAACGTTTAGAGGAATCCATCAACCTCAGCACTAAGACACTCTTAGCCTCGTTCAAAAAAACCTATCCTATAAGTCGGCCCCCCAAAAGAACCCAAACAAGGAAACCTTTCAACAAGGCTAAGCTGACCAAAAATACTGCTGATTGGGTTGCTTATCGCAACAGCTTCAACGAATATAAAGGGAAAACTGGAGCTGCGGAAAGAACATCATGGACCAACTACTCTACCAACATGAACCCCTCAATGGAAGCGGCATGATTGAGAAAAATCCTTGCTGAAAATCCGAAGAAAAAAAGAGGAGAACTTCTAGGCGGTAAACAGCCATGAAACCTTGGAACTTCTGCTTAATACACACTTTCCCGCCTGCAAAGACATAACAAGCGAACAAACACTCGATACCAGAGACTGCCACGCTGAGTTTATTCGTAAAGATAAGCTTACCGGGGCAATAAAAACCATCCAACCCGCCAAATCAGTGGGACTTGCTGATATAATACCTGCCATGGTTCAGAAAACGAGCGATGCTCTTATTCCTTGGCTCAAGGACATCTTCGTAGGGTGCATAACTCGGATATATCCCAAAGAACTGGCAAGATATGAGCGAGGGCTTCATTCCTAAAGTGGGAAAACGCGATCACTGCTAAGCAAATGATTACAGACCTATAAGCCTCTCATCTTTTCTACTGAAATTACTGGAAAGACTAATAGATCTGCAGATAAGGAATCACGTCGATATCAATAAACACCTCAGCAAGGTAAAACATGCACCAACAAACACCTTTGTTCTACCCTGTGAAAAAAAATGGAAATCTGAAAATCCGTGGAAACGGCGTTGCATGAGGTGACGTTACAATCGAGAGGTCCTTGAATAACAAAGAATTCACATTGACAACTTTTCTAGACCTAGAAGGAGCGTTCAATGATCTGAAAACAGGAACCATTATCTCATTTCTTGTGGAATATGGCATCGATACCCGCTTGACTAATTGGGTAAAGTCAATCCTACAAAGTAGAGTTCTCAACTCTATCCCGAGGAACCCGGGGATCCCAAATTTTAAAAATACGCGTGGCATATTCCCAGGCCTTCTCAAGAATAACCTTCAGAGCAAAAAGCTGGTCGGTTGTGCCCCTGCCAGGCAGAAATCGGCATTGCTCTTCCCGCAACAAAGGGTCGATTCCAATTCTGGAACGCTCTTCCAACACCTTTGCGAATACTTTTCCCAGAAGACTTAAGAGAGATGTAACCCTATAGTTAGAGCCATCTCTCTTGACCCTTTTTCCAAAATGGGTACTATAACTCCTGTTTGCCAATCGCCCAGTTTTCCCAGGTCATCTTAATTACACATGTTAGCCATTAAATATCTTCTTTAGCAATTGCCTTAAGCATTTCTGGCCAGATTTTATCAACTCCAGCAGACTTACCCACTTTTAGCCATTTAATCGTGGCAGTGACTTTATCTGCTATAGGACTATTCTTCACCCTAACTTTGTCAGCAGTGGGATTGCTATCTTCAGTGCTCTGTTGGGGACTGAGCAGTTCCGAAAAGTGCTCGCACCATCTGCGTAAGACGTCTTTCTCAATTGAAAGAAGTGTACCCACTTTGAATTTAACCGCTTGTACAATATTTAACTTCTTTCCTCTGAGATGGCGAATAGTCTGCCTAAATTTTCCAAGCCTGTTCCTTGGCTGTTCTAACCGTCATATAGGAAGTTCTTCGCGCCTCAATGTACCGGGCTCAAGAGTTCCTACATTGATTCCGCACAATATAGGCTCTCGTCTTCTCTCCGATGGCTTCTTGAACTCCGGGAGTTTTAAACCACCAGTTATTTACTTACCACTAGCCGCCACACCAAGCCGCTTCACACATTTCTTGCAGAGGCAATGACTGCCGACGAAAACAGCTGCCATTCTTCCTCTACTTTTAAAAGGTCAGTTGGAATTTGTTCAAACTTCTCCGAAAGTGGCGTCCACAGTTCCAGTCAGGCCGAACTACTTAGTGAACACCTTATATGGGCTACTACGACGTATTCGGAGCTCAGGCCTATAAGGAGCGGTCTATCCGGCTCTCCGTCCTTAGAGCTTAACAAAGGATCTGGTCCTCCAGGCTGGGGGTCGTGCCATCGGGGTGACTCTCCGGCCACGTAAAGAAACAACAGATACGAAGGGGAAATAAGCCTCGGATTCGGACGGATTTACTTTTGACGACCAATGCATACGACAAAAGGACAACGAGCTTCGGATCTGCACGTGGAATGTTAGGTCCCTTAACAGACCAAGTGCAGCCGAGCAACTAGCGGAGGCCCTAAACAACTGCAAGGCAGACATTACTGCCATCCAAGAAATGCGGTGGGACGTGCCGGGCAAAAAAAGGATGAAAAACTGTGATTTCTACTACGGCGACTGCGACTGCTATCAAAGCAAGCGCCTTTGGATGTGGTTTCGGTGTTGGAGGCAGACTTACGCAAAAGGTCTTGAGCTTCTACCCTGTAAGCGAGCGCCTTGCGACGATCCGAATCAAGGCTAAATTCGCCAACATTAGCTTCATATGCGCGCAAGGCCCCACAAAGGAGAAAGATGACGCCAAAGATATGTTCCACGAGCTCCTGGACAAAACTTATGAGCAGTGCCCTAGCTACTTCACTAAGATTGTCCCATTTGTCCGATTTTACTGCCAAGCTAGGAAGGGAGGGCATCTTTGGTCGTACAGTCGGAAAGCACAGCCTGCACGACACGACTTCCGATAACAGATTCAGGCTGATCGACTTTGCTTTGGGGCGACACGTTGTGATAGCTAGTACAAAGGGACATGGAGATCTCCCAATCAATCAACCGTCAACCAGATTGACCACAATGCGATCGACGCAACACCAGTATTATGGATGTCCGAACTTTTCGAGGGGCCCACATTGAATCGGATCACTACCTTGTTGTAGTCAAGGTACAGCTGCGGACATCGCGACCAACGCCAAGTAATGGAAACACTGTAAGGAATTACGGCCGACCACATCGCAAGATATCGCCAGGTCCTTCTCCAATCGAGTCTCTAAAAACCTTCTACAAAGTCCTATGCAGCCAACATCAAGTATTGATAGCCAGTGGCAACATTGTCAACATGCCATCAGAGACGCCGCCTCTGAAGTGCTGGGTTTCACACGACCACAACAACGAAACCCCTGGTTTGAAGATAAATGCCGGCAAGCACATGCAGCTAAACAGGAAGCATACAAAACGGCTCTGAACAGAAGGACTAGAGCTAGTCGCGAGCTCTACGAGCAGCGGAGGAGAGGAACGCCGGCTTCTGCGAAGGGAAAAGAGAGAGCACGAGAAGCGCGCGGTTGAAGAGGTAGAGCGATGTTACACCAGGAATGAGGTTAGAGAGTTTTACCAGAGGATCAAAGGGTCCTGCCAAGGGTATAAAGTTCGAACTGAAGCCTATAAGGACTATCAAGGGAGCAGCCAGCAGCGTTTTAGAATCGCAGTCGGTGCTGAAATTTGGAAAATCCACTTCTACAAACTGTATAACAGCGAAGACGAACCAAATGCCGCTGTCAGGCAGAACGAACAATTCAACTCGGGCGAAGACGCTTCCCACGAAGTATACGAACGACACCGCGCTCCCAACCTGGTAAGAGTGTGCAACAAAGCCGAAGCAGACGGCCTAGCTTCCGAACTTTTTAAATCTGCTGCCGCCGGAAGCGGTAAGTATGGGCTTAACTGTCAATAAGGGCAAAGCCAAGTATATGCTGTCATCAAGAGAAAACACCCAACACCGACGTCTTGGAAAAAACATCACCATCGACAGCTATATTTTGAGCTAGTTAGGGACATTGTCTACCTGGGTTCCGCTATCAATTCAGACAATGACACCAGCGCTGAAATCAAACGAAGGATAACTCTTGCCAATCGCTGTTTCTTTGGGCTAAAAAGGCAATTGAGTAGCAGAGCCCTCTCTCGAGCAACTAAAGTGTCCATTCATAAGACCCTCATCAGAGAGAGTGACCTATCTGCGCCGACCACCTCGAAAGAGGCCAGAGAAAAGGTCACGAACCCTACTGTCGGAGAATCCAACATCTCTGCACCCTCGGCAACGTGTATTACACCAAGCTCGGAGAGTGTTTCTGACTTGTCCTCTTCACTCCTGACTCTGAAGCTAGATCCAGATACGGTAATGGAAGAAGGGCAAAAATTCCTGAAACCCTTGCAGGAGATAGACCACGTGTCAGAGTCCGGGGAGGGAATCGATGACATCCCCAGCGATAAAGAAAGCAAGCTGCTGGAATCCTCGCAGGAGATGGACCTGTGAGGCCGACATCACGATGGTTGAGGCATCTAAGAATGTTAAAGTTCCTCCAGATTAACCTCCACCACTCAAAAACAACCTCCTACAATCTAATTCTTCGCCTAACAATAAGCGGAGAAGACATTGTCCTAATCCAGAAACCCTGGGTCGTCACCATATAAATGGATTTAGGACCTCCAACTACGAACTTTTCTACACAAGAAACGCAGGTAAACCAAGAGCTTGTTGTTTAGCAAAGAAAAATCTTAACGTCTCTCTTCTTCCTAGCCCATCTAGGAGGAAGACTCTAAGGAGACTCTAAATACTGGATTGCATCCTCGTCTATGCCCTACGATGGAATAATCCCCCCGGAAAGCACAGAGGAAACAGCTAGACTTGCCCTCATCAAAGGAGCAAGCCTCATACTTGGGTGGGATACCAACGCTCATCATCGTTTATGGGGCAGCTCTGACACAAATGATAGAGGTGAGTCACTACTAAACTTCATCCTTCTGAACAACCTAGTGATTTGCAGCAAGGGCGATGTACCTTCATCATAAGAAATCGCCAAGAAGTTATAGATCTCACTCTTATCTCGAGCAATCTATCTCAAGTTATAACAAACTGGAGGATTTCTTAAACTCACTCCTTCTCAGACCACAGATACCTATGTTTTGACCTAAATGACTGCTCGCCAATGCAACCAGCATATAGGAATTGCAGAAAAACGATATGGCCCCTTTATAAGTGTATCTTCTCTCTTTCTCTCTATCCAACTTCCTGCAACACCTCACAATACCAGGGAGCTAGACAACCTGTAGATGTGATTACGAACACCCATAATAAGGCGATGGAAATAGCTTGTAGCAACGCCACAACCGCGTTGGTGGAATGCGGACTTAAACAACCTAAGAAAAACTTGCAGAAGGAAGTTTAATAAGGCAAGGAATACAGGAGAGACTCAAGACTGGGACTCCTATAAAGAATCTCTTAAATCTCTTAAAACTGAACTTAGGCAAGCAAAAAGGTCCACGTGGAAAAAATTCTGCGAAAAGATTAAAGAATCCGCGGAAGCATCCAGGCTCCGAAAAGTTCTTTCAACCTGTCCTAATGTCTCTAGCTTTCGCAAAAAGGCAGGTGATACGTGGACTTTATCTAATGAAGAATCCTTGAAAATGCTGGTAGATACCCAATTCCCGGGGCACTCACCAGACGACCTAAGTCCAAGCCAAGCAAGGGCTACGCCTATTAGAAATCCGAACTCTCTGATAACGCGTCATAAGATCACGTGGGCTATAAATAGCTTCAGTCCCTACAAGCCACCAGCACTTGACGGCATAATACCAGCCGAGCTTCAACAAACGTCCGACTTGATTACCCCCTGGTTGGAGACCATTTTTAAAGGCTGTCTTTCTTTGCGCCATATCCCCACTAGATGGAAGCAAATCAAAGTGGTCTTTATCCCCAAGGCGGGTAAAAGTTCCCGCGTTTATCCCAATGATCTGAGACCTATCAGCTTATCATCGTTTCTACTTAAAACATTAGAAAGGCTCATTGATCTACATCTAAGATCAGCTATAGACCGGTCTAAACTTTCTCTATCTTAACATGCGTACAGCAAAGAAAGATCCGTTGAAACAGCTCTCCACACACTAGTGCGATTCATTGAGAAATCATTCAACCAAAAAGAATATACGTTGGTTGCTTTTCTAGACATAGCAGGCGTTTTCAACTATATCCATCCGCGCGCAATCACACAAGCACTGGAAGAGTTAAACATAGAGACGGGACTAGTAGTATTAATAAAACAACTACTTACTAGTAGAGTAATTAATGCCGCTTTAGGTCACGCTTCCTTGAAAAGCTCAACCAGAAGAGGTACACGTCAAGGAAGAGTACTATCCCCTCTTCTCTGGAACGTAGCGGTGAATAAACTGCTACTTATACTAGAAAGAGCGGGCTGCAAAACGATCGCCTACGCGAATAATGTAGCCATTGCCTTCTCGGGGAAATATCCCCAAGTACTGAAAGACTTAATTCAACATGGTCTGAGTGTTAACGAACAAAAGACCGAAATTGTCCTCTTCACTAAAAAATGCAAAATTCCCCGCATTGTCCCTCCCACCTTAAATGGCACCAGCCTATCGTTTTCAAATAAGGCAAAGTACCTTGGCTTTATTTTGGACTATAGACTAAGCTGGAACCTCAATACGCATTGGCTCTTCATAGCTGTGATTAGACCAATCCTTCCATACTGCGTAGCAGTATGGTGGTCCATACTCAACGTCGGCACACATCTCAACGTTATAAGAAAGGTACAAAGGCAAGCATGTATCTGCATTAGTGGTGCCCTGAGAACCACTCTTACGGATGCTCGAAAAAAACTTCGAAACCCGGATTCCGAACAGAGACCTGTGGTACGGCGGTATTATACCTTTTGTTAACGACATACATTTTTACACAGACGGATCCAAGACGGAAGACGGTGAAGGAAGTGGGGAATTCTCTGAGTGCCTTAACTTTGCGCCTACCCAACCAATGCAGCGTCTTCCAAGCAGAAATAATGGCAATTAGTGAAGCCCTGCCCTGGCTAAAGTGGAACGTGATATCCGCCCGCGATATCTGTATCTTTATGGATAGCCAGGCTGCCATCAAATCCCTGACATCGATCTCTATAAACTCTAAATTAGTTATTAACTGTCGCGCATCTCTTGATGAGATGTCCGAACAGTTTCACATCTGCCTGTGCTGGGTGCCGAACATAGAGACATCATGGGAAACTGTGAGGCTGATAAACTCGCTAAGAACGCCACTAGACTGCCAGAAGATGAAATCTCCTGTAATATAGGTATTCCTAGCTACCTTCAAATTACAGCTCAAAAATCACAGCATACAGAAAACTAATAGCATCACTTTCTCTGTTGCTGCCGGGCACTCGCGTCGTACAGCAAATCCATACTAGGCTCCTACTTCTACGACTACCTAAGCGACCTTAGTAAAACACCTTTCAAAAAGCTACTAAAATTCATCGAAAAGACTGGCTGGCTGTCATCGAATTCACGCCAACCTACTCCCTTGGTAATATACCCACGTGGCGGTACAATGGGCCTACTTTTTGGCCTAAATGCATGTAATAAGCCACTTTCCTAACTACCTACCTAAGACCCTCATCATCCCAGTCCTGCTTTACGGTGCAAAAGCATTGATCCGTCAAAGGTGGCTGAAAAAACTTTAGGCTGCTTAGATAGGATAATTCTTCGGACGATTTACGGTTCCGTCTGCATAGACGGAGAGTGGAGGAGGAGATATAACATTGAACTGTGCAGCGACACCGACCTAACAAGAAGAGTCAAAACACAACGTCTACGATGGCTGGGTCATCTAGAACGGATAGACACCAACGCCCCGGCCCGGAAAATCTTCGAATCGACCCCGCAGGGACGCCGCAGTAAAGGAGCACCGAGACTTAGGTGGCGCACGCAAATGGAAGGGAACCTCAGCCAACTTCGCATGCGAAACTGAAGACGGCTAGCTGAAGACAGAGCTGGCTGGCGAAGCTTGTTGGCTGAGGCCCAGGTCCACCGAGGATTGTAGCGCCACCTTAAGAAAGTAAGATTTGCTAAGTTTGTTCCATACATAGTTTTGAGCTCCGCCCACTTTTAAGGGGCGTTTTTAGGAAAGAACTGCTTTTTACCGAAATAATTTTCGCTTTTAAAGCATTTTCTCATGATTCTACGAAATTACAGTTATAAATTGATTTTGATTTTTAGACCAGGCGCACTTTTGGGGCCGTGGCCCATACAAATAATATATGAATTCGGGCCAAAAAACTTTAAGATTTGGTATTACACGGTATATAGGGTCGGGTATTTAAAAGTTTGTCTCAGACGTACTCTTACTTACTTGTTTTAAGTATAAAGTTCGCGGTTTCGTAATTATATGTACATATAATGTCCAATATGTTATTTTTGAATACTTAAAGGGCTTGTTAAAATGTTATGACCTTAAATACGTTTTCAATGCATACATATTTTCCATTCGTTATTTCTCAAAAAAAAATAAATATAAATAAATAGTGTGGCGCAACAGCTCGAGGTGAACCAGGGCCAACTTCTCAACAATGTATGCTGGTGTGTTAATTTCTTTTACATACAAAGGGACCTACAATTTTTTGCCGAATCCGAACGGCACTTTGAGAAGTTTTTCAAGACAAATGATACTCTCGGAGGGCTTGTCAGACCCTCGCGGAGGTGGGGACCGTGAAATAGAACAAGTCTTTTTTTTTCAGGTGACGATGGCAGGATTCGAACCCAGGCCTCCGGCGTAGTAAGCACACACACTAACCACTACGCCACGGCACCCTATTTCTCAAAAGCTTAAATTTAATCTCATATACCACAAAACTTTTCCTGATACGTAGGTCCCCAAATACTTTTTGTCTTTTTTATGTGTTTGAATTAAAAAGGTTCCTTTTAAACCATTCTCATTTTTTTTCACGGACTTTACAAGTCCTAATCTTAATCATTCTACGGCCCACCGTTCAAAAGTTACAACATTTGCGGACGGACAAAAAAGCGATACCATAAAAGAATCTTGTTCCATTTTTTAAAAATCGTGCTCATTCGTAAATTTTATTTGAATTTTTATTGAAAATCGGGGCGTATTGCTTAATGTTACCCTATACAACATGCTATTTTTTTCTGTGTTATTTTCCTCAAAGAAAAACTCCGCCCTGTACGCTTTTATTTGATATTGCCACTCAAAATTTCATATTCCAAATTTTTTCCGAATGCCAAACTCAAAGGACCTTTGACCAACATCTATTCACATGGCTTATATGGCTTGACAAGCGAGCAAAAAAATCAAAAATTTTTGAAAACCGTCAAGCACGCTTGTCAAGCGGTTGCTTCTTTCGTTCACACTATACAACATCGGATGTTGTCCTGCATGTTATACCGTGTGAACCCCCCTATACAATCAATTCTTATAACAAGTTAAGGGAAAAATAAAGTTACAAAAATAGCATTATACATCATACAATGTGGCGGTGGGGATGCTCCAGCATAGCAGTTGCGCCTTTCTAATATAAGAAGAGCAAAGTTTAACTCAACACGACACTTTGAATTGGAACATAATGACATGCAAAATGCTTCCGTTTAACATCGAAAAATTACTCAATACCGTTTAATTAAAAATCCATGGATATATCAGTGGCTGTCTTATGTTAATTCGTCCGGACACACTGTGACGGAGATCTAGTCACATTGGATTTTTTATTTAATCTTGAGAACATGCTTGATCAGGGTAAAGCTAGGCAAATAGGTAACAATAAGTTTTTCACACAAAGATAAAATACAACATTTACATGCAACTCTAATTAAAAAATGTATAATACAGTGTAGAGCTGTTGCACAATGAAGAAGCTAAGCTGTGCCTTCACGGTGGATGAGATCTAGATAAGAAATCCCTTCTCTCGCAAGGCACTTGACAGAAAATATTCATAGTCCTGGGAAATTATCCATAAAAATGACCAAACTTCGGCGAAATTCCGGGAAAGCTTAATTTTGGTAAGATGCTTGTGAATATCGTTCTTAATAAAATGTAAAAAGTCCCCAACGATCAGAGTGCCGCTTAAAGTGTTAGCAGGGGTCAAAGGTCACCAAAAACAGTAGCTTCTACGTAAAAACTTTCTTCCTATTTTGAGCGATCGACTTGGGCTCTGGTGCAGGTGTATGAACCTAATCGAGAGTCAGAGTATGCGGCCTATTTGAACGAAGTTGATGCTGCCCTAGGTAGAGTGGCAGAGATATGTTTCTCTCTCCTGCTGGGTGACTTCAATGCTCATGTGAGTGCGGACAACAGTACTTGGAGAAGTGTGATTGGGAGGCACGATGACCAAGATTAAAACGGAAACGGAGAGAACTTGCTGGACTTTTGGTGTACTATGGCTTGTCCATCATCAACACCCTTTTCCCCATACAAGACATCTACAAATATACTTGGTACCGTCACAGTTTAAATCAGAAATATTTGATTGAATTCTTTGTGGTACCATCGTGTTTTCAAAAAATGATTTGTGACGTTCGCGTTTTGAGAGGATCACCACCTAGTTGATCCTCGTTTTGAGTGTTGTGCAAATTGTGCTTTAGCGACAGTATTCCTTTACCTTACTTATTTACTTAAGTTGGTGCTACAGTCCGGGGTGGACCTGGGCCCCAGCCAACAAGCTTCGAAAGCCAGCTTTGTCTCTAGCTAGCCGTCTCCAGTTTCGCACGCGAAGTTGGCTAAGGTCCCCTTCCTCTTGCGTGCGCCACCTGAGTCTCGGTGCTCCTTTACTGCGCCGTCCCTGCGGGGTCGATTCGAAGATTTTCCCGGCCGGGGCGTTGGTGTTCATCCGCTCTAGATGACCCAGCCATCGTAGATGTTGTGTTTAGACTCTTCTGGCTAGATCGGTATCGCTGTACAGGCCGCACAGTTCGAAGTTATATCCGCCAACGCGTTGCACGGTCTAAATCCTTTTATGACATCAAAGGGGTCGGTGAGGTCTTTGCCGACCTTGACGGAACAGCGTGAATTTTCCATCGTCATCCTGCACAGACTGACGAGTTTGGCAGGGATGCCAAAACTAGACATTGCGCTTTATAGCTCGTCTCTATAGATGCTGTCATACGCGGCCTTGATCGATGGAAAGGCGGTGTGTATCGATTTGGAATTTCTGGGTTTTCTCCAAGATCTGCCGCTGTGTGAATATTTGATCGATTTTCTAGGGCCTAAAGCCACACTGATATGTGCCTATCAGATTGTTGACAAACGGCTTAAGGCGTTCACACAGTACAGCAGAAAAGATCTTAATGCGATATTAAGAAGACTGATGCCTCTGTAGTTGGCACAACTCAGAGGGTCTCCTTTCTTCAGGATCGGGCAAACAATGCTGAGGTTCAATTCGTCGGGCATGCTTTATTCCGACCATATCTTACAGATGAGCTGGTGCATGCTCCTAACCACAAGTATGAGCTGTGATTTAGCCATTTCTTAATGACCCTTAACAATCATCGTTAATTAAAGCTTCGTAAAGTTAAAATAAGTTCAATTTTAAAAAGGAAAGTAATTTTTTTATTACCTTTTAATTATCGTCGGCTAAGTGTATAAAGCTGCTAGGCCCACTCTAACGAATCTTACAGGAGAGTGAAAAAACCATATAAAACCTAAATTAGAGCCAGTTTAAAGAATTCCCAAATCCCGTTTCTGTACATCTCCTTCCCTTACCATTGTATACCATTTTTTTAATTTAATTTCAAATTTAATCAACATTTTTTGAGCTTAGTGTATTTTCTTAACTGAAGGCTAATCATTTTTTCCGAAATTAAATTTGTAAAACTGACTTTTTTACTCAAAAAGAAAGAAGCCTGGACTTTGCATATTTTCGCTCATATATTTTTTTAAGGTTGTTTCCCGAACTCCTGTGCAGTATTCATAGGAATCTTGGTGTTGAGCAGCTGCTTCCACGAGCGGAACGATCAATTCTTCGATGGTTTGGACACGTTGTTCGCATGCCCCCCGACAGACTTCCTAGACAGGTTATGTTAGCCGAGATGCAAGCGCGTCGCCCGCCTGGTAGGCCAAGAAACAAGTGGTGGGATCTAGTAAGGAACATCTCCAAGACCCGTCTGGAGATCGCGCCTGTGTCTCTTGAGTTGGTGGCGGAAGATCGGGAAAGATGGAGGGACATTTAGCCGCCCTCACTCCGCGACCCTTCTAAGGATAAGCGGTCACGGAAAATGAAGATGATGATTTTTTTGAAGGTTTGGACATAACAGAAATACGTGCATCACGATTCTTCGGTAACCAAGTAAAAATTTTAAAGCATTTTTTTAATCTAAAACAGCATCAAAATCTCATTTCGCCACGTAATTTTTTCACCGATAATGTGTGCATTATTTATTATCTTAAATGGAAAATTAAATATTACGTCCCGGAAATATCACCGTCCCAGTCTATCCTAATAATTGTTCGAACCCTTTTTTAATGTTGGCAACCGTGGACGAACATGGCTCATTCGACTTACAATTCGGTCTCGATCATATGCGCTTAAGGTCTTGGGAGTCTACAGTGATTATTTCTCAATGTTACAAACTATGAATCAAACTTGATACTTGAAACCTCTTATCCTATGGGATGGGGTATAAAAAGTTTTTTCAACAGCGTGTGACAACTCACAACACCGAATGTAATCGCCGTCCGCGGCGAAGGTTTTTAAATTTTTCAAAAAGGCCGGCGTGCGGGTCAACGATAATGCCGATATTGTGAACCACCCCATACATTGCCACTGACTGAAATTCATTTGACAACTCGCCCGAGACTCTGCCTTGTTCGTGTTGTGAAACAGCCATCACAGGAAACTGATTGACATAATAGGGGCTGGCTTGTTAGCGGAATAAAAAAAAAAAGATGGTCAAGTATAAAGACGTCGGCTTTTGTTGAAGGCTTAGCTCATTTATACTTCTATTGCGCAGCTACTGTAAAATTCTATGTAATTATTAAAATTATTTCTGTACATATTTTAACCTGATGTAAACTTTTTTCGTAGTGTTCACTGTTCTAATAAATTGGCTGATCCTTAATCTCTAAAATAAAGGCTGGCGAAAAAAATTTCCCCAAATTTTTTTTCTTTAATTTTTTTCATAAGAAAAACTGTAAGAAGTTTCTTGTTTTTTTTTTTTTAATCTTTTGCGTGGTCTATTCTATTCATGTGGTTGAAATGGCCTCAAATTTGGTTGATGTAAGGCAAGTTGTTCAAAAGTTACGATTAACATATTTGCTAGCAACATAATTTTAAGTAGTAAACTAAAGTATTTTCAAGTCTAGGAAACCATTTACAATATTAAAATTGTTATAATTTTTTTTTTATTGTAAAAAGATGAACTGCGTCCGTTTTATATTAAATTAAAATTTGCCTATTACCCTTTCAAACATAGAGAGAAGAAAATAAGTTTTCTTGTCTTTTTTATTATTAAAGCTTAAAACGCATAAAACAGCATTTCAATTTTTTTTCTTATTACCGTTAGACTTTTATTACTTTTACAACCACCTGCGCTAGCATTTCCCTGTTTAAACAGCTAGCTAATAATAAGCTACCTTAAAAATAAACTATTTCTTGTTTCCTTCTTTTCTCAAATTCTGCGGACACGGATTTCTCCGAAAACGGTATGTTAGGTTAGGTCAGGTTGAAGTGGCTGTCGGGTTCAAAGAACCCAATTCACTTAAACCTATGTAGGTCCATTGTGATACCATGTGGATCTGGAAAAATTGCCTACCCGTTGAACCATTTCAAGCTACTAATGAAGCTTAAGAGACGTTTGGGGTCAGTCGTACTAAAATCGTTATAGAAAAAAGCTCCAAGGTGGATATTGCGGTTCTTGGAGAGAGCGGGGCATGTGCAGAGTAGGTGGAGGGTGGTCTCTTCTTCCACCTCATCCATGCAGCTCCTGCAAAAATCGTAAGAAAAGCCACCAAGCCTTGTCGCGTGCTTGCCTATCAGACAGTGTCCTGTAATAACACCAATTGTAGCACTCATGTGCGATCTGTTAGTTAAGAGCTATCAAACTCCTAGAGTGCTTAAGATCTAGCTTGGGCCAAATCTGTTTCGTCACTAGACAGGTACTACCACTTGTCCATCTGAGATTTGTTCTTTCTATTGCATCCAGTTTTATCATGAGTTTGCATGTCGAAATTGGAATGCCTAAGGCGCCTTTATTAGGCGAAATTGGAGAGTAGTTCCAAGTTTGGCGAGTTCGTCAGCATTACAGTTGCCTGGAATCTCACTATGCCCTGGCACCCAGCACAGGAATATGTTAAACTGCTCTGACATCTCCTTTAAAGACGAACGGCAGTCTTTCGTTCACATTCCAGAGGCACACAGTCATCCCAAGAAGACCTTCGGGGATAGTTGCTGGAAGTTCTTGTCAAATTGTAACTGGGGTATAGCGAAGTCTATGTTTCTAAAAGTGACCTATCTCACTATCGGTCCACTCAGAGGTTGGTTTGAGGCTAGTAGCCGTGATAGCAGCTGTTTGTCTGCTGAAAATATCAAGGGGAATTAGATGGAACAGGGTTTTTGGTGCTGCTGAGGCAGTGGTGGGAAGCGTTCCGCTTATACATAAGCAAGCTCACCTTTATTCAAAGCGGTCCACCAGACAGCCGTTCCATACGTCAGTATCGGTCTGTCGACCGAGATATTAAGCCAGTGGGTAGTTCGGGGTTGAAGTCCCCACTTGTTGCCGATGGCTTTTTTGCAGGAAAAGAGTGCTGTCGTAGCTTTCCGGACCCTTTTCTGTATATAACATTTCCAGCTGAGCTTTCTATTGAGGGTAAGTCCCAGATACTTAGCTTCATCGGAGAAATTTATGCTAGTACTCTTGATTGAGGGAGGGTCGATATTTGGGATTTTGTATTTCCTGGTGAAGAGGACAAGTTTACTTTTGTGGGGGTTGACCCCCAGTCCACTACTTTCAGTCCATCTGGTTAGAGCGTTCTCTAGGAGTTCTTTAAGGGTGTTTAGGTGCTTCCCCGAAACGGAAATGGCAACGTGCGATCACTCTGCAGCCCTCTCCTTCCAGGATAACCAGCAGTTCGTTCACCGCTAGATTCGAAAGGAGTGGGGATAGGCCTCCACCTTGCAGGGTTCCTCTGCTGACAGATCTTCTGGCAGTGGTCTCGCCTAGCTTTGAGTTAATAATCCTTCTCCTTAAAAGTTGATTTATTAACTCAATAAGTGTGCCATCAACCTTCAGAGCCGACAGTGCAGCCAACATCGCAGATGTTTATGCCATCTAGTCCTGCCGATTTCTAAGGTTTGAAGCTGTTAAGTGCCCAGAGCAATCTATCCCTAGTTATCAGATCATACTTATTAGTTATATGTGGCGTTCACCTGTTAAGGTTAACACTATTAATAATATCGGAAAGTGGGTATCCAGTAGCAGGTTCAGCGATTCTGCGCTATAGGAAGTCCAGGAGCCATCTGCTTTTTTTAGGCTGCCGGGCATCGTTGAATTAGTAGAGAGGATTTTCCTTGGCCTAGAGGCTTCGGAGGTTTCTTCTATATTGCTACAAAAGAGTCGAAAAGATAACCGTTTGGCTTTTCTCAGTTCTTTTTTGTAGGTTTTGAGGGATGTTTTGTAAGCATCCCAGTTTATATCTATATTTGTGGCCTTGATTCTGTTGAAGAGCTTCCTGCATTCTTTTCTAAATAGGCCAAGTTCTGAGGTCCATCATGCGCTTTCCTCTTGGACCTTAACCTATCTTCATAACCCTTGACATTTGGTTATGAAGATAGGTTCGCTACCTGTATTACATACAATTAGGTTGGTTTTTATAACAAAATTAAAAAGTAACTCAGCTCTATCGTTGATACCGTAACTGCCCCACACTGAGTGATGAGCATAAGCATCGCACCCAATGATGAAGCCAGTTCTGCACAGATCAGCTTCCTTGATGGCACTCTCCAAAGTGTATCCAAGAGGACTGTCCACCATATCGTGGGCAAGGTAGGCAGAGGCCAGCCAGTAGGTACCTTTGGCCGTCTCTAGCCTCGCCACGGTGATGTCTCGGTCGCTGAAGTTAGGGAGTCTCGGTCGAAAGTTAGGGCGTGTGGAGGCCACTTGTCAGTCTCCAACTTGTCCTTTTGATCCCAACCAACTCTTATCACGCCTTTTGTCTCAGCTAGATGAGCAACCTTTTTGCTCCTCCAACTTAGCGACCTTCAAATCGTGAGTCGGAAGTGTGGAATTGCAAAATCTTATGACTTCAAGGATCTTTTGTGCGGAGGGGGAGCTCTACGCTCCAACACGGAGCGTAGAGCTCGTGTTGCAGCTGCTAGCAGTGGAAGGGCCATGAAGTGCTAGAATCCCACCACCACCAGAAGCTGAAGGTCCTACTTCGTTATAGTTCTTGCTGCTGACCGCACAGGGTGGATCACGAGTATCCACAATCGCACTACTCTTGGCAGAGCAGGAAGAAGTTTGTAACCTAAGAGACGTCAGTATGTTGAGGAGCGCCATTAATTATATATGTGTTGGACTCACAGGCATTTCTGTTAAGCTTTTCGAGCCTTTTAATCCAATCATCGTGTATCCAAAGAGTGCCAAATCGGTGTAAGAGCATCGAAGCATAGTTGTCAGGGTAGTCAGAGGATGGTACAGTTGAACTAGATGGTGCAACGGAAGAAGTTCAAGATGTTGAAGAGAAGGAAGCCATGAGGTTATCGGTAGAGGGCAATCCTTTAGTAGACCCAGGAGTTGCCGGTAGGTCCAGAAATCATTTGCGTTGTAGTTGACGTCGTTGATGTAGAAAGAGCACTTGACGTTACTGGGAGTACATCGACTTCAAGCAATTCAGCGTCTATTGATGTGTTGGTGACAACACAGAGCTTGGTTGTGGCTGAATCCGCTCTGGTAGGAAGTCCATCTTTTCCGAAACCATTCTAATGTTATCAGCAATATCGCCCATAGTTAAACGTATAACTGCGACGTCGTTGGTTACATCATAAATCTTCCTGCAAACTTCTGGGAGTAATGGGTCAGTGGATTGATGTAGGGGAGCAGGACTACTCGACGAACACTGCTGGTGAGTATTCAGTTTCAGGTGTAAAGAGCTAAGGTGTTCTTCAATCTTTGAGACACGCAGGTTTAGGGTTTTATTGATGTCACACTTTAGGTCACTTTCAATGTTTTTAAGTTGGATTTTGTGTTCATTAGGCAAGTTTTTCATTGTATCAGCAAGACTTGTTAGCTGTTTAGATTTGGGCAGATTTATAGAAAGATCTATATTGCCGGACAGATCTTCAACACCCTTAAACTGATCCTCGAATTTATTAAGCTGCGTAACAATTAGTTTGCGTAGGGCTTTATTGTCCGCGGATAGATTGTCAAGGTTATCACTGACACACTTAATCGCTAGCATTACATGTGACAAGGAGATGTCTTTACACTCGTCGCACATGAAGATAAAGTTTTTGTTGTATTCTGCAAGATAAGCTGAAGAACGTTTGCTAAGCCGTCTTCTATACAGAGACCCGCTGTATATAGATAAGGCTGAATAATTTGGAGGGTGCCAGGTATCAGGATACTTCGTTCACGATTTGAGAAACTTGGCCCTCAGCCAGGCTGACGCTCGGCAGGGGTCGTATGGGGTCGTATAACACCACTCGTCCGGCCCAGGGGAGGGTATAAAACGAAAGAGGATTGGGAAAGGAAAGAGAAAGGAAGGGACAGATGGGGTGGAGCGATCTTCGGTTTCGGGTCTCATCTAAAGAAGAGCTTCTCTAGCAATGTTGACCTTACTCAGCCCTACAACTCGACAAGTTCAACTCTCAGGCAGGGGTCCGAAAACGGTAAAACATGCTGGTTTTAATTCGTTTGTTTGAATAGACTTAAAAATTTGTGGTTGAAAACTGTTACATACTTCAGCCAAATTTAATCAAGATCGTCTTCGCCTTAGTTAATGGATTAGAAGTTTAAAAAAAATTGTTTTTGAAAATGTTTTTGTAATATTTTTTAATAATTTTTGTAATAATTTTGTAATATGTGAGGATTTGTACATGTCAACAGCTGGCTGTTGTAGTCCCATTTGTCAAACGAATAGGATAATTATTTGTTTCGGAACAAAAAACCATTCTTTCCGTTATTAGAAAGGACAAACAATTTTATCCACAAACTCACACGGAAAAACGTAAATTCGTTCATCGAAGGCTGGTCAACTTGTTAGCTTCGAGTTCTAGGTTGACTGACATTGACACCTATAGCTTCACATATTCCGAATTTGACGATCAGGTATCGCGTTCTAACTTTTCCAATCTTCAATTAACAGCACGAAGTTAATTTAATTTAACACCTCGTGGCCTTCTAACTTTCGCATTCTAATTTTTCCAATCTTGAATTGACAGCACGAAGTTCTTCGAATTACAGGAACTTCACGGGTTTCGTTTGACAAATCTGAAATAATATTATGACAAATTATTTCAGATAGAATAGTCAGGGTATATGAACAGGGGAGTAGTGTGTGAGCCCTTGACTCGGTCAACCGTAGCTCTCACATCCCCTTAAAGTAGGGTTACTGCACTGACTCTAGTGCACCAGGCATGAATGGAACTGGCCCTCCAAGTTTGGGGGTTGTTTCGCTTGAGCAACTTCTAGGCCATGTAAAAAGGGAATAGTTATTAGAGGGAGCTTCGGATAATAAAAGTATCGAGAATAGGGCGAATGGAGGAGAAAATACAACCATACTGTACCAAGATATCGATGTAGTTCAAAGAGTAAAACGCGATGACTTAGTTGGAAACAACAGCGCTCAAACCAAGAGGGCGTTAGAATCCAAGCTCTTATCAAGATCGAGATGACCAAGAAGACTAAACCTTAGTTTTAAGGTTTAAGCCATTGTAAATACCAGAGCGCTTGGTCTGGAAATAATCTGAAACAGATTTTTTTAACAATTTTAAAAAATGTATTAATTTCAGTGTAAGGTACTGTTAACTAAAACTTCAATGCTCCGTCCACCATAGCACTCCGTGTGTGATCAGCAAACGCATAATTTTCAACAGTCAACGCTTGGATGGAAAAGAATTAAAACCAAACCAGCTGAGAATCCATTATTTCAAATTTACAGTGCGTTGAATAAGCGCGTTGTGTTATGATTAATGAAATCCAAAAATTTGTAAACAATTGTAAGTGAATTTGCTCGCCTTTTGTGGGTGTTCCAGCACCTTTTCTTGTTGAAGTGATTCATTAAACAGGCGATGATGAGACACCACGCTGTCAGTCGTGATGACTAAAAAACGATAAATACCGATGGGGTCTGATACGTCCTTTGTTATATGTATTAACGTAAAATGTACCTCGTAAATTGATTTACAAGCATCCTTTCTTTTGACTCACAATCGAAAAGAATTGGGGCTGCGGCCTTAGCAATAAACACCCAAAGGGAAAACATAATTCATTTAATAAAGGCCAACTGATTTAATCGAGAAAGCAATCCGTCATTCTTCACATCTATTGAACCCTGATTGCACTTGTGTATGTATATCTAACAGATTAGACCGCATTACACATATTCATCCTGTTAATTTACCAAGGGTACAGTGCAGTGTAACTCCCCCTTTTTGAACCCATGGGTATTTTTAAGCATCGATCGTGACGCTAACGTGATTGACGAAAATCTAATAATGTCCTCTCGGGTGTGTTGATAATCTGCGATACTGCACCACCCTCGTCAAGTTTGTGTTTTGGATTTTACTGCCCATGGGGTGGTTAACAGAGAGTGTTTCAGTTTTAACTTATTTTTATTTTATTACCACCGAGGGGATGCAAGCAGCAGCGGTTGGGTGATGTTTTCAAACTTTGGCCTATGCATAATAACAAAGGGGGTATGACGGGAGGGCATACGTTTTCAGTAGTTCAACATATTAGAAGTGCATTAAAAAGACCGAAAGTCGAGGTTTCTGTTCTCACCCAGTCCTAATCGTGAAAAAAAGAAATTATGTGCCATTTAAATTTATGTTAAAAGTATGTATATTTCCTTGGGGGATGGATGGCTTTTGCGTTATGTTAATCAATGATTTACATTAACGCACGAAAGCCATAGTGTAAGCGAGCGAGTGAATGAAATTTGATTGTGGCGTCTGATTAGTTTTAAGGAATTATAGGGTTTGCGATAATTACACGGATGGCAAAATTAATTATGGAAACTGTGTTGTTTTAAGAGTGATTAATTGATTATAAGTTGACACAAAGCACCTTAGAAAAACTCCGGATTTTCTCGGTTCATTTTTGCATATAGGCATGGCCATGGCCTGTAGATTAATGGTAAGATTTGTAGGTAGGCCCTTCCTTTCAAGCCAGTATTAACTTTGTGCTAAAATTTGTAACGATGAAACAATTACCTACTGTAGACCCCCAAGGCCTTTCAGATATTTATAAGGAGTTTTTTATGCCACATGGGGTTATCAAATCTAATTTTTTGTACATACTTTTCAACTAACTTTTTCTGGGAGTAAAGTTAGCCTCCCAAATGAAATAAAGTCTTGAACTAGTCAAAAAAGTACAAAACTAGTGGGAGGGTTACAATCCACCTTAGCAAATCGTTGGATAGCCCATCCCAATTTGCCCTTGTCAAGCTCCAAAATGCGTCAAAAATCTTGGTCGTTAAATTTCAGTTTCTATTAACTTTAATTGTGTTAAGAATTTGTCAGTTAAGCATCTTCTTTCTTGACAAAGGGACGTGGTATCCACCCCTTTTTAATAAAATAATTTTTTTTATCATATTTTTTATCAGATGTGGTACACATTTGTTGATTGTAGTATTGTATAAAAAATTCGTTTTTTACTTAAAAACGCCCCCAAAGGTGGGCGTGGCAAACATTTGTTCAATTGAACAAATGAGGTTTTCGCTTTTTTTTCAAATTCCAATCACAAAACACTTAAGCCTACCAAATTTTAGCTTCCTACGACGACTTTGATTTTTCATACTATTAAGTAAATTGGGCGTATCAGTGGGCGGATTTCAAAAAAATTTTCACTTGTACTGCACGGGGACCTAGAAAGAACAGGTATCAAGTTACAAGTTCCTTGCTCAAAATTTAAGGCCTAAAAACTACCGACAGACGGACGGACGGACATGGCTCATTTGACTTACAATTCGGTCTCGATCATATGCTCTTAAGGTCTTGGGGGTCTACGGTGATTATTTCTCTATGTTACAAACTATGAATCAAACTTAATATACCTCCCAACCTATGGGATGGGGTATAAAAACAAGGTACAAGCTTTAGTTAAGAAATCCAGATAAATCGATGTCTGGCCAAAGCCAGACTAGCCTCTGGTGGGCTAGCCATCTGGTCTAGCCCACCAGAGAAAGACACTATGTAAGGTCGTCCCTACTCTGAACTGCAGCCTTTGCAGTAGGAGCTGGTATGTTTCCATATTCAGTGTATCAGGGTGATCCGCTGCCATCTCTGTGCTTTGGGGCGGGGGGTTATAGGTTCTAGTTCAGAGACAGTGATTGACAACTTATAAGGTGCCATAAGTTACCCATACCCTCATTCTGCGGTGTCATTTGACTGGGCACTGTCAAACATTTTCAGAAGTTGAGCCAATTGTTTTTAAGACACATTTTTGAAAAGGTTTATATTTTTTGTTGGAGGTTGCTACTATCCGATGGAACCCTCAGACACAACTACTGGTCGGTCCATTGTACTACTATGCGAACACCTTACTTTAGTGAATTTAGATAACCCTCGTTTCGAAGAATAAGGAGAAGGAGCTTAAGTGATGAAGAGCTTAGGTGTTCGGCATTCACCACACCACGTCAGCCCCAAAGATCCATCCAAAGATCCGCCACCTTATGCGAGCAAAGGCAGGACAACTACAGAGGAAAAGTTCCGCTGTATCATCGTCCTCTCCACAGGCAGGACAGGTGGTGGTTTTGCTCAGGCGTAAAACATTCAATTGCTAAGCAAAAGCTTGGTGGATCGTAAGGACGCCTACAAGAAGTCTGCAGTCAATTATATTGAGAGATAGAAGGAAAGACGCAGACCCGTTACAGACACCCGAGTTAGGTGTTCGGCACTCACCACACCACGTTAGTCCTAAAGATCCGTCCGAGGATCCGCCACCTTATGCGAGCAAAGGCAGGACAACTGCAGATTTATCGAAAGGGGAAAACTATTCGGAACGAGGGCGATGACGAGAGTGTTCGGTGAAGCAAACTTTTGCCGATATCGTTCAAGTCAATCGTGTAGTTGACAATCGTCTCAATATTTACGCGATGAGGGCCCAGATCACTAGTTGTTCTACTATTGACGAATGGAAAAGTCCCAATGCGATTCCCGGTAGACAGTAGAGGAATATGTAGAGACCTGCAGCAACGTCAAACTGAATACTTTGACTGTTTGTTGACTGTTGTTGACTTTTTCCCGCCTTAGTTTGATTGTTCAGTTTTTGTTTATTATTCACGCAGTTGACAAGTATAAATCAAAGCCGAATGATAAATAAATTTGGGAAATTTTTGAAAACTGATATTCCTCTATTATCCACCGGGGGACTGCCTTCAATCGCCAATTGTGTCAATGATTTTAAAAAACAGTCTTCTGCATTCTTCATCGATTGCATGTCGAATTCGATATGATGACACAATACCATTTAACTGTTTTGTTCCACGAAAATATTCAGCAAATTGTTCTCTTAAGCTACATAGTACTTTCTTTTGCTTTTTCAATGAACTTTAAACATTATGTTATGTCGAGAGTTTTTGTTTCTAAGATATTAAATTAAATATTAATTTTCTAAGATATTAAATAATATAAGATATATTTATATATTATATAAGATATATATAAATAATATAAGATATTAAAAAATATAAAAATAATAAATAGAGTGGCGCAACAGCTCGAGGTGAACCAGGGCCAACTTCTCAACAATGTATGCTGGTGTGTTAATTTCTTTACATACAAGGGGACCTATCCGAACGGCACTTTGAGAATTTTTCCAAGACAAATGATACTCTCGAAGGGCTTGTCAGACCCTCGCGGAGGTGGGGGCCTTGAAAAGGAGCAAGTCTTTTTTTTCAGGTGACGATGTCAGGATTCGAACCCAGACCTCCAGCGTAGTAAGCACACACACTAGCCACTACACCACGGCACCCCACATTAAATAATATAAGATATATATATATATATATATAATATAAGATATATATATATATATATAATATAAGATATATATATATATAAATAATATAAGATATTAATAATATCTAATAAGATATTATATGTATATTAAATTATCTTATTCTAAGATAAAACTTTTTAATGAGTAGTTTTAACTCAAAGTCGAATAAAAATTGCAGGAAACCTAGTGGCAAGTTGACTGTATTACAATCCAAAGAAGCATCGTTTATCCAACAATGCACATATTTTTGTTGATTGGGAGAAAAAGTTGGATATGCATGACAGCCATTCAAAAAATCGCCTGCAGTTTGGATTGTTCTTTAAAACTCCCTGAAGCACTAAAGATAGTCTGTGTGCTGCATAGTGAATAAATCTAGCAACCGGAAATACTTTCTTTACTCTAGACTGTGTACCATGAGCAAATTTCCTGACATAACTGCTGCTCCGTCATATGTTTGGCAAACTAGTTTCTGGCCACAGTTAAGTACATTCACTAATTTGATAACATCCTCAGAAAGGCTTTCAGCAGATTTACTGGAGCTTACATTAGAAAAACCAAGGAATCTCTCTTCAATATTTTCTCCTTTTGAAACAAAACGTACCATTGTCGACAGTTGGAATTTTTTACTGTTGTTTGACGTTTCGTCCATTAGTGGGTAGGTAAAAAAATAAATTGACACTTCTCTATTTCCTCAGTAATTGCATTATAAACTAAATTACTCCTGCTGATATTTTGCAGGAAGTCCCACGAAAAACTGTCGACACTTCCAAATGGTTACGAAGCACAGGGTCATATTTGGCCAAAAATTTTAAGCACTCTTTATAGTTTTCCGGGTTTGAACCCACTGATTCGTCGTGCCTTCTGAATGGAAGCTCTAACTGGCCTAATAAGCAAATGGTGAAGTCAAATAGTCTTTTCATCACTTCACGGTTCTTTTTCACTTTATCGTTATGTTTGCTTACACTAATTTGTCTGCCAGGGTCTGGAAGCAGATCCATCCTCACTTTCCCAAATGTCTGAAACGCATGCATGAAATCAATATGGGAACAGAATTTTGAATGTTTTGAGTAACTGTGACTTAAATGATTAAGATATGAAAAACCAAGGAAATTCCATACGTTTTTTTCCTTTTCGTGTCTAAATAACAAACAAGGCCAGCAGAATAATATGTTGAAATGTTTGCATCCAGTAGGTAATAAGTTTACGCCTTTTGTATGTTTCAGGGTGAAAATTGCGGACAGTCTCCTTAACATATTTTTTCCTGCAAATTTTTATTGTCATGTTAGGCAGTAAGGAAGTTGGTTTTCCTATTGCTATTATTGTAGATTTTTCTTGGGAATTGTGTTTAAAGAAGGGTTTAGTAATTAATTTTTCAATAACGCAAACACAACTATTTTCTTTATTAAACATTTACACCCAGCATGTTTTAAGTTGGAAGAAAATTTAAAGTAAATAGATACTCTTACAATACGGAAACTGTCTCATTTATGTTATCTTTGAGGTGAATGTTTTGCTCATACGTTTCTGGCCTAAAAGCTTAAAACAACTTCCTACATAATCCGCAGTTCCCAGTTGAGTTCGTTCATAATCTTACAGCACGAATAGAACCTTAAGCGGCATATACACACATCAAAATCGCATCAAGCATACGAGAGTGTGTTTGTAAATTTGTTCTTACGCAGCATACATATATACACATCAAGCTTGAGGCTTCAAGCATTCATATAATTTAAAATTTTTTTTTTCAATTTTTTCACAAATGAACCCCATTCCATTCATAAAATATCTTTCAAACTGAATGAATGTTTGATCCAGCAGTCAATCACGAATATACACTTATCCAGCATAGACACAAAGAAAAATCGAAACATTTTGATTTCGCTTCAAGCATACACACAATGTATAGGTGTTTCGTTTTCACTCATACACTCTCGCATGCTTGATGAGATTTTGATGTGTGGATATGAAAAAAAACTCATTGTTTGTTCTCATTTTTAAAAAAGACCCAAAATCAAGCCAAGATAAAAAAAAAAAAATATAAGTTATAACGCATACTATGACAACGACTACCTACCACCTACACATTTTTCTTATTAACTTTACGTACCCATTCGCTAGCACATTCACGCGTTTAACGTGAGCCAAAGTTCATCCCTGTTGCTTGATTTCGTTCAAAAATTCGTGTAAATACTTGCAAGCTTGCTTATCCCCTCAATGTGCTTAACCCCATTCACAAAACTTGTTTCATAGCTTGTCATGGCATTTTCACACGACCACGCCCCGATCCACACTTCGCGGGTGTTTAAATCATGGATTAAGTGTCAAAATGTCAGTATAACACAGCCCCCGGCCTAACTCAACCTATGTGTGGAAATGGCTGGTAAGTAAAGTTTGCGAGTCTGACTTGAACAGAACTAATTGACTTGACAGAACTGACACTACTTCAAGCATCAAGGGTGCTTGATTCAAGGCATCAAGGGTGCTACCATTCCACCAAGTTATATTGAAAAATTGTGCGACCCACATTTTAATTTTACCTAAGAAGCCATGATCAACAAAGAAGGATTCACTCATTGTAGAGTAAGCTTGGGAAGAGTAAGCTTAAAAATAATATCATGACTCATGAGCTCAACAAAAATGGAAAATAGTTGGATGCCCTAATCAGATGACCAAATATAAATTGTTATTTTTCGTGATATTCAAAAAAAAACTAAAAAAATCTACAACAATGGTTTTTATTTCATTGGAATAAGAATTAAATTTTCTATAAGCAATAAAAGTTTGAAAAATTTAGCTCTTTTGGTTCGACTAGAATTGATTGTAGTTATATAGTATTGTAGTATTGTAGATTGTAGTATTGTAGTTATGTATGTTTTTGTAAATTATTTAAACGAAAAAGCTATTTTCTGAAAGTAAGGCGCGCATGCACGAAATGAACAATTAGGACGTGTCGCTATTCGCTTAGAGCGAAGTAGAGTCTAATGTTCTCGCTTTCCACGAAAAGACTCCAGCTGTGGAAATACGATGGCAATATTCCCTGGTTCAGAGTTTGACCGAAGCAATACCATTGCCTGAGGAGAGTCGACGTGGTAGTTTTGTCGCAAAAGGATTTCTGGTGTCATTGCGTTACATTTACGTCACTTTTTTGTTAATATCAATCTGAATTTATTAATGAGATCATTACTTTGCTCCCAGTCTTCCAATGGAGAAGGCGTTACCAAATTTACTAAGCGAAAAGCGAGCTGCGATTGCGAATATTCTTGAACAAAAATTAACGCAACAGTATTTATATGTTTGTTACGTATTTTTTTAAATTATTCGAAAAATATACAGATTATTATTTTCCATATTTCGTAAATAATCTAAACTTTATTAAAATAAATGTTCACAAAAAAAACAAGTGGGAAAGTGCTACAATGCGTATGCAAACGCTTCAAAATACAAAAAAAAACAGTCACGCCCCCAATAAGTGGGCGGGATATAAAAATATAACTGTTGAATGTTTTATTCAAGGTGGTTGCATATATTTCGGCCTAAAACTCCGCCTTTTTAACCAAAAAAAATACGTTTTTAACACCACGCCCACATAAGTGGGCACATACAATAAATACATAAAAGTTAGAAAATGCTTATATCTACAACTTTTGTCTTATAATTTTTTGTCAAATTTCGTATATATTTATTGAAAAACAGTAATTTTAAGCTAAAATCCCTTAAAAAGTAGGCGTGGTCAATGAAGGGGCTAACATTTTTTGGTCACTTCAAAGACAATTACAAGGCAATGTTACATGTATACAATGTATACGCTAGCACCATTGTTACATAGCTTAAATTCGGAATAAGTATTTTTCGTGGGCGTGTTTGTGGGCGGATTTTAATTTAGCTAATTTTGAAACTTGATCTGAAGGATTGGACTTCCAGCCAACCCACCAAATTGCAGGTTTCTATCTTAAAATTTAAGGCCTAAAAATTGTTTACATACCGACGGTCGAACATGGCTTAATCGATTCTCCTGTCGGTCCCATTCATATCTCTAAAAGGTCTTAAGACGCGGTGTCACAAGGAACAGAAACAGAAACAGAATTTTATACATCAACAACGCAAAAAGCATTCTGTTTCTGTTTCTGTTCCTGTTCCTTGTGACACCGCGGCTTAAGGGGTCTACGGTGATTATTTCACTGCGTTACAAACTATACATCAAACTTAATATACCCTGGGTCGGGTATAAAAACAAAGTGGCATGTCAGCTGTTCTCAAAAGCAGAACAGCTGACTCACTTTCAGGCGCATATTTTTTGACAAATGTGACAAATGCTACAAAGAGTGGCATGCAGTCTATATTTTTTGACAAGAAAATATGTTCGTTCGGTTAATGTGTTCGTTTTTTGTTTGTAGATCAAATATATTTTCCATTGCAATTCAAAGCAGTCAAAACAAGTCAAATTTAGTTTGCGTTTCAGTAAAAAAAATAATTTATTTATTCTCCTGTCAAATCCTTCTATTTCCAGTCGAATTTGATGACTGGCAAATAGTCAAAATGGCAACTAGCAGTCTATTTGTAGTGTGTCAAAGCCTTAAGTGTTTTGTTTGCTCTCAACATTGCCTCTTTTGCATTCAAAAATTATGTGAGCTCAAATGAAACGAAATAAAACCATTCCCCGTGTGAGAGGGAAATAAAATAATCAAGCTTATTAATATACAAGAAATATGAATGAAAAATATGAATTAAAAGAAAATCGTGTCGCCACATATATAAAAATTATAACGATTATTGCCTTAAGACACGGCTAGACATGGTCACTCAATGCACTGTGCGACTCTCAAACAAGTGGATCTTTTGAAGGCATTGGGCAGTGAGGTGCCCAGGAATAACCAGAATTAAATTAAACGCATAAACTGTTTAAGTTTATTCCCTTTGGACAAAAGTATTCATTTGTTGCTCATTTTAATTTTATGCCTTCAGTGATCGTTGCCTTGAGTGTTGTTCTTATGGCCCAAAATTTGTGCTACAATAAGAAAACGACAACAGAAATATATATGTACGTAGGTGTGGATGTTTGTGGGTCATTAAATTAATTGTGATTCCAGATAATATCTGATTTTCTTATATCCCACTTCTACGATCAATAAATAATAATTTGACCAGTTTTTGTCTTTAATGCGCCAGGAAATATTGACTTTCCGTCTCTAGTCATTCGCTATGGTTTCGTTTTGTTTATAGACGTCTTTTTAACTCGAAACTTATGTGGGAAACTCTATATCGAGAACATTATGTTTTTTTTTTTTACATAGTTGCCGGAAGCGTGTCTAGACATGTTACGTTAGAGGTTTGCCAGACTGAAAAATTGTCAAATAGAAATTATAATAAGTTTATTATTTGTGTGATGCATTGGTACCTAAACTAACCTACCTACAATAATGAAGGTTTTCATTTATTGCGCACTTAGAGATTTATTTTGGTGGGGTGAGAGCGGGACCACTAACAGATACACGAAGGAGTTGACGGATGGCCGTAGCTCTATTCAGTACTTGGTGAAAGGACTAGACGGATCTCTGCTTCTTCCGGATGAGATCCAGCTCAAGCGGTGGAAGGAACATTTCACATCGGTAATGAATCATGTGATCATTTTTGCCTGATCCTGTAGAAATTGCGAATTGTGAATTGGGTCAACTACAGAGGCTTCAGTCTTCTTAACATCGCATACAAGATCTACTCCGCTGTGCTAAGTGGACGCCTGTAGCCGTTTGACAACAATCTGACGAAAGTCCACCATCGGCCAAATATTCACATTGTGGCAGATCTTGGAGAAAACCCAGGACTTCCAAATCGATACTCACCACCTTTTCATCGATTTCAAGGCCGCGTATGACAGCATTTATTGAGGCGAGCTATAAAGCGTAATTTCTAGTTTTGACATCCCTGCCAATCTCGCCAATCTGTGCAGGATGACGATGGAAAACTCCCGCTGTTCCTTCAAGGTCGGTAAAGACCTCACCGACCTATTTGATGTCAAAAATGGATTAAGACAAGGCGACGCGCTGTTATGTGACTTCTTTAATATCATACTTGAGAGATTCTGTTGAACTCCCGCCCCAACACCAGAGGCACAATCTTTCAAAAGTCCGTTCAACTGCTCGCATACGCAGACGATATTGACACAGTCGGAAGAACAAGGCGCGATATCAGTGAAGCCTTCGTGAGTATTGGGACGGAAGGCGGCTTAGCAGTCAACGAGGGAAAAACCAAGCATATGCTGTCATCAAGACAAAACATACTGTCTTGGACAAAACATAACCATCGGCAGCTATAACTTTGAGGTAGTTAGGGACTTTGTCTGCCTGGGTTCCCCTATTAATTCAGACAATGACACCAGCTCTAAAATCAAACGAAGGATAACTCTTGCCAATCGCTGTTTCTTTGGGCTAAGAAGGCAATTAAGTAGCAAAGCCCTCGCTCCAGCAACTAAAGTGTCCATGCATAAGACCCTCATCATCCCAGCCCTGCTTTACGGTGCAGACGCATCTTCTTATTTCAGCAAGAGGCCCAAGGCATTTCCGATGTTAAAACAATTATCGAACATATGGACGAACGTCCATCCGAAATTCGAGCACGTTGCCCCCTGGTAGGCCAAGAAACAGGTGGTGAGATCAGGTAAAGAACAACTCAGAGATCCATTTGGGGATCGCGCCAGTGTCTCTTGAGTTGGTCGCGGAGAATCAGAAACGATGGAAAGACCATTAAGCCACTCTCGCTCCGCGACCCTTCTAAGAATAAGCGGTCACAGAAAGTGACATGACATAATATGGACGAACGTCGACAATTGGGTGTGTAAATTCAAAGTGTCTAGGGATAACATACCGATCAAGCACGAAACTCCGTGTCAAAGATACTCCGTGTCCTGGGACTAAGCGCAACAATCTAAACCAATTATATGCTGTCATCTAGAAAAGACAACCAATACCGACGCAACGTTTTGGACAAAACTTCACCATCGACAGCTATAACTTTACGGTAGTTAAGGACTTTAAAATCAGCTATAAATTCAGACAATGACACCAGCACTGAAATCAAACGAAGGATAACTCTTGCCAATCGCTGTTTCTTTGGGCCAAGAAGGCAATTGAGTAGCAAAGTCCTCGCTCCAGCAACTGAAGTGTCCATGTATAAGACCCTTGTCATCCCAGTCCTGCTTTACGGTGCAGAAGCATGGACCCTGTCAAAGGCAAATGAAAACACTTTAGGCTGCTTTGAGACAAAAATTCTTCGAGCAATTTATGGTCCCGTCTGCATAGACGGAGAGTGGAGGAGGAGATATAACATCGAACTGTACGGGCTGTACAACACCGATCTAGCCAGAAGAGTCAAAACACAACGTTTACGATGGCTTTGTCATCTAGAGCGGACTGACACCAACGTCCTGGCAGGGACGGCGCAGTCGAGGAGCACCGAGACACAGGTGAGCACGCAAGTCGAAGGGGGCCTTAGCCAACTTTGCGTGCAAAACTGGAAACGGCTTGCTGGAGACAGAGCTGACTGGTGAAGCTTGTTGGCTCAGCCCCAGGCATACCTCGAACTGTAGCGCCACCTTAAGTAAGTAAGTAAGTAAGTTATGAATCATGTCTTTTTAACTGAGGTGACAGAAAGTCAAAATAAGTTGGAAGAACTTCCCGAGGATAGATAGGTACGGATCACTATACTCAGGGACGATAATATTTGCAAGCAAATCGCTAAAGAAGTATAATGCCGCATAGCTCCCGATGTACCCAGGCACGCAAGACGCTGTACCTTCTTGAGTCTTAGGATGGCGGTTTGTTGGGTGGTCTTAGGCCACCACAATGGGTGGTCTTAGGCCATATGGTATAAAACCCCATATGGTGCCATACATGCATCGGCGAGCCCATAAAGCGTTCGATGCTTTGTGGATTTTGCTGTTTAGGTGGGTGTGAGCTCGAGAGGTGAGTCCTTTGTCTAGAATAACTCCCAGATACTTGACTTCATTGGAGTATTTCATTGGTAAATGATTTTGTCATTAATTGTAATTGAAAGTTGACATAGGAAATATAAAAAACAAGTGAGTAAGTGCAAGAGTTTGTCGGACGGGATGGCGGGCGGACTCACCTGTCGATTCACCTGTCGGTCTCGATCATATCTGTAAAAGGTCTTAAGGGTCTACGATGATTATTTCACGTTGGTACAAACTATGCATTGAAATGAATATAGCCTCGGTCGGGTATAAAAAAAAAAAAAAAAATTAAACAAAAGTTAACAAATTGCATATTAATTTTTTGTTTGCCCCCCCGTTGGAAAAAATCCTGCGGGCGCCTTTGAAAGTTGATATTTCTTCTTTTCTTCTTTTAGTTAAAGGAACAATGTCAGCCTTGCATGGGTTTTCAAGGTATATCGCTATGATTTCTCTATGTTACATTTTCGCTTGTATCAAACTTATTATACTTCATTCATTCCTGTAGAATAGGGTATAACAATATGTTCGCTTGTTATTTTTGTTATTTAAAAAAATTGAACTCCCACGAAAGGTCTAATTTATACTAATTTTTTCTAACTCACTTGAAATATCTACACTTAATCAATGGTTCCCACCACATGCTCGTTGTTATGATCCAATGTAAGTATTGAAAACAAAAGTTTATCTCCTACCAAGCTCGTGCTCTGCATATTAACAAGCCTTGGCTGGCAACGAGTTCCAACGAGCAATCACTCAGAAGCAATGCAGCATGTAAGTGAAACAATGTTTACTTTAGTTAGTTTAGGTACTTTGAATAACTTTGAACAATGTAAACCGTTATTGGCAGTGCCGCATGCTTAAACACTTAATAAAATTCCAAAATAAGATAACACAAGGGTTTACCTTTTCGATTTGAATTTGAATAAATTTCCTAGCAGAAAACTGTAACTGCTGAAAGCTTGACTTGAATTTAAACGATATTCTGGAATTATCTTAGAAAGGTTAAATTGGCTCTTTAGTGCAATGCTCCAATTTTAGCTTCCAAAATATGATTTATAGAAGGATCCGTAAATGGCATCCTAAGTGTAACAAACAATTGTAATGGAGGAAACTTAAAATAAATTCTTAGTTAAGGAATAATCCAGCAGCTGAAGGCAAACCCACAGTGACCCGCTTCGTCAGTATGTCACAAGCTGAGGTCCCATTAGAATCTAGTGTAAAATAGGCAAGGGCAATGTGCCAATACTTCTATTAAATACCATACTGGACTAAAGGCCCTTTCGCAAGCCGTGCTAATAAAATTTTTTACCGGTTACAGCCAAGGCAAAGTGCGTGGCTACCAGAAGATAGGTAGATGACAGCGGTTCAACCATCGAAGAAAACTTACTCTTGCATGATAGCTTCTTTGGCAGCAGGCAGAAATTAGCTCAAATTCCTATATCCTGAAATAAGTACAGCGTAGTATGTTGCATATGTTTCGTGACAAGTGTATTGCATCAATAATCGCCAAGTTTGGTGAGGCAACCCCGGACCAACTCTGGTGAACAGTATGAACTTCTTTGAATGTTTTTCCTGTGTGAAAAAGCAGTTGCTTTGCGTGTTTCTGTGAAAAACGCCCCTGAAAATGCACCTAAAAATTCCAACTTCTTCTACTATATTTTTCTTTGGGAAGTGAGAGCTGAGAAAAGTTGAAAAAAAGCTGGAAAAGAGTCGAAGATTTTGACAACTTTACCGACAGAGTTAACTTTGCACTGAAAAACTGTTCGTCAGGCTAACTCTAGATTCCTTTTGTTCCGGGATTAACAGACCTCGGTTTAAGCTGGGCTTAACTCAGCACTGCAATAAGTATAAGGTCGCGGGATTGCAGCATGGATAATCCAAACAGCTCCAATGTCCTTCGCAGAGCTCTTGCACTCCTTCATCGAGCGAGCAGGGGTGGGATGATCATCGAGCTCCCGCAAAGAAGGACACTGTTATGCCATCGAGTATTGTACTATGACGAGAAAGTTCATTCCTCTTTCCTCTTCTTTTTCATTTAAACGCAAGATTATGATCTGAAGTGAGGGATTACAACCCTCCCACTCTACTGCATGCCTAATGACCCGCTTGTGGGGTACGCCGATTTGACCTCAGAATAAACTGGCAGGCCCACCGGGCTTTAGATCTCTTCATCTCTGAGGCCAAATACATGCTGTTGTCGTTGCATTTGTGTGATCATGGATGTTTAGGCCTTTCTCTCCTTCGCGATTGCGCTGGAATGTTGATTGACGTTTCCTTTTTGACGGGTTCCTAGGATCTGGTCGTGCTCCTCAGATCTTCGAGCCGGAGGCTTCCTCAGATCTTCGTACTTCTTATTCTGTCTCGCTTTGTTACTCCTGCTGTCATGCTGTCATCTTCATCTCAGCTGTCATTAATTTGCTCTGATATTTCTTATACGGTGTCCAGCATTGTGATTGATGTCGTCATTTAAATTTGCTTTGCTATTGATCATAGATCTCAGTTACTTAAACTTTTCACACTTGGGAAGCACATTTCCATTCAATTTAATGTCTGGAATTGATTCGGGTGGGTCAGAGAATCGGCAGCATAGGTCCTCTTTTGGTACGATACCCATATGCCCTCCAAAACATCTACCCATATATCAAGTGCTCGCTACAGGGACGTATGATCTTCACTTATGATGGCCCCATCATTAGCGAAGAATAATTGATGTAGTTTCGGGTCCATCAGTTTTCCTTCAAGCAGATAATCAAGGACTTCAATGAAAAGCAAAGGACTTAGGATTAGGACGCTTCCCTCGTGTACACCGACTTTAGTTGAGAACTCATCAGTGACTCCGGAAGGTCATCTTACTCTTGTCTTGCCATGTCCATGATCATCCGCACGAAGGCTTCTGGAACTCCTCATTTTCTTAATGCCACCCATATCAGATTCCGTCGTAGTCTATCAAAAGCTTTTTCAAAATCTACCAGCACCGTACGCAGGCCTTTAAGGGCATCCCAATGTTTTTCCATTGTGATCCTTACGCTTTGGATTGCATCAGTGGTTGGTCTGCCCGCGACAAACCCACAATGGTCCTCAGATATTTTTATTATCTTCCGTAGTCGACTATCTAATCTAGTAGCCGCTCGACGATCTTCATTTTGTGAGACATCAGCTTGATAGATGGTGATTGTCACAGCTTCGTGTATCACAATTTCCTTTAAACATAATAAGGAGATAACTTTCGCTCTACTGATTAGGCAATGGGTCCCCTCTTATTAGTTTGGAGATGAAGATCGTGAGCCATCTAAGCCCGCTGTCTCCTATTTTCTTCCAGAACTCTGAAGGTATCTGATCTGCCCAACCGCTTTTCGCTTTTTGGAGTACCTAACGGCCTTCCTAACCTCGTCAACTGCGATGTCTGGTACTTCTTCTCGGTTAGGAGTAGTTTCTTCTGGAAACTCTTCATTTAGAAGTCCCTCACAATACTGCCGCCATCTGTGAAGAAGTTTGTGGTTATCCACAAGAAGCTGTCGCTGAGCATTGTTGATGAACTTTGGCGGACGAATCTTCTGGGCGTTTCTCCTCCTCTGTGCGGCAATTTTGAAGATTTTATCCCTTTTTTTCAGGTGCTTTTTCGAAGATGCTGTGTGGCCTGATGTGTATTAGCAGTGGAAAAAGAAACTTCCTCCAATTCCTGATACAGGCTCTCCATTCTCTTTTCTTCTTAGCAAGACTCTTGAGGTGGCTACATTCCAATTCCAGGCGAAGCATTGTGCTCTGCACTCTACATCTTCGTTTTCGTCAATGATGTTACAGAGGTAGTTTTGCATCGCGTTTAAAAATGCTTCGTCGTTTTCCTTGTTCAAGTTGTACCAGTTGATTCTCCCAGATACCTTTGCTTGCTTAATTTTCTTTTTTGACGGTTCCATGAAAATGAAGGTCAGCAGCAGGCGGTGTTGTGTTGTAATCGCCTCACCTAAAATCCCTTTACAATCTTTGACCCTCGCTTTTAGGGAACTGTGAAACAAAGGATAGTCAATCTGGTCTCATTCCCACCGCTGCTGTAAGGCGCCTGCTTTGCTTGACGAACATGGTACTAAGCACGATAAGACCGTATGACTTGCAAACGCTTAGGTTCTATATATATATTCGTCAGAAGAGTTCCTAGTGCCATACCCCAGTCCACCATGCCAGTTTTCACAGTCCTCGTTAGATTTCCCGACATGTCCGTTCAAGTCTCCGCGAACAAACAAAAGCTCTTCCTTTGCTCGTCCCAGTATCACTGCCATGTAAGCCATAAGCAGTGCCTGGCGGGGTAGTTCCATTCGTAGAGTAGGTACCTTTCCATAATGCTCTTGCCTAAGGAACTTGCTTTGTTCGACATTTGCTTTGTTGCATAGTCCTTATTGTAGTTTGAACGTCATTTTCCGACATCGGTGGTCCCCCAGTCATGTCATCCCACGGACTTACATAATGCACACTTGCGGGAAAGTTCCAGATGTTGAATGTGTCGCTAGTCTCACTAATGTGTTACAGAGGCTTAGACCCCTAAGTCGCCTTTTACGACCAGCGTTATCTTTTCGTTTCAGGGGGCGCTGCAGCCATATTCTCACCCGCAGCCGAGAAAGTTCATTAAACAACTAAAGGATTAATGAATTAAAAACCATTACTAAATTGATACCGTGGAAAATTGCGAGGAGTTAACCCAGGGATCAGTTTTTAAATCGTGATGTCTTGGCTTTCTTTGAACAGAAGTTTTTGTGAGTCCTCTATGCTGTATAGTCATCACTGTATAGTCATCGACAACGACCGTGTAATTTCGGCCACAATGCTCTTGTAGGTAGACAATTTACTGTTCGCACTTGGTGGACATGGTGGATGGGTAGAAGAAGCTTTGAACTTCATGCAGTTAAGAAGAAAACCATCGTCTATTATATAAGGGCTTTTGGTGAAATCAAGATGCGTGCTCTTCTTTATTGGCAAGGCATCGTAGAGAGAAAACTCCTTCCCTTTTTAACTCACCCTCGAGACACAGAGCGAGGGGGAACAGGGATAACGCAAATGCCAAATGCGAAAAGCTCTTCTACATCTTTGTCACTCTTAGTCAGCTATGACAGTTTCTTGAAATATTGTCAGGGCGTTGACAGTAATTGACACACACCACCCCCACCCTTGATTTTTATAGTGCCACTTATACTGGCAAGTGACAAAACCACATTCTTCTTTGACTGCTTCATGTTGCCAAGTTTATTCCCAAAAAAATTTTCATGGTTGTGCTTCCAATATCAATGGCTCGGCGGCAGTTGACTTTTGAATATCCCAGGTTGCCCGATGACAGTGACAGGAGAAGATCTAATAACTTCGGAAATGGGGTATGTTCATCGAATCAATCTTGAATCTTTGAGCGATCTCGGGAATGCTGTCGTGAAGTCCGGAAATCAACGTGTTGTTCCCGAATTTCAAACAGCATTCCGGCGAACTCTTCCAATGAAGCACGTACGGCAGTACTTCCTGGTGACCCACAAACCCTTTCATTTTTAAATGAGTTTGTTCTGTTTCAATAGTGTATAAACTTCGGTAAAAACTGCAAGTGTACAAACTACAAGTAAAGAATTTTCAATCCCGCCGAATCTTCTGCGGGAGTAATGTACCGCTGGCTTCTCCAAAGTACATCTTGCGAGTAAACTAAGTCGCATTACAGTTTTGTTTCTATATCACTTATCATACTGTTTGTGTTGTACTATTCTGCATGAACATCGGAATGAAATATTATTTAATGGATTTCCTTAAAAGAAGTAATATTACTCAATTCCTGTTAAAGTAAATAACTTTGAAATTGGCATATTTTTTCCAATTTGACCGAATTTTCCCGATGAGAATAAGTCTTGCTTCAACTTTATTAAGTCTGTGAAATGACTTTATTAGCATACCCTCGGGAAACGAAATGCTTTACAGGCGAACCCCATAAGTCCTGCATTTTCGATTCGCTTATATTTCCGCTATGATGTCTGTTGGATTTGGATACAAGAAATTTTATCTGGGGCGACGGATACCAAATCTGCTTCCTACTACTTGCTCGTGCAATTCTTTCCTTTTGTGCAAACGAAATGGAATGCGGGGTGCTGTCATAAGCACAATATTGTATCTCGTAATTCTCGACGTTGCATCTGACAGGCTTTCATATTTTTGTATTTAGTATTGTTATCCGAATAATTGAAAGCTTATGTGTCGAGCGGCTTGCAACTGTAGTTGATATTTGTAATTAGGTCAGAGTAATCGCACAATGGATTAGATTCCTATTGTTTGTGGCAAATATAAATAAAGTACGTAACGACTTCGGTTACCCTTTGTAGACAAATATCTAAATTTACTTTGTTGGAGCCTACAAAAAAATACTCGTATATAGGAATAAAAGACTCTAGGCTTCTGGGCAATAATCACTTCTTTAATTATTAATACATATCTATCTACATAACTTTCATTTCATATCAACGCGAACTTTAAATTTTGCGCAGTCTCACTAATCTAGGAGCAAGAGAGGAACGTCTACCATTTCCTGAAAATGCCCAATTTTAAAGGGGTACATTTTAAAGGAATAAACTTTTTCGGACTCGGAGAGGACCCGTGATCTCTTCAGACCCGTGACCACGAAATGTGTAATCATTTCGCAACGCGGGAATATAATAAAAACGATCGCGGTAAGTCCGAAAAACGATAAAGTTTATTACTTTAAAATGTCCTGTCAGTAGGCGAAGTAATATATATTTTGAGCGGACATCAAAATACCTCTCATCAACAGGGCCTGATTAAGGGAAAGGCAGACGGAGCTACAGCCCGGAGCCTCAGGGGCTCCTACTATAAGGAAAACAAGTGAGTAAGCGCAAGAGTTCGTCTGTGACAAACCTCTATATACCCGACCCTATATACCGTGTAACACCAAATCTTAAATTTTTTTTAGCCCGATTTCTTATATTATTTGTATAAGCTACGCCTCCAAAAGTGGGCCTGGGCTAAAAATGTAAATTAATTGATTATAACCTCGTTAAATCAGGAGAAAATGCGTTAAAATCGAAATTTAGGAAAAAAATCGTTTTTCCTAACAACGCCCCTTAAAAGTGGACGGAGCTCAAAACTTTGTATGGAACAAACTATGCAAGAAGAAATATCTATAATACTTTTTTTTCAGAACATGTTAAAAGTGGGTCGTTATTGTGGGCGGTCCAATTTCTGCCTTGTTTAAGATTTTGGGCCACCAGCTGGCATGGGCCTACGAGGGCCTTTGCGTCACTGTTTGGAGACTATCTGTAAGGAATAAAAATGTAAGTATATGTGTGATACTTAGTTAGTTTAAGTATCCTGAGCTTCGAAGAGAAAATTGGTCCAGCCGGAGTCCCTGCTGAAATTCACGATATTCGCCACCGGTATTTTTGCAAGTTCGTCCAGCTCCTCAAAGAAGAGTTGTCCTAGAAGTTGACAACGTTGCCTGCTGCCACTTGGACATTGGCAGAGGAGGTGTTCCACATCTTCTTCCGCTTCGGTATAGTGACAGCCCTGCAAATGTAGTTGGTGTTGATGATTCTTAATTTTGCTGAGTGTTTTCGCAACAGGTTGTGGCCTTTTATCACGCTTGTAGTCTTGATTGAAGTCAAGATAAGTCGTTATATGGTCTGTTGTACCATATTGATTGTGCCCTGTGGATGTTGTACTCCAGTTGTCTGTCCCTTGAACTCTTATTGCAATTTTTGCAGCGCTTTCTTTAAAAAACAGGTCCGTAGGCGTAAGGTTTAGAATTGTCTCTAAACCCATGGTAGAAGTGAATCATAGAGCACCTGTGGTGACGAGACAAGCCATTCTTTGGACCTTAGTTAAGGCTTTTAGATTTTTCTCTTTGGTTATAGCTGGCCACCAGACGCAGCATCCATACGTGAGTACTCTTGCACTTACGCTGTTGTTAATACCACTTCTGAGTTAAGTATTGATTTGAATATGGTTGAAGCCCCAAACCACAATTATAAACCCCAAAATCCAGAGAATCCATTCTTTAATTTTCAGGATTTTGGGCTTTCGGCACTCTGTCCGTCTCCCTGACAGAATTTCCCATACACAATACAACTGAACTTGCAGAATAAAAATATCGGGAATATTGCAGATATTTTTTTCTCGAGATTTTCATCTTTATTCCGGAATTCTGTCCACAACCATCCCCAGCGACACACCACGAAATGAAATCGTACGGTAAATTTTTATCCGAACGGTAGCTCAAACGCTTGCATAGCAGATAAAAAAATAGTTGCAGCGACATTTTGTTTTTCTGTCGTCGCGTCGTGTAACCGGGGCCTTAAACTTCTTTAAAAGTGAAATATTTGTGCTTTGTGCTAAGAAATTGTAGCAAAACGTAAATAATAAGACTGCAATGAATTTTTGTTTTTACCTGGATTGAAAGGAGGAGACTTTTACAGAAAAGAGGACGGGAGTACAAAGTGCTGAAAAGAAGAACTGTCCTTCCAAAAGGTGGACGGTTGTGATTGTGAACCCTAGTTGTACTGTTTCGGACCTTAAAAACTGCAACAACAGCAGACAGACGGACGGACATGACTTATGCAACTTACAATGCAGTCTCGGTCATATATATTTTCGTTCAACATACTTTTAAAAAAGGCAATACAATAGCTTCGCTATCCCCAATCGGTTTTCAGAAGAAAGCACTTTACTATTAAAACTGCATCTCAGCGAAATCATTAAGGATTTTCGTCTAAAAATGCTCAAAAGCTTCTATTTGTTGGCGCCTTTAAGGTTGATGGATGCCCTTTTGACAATAGTCACGGCTCACTTAGACCAGCAGTTGGGTCCATTGTGTCCATATTACGAAACACCTGGAACGAAAACAGAAATAATCCGCTGTTGGAAGCTCAGAGTTCCACCCTCTTGGGCCCATCCGGATTTGTATACAAATCTTAGGAGGTCCTTTAGATCTACATTATTTAGATCTTCGAGCTCGTTGAAGAAGTAACTGCCGAGGGTACTACGCCTGATGCTGTTTAGGGCTCGGCATTCGCAAGGCAGGTGACGAACAGATTCAATTTCTTCAACATCCCTGCAGCTTCAGCAGTAATCGTTATGCAGTATGCCTAGCCGCTCAGCGTGTAGACCCACTGCGCAGTGCCCAGTGAGGATTCCCGTGAGTACTCGGATATTCCTGCGGGCTAGTCTGATCAAAAATAGCGATCTCTTTTTGCTTACCGCTGGCCATAGCTCCCTTGTGTGTCTGCGTATCAAGTTCTTTCCAACTTGGTTTGGTTCTACTCAAGGATTCAGTTTCTATTCTACGTGCTATCAAACTCAGCGGGATTCTATAGATTTGAGGGCTAGAGATGCATTCATCCCAGACCCATGTCTCACAAGCTTGTCCGCTTCTTCGTTTACCGGTATATCGGTGTGAGCTGGCACCCAATACGCAGTTACAGTGTTGCCAAGTGATAACTCGTCCAGAATTCGCCTGCATAGTTTCACAGCTCTTGACTGCACCACGTCTGACGTTCAATGGCTTTAATTGCCGTTTGGTTATCAGAGTATATGGTGATGGTCTTGTTAACGGGGCTGGGTTTTTTCAGCTCAGAGGCAGCTTGGATTATGGCAGCCAGCTCCGCCTGAAAAATGCTGCAGTCGTCTGTATTTGTCTTTACTTATATACGCAAAAAAAAACAGGCGCATTTACCTATTTGCTGCCTCAGGGCCTCTAGACTTGTTAATTTGATCCGACCCTGCTCATCAAAGAAAATATTTAAATTTCATGTCTATATATTACGGTGGTCAAAGGATAGACATGTGCACTCAAGAGGATACAAGCATCCACAGGTTTTCTAAACCCACCTCTGTCTATCAACTCCTACTCTCACCTCCCCGTGGTGAACACCGGGTGCCTAGTACCTCAACTGGAGATTGGGTTCCAACCCCTTTGGAAGGTTGTTGTGGGTGGCAGACGAGCGAGGGGGGGAGGAGTGTTCCCACTAAGGCACTTCTCCTTGCATCCGGACGGCAGCGGAGGAATTCCCCAGATGGAATCAACGGTGGCGTCCATAGTTCCAGTCAGGCCGAACTACTTAGTGAACACCTTATATGGGCTACTACGACGTATTCTGAGCTCAGGCCTATAAGGAGCGGGCTATCCGGCTCTCCGTCCTTAGAGCTAAGCAAAGGATCTGGTCCTCCAGGTTGGGGGTCGTGCCGTCGGGGTGACTTCCCGGCCACGTAAAGAAACACCAGTCACGAAGCGGAAACAAGCCTCGGATTCGGACGGATTTACTGTTGACGACCAATGCAAACGAGAAAAGGACAACGAGATCCGGTTCTGCACGTGGAATGTTAGGTCCCTTAACAGACCACGTGCAGCCGAGCAACTAGCGGAGGCCCTTAACGACTGCAAGGCAGACATTACTGCCATCCAAGAAATGCGGTGGGACGGGCCGGGCAAAAGAAGGATGAAAAACTGCGACATCTACTACGGCGACTGCTATCGGCATCAAAGACAGCGCCTATTTGGATGTGGTTTCGTTGTTGGAGGCAGACTTAGGCAAAAAGTCTTGAGCTTCAACCCTGTGGGCGAGCGCCCCGCGACGATCCGCATCAAGGCTAAATTCGCCAACTTTAGCCTGATATGCGCACATGCCCCCACAGATCAGAAAGATGACGAGACCAAAGATATGTTCTACGAGCTCCTGGACAAAACTTATGAGCAGTGCCCTAGCTACGACATTAAGATTTTCCTAGGCGATTTTAATGCCAAGCTAGGAAGGGAGGGCATCTTTGGTCGTATTGTCGGAAAGCATAGCCTGTACGACACGACCTCCGATAACGGATTCAGGCTGATCGACTTTGCTGCGGGGCGACACGTTGTGGTAGCTAGTACACAGTTCCCGCATCTCAATATCCACAAAGGGACATGGAGATCTCCCGATCAATCAACCGTCAACCAGATTGACCATATTGCGATCGACGCAAGGCACTCCTCCAGTATCATGGATGTCCGAACTTTCCGAGGGGCCAACATTGATTCGGATCACTACCTTGTTGTAGCCAAGGTACGGCTGCGGATATCCCGACCAGCGCCAAGTAATGGAAATACTGTGAGGAAGTTTGACGTCGGCCGACTACAATCGCAAGAGATCGCCAGGTCCTTCTCCAACCGAGTCTCTCAAAACCTTCTACGAAGTCCTATGCAACCAGCATCAAGTATTGATAGCCAGTGGCAACATCGCCAAAATTCCATCAGAGACGCCGCCTCTGAAGTGCTGGGTTTCACACGGCGACCACAACGAAACCCCTGGTTTGACGATAAATGCCGGCAAGCACATGCAGCTAAACAGGAAGCATACAAAGCGGCGCTGCACAGAAGGACTAGAGCTGCTCGCGAGCTCTACGAGCAGAGAAGGAGAGAGGAGCACCGGCTTCTCCGATGGAAAAAGAGAGAGCACGAGAAGCGCGCGGTTGAAGAGATAGAGAGACGTTACAACAGGAATGAGGTTAGACAGTTTTACCAAAGGATCAAAAGGTCCTGCCAAGGGTATAAACTTCAAACTGAAGCCTGTAAGGACCATCAAGGGAACATCGTTGTAGAATCGCAGTCGGTGCTAAGGATTTGGAAAGACCACTTCTGCAGACTGTATAACGGCGAGGACGAACCAAATACCGCTGTCAGGCAGAACGAACCATTCAACCCGGGCGAAGACGTTACCGACGAAGCATACGAACGATACCGCCCACCCGACCTGGAGGAGGTGAAAGTAGCTGTGTCTAAGCTCAAGTGCAACAAAGCAGCCGGAGCAGACAGCCTAGCTGCCGAACTTTTTAAATCCGCTGGCGATGAGCTGGTTAGGAGCATGCACCAGCTCATCTGCAAGATATGGTCGGAAGAAAGCATGCCCGACGAATGGAACCTCAGCATTGTTTGCCCGATCCTGAAGAAAGGAGACCCTCTGAGTTGTGCCAACTACAGAGGCATAAGTCTTCTTAGCATCGCATACAAGATCTTTTCTGCTGTACTGTGTGAACGCCTGAAGCCGTTTGTCAACAATCTGATAGGCACATATCAGTGTGGCTTTAGGCCAGGAAAGTCCACCATCGATCAAATATTCACACTGCGGCAGATCTTGGAGAAAACCCAGGAATTCCAAATCGATACACACCACCTCTTCATCGATTTCAAGGCCGCGTATGACAGCATCTATAGAGACGAGCTATATAGCGCAATGTCTAGTTTTGGCATCCCTGCCAAACTCGTCAGTCTGTGCAGGATGAAGATGGAAAAGTCACGCTGTTCCGTCAAGGTCGGCAAAGACCTCACCGACCCCTTTGATGTCAAAAAAGGATTTAGACAAGGCGACGCGCTGTCATGCGACTTCTTTAACGTCATACTTGAGAGAATTGTGCAGAACTCTCGCGCCAACACCAGAGGTACAATCTTTCAAAAGTCCGTTCAACTACTTGCATACGCAGACGACATTGACATAATCGGTAGAACAAAGCGTGATGTCAGTGAAGCCTTCGTGAGTATTGGGACGGAAGCGGCGAATATGGGTTTAGCAGTCAATGAGGGCAAAACCAAGTATATGCTGTCATCAAGAAAAGACACCCAACACCGACGTCTTGGACAAAACATCACCATCGACAGCTATAACTTTGAGGTAGTTAGGGACTTTGTCTACCTGGGTTCCGCTATCAATTCAGACAATGACACCAGCGCTGAAATCAAACGAAGGATAACTCTTGCCAATCGCTGTTTCTTTGGGCTAAGAAGGCAATTGAGTAGCAAAGCCCTCTCTCGAGCAACTAAAGTGTCCATGTATAAGACCCTCATCATCCCAGTCCTGCTTTACGGTGCAGAAGCATGGACCCTGTCAAAGGCGGATGAAAACACTTTAGGCTGCTTCGAGAGGAAAATTCTTCGGACAATTTACGGTCCCTTCTGCATAGACGGAGAGTGGAGGAGGAGATATAACATCGAACTGTACGGGCTGTACAGCGATACCGACCTAGCCAAAAGAGTCAAAACACAACGTCTACGATGGCTGGGTCATCTAGAGCGGATGGACACCAACGCCCCGGCCCGGAAAATCTTCGAATCCACACCGCAGGGACGACGCGGTAGAGGAGCACCGAGACTCAGGTGGCGCACGCAAGTAGAAGGGGACCTCAGCCAACTTCGCGTGCGAAACTGGAGACGGCTAGCTAGAGACAGAGCTGGCTGGCGAAGCTTGTTGGCTGAGGCCCAGGTCCACCCCGGACTGTAGCGCCACCTTAAGTAAGTAAGTAAGTCTATATATTACTTTTGCCTTAGAATAAAAGTAAAATAGCTGTTTATATCTGGTAAAAGGCGTTATTTATTCCCAGCCAAGCTAAAATAACGAGGGTAAACAGACCTATTGTTGGCACCAAATTTCAAATTTAAGGCCTACTAGAGACGTGTGACATACAGACAGGCGGACGGACGGACATGGCTTATTAGATACAAAATTCGGTCTCAATCATATGCTCTTGAGGTTTTAGGAGTCTACTATTATTACTTAACAGTTTCACAAACTAAGCGACAAACTTAATATACTACCATGGAATGGGGTATAAAAATCAAAGAGCATTCAATTCAAGAAACTTTAATGCAGTTGAAACTGGGATGTCAAAAAGCCTGCTTCAGTAAAGTATGACGTCTCAAGACTCTCATAAGTTTCGGTAAAGTGAAAAGTTTCAAAAGGTACGCCCAAGTCCAGGAACTGTTTTGTCGACCAAAAAGGTTAACAAAAGTTAACAGTGTTCAAGAAAGCGGTTTCCTCAACGGAAACTGGAACTCACAATTAGTGCGTACAGCAGTTTTTGAACCAAAGTAAAGGACCAAAGTCAACAGGAACGTTAAGTGGTATTTACTTGCCAAACATCAAAGACCAAAGCCTAAAAATGCTTTGAAGAGCTGGTGGGAGACGTCACGTCATGGAAAAGCTATGAAATGAGTCAATAGGCGAATATACGCATGCATTTTAGAAAACACGGACAAAGGACAAAAATTTGATTCGCAGAATGTAATCTTGAAAATACAAAGTTCAGCTTTCAAAAAGAACCATAAATATTTCTCTTTTTGTCGACGCACCTAAGAATGAATTTACATACTTGTATTAGGTATGTCAAATTTCCCTACAATACTGCGACAGAAAATTGTGGTAAGCATCCTTAAGGTGTCAATGATTGGGTGGTTTACCCTAACGTTTATTTATGTAACTCTTCTCAATAAAATAAAAGTCTTCAGAGGAATCTACAGCGACGTGCTTAAGCCTCTTAAAGTCTTCCCCAGCTGCCTTCATTCCATACTTATCAATGGGATTTCCACCTTCTTGAGATAGAGCACTTGCAACAAAAAATTTCCAAAACAATCACCACAGTAGACTGCAGCATTTTTCAATTCAAAGACTTTTGACATTTAAAGCATTAGCAATCAAAAAAATTCCAGATATAGAGAAATTCGAATTTTGGGTAGAAGGTCAAGTTAGTACCATAAAAATTCCAAACTATTAAAAAAATATGATTGAAAATGAAAAGTTCTGGAAAAGACTGAGTTATAGCGAAATTTGACTTGTGGAGTTTCGAGTTAATGAAAAAACAAATAGTTCTTCAGCGGTATCAGCGTATTTGGATTTTGATAGATGCAAAAAGTTACCAACAAAATATTCGTTTCATCATCGAAAACACCGTATGACATTATTGAAATGTTTCAATTGTAACACACAATCCAGAATTTTGGGAATACAGAAAGTGTACCTACAACCCTTTTATAGAGTGTGCATAAGAGAGTAAATTCTTTTCTATTGCATTTTTGTTTCCGAAGAAATTCATTCGGAAAAATATTCCTGTGTTCAAAAGGAAAGGGGTAAACATCATGAGCGTGGGCGCATGGGCAAGCGGATAAACACAGACCCTACACAGGGCAGGTACCATTAAGTTGGCCACGTTCGCTTGAGTTTTTTTCGTTCACTTTTGACCACATAGGCAAGAGCGACCCCGTAAAAAATCAGCTGATGTAAAAACCAAACTGGCCTAAAAAAACCTAAAACTGGCAGCGCTTAAATTCCAAATGTGTATGTGGACAAGTCGGAGGATTACGCATTCTTTTAAAAAAGATAGTCAGTCCTTGTTTGTATGATCAACAAAATATTCTCCAAATTTATTCAAAAAAAAAAACAAAACAAAGAGAATGGAAGGAAATTGTTCAAGTAAAAGAAAATTTTTCAGTAAACAGAAAATTTCAGTAAACAGAAAACTACCGCTCAAGTCATTTTTAGTTACCTACCTTACAGGGAAGTAAAAAAATTGTATGATTATTGAACTTAATGCTTTTGAAGTATTTATTTTTTGTAGCAGATGTTCTGTAAAGGTAAATAATAGTAATGGTTAAATTTTTCTTTTTTAACTTCATTAACGTTTTATTTAGACTTTGGCGGCCGATTTTAAATAAAACGTTTTATTTAAAATTGGCCTCTAAAAATGGGCGTGGCCAGAAACTTTGTATGAATGAAATGTATAATGAGGTCTGGTTTAGCTTGTGTGGTAAATTTTTTTTCTTATTCTTCAATAAATTGGGCCTAAAATAAACCATATTTAAAAACAATTAAGGTTTTTCTTAAACTCTGCCTCCAAATGTGTGCATGGCCCAAAACTTTCTATATAAAGAAACTGTAGAGCTGGATGTTTTCTACATAATATATTAATTAATTTTTTTTTCGAATTTGAACAAAAATATTGCATAAAATGCATTTGAATAATTATTGTTTAAATCTATGCCACGCCCACTACGAGAGGTCTACCGATATGATTTTATTTTTTATGACTTGGAACTGCTACGAGATGCTAAATACGATTTCACCTTCGTATGACATCTTACTATGCGTTGACTTTCTTCCTTTTTTGTGCAACTTTAAGTCAATGCATCTCCCAGAGCAGAATGTTATTTTTGTGGTTTTCTAACTCAGGACAACAAATTTGTGAAGGTTAGAAAGTTGTTGAGATCAGTAAAAAAAATTTCGTCAACTCTTAGACTATAAAGTACGAGAGGTAGTGGGGTTCCTGGGTTGTGGTGGGTGGATATGATCGCATTGTCTCAGCTACGCTGAGCATATTCCTTAGCGCCAGTAAGAGAACTCGTAAGCATTGACATAGATTCTTAAATGACCATTTATCACTTCAACCCATAGTGATAAATAGACATTTAACAATCTTTTTCAATGCTTTATTTGAAACACTTGGTTAACTTTTTTCGAGAGTCTTATGAGCTAAAAACCAATTGAAAATGTTAGGTGTTAATTTTAAGATTGATATTCAATCAATCTTACATTTTGACAAGCAGGTATTTTCCTAATAGGTACATCTAGAGATCCGTATCTATTTAAAACCATTGCATAAGATCTAGTCACATGCACCCTAAGTTGATCTTCTTTATCGTTTTCACATAACATTCCATTTTATAACGCCAACTACAATAAAGTTATTCATCCAAAAGGGTGATCATGACACAAAAACGAATAGGGAAGATAATAGAAAAATCCTTTGACTTACCCTGAGCAGGTACTATTGTTATATCTTTCATGTTTCATACCAATGTGTGTAAGGAGAGGACCATTTCGAAGTGTCAAAATAGAAGAAAAATGTTTTCGATCCAAAATCTTCGCGCCTTTCGGCTGCATTTTTCAATACTTTTTGTCCGATTGTCTTTTATGATGTCCATCATCCAATTTAAGGTCCATTCGTTTTTCATAAAAACACATTTTAAAGTCTGTAGTGTGGACACATGGCTCTTGGAACAATTCTTAACGAAGACGGGTTTTCTGAGCTCGAGAAAAGGAGGACGACTACAAATAATGATCGAGCATAAATAATATTTTTTATTTGTTTTCGTTTTATAACAAATTTTTGTAATGTTTTCAAGTTACCGATTGAGGTACCAAGAAGACATAAACATTTGGTTTGAGTATAAGGGCAGGTGCTGTTTAATTCGAAGTTGAGTAGGTCGATTACATTGGCTTGGTGATGATTATTAGCATAGGTATGAACATTGTTAATTGATTTACATAAAAAAGATATTTTTTTTTAATTGGAGTTAATAAATATTGGTCGTGCTCAAGGTACATGAAAATCAAAATTAGATGTTACTTAATTTAGGTCTTTTTCTACCCTACCGACTGTGATTCCATTCGCCATTACAGGCTCCAGCTTAAACTTTGGAACTCTTTGTAGACCTTTTCAACCTCATGTCTCTTACAGCATTTCACTACTCTCTATCTCCTTAAACATGTGCTTCTCGGGCTATTTTTTTTTTCTTTTTAGAAATTAGAGCTCCTTTCTGCTCCTCTTCTTTTAGAGCTTGCGAGCAGGCCTTTTGTGCAGAGTACCTGGCGGCATTCAGCGTCAAACCGGGATTTCGTTATGTTGAAACTCAACACATCACAGATGGCACATCGGCTGGCGTTTTGACAATGCTCCTACTGGCTTTCATACAGTCAGTATGAAGTATTGATATCACATGACTTCGTAGAAGGTTTTGAGGGACTGCAACTGTAGGTAGTCTTCCGACGTCAAACTTCCCTACAATATTTTCATTTCCTGAGTAGCTATTCTCATTTCGGAAGTTTTGGACCGTCATGACACTGGAAAAGTGTCTTGAGCCGATCGCAATATGGTTGATTTGGTTGACGGTGGGTTAATCGGGAAAACTCGATGTCCCTTTGGAGCGCGATTATGAGATTAATGTTGGTGTATCTAGTCTTGATGCGAATCGTCGTGACGCTACCCTTAAGCCTCAACAGCCCTACAAAAGGGATTGCTTTTTTAACCCAATCTCAAGTTGTGTTACTAACTATGAAACTTTGAAATTTTCTTATAATGTGCTACAATATTTCTAACTAAGCTTTCTATCTTAATAACATTAAACTAAGGTTTTGCGTGAATTCACATAACCTACATCAAAAACAAGAGTTTTTCCATATATTTTCCTAGTTACTACCCTAGTTTTGGGTAGTTTTTGCTCAAAACGACTGTGAACGTCACAACTATCACGTTGTCATTGAAAAATACAAATTAAAATTGCAATGTCACTTTAGCGCCAACTTTGGATAAAAATTTCTACGAAGCCGAAGGCTCAAATGCAAAAAACTGCTTGCATTTTTGAGGTTAAGGTACAATTCTTGATATATTCCCTTCTTTTAAGGATCTCTTAAAGCCGTTTTGAAAATAAATATGGGCTTAAATTATGACGATTGATTTAGTAATGACAAACGAAAACAAAACCTAGTTTCCGCTCAGAAGTGTGAATGGAAACTAGGTTTTTAATCTTACAGTCTTACCTGTACAGTCCAGGTTTTGACCTTCCATCAACAAAACCAAATTTGATTTAAATAACTGTTTCAAATAATAATGCTGCCTGATCCAGAACCTTAGGCATAGCCATTTGTTTTAATTTATGCCGATCAAGAGTAAAGCTCAGGCTTTTCGATTTAGACATAAGCTTCACTTTGGCATCTGCAATTTGTTTTATTTTTATACGTTACTTAAATGATGCACTGGGGAGGAATCGTCTAAGGTGATTTGTGATTATCAATGTTTGTGACAATCCAGGTGATCACAAAAAAATTATTGAAACTTGGCATCACTTTCAAATATTGACACTGATGCTTGTCAAATTTTTTTCGTTTTGTTTTGATTGCACTCGGTCGACATACAACAATTTCGGTAACATGTAATAAAATATTCAAATATTCGTTTATCTATTTTATTTAATATTACGAGGCAAACAACGAGGCAAGTTGCCTGGATGCTCATAGGTATCTGTGAGAAAAGCTCATAATTTCCCTTAACGCCAATGGATCATTGACTAAAATAAATAGCGAGAGGAAAAGGGTTTTTAATTTTAAATGGTCAAATGGTCTGAATCTAATTTTCAAAGGGCGCATTTTAATTTCCACCCGCCTTAAGTTTTACCAGGCCACCTCAAACACCGTACTTTAGCCCATTGGTGCTGACAGTTGACCAGTCGTATCAAACTTACCATTGGTAGCCGCCACTCCCAAGGAAGTTCAAAGTAGAAGCTAACTGGAGAATTGGCGGAATGTGTGCTCACCGAACACCAGATGGCAAATTCAGAAGCGTAGGATACATAAGAAATTTGTCCTGTCAGTCGAAAGTTTTATTTTAGAAATTTTGGTTTTGCTTTTGAGAATGGCTATTTTTAAATAAAATTCAAAAAGAATGTATTTATTTATAATGCATTATTTTCATGTTATCTTCCTCTTCCTAAAAATAATTGCACTGGCACACATACGTTCATTTTGCCTTTTTCTTGTCATTTAACGTTGAAGTGACAACCAAAGAGCTATAACACGATTTGATCACAAAATTCTGTTGATCACATGTGATAATTTCTTACGCAGACGGATTTGTGACACCACTTATCACAGACTACTTTACTCGATTCCAACCCTGGCTTCAGTATGTACGGGCAATCTTCTACAGCAATAGTGAATTTCATGGATCGGAAACTGTTCTGTGATTTCTTTGACCGAGAACCGGTGTTAAGACAATTTACCAGGTCTTCGGTGACCAGAATCACCACGAATTCTTGCGAATTCAATTAAAGCCGGAATGAACCAACTTAGATACATGGGCATGAGCGCGATCGAAAAAGTTTGTTGGTACCTACTTTTAGAGGTCGTGGGGATTTCCTAATGCGCATGGTATAGAAAATCGAAATCCTTTTTTTGTTACCTTCTTTGAACCTGTCAGTGCGATTAAGCCATTAAAAAGTGTTACGGGTAGGAGCATTAGGGTTAGGGATTGAGGGAGGATAGCGGGTGAAAAAGGAGTTGTCACGAACGACAGGAGGGGGAGGCGATAGGAAAGAAGGGAATGAGAGTGGTCGAGTATACGAGGAGCATGGCATGCTTGCTCATGCTCGGCTGAACTCTCCGGAAATTGTCGCGGGGTCATGTCCCCGCACTCAACCTGCCTACCTTTAACTAAACATAAATCATGCTTTGGATAAAAAGGACTTTCAAACTGTACTTTCTTGACTGACGGACGGACACTTGCCACGCTGAGAAGGAGGGCGCTGTAGCTGTCCCTACCGCGGCCATATCCGTCCGTCTGTCTGTCCGTGTGTCACCAATTTCTAGGCCTTAAATTTTAAGCTAGGAAGCTGAAATTTTGTACGTAAGCTCTCTTTTATCAGAAGCAATACAAGTGTTAAAAGATTTCAAATCCGCCCACAGAGACGCCCACAACCGGTCTAAATGTGCAACAGCCTCCAGTGCTTTCAAGACTGTAAGACGTCGTGAAAAGCTGAAATTTATTATTTAGCATCTTCTAGTGATTACAAGTCATAAAAAATAAAGTCCGCAGACCGCCCCTTGTGGGCGTGGCATTGATTGAAAGTGTAATCTTTCAAATGCAATTTATTCAATATTTTTGTTTCAAATGGAAAAATTTTTACTAAATATATTTTGTAGAAAAAACTTTTTTTTTTAAATTTCTTTACAAAGTTTTGGGCTACGCCCACATTTGGAGGCAGAATTTAAGAAACCCCTCTAATTTTCCAGAAAACATGGATTTCGACTACTTTTTAGCCCAACTTAAGTAAGAATAAGAAATAAAATTTAGCATATTAGCTTTAATGTGTTCTATACTAGATTTCGTTTCTACACATTTTTTGGCCACACCCATGTTAGGAGGTAGATATTAGGAAATTGTTGAATTCTGACCAAAAAATTGCATTTTTGGCATCGAATTAAAGAGAAATTGTTCAAATGCAACTTATTCAATATTTTTGTTCCAGATCGAAAAAATTTTACTAAATATGTTATGTAGAAAATACTTTACATTTTATTCATACAAAGTTTTGACCACGCCCATATTTAGAGGCAGAATTCCATAAAAAACTAAAAATTAAATAAAAAAACAGTCATTTCGACTGCTTTTAGCTTTACTAAGGATAGAACAAGAAATAAAATTTAGCATATAAAGTACACCTGATACTCTTTCAGATTTCGTTCATACAAAGTTTTTGGCCACGCCCATCCTTGGAGGTCGATTTCACAAAATTATTGAATTTGAACCAAAAAATTACAGTTTTGCGTACATTTTAGTCGCAAACTTGGAAATTTATACCCCATCCCACAGGATAGGAGGTATATTAAGTTTGTCACATAGTTTGTAACACGGTGAAATAATAATGGTAGACCCCCAAGACCTTAAGGGCATATGATCGAGGCCGAATTCTGAATCGGATGAGCCATGTCCGTCCGTCCCTTCGTCTGTATGTCACATATTTTCAGGCCTTAAATTTTGAGCTAGAGTACTGAAACTTCGTACGTCAGGTACGTCAGGTCAAATTTCTGAAATCCATCCAAAGACACGCCCACAATCGGTCTATATATGCAACTACCTCCAGATTTTTCAAAACTGTAAGACGTTCTATAAGGCTGAAATTTGACATTTAGCATCTCTTAGTGAATATAAGACCCAAAAAAGACAAATTTAATTGGTAAACTTCCTCTAGTGGGCGTGGCATCTATTTTAAATGAAATTAAAAATAAAATTTTCAAATGCAGTTTCCTCAGTATTTTTGCTCGAAATTGAAAAAAATTTGCTTTTATGTAGAAAACGCTTAGTTCCACATTTTGTTCATACAAGACTTTGGGCCCCGCCCACATTTGGAGGCAGAATTGAAGAAAAACCTGAAATTTTCCAGAAAAACTTAATTTCGACTGCCCTTGAGCCTAATTTAGGAAAGCATGAAACAAAAAAAAAAACAGCAGGTTAGGAAAACAATACTTCCGTCCAGATTTCGTTCATATAAAGTTTTTAGCCATGCCCCCTTTTAGGGGTCGAATTTTCAAAAATATCTGAATATTTGAAGCAAAAAATTGCATTTTTACGTACAATTAGGTGTAACTTGGAAATATCTGTGGAAATATCTTATAATTAATAGTTTGTAATTGGAGGCGGTTGGACCACGCCCCTTTTCGAAGTTTGCATTACTTATAAAATGTCAAAAAATAACTATGCCATCAGCATTTTACAATGTGGGATAGGATGGGGTATTCAACGGTCCGTTTTACGGAGTGTAACTTCTGCGTACACACTGTAGCACTTACTCACTGGTTCTATCCTAATATTGATTTCAAGTTGAAGGGGTTGGACATGCCACGCCCCATTTTAAAAAGAAAAGTAAATAAAAACTTATAAGGAATAATTTTTTTTCTATTTAAAACGATGCAAATGGTAACGGGACGGGGATGGAAAACAAGAAAATAAACGAATGGAAAGGAGAATAGGAATGGAAAGGAGAAAAGGAATGGAAAGGAGAATAGGAATGGAGAGGAGAATAGGAATGGAAAGGAGAAAAGGAATGGAGAGGAATGGAAAGGAGAATAGGAATGGAAAGCAGAATAGGAATGGAAAGGAGAATAGGAATAGGGTATACCGCGGTCCGTTACAGACGGACCAAAGCTATTACATACGCACTGTTGCAAGAAAAAGAAAAGAAACCAGTGAGTAAGCTCACTTTTCTTTTTCTTCTTTTACTCTAGGTGCTTGCACATGCTTACAACGAGATTTTTTCTTGTCTGTATTTTCTTGAATTTAAGTATTGTAGAAAGTTTTGTTGTTTGTTTTATAGGAAATACTATAATTAAAAAAAAACACAAATAGTAAAATATAGAAAATCTTACATTATTTGGCAGCAATAATGTAATTCTAAAATAGCTTCTCAAAAAAATTTCAATTTTTTTTGGACGTAAACTTTAATAATGACAATAATTTTTTTTCTATTTAAACGTTTAAAAACTTATTAATTCAATAAAAACAAGTAACAGCAAATATAAAAGAGTATAAAAAATGATGCAATCTTCAAACGTTTGTAAAGCGCACCAATCCGAACATACCAGAAATTCATTATTAAAACAGTAGGTACTAGATCCCTGTCCAATGTGCTACCAAAAAAGACAAAAGAATTTATGACAGTAATTGAAAATGTCATGTATGCAAAATTTTGTACAAAACAAATCTCACTTAAGTGAAATACCTAATATTTTTCTCTCACGAAATTCTGAAAAACAAAAAAAAATATTTCCCAAAAATTGTAACACCTATACTCGCACCGGTCTGAGGCACCGAAAATTCACAAAAAAACTACACGCCTACTTGGTTGGTACGTGCGCTTGCGCCCAGCTAAATCATGGAGAACAGTTTTTTAGGAAGGTACTGAAAAATTCAAAGAGGCAGGAACGATATTTATCAAGTATACGAAGAATTAATGATTTGTCGGTCTGAGAGACCGACGCGCGAGTATTGGAAGGTTAATATTGGGTTTAGGTCTACTTCAATTTGCTTTTATTTGTAAAGGTTGTGTACATAGCTCCATATATACTGTCCTGAGTCGACCCTCGTGTAGATCCTGGATACTGCTGGACTTCCACTACACGCGCTTTCTGTCCCCTGGACTACTTCGCTCTTATAGATGGTACCTCAAAGACCCGGGGACCACGTTGCTTGGGACCGATTTGTGTCATTTTTGCTAACTGCTTTAGAAGCTTTTTTTTTTCTTCTTTTTGTAATTGCCTGCTGGTATTTCGCCTGAAAAGAGATGGATGTCTTATGGCGTATTCTTTTCAACACCAAATCGTAAAACTGGTGTGGAATACAGGAAAAAATTGTTCTTATCTCGTACACCTGAACCGAATCGTGCTCATGTAAATGTCCTTTTGAAGTCCTAATTAGTTTGATGTCGACACCGAACTCGGATTTACGCCACCGTCGTATTTGACGGTGGAGGCTGGGTGTAGCTTTGATTGTGTAGGTGAAGTGACGTTTCAACTCAATTTTCATTTGTTATTTTTTACAACGCGACTTTAATTAGTATGAAATCGATAAAAAGTTACTAAATATCGCACACTTAAGATAACAAAACTCATTTCATGTTAAAAGTACAAAAAATCGGCGCCAACAAAATCACACTACGAAATGCAAAAAAAGTATAAACTAAATGAAATCAAAGCAATTTGACACTTAACATGATGACTGCACCGGTTCAGTAATTGTCGTCCTGTTCAAAATAAAACAGAGTGGAATTGCCGCAAACACCGACTATTATTTGACAGCTCGGTGTTCGCCATTAGAGTTTCTATCATCATCTTATTCGGCCGTTAAGGGTGCTGCATCCACTTCAACCTTATTCTTCGCTATCACTCACTAGGTGTTATTAGTCGCTCAGACCAAATGCTAAAAAAAAAATCGAAAACAAATTTGCTACAGAAATCAGAAACTAAATTTAGGTGGTAACACTAGTGTAACACTGAAATGATGGCCGCACGTAACAAAAGCTGTTCTGCTAAGTAGGGACACTGGCTCACTTGTTTGTTTCGCGATTTGTCACCACATGTTTGTCACGCGATTTGATCTTTCTGCCACTATTCTTACAGTACCTATTGCCACAATTTTACTTACTACAATTTTATGAGGAAAATACATCTTAATCTCAAAAACGAGGATATCAATAAATCTTTAAAACAATCTTCAAAAGCAAAGTGTGAAAAATAGACTAAAAGTGGGTTTAGTGCAGTTTTTTTTCCATATTCCATAATGCTTCAATAGTCTTTTTTGCCTCTTTGGCCATGGTACTGAAGCAATCGTTTAAATTCTTTGAAATCAAGTGGATTTGTGTATTGTACTTTTAATACCAATGCTGTTCTCAGGTTCATTTAATCCGCATGGTCACTTGAAGGCGAAACTACACACCGCAACGATTTTTAAAGGTATGTAAAATTCGTGATGTTCCTACACATAAATACAAGCTTCTAAGCCGCACTCAATTTTACTCAAAGACACATGAGACCGAGTGTCTTTTCCGTTTTTGTAGGAATTTTCTCGAGGGTGGACGCATGATACAGTTGTTCCCAGTAAATTGAGTCCTTCTTTGTCGCAGTAAAGCAACAACTTATTGCAAGAAAGTCACGTCGCAACCGGATGATAGAACATGGAGTTGCTTTAGCTTATGGAACAAAATTGATATCGTGAATATTGATCTTGTTCGATGATAAGGCAATGGCTTGAACCGCTTCCTTGGAAAAAGATAAGCAGCCAAGAAACCATTGCTCTCACTTCATTGTCTTTTGTTCCTTCAACTTGTTTGAATGCCATTAAACAGCGAACTGGTGTCTTCTTAGTGGTGGATACCTTTACGTAATCTGCTTGTCTCGTAAGTACTTGGTATTAAAATCTGGTAACTTCTTAGTTTGACGACTTTTTACCTTCACTTCACACCAAAAATTGTTGTCGTAGGTTAAGTCGTGTTAACATTATTTACTTAAAAAAAAAATCTTAACAGCTGTTAACTTCTTCACAGTACTGAAACTTGTGAAGCCTTTTTAAAAAGTCACGTGACACCTTCTTCAAATTATCCGTCACATTTTATGAAAAATGCTATTTATGTTAAAACGGATACGGAGCTAAAAAGTAGAACAGTTAACTTGACGTGTCCATGCGACAGATTAATGCCCTGCCGATTTCCACGATTTTGGAAAGACCAATTGTTAGGGCTAAGTATTTTTAGCCATTTTTTTAAACTATTTTTAGGCGTGGAAATCGTTAACGCATTCGCTAAGATAATATATAATTTTGTAAATTTCTGTAAAGAAAATTAGGAGAGTAAATTTTAACGAGGTCGAAAGTCTCCGGAGACTGGAAAAAGCTACTTAATCTTTTTTTTGGAACTGACACAAATTTTGCTCAACGACAAGTAAATAGCCCTCTCATGGCACAAAACCTATGGCAAGGCAGTCATATAAGCATCGCCAAATATTGAAAACATGAGCATAAAGATTGACAGCAACATTGTCAAAATGCCATTAGAGATGCCGTCTCTGAAGTGCTGGGTTTCACACGGCCACCACAACGAAGCTTCTAGTTTGACAATGAGTGCCCCAAGCACATGCAGCTGAACAGGAAGCATACAAAGCAGCTCTGCACAGAAGGACTAGAGCTAGTCGCGAGCTATACGAGCATAGGAGGAGAGAGGAATAGCGGCTTCTCCGAAGAAAAAAGAGAAAGCATGAGAAGCGCGCGGATGAAGAGATAGAGTGATGTTACAACTGGAATGAGGTTAGAAAGTTTTACCAGAGGATCAAAAGGTCCTGCCAAAGGTATAAAGTTCGAACTGAAGCCTGTAAGGACCATCAAGGGTACTTCGTTGTAGAGTCGCAGTCTGTACTGAGGATTTGGAAAGACCATTTTTGCAGAATGTATAAAGGCGAAGACGAACCAAATACCGCTGTTAGACAGAACGAGTCATTTAACCCGGGTGAAGAAGTTACCGACGAAGCATAGGAGGGATACCGCCCACCCGACATGGAGGAAATGAAATTATCTGTGTCGGAGCAGACGGCCTAGCTGCCGAACTTTTTAAATCCTCTGGTGATAAGCCGGGTAGGAGCATGCACCAGCTAATCTACAAGGTATGGTCGCAGGAGAGTATGCCCGATGAATGGACCATCAGCATTGTTTGTCCGCTCCTGAAGAAAGAAGACCCTCTGGCTCTGAATTGTGCCAACTACAGAGGCATCAGTCTTCTTAACATTGCATACAAGGTCTTTTTACTGTGTGAACGCCTGAAGCCGTTTGTCAACAATCTGATAGGCACATATCAGTGTGGCTTTAGGCCAGGAAAGTCCACCAACGATCACACTGCGGCAGATTTTGGAGAAAACCCAGGAATTCCAAATCGATACACTGCACCTTTTTATCAACTTCAAGGCCGCGTATGACAGCATCTATAGAGACGAGCTATATAGCGAGCTATATTCTCTCAAGGTCGGTAAAGATCTCATCGACCCCGTTGATGTCAAAAAACGATTTAGACAAGGCGATGCGCTGTCATGTGACTTCTTTATCACTTCTTTTACACCAAAACCAGAGGCACAATCTTTCAAAAGTCCGTTCAACTGCTCGCATACGCAGACGGCATTGACATAATCGGAAGAATAAAGTGAGATGTCAGTGAAGCCTTCGTGAGGACGGAAGCGGCGAATGTGGGTTAAGTAGTCAAAGCGGGCAAAACCAAGTATATGCTGTCATCAAGAAAAAACACCCAACACCGACATCTTAGACAAAACATAACCATCGACAGCTATAAATTTGAGGTAGTTAGGGACTTTGTCTACCTGGGTAACGCTATCAATTGAGACAATGAGACCAGGACTGAAATCAAACAAAGGATAACTCTTGCCAATCGCTGTTTCTTTGGGCTAAGAAGGCAATTGAGTAGCAAAGCCCTCTCTCAAGCAACTAAAGTGTCCATGTATAAGGCCCTCATCATCCCAGTCCTGCTTTACAGTGCAGAAGGATGGACCCTGTCAAAGGTGGATGAAAGTACTTCAAGAGGAAAATTCTTCGGACAATTTAGGAGGAGGAGAAATAACGTCGAAATGTACGGGCTGTATAGCGACCCCAGCCTAGACAGAAGAGTCAAAATACAACGTCTACAATGGCTTGGTCATCTAGAGACACCAACGCCCCGGTCCGGAAAATCTTCGAATCCACCCCGCAGGGACGGCGCAGTATAGGAGCACCGAGACTCAGATGGCGCACGCAATTGGAAGGGGACCTCAGCCAACTTCGCGTGCGCAACTGGAGAGGGCTATATAGAAAAAGAGCTGGCCGAGGCCCACCCCGGACTGTAGCGCCACCTTAAGTAAGTAAGTATTAAAATTATTTCTGAATATATTTTACAGTCTATTGTGTACTTTCTTCGTAGTGCTGTCCACTGTTCTTATATTGGGTGATTTTTGATTTTCGTTAATCTAAAATAGAGGCTGACGAAAAAATGTTCCTTTAATTTTAAGCTTATTGTTTTTCTTTTCCTAAACAGGAAGCTAAACAGGAAGCATACAAAGCGGCGCTGCACAGAAGGACTAGAGCTGCTCGCGAGCTCTACGAGCAGAGGAGGAGAGAGGAGCACCGGCTTCTCCGAAGGAAAAAGAGAGAGCACGAGAAGCGCGCGGTTGAAGAAAAAGAGAGATGTTACAACAGGAATAAGGTTAGAAAGTTTTACCAAAGGATCAAAAGGTCCTGCCAAGGGTATAAACTTCGAACTGAAGCCTGTAAGGACCATCAAGGGAACATCGTTGTAGAATCGCAGTCGGTGCTGAGGATTCGGAAAGAACACTTCTGCAGACTGTATAACGGCGAGGACGAACCAAATACCGCTGTCATGCAGAACGAACCATTCAACCCGGGCGAAGACGTTACCGACGAAGCATACGAACGATACCGCCCACCCGACCTGGAGGAGGTGAAAGTAGCTGTGTCTAAGCTCAAGTGCAACAAAGCAGCCGGAGCAGACGGCCTAGCTGCCGAACTTTTTAAATCCGCTGGCGATGAGCTGGTTAGGAGCATGCACCAGCTCATCTGCAAGATATGGTCGGAAGAAAGCATGCCCGACGAATGGAACCTCAGCATTGTTTGCCCGATCCTGAAGAAAGGAGACCCTCTGAGTTGTGCCAACTACAGAGGCATAAGTCTTCTTAACATCGCATACAAGATCTTTTCTGCTGTACTGTGTGAACGCCTGAAGCCGTTTGTCAACAATCTGATAGGCACATATCAGTGTGGCTTTAGGCCAGGAAAGTCCACAAACGATCACACTGCGGCAGATTTTGGAGAAAACCCAGGAATTCCAAATCGATACACAGCACCTTTTTATCAACTTCAAGGCCGCGTATGACAGCATCTATAGAGACGAGCTATATAGCGAGCTATATTCTCTCAAGGTCGGTAAAGATCTCATCGACCCCGTTGATGTCAAAAAAGGATTTAGACAAGGCGATGCGCTGTCATGTGACTTCTTTACCACTTCTTTTACACCAAAACCAGAGGCACAATCTTTCAAAAGTCCGTTCAACTGCTCGCATACGCAGACGGCATTGACATAATCGGAAGAATAAAGTGAGATGTCAGTGAAGCCTTCGTGAGGACGGAAACGGCGAATGTGGGTTAAGTAGTCAAAGCGGGTAAAACCAAGTATATGCTGTCATCAAGAAAAAACACCCAACACCGACATCTTAGACAAAACATAACCATCGACAGCTATAAATTTGAGGTAGTTAGGGACTTTGTCTACCTGGGTAACGCTATCAATTTAGACAATGAGACCAGCACTGAAATTAAACAAAGGATAACTCTTGCCAATCGCTGTTTCTTTGGGCTAAGAAGGCAATTGCGTAGCAAAGCCCTCTCTCAAGCAACTAAAGTGTCCATGTATAAGACCCTCATCATCGCAGTCCTGCTTTACGGTGCAGAAGGATGGACCCTGTCAAAGGTGGATGAAAGCACTTCAAGAGGAAAATTCTTCGGACAATTTAGGAGGAGGAGAAATAACGTCGAAATGTACGGGCTGTATAGCGACCCCAGCCTAGACAGAAGAGTCAAAATACAACGTCTACAACGGCTTGGTCATCTAGAGACACCAACGCCCCGGTCCGGAAAATCTTCGAATCCACCCCGCAGGGACGGCGCAGTATAGGAGCACCGAGACTCAGATGGCGCACGCAATTGGAAGGGGACCTCAGCCAACTTCGCGTGCGCAACTGGAGAGGGCTATATAGAAAAAGAGCTGGCTGGCGAAGCTCAGGCCGAGGCCCCCCCCGGACTGTAGCGCCACCTTAAGTAAGTAAGTATTAAAATTATTTCTGAATATATTTTACAGTCTATTGTGTACTTTCTTCGTAGTGCTGTCCACTGTACTTATATTGGGTGATTTTTGATTTTCGTTAGTCTAAAATAGAGGCTGACGAAAAAATGTTCCTTTAATTTTAAGCTTATTGTTTTTCTTTTCCAATTCTTTTGTGTTGGCTAACGTTCATGTGGTTGAGATGGCGTCAAATTTGGTTGATGTTATAGAAATAGGTGATTCAAAAGTTGAGATAGGCAGGTACATATATACTAGCTAGCAGAATCATTTTAATAAGTCAACGAAAGTATTTTGAGGCAAATGTAGGAAACCATTTACTGTTTCAAGAAAAATTATTCAAAAAAAAAAATTGTTCATTACCGTTTCAAAAAAGAGGGAGGAACATAACGTTTTCTTGGAGCTCGTTTCGTTTTTTTTGTTGTTTCGTTGTTTCTTTTTTATAATTAGCTCGCGATCAAGGGGTTATGCTTATGCATAGTGTTGATGCATAGTGAGCGGAAAGATTTTGAGGATAGATAACCAATAGATAACTATAGATAACCAGCAAAGTATTTCATAAATGCATCTGGCATTTTGATCACTTCGTTTTTGTTAAATTCGATTACAATTATTTCGCCATCGTTTGATTGCTTTTTTGTGCATGCATTTTGATTTTTGTGCGAATAAACAGCATTCCTTTTACTTAAATTTGTAAAAAATAATTATGTACTTTTCTCAAAAATATACTGAACATAAGAAAAATGTAAAAAAAAAATGAAAAAAACATATTTTTGAAAGCCCTATAAGAGCTTTATACCCTTTTCACAACAAATCACAATTTAGATTCAGGGTAAAAAGTCCCAAATCTAATTAAAATCTATTAGATTTCCCATACATTTGTTAAATTCAGAATTTATATCAGAATCTAGATTCTCACAAAATCGAATATACAAATGTAATAGATTGAGTTCGATTTTGTGGGAATCATACGAAAATCAAAGCAAACACACTTTTTTAATCAATCAAAACAAGAACAGGCAGTTAATGAAGTTTTTTTATAAAATAAAAAGGAAAAATATTTTCGTTTTCTTTTAAACTATTTAATTGTGCGATGATTTTTTTTCAATTTTCCGGTGCTTCTTTTGCTATCTACAATTTTTTTTTTTTTTTTTCTTATCTTGAACTTGTTTAACTTGTGACAACTGTGTTCTTATTTAACCAGTAACCAGTAACCTTACTTAACCAGTTCTTATTTTGATGACAATTGGCTTCATAACCCATAAGTCCTTAGCATTCCGGAAGGTGCACCACTGCCGCGAACAACATCGAGAGTGCCCTACGTGATTATTGGAGATGAAGTGTTTGCATTGAAACCAACAATTTTGAAAATAAGGTAAAAGATAACAATAAGAGGAAGGTTTTTTAACTGCATACAAGAAAATTTATTAAGCTCAAGTGCACATATTTATTTATAATCTTACATTACAATAAGGCTTTCAAGAGCAAGGAGAGTCGTAAAGAAAGCTTTCGGAGTTTCGGCTTGAACTTGGTGGATCTTTTTAAACTTTAAAACGTATTGACATGCAAAAAGATTTTTGCGAACAATACTATAGTTGCTTGCTGCATTCTTCATCATATGCTACGCACACTAGGTAGTTGCATACATTTCGCCCCAAATTCCGCCTTTTTAATTCAAAAAATCACCTTTTTTTAACGCCACGCCTAAAAAAAAGGCGCAGGCGTATATACAAAAAAGATAAAATCCTAATATCTACAACTTTTGTCATATAAGTTTTAGCAAAATTTCATGCATTTACATATAGGTATTGAAAGCAGTTATTTTAAAAGGCTAAACTTTTTCTGCTACCTCAATCACAATGGCAATGCTACATACCAATGGTGCTACCAGTGTAACTTAGCTAAAATTTGAAAAAAAGTTTTTTCTTTTTTTTAAATAAGAAATGGTCGCACGTCTACAGGTCTGTAGTGGGCGTGTCTGTGAGCAGATTCAGCTAATTTTCAATCTCGATCTGAAGGACTGGACTTCCAGGCAACTCACCAACTTTCAGCTCTCTAGCTTATTTAAAATTTAAAGCCTAAGAGTTGCTTACATACGGACTGACGGACGGACGGACATGGCTTAATCGATTCTCCTGTCAGTCCCATTCATATATCTAAAAGGCCTTAGGGGTCTACGGTGATTATTTAACTGGCGTTACTAACTTTCCATAAAATGAATATACCCTGGGTACAGTTTAAAAACAAACTAGACCATAAAACTCTTTCACAAGGGATTAAGTACTTCCAATTAGTCTTCAAATACAATTTGATGAAAAACCTGAAGAGTTTTCATTTCCAGTTTTGACTGTTTTTTCCGGTCCCAGTCTTAAGCACGGGCTGCCAAGGAAGTGAAAAACTGTACCAAAGGAGGCGACTCCGGTGATTCGTTCATACCCGCTAGGGCGGCCAAGAATTTGTGTGCGTCATTGCCCTCTTTCCTAAATCGTTTTGCCCCTGGTTCTGGTAGTTCTTTCCATCCATCCATAGAGCCGGAGACAGTGTTGTTAATTTGTGTGCACGAGTTTTCATCCAAATCACAATCAAATTGGAAACTTAAGTCGATGTTTTTCTTTTCAGTTGTCGGGAACTTACTCACTGTCTTATGAAGATGTTTTTTTTTAATCCTTAAGAAATTGAAATAATATAATGTGTTACCTTGACACTTCTACGAATGAAAGAAGAAACGACAGCATTTCAAAATAGATCCATTCCGGCTTTTTACTAGCAGACGCTCCTGAGCCACTCGGTATATTTTTGAGCTTCTGTGATGCCCTTTAAATTTGTCTATCGGTCTATAACACCTTGCCTTTGCTTAAGAAAAAAATTCCTCATGTAGATAAGAGTAGATGCAAAGCATTATTTTGGATTAGTTTACCATCAACATTTAAAATATTTGAAATTTCCTGCCAGGTAGCTGTTAAAATTGACTGGGTCGCAGTTCGCATCGTCGCAAGTTCGTCGACTGTACATATACCTTAAGATTCTATTGTATTCGCAATAGCGAACGAGTCACATGTTCAGAAACATTATCATCAACTATTCTGCCCCGGGCTTTAATTGCGATGTGTCATCTTCTTTGTACCCAACATGCGAATCCCGTGCTACGGTAGAAATTCATGCAAGCGCATGTATTTTGTATGTGTTTTTCCATGGGCATGGTCAACGATGTGTAGCTTATGTCCCATTCGTATAAGGTTGGCTAATTAGTATACTACAAATAGACGTTGAGACGTTGCATGTGACTGTCCTAAGCATCGGTAGTACACTACATGTGCAAGTAACATGCGGGCACAAATTACTGAATAACTAGATATTCAACGTGCGTCTCTCTTACCCTCCAACTACCATTTGTTTACGTTTTTCTATAAAGCCTTTAAAGCTTTAAATTTGCGTGTCGGTGAATACGTGTAAGAAGATACAACAAAAATTTACCTTACGCGATCAGCTGATGTAAAAGCTGCAAAACGAAATTGCATGGAAATGACGAATTCATGAATTTAATCACATTTGTAAACAAATGTCGGAGAATGGGTAAATTCATCAATTTCAGCTTGTGGGCAGGGCACTGAACATCTAGTTATTCAGTAATTTATGATGCGGGTCTTGTGACAGATTTTGACGTCAGAAGCGCATATACCTGCTACAATTTACATGTACAGTGGTGTGCAAAATAATAGGTGTATTCTTCGTTTGTGAATAATAGGTAAGAAGTCAAATGCTGCCGGCAGCTTGACTTCTGAGTAACCATCTCCTGAATGTTAGTGGGTCTGACATGTATTCTACTAAAATTTTATTTCGGAAAAAGCTTTTCATAATAAAATTCATAGATTACGAAATTCCCGTGACGATGAACGTTGAAATACATTCAAAACGATGGAAAAATAATAATTGTTTAAAAAGTGATATGGTTGGTTCGATTTTTCTTTTCTTTGCAATGCCATGCTTCGGCAAAGGAAAAAAAAAACTTAAAGTAAGAAAAAAACTTAAAAAGTCTAGTAGAAAAATTGCGAAGAACTAAACCTACCAGCTGAGGCGTTCAAAGGTACTCGAAAACGTACTCCGCTGAATTCGAAAGCTCTTGCTCTTCCCGTTGACGGCTGTGGAGTGGTATCCCTCCAAAAAATTACACATTGCTCTGTTCAACAGAAGGCGCAGATGGAAAGCAGTCTCCTCTGGCAAATCTTTCAGTTCTGAGCAAATATGGCAACAGAACGTGGAGTTTCTATCATTGGTTGTGTCAAGCACAGAGAGTGCTTTCTCCAGAGCAATGGACGATGAATTTGGCAAGAAAGCTGGTGAGCTTGATGGCCTGGGTGTGGCCGACTAAAAAAAGTCCACGTTTTTGTTGATTTCCCACTGCAGCCCTAGTTGTTGTTGGCTCAGGGGAGGCCATCAGCTCACTCAGCACAGACCGATCGTCGACAGCAGATGACTGCTAGGTAAACTAGATATGAAAGTATTTAGCAAAGATTTAAAAAATATTACCAAATCCATCGTTGAGGCTGACGGAGTAGCTTGGGTTAAATCTTTAGCCTCTAGAAAGAGCATCGCCTGAAAATAACGCCATGCTATGACGCCCACCTCGTCGGCCCCCTTCGCTTTTTGCGATAGTTTGCTAAGTTTACTTTGAAGCTTACGCGAAGAGACGCCGACTTCGCCTTGACTTCCTTGGCGTCAATCGGTAGGCCAAGTTCTTCGCAAACTTCGTGCGAGCTATCAAGTTTTGACAATTTATAGGGCTCGGAACCGGCATCCCAGAGTCCTCGCCGTTTCTCCACCGCTTTTATGAGTGCGGACACCTGGTCGTGCGTCCACTGGTGGCTTACGGTCCTCTGTCCCGCACTGGACTTACAGCATTTTTTCTTCGGCGGCGCTATGTCTTCTTCCGCCGCGTTTTCTTCAAGATGCTCCATTCCATCTGGATCTGGACTTGTCATAAATATAGCATGAAAAAAAATATATACATATCGGAAAGATAGAATTTTTAATGCAATAATGGTATGTACTCACGAATATTAAATTTCTGATGTCAATCAAATCGAATCACTTTTATTTTAGGTATTCCTTTGCTTATGTTTCGAGAAACATTGACTTGATAAACAAATTGTCAAATTGACAGACATTCGACTGGCAGAAGTCCAGCTGTTCAACATAAAGGCGATGACGCAATGGAATATTTTTTTTATGTTATAATTTTATTCATATAGCTTTTTATTTGGCTTAAGACTCAATCGAATGTTAATCGAAATGTTTATGTTTTTTGGTAAATAAACTACTTAAAAGCGCATGGTTTTGGAGGCAGCATTAACAAATAATAATAATAAATAATAAAAATGTTCTTTATACATTTTAATTAAAGGTTATATAAAAACTTAAAAAAATACATTGTGTGTACATCTTTAAAGCTGATATCATACTCCCATTGCGATCTGTCATCTTCTTTATATCCAGCATATAAACTCCATGCTACGGTAAAAATTCGTGCAAGCGCATTTTTTGTGTGTTTTTCCTGTCGAATGGCCAACGAAGTGTCGCACGGTCTCCCAAATTATATTAGGTTGGCCAGTACACTGCATATAAAAACTGCGCATATTTCCTTGCGTTTAGGGTGTAGCATGTACTCGCAAGTAGTGAGGACACTGCATGCGACTGTCACAAACATGAGTAGTACATTAAATGTAAGTAACATGTGTGTCTTGTGACAGATTTTGACGTCAGAAGCGCATGTACATGCTGCAATTTATATGTAGTGTACTACGGCCTGAAGAAAGAAAAAAAGTAATTGAATATCTCCGTTTATAATTGAAAAACGAATTGTGGAAAATCGGCTCGAATTGTTTGCTTTTATTTTTTGAATAAGAAACAATTTTTATTATTTGTTTGTTAAATGCTATTTGTTAAAACTGTTATTATTTTTCTTTCGCTGTTCTTCTTGAAATAGAGAAGAACAAAACGCGTTAAGGCGTAAAAAAGTGTTTGTTTATGTTTTTTAAAGTATTAAGTTAAAAAATGCATGCAAATTGCTTAGGTACTTAAGAAAAAATGTGTAGGAAAATGTGTTGTGATTAAATTTTTTGAAGTAAGTGTGACTGTTTCGAGTAAAATAAAAGGTTAACATTCGGCATTATTTCACGTCGTATAAATGATGCTGTTTGGTCTTTTTCCATTTCCACAAAGTAATATAAAACCAAATGTTAAAATTTGGCCTTAATTCATTTTTGCATTGAGAAAGAGGGCCGAATTCATAATTCCAATTATACAAAAAGAATCCATTTTAATTCCATTGAAATCCTACGTGTGTCTAGGGACATGAAAAACTTCGGATTGAAAGCATCCAAACAACAGTCGAGAGCTCAGGACTTCAATTCTGGATCGAGAACAAAGAGCTTTCAATGCTAAACCAATCCAATCCACACCCCCAACTTTCGACTTTAACCGAAAACCAGGTAGGTAATCACTTATTTTAAGTTACCTATGTCGAAGACCTTTTTACGGTCTCAAATTAGCAAATAACTTGGCAAAAGCATTCAAAATTTTTATCAAGCAAACAAATCTCTTGATGATTCTTTTAGAAACAAACTATTTAATCTCATCTTAGATCTTAGCGTTAGAAATGATCATAGGACTAGCCTTTATTATGATGTTGTAAATTGTTGTAATTTTTCACTTTTAAATATTAAATTTAATTTTGTATGGCTTTGCCATAGAGGCCGCTCCCTAATATAAAAAACGATACGTTCAGTTAGCTTTCTAATTAATCCTAGATTTTGTTTTTTTCAATAGAGCGAAAATTGCAAATAAAGGAAATTGACTGCCTGTACGATAAGATAGCTCAAGAGTTTCCCCCAAAAAAACAAGGTTTGATTTCGGTCTTTAGAAAAAACATTTTAATGGTTTTAGAATAATCCAAGAAAAAAAACTTGCAAACATTTGTGGGTAGCCATAATTTTGTGAAATTTTACAAGTGAGAATGATAAAGATTTTTTTTGGGTTTTAATTGAAAATAATATAGTGGTGTTAAATTATTTGCAAAAATCACAATTTCTTGCGTTACAATACAATTTAGTTTTTATTCGTTAATCCGTAGGTTTATTTTCACACAAAAAAAAAATTTACGTTACGTTAACGCAATGTAAACCTGCTCCGGAACTCTTGCAATGTGTGATTTTACAGGCACTAAGGGTAAACTAAATTAAACTTAAAGTATTTTGAGTAACTATGTATTTTCTAATTCATAAAATAGTTTACAGGCACTGTATTTCACCGCAAGGTAAAATCGTATTCCGCCTGGTAAAATATTCTACCATCGCTCGCTACAAAAAATCGATTGAAACGTCTGCGAGCCAAGGATTTATATCCACATTCTGCGAAGAAAAAGAAGGTGTCAAGAGAAATCGCTTGTGAAACAGAGTCTGACGCATTAAATAGTAATCTCTTTGACATATTTTATGTTTCGCACTTGTATTGGACCTACTCTACTGTTCCTTGCAGAAGCTGAAATCGAAACCACAAAAATATTATAGCATACAACCAAGAAGATTGGTCAACCTGCATAAAAAAGTGGGAGGAACTATTCATCCACCGGAGACCATATCTGGCTAGAAAACCCAATTCTTAAACGATTGGTCGGTATTGCATTCACTGGAATATATTGTGATGTGGCGACAAGAAATAAAACGACTTGCAGGAATCGCCGAATGCTGCCATCGCTTCACTTTACGAACACACTCGCTCAATTCACTAAACGAATACATCCAACTGTCATTCAAGTCAGCTGATAGCAAACTGATATTTAAAGTTTGAATTTCGATATCTAAAATTTCCCCTCCATTGAATTCAGCGGAAGAGTACCAATGGAAAATTACCAAAGGGGAATTATGAAACGTACTAAAAGGCACTAAATTTGTATAAATACACAGTAACACGGATGACAGACTCGGACGAGGACAGCTATATTTTAAACGTTGACTTGTGAAAATCGATAGTAAAGTAAAAAGTGATTGAATTGAAATAAAGTGTTGAATTCTATGTAGCGAAGTTGAATTAAGTGTGATTTGAATAAGTATTCTTTGAAAAATAAAGCGTTCAAAGTCCATCACTACGTTGTCCGCCCTTCCGTTCCTTCTTAGATATTCTCCCTTATTTAGAGAATGTAAAAATGGTGGATTTTTGTAGATTTTTAAGAGCTATTTTCATTATATTTAAATTAAATACAATTACTACCAAATTGTAGAATTCGATTATCTGCTTGAAGGAAAACTGAGGGACCTGAAAGTACATCAACTATTCATCGCTGACGATGGGGCCATCATAAGTGAAGATCATACATCCCTGCAGCGAGCACCTGATATATGGGTGGTTGTTTTGGAGGGGAATGGGTACCAAAAGAAGACAGAGTTCCTGTGCTGCCCATTCTCTGACCCACCCGAGCCAATTTCAGACATTAAAGTGAATGGAAATGTGCTTCTCAAGTGTGAAAAGTTTAAGTACCTGGGATCTATGATCAATAGCAAAACAAACTTTGATGACGACACCTATCACCGCGTAAGCGTGGGGTGGATGAAGTGGCAAGAAAACTCCGCTATCTTCTGTGAACGAAAAATCCACCCTAAGCTGAAAAGAAGGCTCTACACCGCAGTTGTGCGCCCGGCGTTTACATATGGTTCACAATGTGGATAGCGTATAAGAAATATGAGAGCAAATTAACAGCACCTGAGATGAAGATGCTTCGCATGACAGCAAGAGTAACAAAGCGAGATCGAATAAAAAGTACGAAGATCCGAGGAAGCTTCCATGTAAAAGAACCTATCTCCAGGAAAATGGAGCATTACCGGCTCAGTTGGTATTGCCATGTTCAAAGGAAGATCCTACGAACCCTGTCAAAAAAGCAATGTCAATCAACATTCCAGCGAAATTGCGAAAGAAAGGAAGGCCTAAACATTCCTGGATCACACAAATGCACGACAACAGCATTTATTTGGCCTCAGTGACGAAGAGAACCAAAACCTGGTGGCGTGCCGTTATATTCTGAGGTCAAATCAGCGTATACTCACAGGCGGACCATTAAGAATGCAGTAGAGTGGGCGGGCTATAATTCATGACTTCAGATCATAATTCAGTGATAATTTATAATTAATAAACAATAAATATGTAATACATAAATAATAAATAAGAAGTATGTAATAAATAAATAATAAATGAAATAGTTATTATTAAAAACGTCTCTTCTGAAATAGGTTCGCAATATTTTTTTATATTCAAAATAAAATAAAATTATTTAAACTAAATCATTTCCATATCTCCAATGTATAGATAATGTAATTTTTTAAATTCTTTCCGATAAAATAAATAAGGGAATAAGGAAATAAGGGCTTCATAATTAGGTTCTCTTGCCTATACAAGCATTTAGTTGCTAAATTGTTTATTAATAGAGTTGCTGTGAGGCGAAAATTTTATAAAGCTTTTGTCAATGCGATTTGCTTTCCTTTCAGGATTAAATAAAGACTTTACTTTAATCTTTGGAGAAGAAAAATCGGAAGGGTTATTTGATTACTGACCAGAATTTGTATTGTTGTCGAATTTCCTCGCCTTATGACCAAAATAAAGGACAAACGGAAAAGTACAGGTTTACTTGAATATAAAAGAAAACACTTCAGCTGGTAAATCAAGGGTTTACATTTTTTATTTTCTTTTTAGATGCTAGAGATGTCATCTCACTTCAACTTCTGCATTTTGTTTTACATCCGGTTTGTTTGATTCACCAAGGACCAGAAAAAAAAACCCTGGCGTCCTAGTTGCACTGCTTCACTGGAAAGCTTTCTTATAACAGTCACAAACAATCTCATCGAATGTTTCGGCTACCACTGAGAACCGTGCAGAATGTACAAAAACACGGGACTTGGTTGTCAACCTTACACAATTGCAGTTTGTCCAACAAGTAGTGAATTGTCCGAGTTCTACGTTGTCTTTGGCAACATTTTATATGAATTGGATTCATTTTTAAAAGCACTTGATACGTGTTTAAAAATATAGGTAAATGTACTGCTTTAAATTTACCAAACGCTCGAGAAAGCGATTTAGGAAAATGTGTTGTGATTAAATTTTTTGAAGTAAGTGTGACTGTTTCGAGTAAAATAAAAGGTTAACATTCGGCATTATTTCACGTCGTATAAATGATGCTGTTTGGTCTTTTTCCATTTCCACAAAGTAATATAAAACCAAATGTTAAAATTTGGCCTTAATTCATTTTTGCATTGAGAAAGAGGGCCGAATTCATAATTCCAATTCGACTGGCTTAGTCTTATTTCACGGCAATTGTTATTAACGAGGAACATTGAAGTGGTGTGCAATAGCTTCATTGGTAAGTTAAGTACCTCGCTTGTTATGATACTAACGTATGGAACTAATGAAGTTTTTTCTTCCAGAACACGGAATTGATTCCTCAATGCTGCCTTTCTTAGACAACAATTAGTATTGTTTACGACAGGAAAAATACGGACTCAAATTGAGCGAAAATTTATCACAATGGAAAAAAATCCAAATAAGTAGAATACGCAACATTTCTATACTAATTATTATTATTATACAAAAAGAATCCATTTTAATTCCATTGAAATCCTACGTGTGTCTAGGGACATGAAAAACTTCGGATTGAAAGCATCCAAACAACAGTCGAGAGCTCAGGACTTCAATTCTGGATCGAGAACAAAGAGCTTTCAATGCTGAACCAATCCAATCCACACCCCCAACTTTCGACTTTAACCGAAAACCAGGTAGGTAATCACTTATTTTAAGTTACCTATGTCGAAGACCTTTTTACGGTCTCAAATTAGCAAATAACTTGGCAAAAGCATTCAAAATTTTTATCAAGCAAACAAATCTCTTGATGATTCTTTTAGAAACAAACTATTTAATCTCATCTTAGATCTTAGCGTTAGAAATGATCATAGGACTAGCCTTTATTATGATGTTGTAAATTGTTGTAATTTTTCACTTTTAAATATTAAATTTAATTTTGTATGGCTTTGCCATAGAGGCCGCTCCCTAATATAAAAAACGATACGTTCAGTTAGCTTTCTAATTAATCCTAGATTTTGTTTTTTTCAAAAGAGCGAAAATTGCAAATAAAGGAAATTGACTGCCTGTACGATAAGATAGCTCAAGAGTTTCCCCCAAAAAAACAAGGTTTGATTTCGGTCTTTAGAAAAAACATTTTAATGGTTTTAGAATAATCCAAGAAAAAAAACTTGCAAACATTTGTGGGTAGCCATAATTTTGTGAAATTTTACAAGTGAGAATGATAAAGATTTTTTTTGGGTTTTAATTGAAAATAATATAGTGGTGTTAAATTATTTGCAAAAATCACAATTTCTTGCGTTACAATACAATTTAGTTTTTATTCGTTAATCCGTAGGTTTATTTTCACACAAAAAAAAAATTTACGTTACGTTAACGCAATGTAAACCTGCTCCGGAACTCTTGCAATGTGTGATTTTACAGGCACTAAGGGTAAACTAAATTAAACTTAAAGTATTTTGAGTAACTATGTATTTTCTAATTCATAAAATAGTTTACAGGCACTGTATTTCACCGCAAGGTAAAATCGTATTCCGCCTGGTAAAATATTCTACCATCGCTCGCTACAAAAAATCGATTGAAACGTCTGCGAGCCAAGGATTTATATCCACATTCTGCGAAGAAAAAGAAGGTGTCAAGAGAAATCGCTTGTGAAACAGAGTCTGACGCATTAAATAGTAATCTCTTTGACATATTTTATGTTTCGCACTTGTATTGGACCTACTCTACTGTTCCTTGCAGAAGCTGAAATCGAAACCACAAAAATATTATAGCATACAACCAAGAAGATTGGTCAACCTGCATAAAAAAGTGGGAGGAACTATTCATCCACCGGAGACCATATCTGGCTAGAAAACCCAATTCTTAAACGATTGGTCGGTATTGCATTCACTGGAATATATTGTGATGTGGCGACAAGAAATAAAACGACTTGCAGGAATTGCCGAATGCTGCTATCGCTTCACTTTACGAACACACTCGCTCAATTCACTTAACGAATACACCCAACTGTCATTCAAGTCAGCTGACAGCAAACTGGTATTTAAAAATCGAATTTCGATATCTAAAATGTCCCCTCCATGGAACTCAGCGGAAGGGTACCAATAGAAAATTACCATAGGGGAATTATGGAACACACTAAAAGGTGCTTGGTTTGTATACCTAAATACACGGTTATACGGATGACAGATTCGGACGAGGACAGTTATATTTTAAGTGTTGACTTGTGAAAATCGGTAGTATAGCAAAAAGTGATTGAATTGAAATTAAGTGTTGAATTCTAAGTATGGAAGTTAAATGAAGTGTGATTTGAATAAGTATTCTTTGAAAAATAAAGTGTTCACAGTCCGTCACTACGTTTTCCGCCCATCCGTCTCTTCTTTTATTTAGAGAATATAAAGAAGAATATAGAATATAAAAGAGAGAATATAAAACTCTAAATTTTTGTAGAGTTTTAAGAGCTATTTTCATTATATTTAAATTAAATACAATTACTACAAAATTGTAGTCCTTGATTATCTGCTTGTTAAACCTGACGGAACCGAAAGTGCATGAGTTATATATCGCCGACGATGGGCTCGTCATAGCAAGTGAAGATCATAAATTCCTGCAGCGAGCACTTGATATATGGGTGGTTGCTTTGGAGGGGAATGGGTATCGTATTAACCAAAAGAAGACACCGGAGCCAATTCCAGACATTAAATTGAATGGAAATATGCTTCTCAAGTGTAAAGTTTAAGTACCTGGGATCTATGATCAATAGCAAAACAAACTGTGATGACGAAATCAATCACTGCGTAAGCGTGGGATGGATGAAGTGGTAAGAAAGCTCCGCTATCTTTTGTGAACGGTAGTGAACGAAAAATGCCCCTTAAGCTGAAAGGAAGGCTCTACACCGCAGTTGTGGCCCGGCGTTTACATAAAGTTCACAATGTGGACAGCGTATAAGAAATATGAGAGCAAATTAACAGCACCTGAGATGAAGATGCTTCGCATGACAGCAAGAGTAACAAAGCGAGATCGAATAAAAAGTACGAAGATCCGAGGAAGCTTCCATGTAACCTATCTCCAGGAAAATGGAGCATTACCGGCTCAGTTGGTATTGCCATGTTCAAAGGAAGATCCTACGAACCCTGTCAAAAAAGGAATGTCAATCAACATTCCAGCGAAATTGCGAAAGAAAGGAAGGCCTAAACATTCCTGGATCACACAAATGCACGACAACAGCATTTATTTGGCCTCAGTGACGAAGAGAACCAAAACCGGGTGACATGCCGGTATATTCTAAGGTCAAATCAGCATGGACAATTAAGAATGCAGTAGAATGGGCGGACTATAATTCATTACTTCAGATCATAATTCAGTGATAATTTATAATTAATAAACAATAAAAAATAAATGTTATATGTAACAAATAAATAATAAATGAAAAAGCTTTTACTAAAAACGTCTCTTCTGCAATAGGTTCGGGATATTGTTTCATATTGTAATCATTTTATTTTATTTAAACGAAATTATTTTCATATTTCCAATGTGTGTAATTTTTCCGATAAAATAAATAAGGGAATAAGGAAATAAGGGCTTCATAACTACGTTCTCTTGCCCTTACAAGCATTTAGTTGCTAAATTGTTTATTAATAGAGTTGCTGTGAGGCAAAAATTTTATAAAGCTTTTGTCAATGCGATTTGCTTTCTTTTCAGGATTAAATAAAGACTTGGCTTTAATCTTTGGAGAAGAAAAATCGGAAGGGTTATTTGAATACTGACCAGAACGTTGTCAAATTTCTTCGCCTCATGACCAAAATAAAGGACGACGGAAAAGCACAGGTTTACTTAAATATAAAAGAAAACACTTCAGCTGGTAAATTAAGAAATAGCCTTTTTCAATTTTTAAATTGGGCTTAAATTTATTTATTTATTTGCTTAGATGCTAGAGATGTCATCTTAATGCAACTTCAGTATTTTGTTTTACATCCGGTTTGTATAATTCACCTTAAGGACCAAAAAAAAGATCCTGGCGTCCTGGTTGCACTGGAAAGCTTTCTTTTAACAACGACAACCACAGAGAAGCGTGCAGAAATGTACAAAAACATGTGACTTGGTTGTCAACCTTACATAATTTCAGTTGGTCCAACAATTAGTGAATTGTCCGAGTTCTACGTTGTCTTTGGCAACATTTTATATGAATTGGATTCATTTTTAAAAGCACTTGATACGTGTTTCAAAATATAGGTAAACGTACTGCTTTAAATTTACCAAACGCTCGATAAAGCGATTTAGTTTGGAAATTTATAGAGCTCTTCTTTCTGAAATTGGTTATTCAAAAAATTCAAAATTTCAACATCAGTTTTAAGAATTTTAGAAAGTTTACAAAACTAAACTTTAGATTGTAATACATTATGTCACTGTTAGTAATATTTAATATATTTAGTAAGTACTTAATTTTAGATTATTAAAAAATGCGTACTTGTTACCTTTGTAATAAAAATTAAATTAGTCGAAATATTGACACAGTCTAACATTGAAATTGCCCTAGGGAACAATCTTTACTATTTTCAGAACCATTTAAGGGCAAAAAAGATAGTTAATAGATAGTATAAAAGAAAATAAGGAAGGAAATCAGTCTACTGACAATCCTTGTTTAAATTTAGATTTACCTTCGGTTTCTTCAATTGGTGTTTCCTTATAACCAAGAAAGAATATTTTAGAACAGTAACCTCATATCGAAATATTTTTGAACGTTCTTCGCTTAAATTCCGGAAGTTCGTTTTCGACATCTCATTAACCCTAGGGTGGATGGCTGGGCATTTCGAGGTCCATTTTGACTTTGCACATGATTAGGACGAAAACTAATTGAAGTTTTGGCCTAAATTCCATGACTTCCTCGTCTTAATTATTCTGAGTTGAATAAAGATGACTCCATGAACCGCGTATAGAGTAATATTACCATAAATTAATTTTTGTACTTGAAACGCTAAATAGCCGACTGAGCCTCGAAAAGCCCAGTAACCTTCGCAATGTTTTGAATTTTTTTGTTCGAATTATGGCTCGGAATTTTTCGTGGCGTTGCACACAGCCTGTTGGTGAATAAACGTCATTTGAAGTTGTTTTTTGTTTTTCAATCGATTGCTAAATTTGCTTAGGGCTCAGTTATAACGAAACGGAAAAACGACACGGAAAAATGTTTGTTCTCATTTTAATATTGTAGTTTCACTTATGCAGCTATGCCAAATTTGGATTTAAAATGTTGCCACTGATTTACTTAACGAATTCACACGAAAATATTGTATTGATTAAAGTTAAATTTTCTCAGGAAAGAAGTTTTATAATTTTTCGTATCAGAATCACTTTTCCTAAACAGCTGATGGGAAATGAAACCCATTAATTCCACTGAATTGTTCCATATTTTTTTACTGTTCCGCCTGGTAGAAAAATTATTTCGGTTCACTTACTTACTTACTTAAGGTGGCGCTACAGTCCGGGGTGGACCTGGGCCTCAGCCAACAAGCTTCGCCAGCCAGCTCTGTCTCTAGCTAGCCGTCTCCAGTTTCGCACGCGAAGTTGGCTGAGGTCCCCTTCCACTTGCGTGCGCCACCTGAGTCTCGGTGCTCCTCTACCGCGTCGTCCCTGCGGTGTGGATTCGAAGATTTTCCGGGCCGGGGCGTTGGTGTCCATCCGCTCTAGATGACCCAGCCATCGTAGACGTTGTGTTTTGACTCTTTTGGCTAGGTCGGTATCGCTGTACAGCCCGTACAGTTCGATGTTATATCTCCTCCTCCACTCTCCGTCTATGCAGACGGGACCGTAAATCGTCCGAAGAATTTTCCTCTCGAAGCAGCCTAAAGTGTTTTCATCCGCCTTTGACAGGGTCCATGCTTCTGCACCGTAAAGCAGGACTGGGATGATGAGGGTCTTATACATGGACACTTTAGTTGCTCGAGAGAGGGCTTTTGCTACTCAATTGCCTTCTTAGCCCAAAGAAACAGCGATTGGCAAGAGTTATCCTTCGTTTGATTTCAGCGCTGGTGTCATTGTCTGAATTGATAGCGGAACCCAGGTAGACAAAGTCCCTAACTACCTCAAAGTTATAGCTGTCGATGGTGATGTTTTGTCCAAGACGTCGGTGTTGGGTGATGTTGGGTGATGTTGATGACAGCATATACTTGGTTTTGCCCTCATTGACTGCTAAACCCATATTCGCCGCTTCCGTTCCAATACTCACGAAGGCTTCACTGACATCACGCTTTGTTCTACCGATTATGTCAATGTCGTCTGCGTATGCAAGTAGTTGAACGGACTTTTGAAAGATTGTACCTCTGGTGTTGGCGCGAGAGTTCTGCACAATTCTCTCAAGTATGATGTTAAAGAAGTCGCATGACAGCGCGTCGCTTCGTCTAAATCCTTTTTTGACATCAAAGGGGTCGGTAAGGTCTTTGCCGACCTTGACGGAACAGCGTGAGTTTTCCATCGTCATCCTGCACAGACTGACGAGTTTGGCAGGGATGCCAAAACTAGACATTGCGCTGTATAGCTCGTCTCTATAGATGCTGTCATACGCGGCCTTGAAATCGATAAAGAGGTGCTGTGTATCGATTTGGAATTCCTGGGTTTTCTCCAAGATCTGCCGCAGTGTGAATATTTGATCGTTGGTGGACTTTCCTGACCTAAAGCCACACTGATATGTGCCTATCAGATTGTTGACAAACGGCTTCAGGCGTTCACACAGTACAGCAGAAAAGATCTTGTATGCGATGTTAAGAAGACTTATGCCTCTGTAGTTGGCACAACTCAGAGGGTCTTCTTTCTTCAGGATCGGGCAAACAATGCTGAGGTTCCATTCGTCGGGCATGCTTTCTTCCGACCATGTCTTGCAGATGAGCGGTGCATGCTCCTAACCAGCTCATCGCCAGCGGATTTAAAAAGTTCGGCAGCTAGGCCGTCTGCTCCGGCTGCTTTGTTGCACTTGAGCTTAGACACAGCTACTTTCACCTCCTCCAGGTCGGGTGGGCGGTATCGTTCGTATGCTTCCTCGGTAACGTCTTCGCCCGGGTTGAATGGTTCGTTCTGCCTGACAGCGGTATTTGGTTCGTCCTCGCCGTTATAAAGTCTGCAGAAGTGGTCTTTCCAAATCCTCAGCACCGCCTGCGATTCTACAACGATGTTCCCTTGATGGTCCTTACAGGCTTCGGTTCGAAGTTTATACCCTTGGCAGGACCTTTTGATCCTTTGGTAAAACTTTCTAACCTCATTCCTGTTGTAACATCTCTCTATCTCTTCAACCGCGCGCTTCTCGTGCTCTCTCTTTTTCCTTCGGAGAAGCCGGTGCTCCTCTCTCCTCCTCTGCTCGTAGAGCTCGCGAGCAGCTCTAGTCCTTCTGTGCAGCGCCGCTTTGTATGCTTCCTGTTTAGCTGCATGTGCTTGCCGGCATTCATCGTCAAACCAGGGGTTTCGTTGTGGTCGCCGTGTGAAACGCAGCACTTCAGAGGCGGCGTCTCTGATGGCATTTTGGCAGTGTTGCCACTGGCTATCAATACTTGATGCTGGTTGCATAGGACTTCGTAGAAGGTTTTGAGAGACTCGGTTGGAGAAGGACCTGGCGATCTCTTGCGATTGTAGTCGGCCGACGTCAAACTTCCTCACAGTATTTCCATTACTTGGCGATGGTCGGGATATCCGCAGCCGTACCTTGGCTACAACAAGGTAGTGATCCGAGTCAATGTTGGCCCCTCGGAAAGTTCGGACATCCATGATACTGGAGGAGTGCCTTGCGTCGATCGCAATATGGTCATTCTGGTTGACGGTTGATTGATCGGGAGATCTCCATGTCCCTTTGTGGATATTGAGATGCGGGATAGTGTACTAGCTACTAGCTACCACAACGTGTCGCCCCGCAGCAAAGTCGATCAGCCTGAATCCGTTATCGGAGGTCGTGTCGTGCAGGCTATGCTTTCCGACAGTACGACCAAAGATGCCCTCCCTTCCTAGCTTGGCATTAAAATCGCCTAGGACAATCTTAATGTCGTAGCTAGGGCACTGCTCATAAGTTTTGTCCAGGAGCTCGTAGAACATATCTTTGGTCTTGTCATCTTTCTCCTCTGTGGGGGCATGTGCGCATATCAGGCTAATGTTGGCGAATTTAGCCTTGATGCGGATCGTCGCGAGGCGCTCGCTTACAGGGTTGAAGCTCAAGACTTTTTGCCTAAAACTGCCTCCAACAACGAAACCACATCCAAATAGGCACTGTCTTTGATGCCAATAGCAGTCGCCGTAGTAGATGTCGCAGTTTTTCATCCTTCTTTTGCCCGGCCCGTCCCATCGCATTTCTTGGATGGCAGTAATGTCTGCCTTGCAGTCGTTAAGGGCCTCCGCTAGTTGCTCGGCTGCACGTGGTCTGTTAAGGGACCTAACATTCCACGTGCAGATCCGGAGCTCGTTGTCCTTTTCTCGTTTGCATTGGTCGTCAACAGTAAATCCGTCCGAATCCGAGGCTTGTTTCTGCTTCGTGACTGGTGTTTCTTTATGTGGCCGGGAAGTCACCCCGACGGCACGACCCCCAACCTGGAGGACCAGATCCTTTGCTTAGCTCTAAGGACGGAGAGCCGGATAGCCCGCTCCTTATAGGCCTGAGCTCCGAATACGTCGTAGTAGCCCATATAAGGTGTTATTTCGGTTCAACCCAATACCAAATTTGGATTTAAAATGTTGCCACTGATTTACTTAATGAATTCACACGAAAATATTGTATTGATGAGAGTTAAATTTTCTCAGGAAACTAGTTTTATCATTTTTCGTATCAGAATCACTTTTCCTAAACAGCTGATGGGAAATGAAACCCATTTATTCCACTGAATTATTCCATATTTTTTTACTGTTCCGCCTGTCAGAAAAATTATTTCGGTTCAACCCTAACCAAAGAACTGAAGTCGGCTATTAGGTTGTTCAGTTGTTTTTTTTCTGATTGCTGTAAACGCTTAACAGAAAGAAATCCCAATATTTGATTCTTTCTCGTTTTTCGTAGCCTTTCCCCGTATCGGTATAACTGAGCCCTTATCTGGGGAAGAAAATATTACCTTCATTTAGCAGATGTTTTATTTGTTTCTTGCTGTAATCTTCAATGAAGTGGCTTATTTTGTAGGAAAATATCAAGAAATGAAGATGAAGATACTTTGAGCTAGTAAACCGCTTCATGAATCGGAATCCTCGGTGCAAGGCGTTGTCGATGGAAAATGAGGCAAGCTATAGGGAAAAATTGGCAGAAATATAAGCAATAAGCGAAGGTAAAGAGGAAGATGCTTTCGCCGGAGACGAAGATGTCAAGTCGATAATGTGCCTACAAGCGAAGACCCAGAAGTGTCCGATGCGGAGGTTGATGTGTTTATCGAAGAGCATGGTGATGCGGGCAATGAGATATGAGACAATGCCTGCTGAGTTTTTTTCTGAGAAAGACGGAATTATGTGGATGATGCACCCAGGGGAGGTAGGCCATAATTTCATAGTGTTCCCATTGCGGCCAGACGCGGACCATCTACTTATTTTATATCGAGCCCCGCCTCGATTTTAATACCCAATCCCACAGGGTAGGAGGTATATTAAGTTTGATTCATAGTTTGTAACATAGAGAAATAATTACCGTAGACCCTTAAGACCTTGAGGGCATATGATCGAGACTGAACTGTAAGCCGAATGAGCCATGTCCATCCGTCTGCCGGTACTTTTTAGGCCTTTAATTTTGAGCTAGGAACTTAAAATTTGATATCTGTTCATTCTAGGTCCCGAAGCAGAACAAGTGTAAACAATTTTGAAATCCTCCCATTGACACGTCCACTTTACTTATTAAGCCGCGTTGTCGCAAGGAACAGGCACAGAAACAGAAACGGCGCCGCTTTTAGCTCCAGAATTAGCTCCAGAATCAGGACTTGTTTCTGGAACAGAAAATTAAACGTTGCTGTTGCATAGCAAACCTTGTTTATGTTTGAGCGAGCAACCGCCATTGGCGAGCGGCTCTCTTTTGCTTTTGACGAATATCGAAAATTCGATTGTGAAATGTCAGCAAATAATTTTAATTGTTCTGTTTTGGTTTTGGGTGCGCAAGGAGCAACACAAAAAGAAAACAAAAAGGAATTTAATTAAATTTATATTGGACGAAAAAACCCGCAGTTTTTTTCCCTTTTCGCTACAGGCAAACGTAGGGATCGCAATCGTCGTAGCCGAATGTTGAACAGCTAAACTGAAGTCGACGCAATGGTACCGGTACGTATGCATTTGAGAAACAATTAAGTGTTAAATTTATTTTATTAATTAAATCATTCCTAGGCCACGAACGAAGAATGGCTTTAGAAAGGAAACCGACGAATTAAGGGAAAAACAAAGCTATCGGAGAAGAAAGCATCGGAGACGAATGAGCCAGGAAGAAAAAGCTAATGCTGCAAGATTTAACAGATCTTGGGAACGAAGACACGCACTCCGTGCTGGATAATGGCGTGGAAGTGCGTAGTGTCATATAAGCCTTGTTGTAATTATGTGGAATAAATGTTTTTTGAATACTGGACCCCGTTTTTGATTTTAGTGGACTGTTTTGTGCATGCGTAGTGTGGTATTTATCGCATGTGGCATGGAAAGTAGACAGGCAGACTAGCGGATCAAGTTCTTTGACTGTCGTAAGTGTCTTCCTACGAATAGAGTATTATTATTGGTTGACGATATGCGATTGTTGTGAGTGTAAAAGTTACAAAAGGTATGCTTTTTGTCAAAAAGTTTTGCCGATAAATCATACGTTTTCAGTGGCTTTGACAGCTCTCTCTGAAATTATTTTCAGTTCCTGTTTCTTGTTGCAGCACCAGCAAGTGAGACAGAAACAGAATCACCGACGTAACGGACCTATTTTCTGTTCCTGTTTCTTGTGACAACGCGGCTTTAGCATGAAAAATCAAAGTTGTCGTAGGAAGCTAAAATATATATCCTCGGTTAAGTGTATTGCTTTTGGCAATTAAAAAAAAAAAACAAAAACCACCCTCAGGTAGGCGTGGTCATATTTAATTTGCATTCAAATAAACAGTTTTTATACCCGACCGAGGGTATATTAATTTAGTGCATAGTTTGTAACACAGTGAAATATTCACCGTAGACCCCTAAGACCTTTTAGAGATATAATCGAGACCGACAGGTAAGTCGATTAAGCCATGTCCGTCCGTCTGTCTGTATGTATGCAGTTTTGAGGTTTTTAAAATTGAGCTAGGAAACTGAAACTTGCAGCGTTGCTTGGTTCTCATTTTGTACAGACAAAGTATGAAAATTGAGAAGATCCCACAGCCACGCCCACAATTGGCTTGAATGTCAGACAACCTCAAATTTACATTTTATTTCAAAATGCCTTTTGGTCAAGATAGACAAAACATATGAACTCAAATTTTGCTGGAGAGCAATATCGACCAGATGTTTTTTATAAGACAAAAATTGTACCGCCCCCTCTTTTGACCATGCCCACTTTTAACATCTAAAAACCTTGAAAAAAAATTGTATGACAAATATTAAAGATATTACCATTTGCTAAGTTTGTTGGACACAAAGCATTGAGCTCCGCCCACTTTTAGGGGTCGTTTTTGGGAAAAAAACTCTTTTTTAAGTATTAATATTCGCTTTTAAGGCATTTTCTCGTGATTCCAACAAAATTAGAGTTAAAATATTTTAATTTTCAGCCTACACCCTCTTTTAGGGGCGTGGCCAATACAAATAATTGACATTCAGTATATGAAACAGACCAAAAAATTTTAAATTTGGTGTTAATGGGTAAAGAGGGTCGGGTATTTAGAAGTTCGTTACAGACGAACTGTTGCACTTATTTACTTGTTTTTTTTTTAGAATATTTGATATATTTGCTTCACCTGAATCTAAAAAACTTCCACTATAAAATGTTCAGATATACCTTTGTGCGTAAGCTATCAACTCAAATGAACAAATTTTTGCCACACCCAACTTTGGGGGCGTTTTTAAGTTAAAAACCAAATTTTTAATATAAAACTGCAATCAACACGTGTAACCACATCTGATAAAAAATATGAACAAACAAAATTATTATTGTTGTAATTTTTCACTTTTCAATATTAAACTTAATTTTGTATGGCTTTCCTATAGAGGCCGCTCCCCAATACAAGCAACGATACGCTCGGTTAGCTTTTTAATTAACATGATGTTATTGAAAAGGGGTTGATGCCACGTTCTTTTTTAAGAAAGAAGATTCTTAACTGACAAATTCTTAACACAATTAAAGTAAATAGAAACGGAAATTCAAGAGCCATGATTTATGATGCAATTTGGAGCTTGACAGTGGTCAATTGGGATGGGGTATTAAACGATTCTCCTAAACGGATTGTAAAACTTTCCCATTAGTTAAAGCCTATACATTACACCAGCTAGATATGGTAGATATTATTTGTAGGGAAACTAATAGAAAAGGCTATACCTGCAAAAGCGGGTCAAATTGATTGCCTTTAGCAATGTTCTACAACATAATGGATATAGAGCTTTTAACAGTTTGACGTCTGCTAGTATTATCGAGTGCGGGATGCCAAACGAAGTACCTTCTTATATGGAAAACGAACAAAAATTAAACACATAAACGTAAATTACTATTTAAAAAATCCAACCCTGTGTTTCGATGAACGGGAAAGTTGTAAACTTGAGCAGCCTTCCTATGTAATGCTAAAAATATTTTCACTATATAACATGGAAAGGATAAGAAAAGTTTTGTTTGTGTTGTAGAAACAGTGTATACAGTGGATTCAAGGAGATCATGAGATTCAACAGTGGATTCAAGGAGATCATATCTTCGGAACACTTTTTCGATTCTTTCCACATATTTTATTAAAAATTTTTTTTTGGTCAATTGAAAGAACAATAACTTCTTTCCTTATCGGCACACTCTAGGTTGAGTAGTTTATTAGTTATTCGCATTTTTACAGAAATTATTGAATTTTTTCATATCAAAACGCGATTTGCTTAGCATCCCGCGGTCGATAAATGTGAAAGACGTCAGGTTTTGACAGTCGTGGTAAAAGGTAGAGGTTAAGTGGTTCGCCACGTTAAGAATCCTACGAACGCTCGGCGCAAGGTCCTAGTCGATCACAAAGGTAAAAGTCCCATTTTCCATAAATTTACACTCGCTTAGTTTAGCGACTTTGAATCAGTCATCGGTCCTAGGGTTGAATATCCAAAAAGTTTCACTTCATCCTATTGTCACTACCTTCAAAAATCTTACTCCCTCCCACAATGTCCTTTCAAAAACTTTTATAAATGATTTGAATATTTTACATGACCGCAAATAAGACCCCTTTGCAAAATTTGACAGAGAACAAAGACTTCTCAAGTTTTGAAAAAAAAAAAAAATGAACAGCTTATAATAATAATAATTAGTTCCCATGCGGTACTTGGCACTACAAACAGGAAAGAAGTGCTTATGCCATTTAAAATTCAAGTAAAGCTTTTTTTGAAATACCAAATGTTTTCAGTAAAGCAGGTAAAGTTAGAAGTCATGAACTTGTTAAAAGTGAAAAAGGTTTGCAAAATTTTGTGAATGGGCGGCTATGGATGATAAGTGTTCGCATTATCATGAAGAAATCGTAATACCTACCCTATTTCATTTATTTTATGATTTTGAAACAAACAACGCCTTAGAATTAAGGAGCTCACAAAGGAGAACGAAAGCTTACAGCCGCGTAGTATCCTTTTTGAGGATATGAATTATACAAACAGCATAATTTTGTTTTAAGAATGATCCTTGGTGGTGATAATCTGGGACCAAATACCCCTAATAACTTCGCAAACTATTATTGTAGATTTTGCAAAAGAGGCTTCGAAACAAAACTATTTACATCGATTAAGAAGTAAACTGGTTCTTAACAGAATTCGTTGACAACTATGCCGTTGATATAATTCATGATATCTTTTAAGGCATTTGTCACTATAACTTGTGTGTATGTAGTTATTTATAGAACACGCAAAATATTATTCGTTGCATACCTTAAATGCTCGCATCCGAGAGTTTAACTACGACGATAATGAAATTGGATATTATCCAACGCCGATTAAAATGGATAACCTAAGAAATTCTCATTTAAATTATGTCAGCTAGAGAAACGTGGTGTTTTAGCACCATTTTTCGCTTTAATTTTTCGTGTTTCAGTTCCACAAAACTGAGAAGAGTGGGTATTTACAATAAAAATTATAAAATGAATTATTTTACATCCATCCGTGCAGAAAAAATAAAACTACTTGTTGTTTAGTTACTAAGTCGAATATGCAGATAGTTATGTGGAGCTATCAATGGACATACAGCTTGCAACAACACTAAATCAAAAAGGTGTGTCATCTCATATTGACAACAAAGTGCATAAGTTTACCGGAAGTCTTTCGTTGTCTGCCGAAGCGGGTAGACCTCTTTTTCGTGTACATTAGAAAAAAAAATCTAAAGTGTTTTTGACTCCTGTTATCCGGTCTGCGGACCGGCGCAAGTACAAACAAAATAACTTAAACGTGAAAAGTTTAATAACTAAAAGTGACAAAAACAGAAATTTGAGTGATCTCAAATGCGTGAACAGTGTAAACGACATTCCCCTCATAAAAAAGGGGAATGAAAAGCAAAAAATCAATGAGCAGCAAAATGAGCTGTACCCATGTGATTCGCGACGCTCTGTCTACAGCATAGTAACGGACCAAGCGGTAAATCTTACCCAAGCGACGACGCCACGTGCTAGTGGTAGATCTACGTCGCATACTGAGCAACCGATCAACGCATCGGATGGGAAAGCTTTTCTGCCATTGCAAAATGTGACGCCGAAAATGGTTCCAAGTCCATCAAGAATTGATGCACCAAACCAGCCATTAACAAGCCGGGCACAATGTGTGTCTGTGTCTGTCGCTGTGTCTTGGCACATTTTTCACCTAAAATCAGAGACACAGCGAGATACGCATTGTGGCGCTATATACGTGTTCCCGTAAGCTGAACTGCGAGACACAGCCATAGACACAGACACAGATACTCATTGTGCCCCAGTTATAAAACTCATCAACCAAACAGCCCAGCTGATTCCATTCCAACGATGAATATTGGGATACGGTAACTAACAACAACAAAAGACGAAGAAGAACTTCAGCAGACGTGAGCGTACCAAAGGAGCCTGAAAGCAACAACGACAACCGCTACTCCATACTAGGGATTTCTTCATACTGGGATCAGAGATAGGATCTGTACACCTAAAGAAAAGTTTATTAAAGAAAAACATAAAGACGCAAACGAAAACATTAAAATTAAACCTAGGTTTTGCCCCCCAATTGTATTGTTTAAGGCTAATATACGTTAAATAGTAGACGAGCTTAAAAAAAAAAGTGCCAGATCTAGAAATAAAAGAAATCAACGTTAACAGATATAACCCAGAAGCTCCACTTGCAATGCGCAAAGCAATCAATTAATTGAAATATTTCCATTGACTGTTAAGTTACTAGTGTAGACGCTTTGGAAATTAGATTTGCGATATTGATTTTTAAATGGCCATCAATGATTGATTTCCATTTTAAGAGCAATCATTGCCATAAATCTACGTGGCAATAAGTTTGAAAATGACATTTGAAACTTAAATTTAATATTTTTGGCTTCAACGGCTTCTATACAAATAAAGATATAAACTTCAAACCCGAAAACAACGTAGACATAGAAAATTTCAAAATTTTTTTGATTCTTTTTCGTTTTAAATTTGTAGGCAATGAAATGACCACATTGAAAATGATTGAAAATCTAATTGCCAGTTATTTTTTCATTGCAATTGCCATGTTCATTTCCATTGCATTGGGCATTGACAGTGGACCCACAGCGTAAGAGTAAAATTTTGATTAACGATGGTATAGTGCACTCCCAGTTGATGGAACGGCTCCGTAATTAAAAAAATGACCAAGCACGCACGTACCCTCTCCCTGAGGAGAAGACTTTTAATCTTATCCTGCATGGCAGATTACGATTTTAACATCAGGAAATTCAATACGGCTATAACCCAGGGATAGTAAGTAATTTAAATATAATTTACCCATTCTCCAAAAAGTACTCATCCCTTCCGAACCGTATAAACGATCTATACAAACATAAATACACTTGGCAGAAAATCAACAGCTACAATTATCACAACAGCTACAATAGGGCCACACCTGAGTACATTAAGTTATCAGGAATAATTTCGCTATTAAGCAAGATTATCAAAGATAAAGTAGCCAAGTCGATAAACGATCAACTTAAACACAGGCTTACTAATATTATACCGGGTCCTCACGCTACGGATAACACAAAAAAAAGCTCGCTTGTCTTCGACTTCCAAATTCGACCAAGCGATTGATTCCATCGTCAAACACGCTACAAGCAGTGGCTCAGAAGACACGATTTATGATGTCCCAAGCATTGATGGATTCAATGCGGACTCGGGTAAGGCACACGAGGAACATATAAGTCTCCACAACGTCTGCCGTGAACACTGAAAGCGATAAGCTCCAAGCTGCTTCATTTGACGCCGACGATATTTTCAAAAAATGATTATTAATGTTATGTTTTCAAGAAATAACATGATTTTCTTGAGAAAATCTTTTTAATAATAATAAGTAAAAAATTAAGTTTTTGCATGTTTTTTTTATTTTCTGCCACTGAAATGGAACTGTTACAAAATTTTTACAGACATTTTCACGAACTTGGCATGCATACTTATATTTATATCTGCTATGCTATGTTCGGATAAAAGCGTCATTTTTTGGAAGTTTTAACTTAAATGTCGCAGCTGTCTAATACAATCTCAACTGGCATGTGGAAAATCCGAAACGTGAAGCTAGCCTTCCAAAAGTCATTTGAACAGTTAGTCTAGCTCGGCTTAGTCGATTCGATAAATTAAACGCTTGGGGAACTGTGAGACTCGAGTTTCTGCTGTAGGCCTTCAAGAAGTTAGGTACTGTCCAGTCCAAAAATGTCATCGCCAATGAAATAGTAAGGAGTACCATTGTCCTGTACCTTTAACCGGCTTGGTGGTGGCATGTTCATCTTATCATTGATGAGTGTCCGGTACAAGCAGCAGTTTTAAACTATAATGGCATCAGAAGCTCTCCCGTTTCCACCACCGTCTATATATAAAAATCTGTTGTGAGCATCTACAACAGCCAGCAGAACGATGCTAAAAAATTCTTTTTAGTTGTAGGAAGTTGTTTTCCGTGTACTGGTCCCAGGGTATGGAGGAACTGCCAGAAATTCTCGCAATCATCCGATATTCGCTTCCATTCGTTTTCGGAACTTTGCGTCTAAAAAAAAGTAGGCTAGAAATTGAAGAAGCCAAATCTTAAAATTAGAAACACATTTTCGCCTTCCAAAGCGTCAACAACAGCATGCTGAATTGCATGAATAAACTTGTTCATTAAACAAAAGAAAATTAAAATTTTCAAAAAAATATTAATTTTTGGTAGTCTTAACCCCAGTACATAGCGTACGGTGAACATAAAATGTGCAGAAAACCAAAAAACTGGCATTTCAAAGATGCATTGCCGCTCGTATCGTCAGCGGGCTCCGCAATGCACTGCCCGTAAGCAAATGCTCCTCAGTGTTTTCCGAGGTCTTATAACCTCTTCTCCATCGAGAAAATAGGAATTATAATAAATTAAACTTTTTAACAATGCTTATTGTTAATCTTGTTCATTGTTTTCCGTGAAATATGCGACAGAAACTCCAGCGATCTGTAAGAATCACCAGTCGGAGTGCGTCTTAAAGAAATTGTTAACCGCACTCTCGGCGTAATTGCAAATCTCATCTAAGTGTGAGTTTTCTTTGTTTTTGGTTTAATCTATCAAAAAATCCAAATAATCATCTTTTTTATCGATATTTTCGTAGTTCTTATACATACTCACTTTTCTAAGAACTTCTTCAAGCTGATGAATCGTCAATCGGCAAAGAATTTTCAAAGTCTGCTCCATCTCCCCACATTATACCCTTCAATAAACGTGCTTCCAAATCGGGAAGGGTTAACTTTTCCAAAAAAGGATTCACTTAAAATCTTGGTTCTCTTTTTAGATTCCGCATTTCAGCCAGATTCTTAAGGGCCTTCAGTGCAATAATACTCCGTAGCTGCTTGCTTCTTGCCATTCTTAAGCATACTGAAAAAGTTTGCGATGAAATGCCCAGCAGAGCAAAATTTGACAGATCGCCTGCTCTCTGCTTTTGAATGCAATAAATCCAGCGCCTGTGGAGATAGGGTGCAAGACCAAATGATCTTAACATAAAAAATAAACTTTTATAACAGATATCCACAGCTCTTACAAATTACTTGATCTAAGTTTGAATCCGTTTAAATAAATAATGAAAAATCTCGAATTGTCAAGTAGGGAAATTTTCATTTCTTTCACTAGGGAAAAGTGCCTCTTCTCGGAAATTCAAAATTGTCAGATGGTCCTCCAAATGTTGAATAGTTTCACCCTCGAATAAAATGTCGAGTATTGTGAAGTATTGTGAAGTCTTTGGGTTTCTTGTCCCCAGAAGAAGTTTTACGGACACTTTGTTTCAATGGTATTAAATAGCAAAAAATAAATGAAAATAGCTTTTTGTATAAGGTGAAATAAAAAATTGTGTAAAAACTTCAATGCATACGTAATAGGCTGTAAACATTAATCCAGACAGCAGGTATTGCAAGAATCAAATATGGCAAGCATAATACAACAACCTTTGTTAAAATCTCCATCACTTTTATTTTTTGCGGAGCTTCAGTCACTCTCTTGTCCTTCACGCTTCCGATTTGAAAGACCGGAATGTGTTTGAATGAAATCTCCTACAAAGTTAAGAATAGTACAGTAACGTGATAGAGTACTGGCACTGAGTACATTGTGAAATCCTTATCGATCTAAAAGATACATTTAAAATGTAAAAATTAACAATTTAAGAAAATTCTAGATAAAGAAACTGAAAGAATAAATGAAAAGTTGTTACCAATACGTCCATTTTTCGAAAATCGTTTTTTGGTTTGCTGCATTAATTATTTCTTGTAGTCGGAATTGAAACCAATTGAGAACCAAAAATTTTTCAATTTTTGAATTTTTACTCAAACCATAAATCTTTTTCATTGCTGTTTGCTCAATGGAGCATCGAGATCCAAATTATGAACGCACCCCATAATATAAAATTTAGTTATCTTTGCCTTCCCCAAAAGTGTACATTTTGAAAATAAAAGTTATGTTTTCATTAAAATTACGAGTTTCACAAATTAATTTGATTTTTATGCTTTTAAAATTTTAAATGAAAAACTCTGAAATTTGGCGCTTTTTTGGCGCTTTTTGTTTTACTTTTTGCGATTCGGGTTTTTACAACCTGACAACCCGGATTATGCCAACCAGAATAAAACAATCTTTGTTGAAATCTATTGTAATAGAGTACTGACACTGAGTACATTGTGAAATCCTTATCAATGTAAAAGATACAATTAAATTGTAAAAAGTAACAATTTAAGAAAATTCTGGATAAATAAACTGAAAGAATAAATAAAAAGTTGTTACCAATACGGTCATTTTTCGAAAATCGTTTTTTGGTCTGCTGCGTTAATTATTTCTTGTAGTAGAAATTGGCTACAGCCATAAGCTGTCAAACTGCAGCATGGACAAATTAAACTATGAATGCATGATTGTGCATCCGCTTCTGAAGCATTTATGAGATATGTAAAAAAGCATCCTTCGAAATTTTGCTTTGTAATCTCTAAACTTAAGAATACGTACTAAATTTTTTTAATGTTCTTCTTTGGGGAAAGCAGCTTTCTTTTAGTAGTTAGTGTTTCAACGAATCTTTTAAAAAACTTCAGATAAATCTTTTCTCTTATCCCAATTCGATAAAATTCAATTTTTTTACTAGGCAAAATTTGCAAAATTTCATTTTTCAATTAATGGCTTATACAGCCAGAGAAAGATGGATATTTTCTTCCTCAATATAGTGAGCAATTGAGGTCACAAGTAAGTTGCGCCGCTGTCCCTAAATTCATTGTTTGTTTTCTAAAATTCTAAAAGCTGGGTGCCTCTACTTGGTTGAGAATAGAGGTCATATATTAATCTATTAATTAAATAAAACATCAAATGTGTTAACCTCGCCTAAAATATTTAGGAACAATTTAAGTTCTCTATTTATCCCAGCCCAATTGTATGTTCCTTTGATTTGTAAGATTAAAAAAAAAACACAAAATTCATAAACCCTGGAGAGAGAATAAAAAATACATATTTTCCACATGAATTAATTATAATCATACCTTATTCCACAGGAATGGAATATATAAGGTTTGATACAGGCGAAAATGTAACATAGAGAAATTATAACGGTAGACCCCCAAGACCTTAGGGGCATATGATCGGTACCGAATTCTGAGTCGAATGAGCCATGTCTGTGTGTCCCCAATTTTAAGGCCTTAAATTTTGAGCTAGAAATTTGAAATTATGTACGTAAGCTTTATGTCATCCGAGTCTAAATGTGCAGCTACCTCCAGTTCTATCGAAGCTGTAAGACATCGTCAAAAGCCAACATTCAACTTTTAGCATCTCCCAATGATAATCGGACATAAAAAATAAAACTAAAGTCGGGCGACCTCCCCTTGTGGGTCTTGCATCGTTTGAAAAATTAATCTCTCAAATGCAATTTATATTCAGTACTTTTGTTCTAAACCGGAAAATTTTACTTAATATATAACGTAGGTGTTAAGTGTTGGAATTCCTTTGTTTTAAAAAATATATATGTAAAAAACTTGGAGGTCAAATAAAAGTTAATCTTTTCTCTTCCGTGTTGTAAATCGTTATAAAACTTCATTTTATTGTTTGTTGACATGAGTTGACATTTTTAGTTAGTACTAGATTATTTACAATACATAGTGTTGTGCTATTTAGTTAATTGCTGACGTCATTGAGACTAATTATGCATTTATAATTTAATACTAAATAATAACAATTGAATTCGCTGTGATAAATCTGATTCTATCGTGAACATTACTCCCCGGCCGTGAAAGCATTTCACCAGTTCTGATGTCATCATGCCTTAAGATTACCGCATCTTTAGTTGCATCAATGCCGACCCTGGTTGCCTCTAGGAGGTGTTTTGAAATTTTCAGCTCATGAAATGACAAACAGCATTAGTTAAATAAAAACCCATAAGAGAAAAAGAGACAACCAAATAACACATAAGAAACTAAATTACAAATTGTTCACATCTATATCGGCTGCTTCGTTTACACCTATACGTGATTTAGTGCGCGTTGTTCTCCTCTCGTCTCGCTCTGCTTGATGAACATAGCATTTGCTTTTTTTTCCTTATCGTGTCGTGTGTTGTAGCTAAGCAATGGCGATCGGTTGTTTACGTTTTTCGTGTGTTATTAAATTCGTTTGTTCGGTGTTTTTTAATGTATAAATCGATTAAGTTGTGTCTTGTTCAGTGTGGAGACTATCCAGTTAAGTGTTTTTTTTATCTTTTAATTGCATTCTAATGTGCAAACAATCAAAAAGAAATTTTCATTCATTGCTTAGTGTTGTTGTTTTCTTCGGGTTAGTTTTCCTTGTTGGTGTTGCGTTGGTGAAGTTTTTTTCTTTATTACGCTGGTAATTAATATTATCGCGTATTGTGTGTTTTTTTTTTCTTGGGTTTAATTCTATGTGTGTATGTGTGTGTGTGTAGATAATAAATTCATTAAGTGGACTGTATTTTGTGTTGCGTAGGAATTTTCGTTGCATATAGTAGGTTTGTGTTGCATGAGAGATTTCGTGTTGCTAGTGAGTATTGTGTTGCTCGAATTTATTGTGTTGTGTTGCTAGAATTTTGTTCTGAAGGATGGTTGTGTTGTTTCAAGTAGGTAGCTATATTTCAATTGCCCTTTAGATGCTGTCTGATTGTTTTGTTTTTATTTTTTATGAGTAGTTTGGATGGTTTGTGGTAATTTTATATTGGATGTGTTGTTGGGCAAGGGACATATTTTTGATATAGGGCGTTTTAATTCGGTTGTTTCGGTTTTAACTGTCACGACTCGAACTAGATTGTCTGGTCCAGGATGTAATTGGATTATACGTCCCAACATCCATTTGAGTGGTGGAAGTCGTTCGTCTTTGATCAAGACTAGATCCCCTACTGCAATTGTATCGTTAACGACTCGTGTCCACTTCGGGCGTTGTTGAAGTCGAGAGAGATATTCATTGCTCCACTGCTTCCAAAATAACTGAGAAAGAGTCTGCACCCTCTTCCATCGTTCCAGGTGTGATATATTTTCAAGTGCATACTCGGGTTGTGGAGCAGCAATAAGTGGTTCTCCTACAAGAAAGTGGCCTGGAGTTAGTGTTCTTAGGTCGCTTATGTCTTCTGACTGTGGACACAAAGGTCTTGAGTTCAGACATGCTTCTACTTGTGTGAGAAGCGTGGTGAGCTCTTCAAATGTCAGAATTTGGTTACCAGCTACTCGTTTGAGGTGGAATTTGACGGACTTCACTCCGGCTTCCCATAATCCTCCGAAGTGTGGGGAAGCTGGGGGAATGAAATTCCACTTGGTGCCTTCGTTAGCTAGCTTTTCAGCAACATTTTTCCAGTCCATCTTGGCTTCTTTAAGTTGTTTTTGTAGCTCGCTGTTACCGCCTACAAAATTTCGACCACAATCGCTGAACAGTTGTTTGCAGAGTCCTCTCCTTGACACAAATCTTCGGTACGCTCCCAGAAAAGCCTGTGTTGTCATGTCGCTGACCAATTCAATGTGCACAGCCTTCGTGCACATACAAACGAAAATCGCAAAGTATCCTTTGAGGGTTTTAGCGTTACGTCCTCTCCATGTTTTGACGTCGATTGGACCGGCGTAGTCTACTCCAGCGTATGAGAATGGTCTGGACATTGTTGTTCGCGCTGCAGGAAGATCGCCCATTAACTGCACCAATGGTTTCGCTCTGAATCTGAAGCAAATTGTGCAGTCGTGAATTTGCCTTTTGACTGCATTCCTTATGTTCAATATCCAAAACCGTTGGCGAATATAGGCGATCATCTTCTCCTTACCTCCATGCAGCGTTTTTTCGTGCGCGTCCTCAATAATTTGTTTCGAGAAAATGTGGTTCGACGTTAACAAAATCGGGTGTTTTCTATCAAATGGGAGAGTAGAGTTTCCTAGTCTTCCACCAACTCGTAAAATACCCTCTCCGTCTCTGAAAGGTATGAGTGCCTTGTAACCTTTCACGTTGCCATTTTCTCCTGCTTCAAACATCTCCTTTTGAGACAACCGAATGATTCGCATGAGCGTTGCCTCGAGCTCTGATGATGATAAGACATCTGTGTATTGTTGATCCGTTCTTCGTACGAGTGATGGTCGTAAACAGTATGAAATAACACGTAATGTCCTCCTCAGTGTTGCAAATTTACCTAATATGTCAGAGATGGAACTTGTGTTCTGAGCTTGTACACAGTGGTGAACTGCTGTGGCGCGGGCTTCTTGATGCGTTTCTAGGCAAGATGGTTGCTCTGGAGAAACCGCGTCCCACTGGCTTCGTAAAAAGTCAGGTCCTTCCCACCACAATTTGTTCTCGACAATCATCGAAGGAAAAATTCCACGGGATGCCAAATCAGCTGGGTTAAGTTCCGATGGAATGTGTTTCCAGGTAGCGTTTTCGGTTAACTTTTGTATCTGTGATACTCGGTTGCAGATGAATGTCTTCCATTTTGACGGAGGAGCTCTAATCCAGCATAACGTGATGACTGAATCGGTCCACGCATAGACACCAGCTGCTTCCAACTTCAAGGTCTTTGTCGTTTCATGAAGAAGCCTCGAGAGTAGCACTGCTCCGCATAATTCCAACCTAGGAAGGGTGATGGTGCTTAAAGGAGCCACCTTAGTCTTCGCCATCAGCAGGTGGATATGGACTTGACCATCTCCATCTAAAACGCGTAGATAAATAGCCGCAGCGTAGGCCTTCTCCGAGGCGTCGCTGAAACCATGGAGCTCCAGTTTCTTGATTTGCTTGTCGGTGTTGATCCAACGGCGAATGCGAATCTTCTCCACATCTGGCAGTTCTTGGCGAAAAGTTAGCCACTCTTTCTCCACTTCTGGTGGAATGGGTTTGTCCCAATCCAAGCCTTTTCCCCATAGCCGCTGCATCAGTATCTTTGCCTTGATCGTGCAGGGTGAGATCCAACCCATTGGGTCGTAGAGTTTCGCTATGGAAGAAAGAATCGATCGCTTTGTCACTTCCGTATCGGCGAGTTGTGCGACTTGGTACGAAAAGACATCAAGGATTGGAAGCCATTTAATACCTAACGTCTTCACTTCATTCGTTTCAGCATACGGCAATGAAAAGTCGACTGCACGGTCGTCCGACGAAATGCGCTCCAGTACCTCTTCCGAATTGCTCACCTGTTTGCGTAGATGAAAGCCAGCAGTTGCCAAAAGCTCTCTCACTGCTTGAAGTTTCTGTTGAGCTTCTTCGATGGTATCTGCACCACTGATGACATCATCAACGTAGGTTTCTTCCCGTATCACTGTCGTAGCCAAAGGGAAGTTTGATGCCTCATCGTCAGCTAGTTGCAGAAGAACTCGGATAGCCAGATACGGGGCTGAAGCCGTGCCGAAGGTGACGGTTTCCAAGCGATAGATTTTTAGCTCCTGGTTTGGATTATCTCGCCAAAAAATAAGCTGGTAATTTGCATCAGCTGTGTTGACTCGAATCTGGCGGTACATCTTTTCCACGTCACCTGTGAAAGTAAATTTATATTTCCGCCACCTGAGTATAATGTCGATGACATTAGTTTGGAGTTTGGGTCCAATCATCAACTTGTCATTCAAGGAAGAGCCAAAAAATGGTTTAAAAGTTGCGTCGAAGACAACCCGCAACCTGGTTGTGGTACTGGATTCCTTAATGACGGCGTGATGTGGAATGAAAAAATGAAAATTGGACTTAAGAACAGGGTTGGATTCCTCCATTGGAATCATATGTCCAAGTTCTGAATACTCGGTTATGCATTTAGCATACTCTGCATAGTGGGTTGGGTTGGCTACCAGCCTCTTCTCCAACTGAAGAAAGCGTCGCATAGCACCTTGCTGGGTTGGGCCCATACACGGGTATTCTCCACCTTTAAACGGCAACCGAACTTGATAACGACCATCAGGTAACCGTTTAGTGTGTTGTTTAAAATGATCCTCACATTTCTTTTCTTCCTCAGTTTCATATTTTTCGAATGGTTCTTCCTCGACTTCCCAGAACATCTTCATCGTCGTGTTGAGATCGACATGGTTGAAAAAGGCTCGGCATACGGTTGGTTTAGCCAAAGGTACCTTACCCAGTACGAGCCATCCCAGGACAGTTTTTTGTGCGACTGGCCCTAAGCCCTCACTGCTCCGGATAATGTCTCCAACAATGATGTCAGCGTAGACATCACTGCCCAACAACAACTCAACTTTAGCCGGAATGTTGAAAGTAGGATCCGCCAGCTGTAAACCCCTCAGGTGCGCCCAATTTTCAATATTAATAGGTTGGGCCGGAAGGAGCCCAGTCAGTGATTTCAGCACGAGGGCTCGCATTCTACCTGCAAACTTTGAGGTGAGTGAAGCGATGTCAAGATTAACGATCTTGTTCGATGTTTCACTGCTGACCTCCCCCAGCCCACAAATCTTACTAAAAGCCCAACTAGATTTTAGGTTCAAACGTTGTACTGCTGACTCCGTAATGAAGGATGCCTCGGAACCAGTGTCGACCAACGCTCTCAAGGTCAGATAGTTGCCATTAGCTGCTCTCACCTTGACTAAGGCAGTAGATAACAACACCTGAGAGTTGGTAAAGGCATGGTGAACTCTAAAATTGCCGCTCGTAGATGGAATGTCGTCTCCAGGTTGACCTTTTGGTAGGTTTGGGTTGTAGGGTTGTGTCTGAACTCCTGCGCTGGGTTGATTGTTAGTCTGAACGAAGTAGTTGTTGCTCGTACACGGTGGTTGTGTTGAGGAGGGATTAGGATTAGGGTTGTACGGAGTGAATTGTGGTACATTTGGATTAAAACCGCCAATCTGTTGTGACCCGCTTGGGATGCTACTGCTTGGTAGTGGATGCAGCAAGGAATTGTGTCTTTGATTGCAGTGGTAGCAACACTTAGAGCTTGGACATTTGCTTTTGAAGTGACTGTATGCTAAGCAGTTTTCGCACACTTTAATTTCAAAAACAGTTTGCTTTCGTTGACCTATATCCATTTCTAAAAACCTCCTACAATCTCTTACCGGGCGCCTTTCTTACAGATTTTGGCGCCTTTCTTACAGATTTTGCAGCTCAGCTGCCGTTTCTGTATCTGTCGCGCATGGAACACTTGCGTTGGTTTTGGTTTGTTGCCGACCTTTGTTGTTGCTTGTTGTTCCACAGCTTCCAACGTCCTGAAGCGACATTGCAGAAACTCAAAAAACTCTTTAAGGGTTGGGAGCTCTTTGTTACTGCCTAACTTCTCCTCCCACAGCTGTTGCGTCGTGTTGCACAACTTTTGCAGCATAACAAAAATTAAAATCGCATCCCAATGTTCAACCGGAACACCCAAGTTTTCTAAACAATGAATGACCTCTTGGCTAGTATCTAGAATACGTTTGACACTATTTGCCGTTTCATTGTTCATGGGAGATTGGCCAAACAAAAGCTTCAACTGAGTGTTGACAAGCACCCTTTTGTGGTCGTAACGCTCCGTCAAAATCTCCCAAGCACGTTCATAGTTCCCCTTGTCGATCGCCAGGTGTTGAAGGAGTCTTTCCGCATCTCCGCTAACGTTACATTTGAGAAAGTGCATCTTCTGGATCTCCGAAAGGGATTTGTTCGTGTGAACTAACGAAACAAACATGTCATGAAACGACCTCCAAGACTCGTAACCGCCTGAAAAGGTTGGCAGAGTTATTACTGGCAACTTTAACTCACTGGCGCTGCTGTCTCCTGAAGTGTCCTTCGACTTGGCATTGCCCTTTGGTGGTGATATTTTGTCTATGGCGTCCAGCACCTCGCACCTGTATTCAGCATACACTTCCCGGATTTCATCGTATATCGCCTCCATATCAGCTACTTTGAATTCGGCTTCAAGCTTCCCGGTGCCTAGAATCTGCTGATGATACTGTTCTGCTATCGCAAGCTGCTTGTCCATCATCTCTATGCGCGTTTTAAGGTAATTAATTTTATTTAACCTTGACTTGTCGGCTTTTGAAAAATTTTCCCTGTCTTTTTTCAGGCTTTGCAGGTTATTAATTTGCAACTTGCCGCAAGCCATAATGCTACGCTCTCAAAACAACAGTCTAGTATGTACGAAGACAACAAGAAAAAGTGTGCAGCACTCACCTGCGAACTATTCCTTCTGGCAAAAAATGGACGGACAGCGTTCTACACGGGATTCCTGGTGGCAGCAACTATCGTGTACAGCGTACAGCACAGCAACTGGTGGTCGTGTTGACTTTCTGGTGGCCGCAGCAACGTATGGCGTACAGCGACTGATGAACGTGTTGAATTTCACACGTCAAAATGTTTTAAATCAAAAAACAAAACCGGCGCGGTAGTTTTAATTTAATTTTAAATATAAATTTTCCAGTACAATTGTTCTAGCACAATGTTTGAAACTTGATCTTGAAAACACAACAATATTGTTCTTGAAATCTCAACAAAATGTTTTTACGGATCGAAAGGACCAAAATGTTAAGTGTTGGAATTCCTTTGTTTTAAAAAATATATATGTAAAAAACTTGGAGGTCAAATAAAAGTTAATCTTTTCTCTTCCGTGTTGTAAATCGTTATAAAACTTCATTTTATTGTTTGTTGACATGAGTTGACATTTTTAGTTAGTACTAGATTATTTACAATACATAGTGTTGTGCTATTTAGTTAATTGCTGACGTCATTGAGACTAATTATGCATTTATAATTTAATACTAAATAATAACAATTGAATTCGCTGTGATAAATCTGATTCTATCGTGAACAGTAGGAAATGCTACATTTTGAGCCACGCCAACAAGAGGCAGAATTAAAAAAAAAAGTATGATTTTCCAGAAAAACATGGATTTCGACTGCTTTTTAGCTTAATTTGAACCTAAACATTTTTTGTAACATTTTTATTTTTGTGAACATTTTAACCGCAAACTTAGATATTTCTATGCTTATATGGATTATATGGATGTTCTGTAAGAACATGCCACGCCCTTTTTAAAAAATAGACTAGAGAACCTTATAATGAATAAAATATTTTTTTATTTATTACTGATTTATGACTGGTAACGGAAGGGGAGAAAAACCAAAAAAAAAATGTAGGAATGGAAAAGAGAATAGAAATGTAAAGAGAATAGGAATGGAAAGAAGTAGAGGTATAGGAATTGGGTATACCGCGGCCCGTTTAGAAGCTATAACATACGCGCTGTTGCACTTACTGTTTTTTTTGTGTACCTTTCCCTATGTGACGTAGGACAAGAATAGAATAGATAAAGAGTACCTACGAAAATTTCAATAAAGACGCAAGAGCGTACCATCAAAACATCATTAACTAATAACTAACTGAACATATGTAAATTTGGTTTTTGTATAGGAAGATGGCTTTCTCTTTGACGTATATGTACAGAGTTTCTTCTTCTATTCCACTGTGAATAGTAGCGTCAGTAGACCTAACGTCAGTGACTTCAGTTTATTACAACACTAGTAAAGAAGCCTGTCGTGCAACAGGAACAACGCAGCACAAATCGATTAAAATAAAAAATTCCCGGGGGCGCAACCCAACATCATGCCTGCCAACCACTTTCGCGGTGAGCTACCTAGTCACATAATTTGAACCTGCAAATAGCGCTTTGAATACCTATGCACATAGCACTTTATTGTAGGGGAACTTTATATTTTTTACCTTTAAATTTTTACTTTTAACTTAAAATTATATGCCACCTTTATGGAAGAAGCTCCATTATCGGGATTAAAAAGCAGAAGAATATAATTTTTTGGTACTATATACCAGAGTTCCTAAGCTGGTGAACCCAAAGAATTCTGGAGAAAGTGAACAGGATCTGAAGGAATCCTTTATAAAGGCGAAGCATATAATTTTTCGGTACTACCAGGACAGTTACTCTAATGAACCTAAGTAATACTGTAATGAGCCCAAAGAATTCTAGAGGAAGTGGGCAGGAACTCGAGACATCCTTTATACACGGGTAGCATATCATTTTGCGGTTCTACCAGGCCAGGAACTCCAATGAACCCAAGTTAAACTGTAATGAGACCAAAGAATTCTGGAGGAAGTGGGCAGAATCTGGAGAGATCCTTTGTAAAGGGGAAGTATATTTTTTTCGGTTCTAACACGCCAGGAACTCCAATGAATATAAGTAATACTGTAATGAGCCCAAGGAATTCTGGAGGAAGTGGGCAGGAGGTGAAGAGATCCTTTATAAACGGGAAGCATATCATTTTTCGGTTGTACCAGGCCAGGAACTCCAATGAACCCAAGTAATACTGTATTGAGCCCAAAGAATTCTGGAGGAGGTGGGCAGGAGCTGGAGAGATCCTTTATAAACGGGAAGCATATCATTTTTCGGTTCTACCAGGCCAGGAACTCCAATGAACGCAAGTAATACCGTAATAAGCCCGAAGAATTCTGAAGGAAGTGGGCAAGAGCTGGAACAATCATTTAAAAAGGGGAAGCATATCATTTTTAATACTAACTTATTAGGAACTCCAATGAGCCCAAAGAATTCTGGGCGAAATGGCAAGATCTGGTGGGATCCTTTATAAAGGGGAAACATATCATTTTTCAGTACTACCAAGCCAGGAACTCCAAAGAACCCAAGTAATACTGTAGTAAGCCCAAAGAATTCTGGAGGAAGTGGCCAAGAGCTGGAAGGATCCTTTAAAAAGGGGAAGCATATTATTTTTCGGTACTTACAGGTAGGGAACACCAATGAACCCAAGGAATACTGCATTGAACCCAAGAAATACTCCAATGAGTCTAAGGAATTCTGAGGGAAGTGGGCAGGAGCTGGAGGAATCCTTTATAAAGGTGAAAGCAGTCAATTTTCCGGTACTAACAGCTTAGGAACACCAATGAACCCAAGTCATACTGCAATGAACCCAAGGACCAGTCCAATGAGCCAATGAAATTCTTGGTGAAGTGGGCAGGAGCTGAAAGGATCCTTAATAAAGAGGAAGCATATCATTTTTCGGTTCTACCCGGTCATGAACTCCAATGAACCCAAGGAATACTCCAATGAGCCTGGAAGAAGTGGGCAGGAGCTGGAGGAATCTTTAATTCTGGAGGAAGTGGGCAGTAGTTGGAGGAATCCTTTAAAGGTGAAACATTCCGTTTTTCGGTACTAACATGTTAGCAACTCCAATGAACCCAAAGAAATAAATACATTGAGGAATTTATTAAAAAAAAAAATTGACTCTGCCCCTCGACGCGATTGGAACTCCGAAACAACTAAACGCGAGCGGAACACTCCCAGTAAGCTACCGAGTCACACGACTTGGACTTGTCATTTGGCGACTGTACGTGACATACTTACGCACATAGCGCTTTATTATATAGGGGATTGGCAGCAAATAAGCTTTTATAAAAAGATTGAAGTGTCACAATTAATATAAATAAAAAGTTTTCACTTGAGGAATTAAAGGTCACAAATTTTTTAAATAATTTACCATGTCAAACTACTATTTAGAAATTGTGAAAGTCACAACTTTTTTTGTTTTTCATCATGTTCACTATAAAAAAATATTTACTGGAGTAACTTAGGTATTTTATTTTCACCCATGCAGTAGAATTAAAAACACTCTGCTGAGTTGATAAAATCATCTACCATGAACAGTTACACGGAGCACTTACCTAAAATATTCTTCCAATCATGTTTTTTTTTAGCACAGTTAACAATAACAGCTTCAATATAACAACCGGATTCATCACATGGACTGTTGAGATGGCTCATATTATAATTGTGTTTTTCAATTTCTATTCGGCTCACGAATGAAAAATTTGGTTGTCATTTTTGGTTAAGTAAACTCATTTGATGACATAGAAGATTTAACGTCATATAGACAATTGCTCGTCAAAATAAAAATTTCTGGTTGAAAACCCACGATTGTCAATACGACAACCAATAATTTTTTTAGTGAAGCTCTTCTTCAAAGTAGCTATGTTCCAGCAGCACTAAAACCCAGCAAACCAGTGGAAGAATGCGTTCTCCACGGAGACCATTACGCGAACGTTTTGGTTTCCATTATCTCAAGTAAAAAAAAAGAAAACAAATAATATTACCGTATAACCAAATTTATTTTATTAAAAATTAGTCAAAAAATCGGTCAGACGTAAGAGCAACAATATTTGACCAGAAAAGTGGTCAAAAATAGATTATAGCAAAACACAGTTACTAAAATCTTACAAGACAATATACAAACTGATAAATAAGTTTGGTTTTTTTGGCGCAAGGTACAAGACTTTGACAAGAAAAGTCTTGCAACTTTTTGCACAAGACCTCATATCCAATAAATGCTCCAAAAAGTAGTGTGCTAAGAAATTCATAAGGTTAAATTTATAAAAATACACAAAACACACCAAAAATTTATTTGTTTTTTATATCGATCCTAATCTAACCACAAAACTTCAGGCCGATATAACAGCCAAAGCTCCACTTTCATTATCAGCAAAGTTTGAGACTGGCAAATTCAAACAGATCTAGAAAGGAGATTTCGGCTCTTATGTTTTAGAAAGTTTTACTAAAAAAATTTAAAAATTTTCATGGAGGCTGCATCACAAATGATTTTGACTTTAATGTGAACATGTTTGTCAGATGTGATTTTTCAGATAGAATGAATTTTATGTTTAGTTTATATTATTTTTTAGTCAAGAAATAAATTTGGTGGTAGAAAGTTTTCTAGCTTCGGTTAAAAAATCGGTCAGAAATTGGTTTGACCGGATTTTTAAATTTTGACCTGTCAAAATGAAAAGATTTTGGTCACACTTGTCCCGAATTCGCTAAATATGGCAACACTGCTCTTTTCTTAGCGGAATGGGAGCAGAGAGAATTCAAAATTCGTACGATTAAGGAAACGTGCGAATGCGAGTGAATCTAATAGAGGTCTTCCGCTTGTATCTCCTTTTGTGAACGCACTATCTGTTTCTAAAAAAGCTGATGGAAAACAATGAATAATCCTCAACCTTAAGTACAGAACTTGCCCGATTTCAACGATCTTTTTTGGCTTACCTGTAAAAACATTTTATGGTTTCGAACCGATTTGAAATAATTTTAAAAAGTATTTTGCAATACCCCAGAACCTATTGGATAACCGTTTGTTGGAAAAAACTCTTACGCAGTCCGCACAAAAAGACAACCAAAAAAATGTTATTTTTCAATATTGCCGCCACATAATATTACATAGAAACACATCTTAAAGTGTATATTTGTTGAACAAATTTAACTTAAATGTTTATTCCAAATGTTTTAGATGTTTTCAAACCGATGCAACACTTCTTATTTGCTTTTTTAAGCCAAAAACTAACGTTGAAATCGCGCAAGTTTCGTTCAAAAAATTTGAGGATTTTTCATTGTTTTCCATAAGCTTTTTTACTGTGGTGTTTCAGATTCTCGAAGGTTTCACGATTTTGTTCCTTTCCCAATTTATTCTTCTGGTTCTGACAGCTGAAGGAAGACCTCTATGGAAATGAATAAATAATATTCTTAAGCTGCGTCTACACAGTCATAAATTACTGAAGAACTAGATTTTCAATTTCGGACATGCAAAAGCTTTGCCCACAAGCTGAAATTATTGAATTTACCCATACTATGACATTTGTTTACAAATGTGAGTATATTCGTCAATTTGTCATTTCCATGCAATTTGGTTTTGGATTTTTAAGATCAACTGATCGCATATGGTAAATTGTTATTGTATATTCTTACACGAAATTTAAAGCATTCAAGACTTTATAAAAAACGTAAACAAATGGGTTTTGGAAACGTAAGTTCAATGTCTAGTTATTCAGTAATTTTTGACACAGTCAAGGCAATGGAAATGTCGCCATGATAATGTCTACTTTGTTTCCGGTTTGAAATTTACTTTTTTTATTTCATAGAAGGCGTTGAGGCCGAAAAAATTGCTTAGCCCCTTTCAATACGGATTTTTGTTTAGAGGATAATTGTAAAGGAGAAAAATGTTCTGGGACGGGGATGTTCTGGGACAGGGATGTCCCATCAGTAACTTTCACTGGCATAGGCGGCCGGAGGGGGGGGGGGGGCAAGAAGGGGCACTTGCCCCGCTGGCTCGGTGCGATTCCCCCCCCCCCCCCCTGGAAAAAAATCCTGCGGGAGCCAATGTTCACTGGGATAAATGTATCCCATAAACAGCATAAAAAACAAAACCAACATTTTATCTTTTTTAATTTTCAAGCAAATGGTTTGGAAAATGCACTTTTAATTTTAATTGTTGATAAGATTATGACTTCAAATAACTTAACACATTATACAAACATAAATTAATTCATGTGATATTTTGAGAATCTCAATTAACACAAAGGTATATACTGCAAGAAGTGCAAACTGTTCTTGTGCGTTTTTCTTTTTTCTTGTAAGCACAACGTCTTCAACAGTGGCGTGTAGATCCTGCAACCGGAAAGTGTTCTCCAACTCCTGATAATAATTTTATTTGCTGAAAAGGGCGCCCACTTGTACTGTGACACTTCACTTTTACTCTCTATTTTCCATGAGCAAGAAGCTGTTCCACTAACTTCACAAGAAAACTTATCATTGGCATCTGGAAGTGTCGTGTTTCTTGGAAAACTATCCAAGAATTAGACACACAAACCATGAGCAGCTTTTGAAAAACTCTTTTTCCCCATTTTCCCGATTTCCTATCAGGATCATAAATGGAGGAAAACTGATCTGACAGATCAACTCCTCCCACGTATTTGTTGAAGAAAGTAATGGCCTCTGGATAAGTCTCACAAGTCTTACAGATGCTATGTTTACAGATGTTGACAGGCTCTGCAGAGCCTGTTTCAAAGACGTATTACCACCGATCTCGTTTTTATTCAGCAAATATTGTTAAGTCACATTGACGCACCTGACCTCTTGTCCTCTTTCAAATTTAAATTTCTTGGTGGTTCTTAAAACCCACGAAATATCAATCTGTTAAAAATTCCGAATCATAGATCGAATTACGACATGCATCAGCCTATTTCACGCATGAGTACCCTGTACAATTTATATAGTAGTGTTCTAGATTTCAAAATTGACAAAGCGATACTGAAAAAGCTGCTTAAGCAATTGTAATTTTCTTTCTTTATGTGTATCTATTTTATTAATTTTTTCCGATTTTGTTAATTGTTGTGTGTGTGTTAGGTGATCGTTACATTAACCACTAACACCTGCACTAGTTTATGAGCCTGTGTAAGCAATATATTGCTTGGCAATTTTCTGCTTGTAGTTGCTGCTTGCTTTAAGCACCCTACATCACAGATCTGATAGTGCAACTATGTTCTCAGTTTGGCAATTGCTGATCAATAAAACTTCTTAGTGTCTTACCACTTACAAACCATGCATCCTTCATTATTATATTTCAAAACATACTCGCTCCTGTTGAGCTTTGAGCTGTCAAGTTTTGGTAGTTCTTTTTATTCCTCACAACTGTTCCCACTAAACCGAACTCCAGAGATTGGGCTGAGTTTACAGTAGTGAAAAATCGTTCACCGGTCAGCTTTCCTATTATCGTTTTATATTTTTCTATTCAAAATATTAATCCGCTTATTGGTATACAATCAGCGATTTTTATGAAGCGATTTTTATGAAAAGACTGTGTGCAAAAACCTTCAAGACAACATCAAGTTCTCTTGAGGGCCTATTGACGTCTGCAGAAACTATTGGCCGCTTGATCCCCTTCGGGTAGGGGTTAGATTATACCCGAGGTAAGGCATGCCTGTTGTAAGAGGCGACTAAAATCCACCCTCCGTATTCCGAGCGCGTAGCGCATTCAAACTATGCAATGGACAAAACAAAACATAATATTACCTCAGGTGGCAATCCAGTTTCACTGGCAAATCCACCCTCTTCGGAGGGAGGCTCTACGGATTCTGGGGAGAGCTACTTATTGCTTATAAATCCCTTTTTGAAAAGATCAAGGGTACCTCGACCTCCATCCGCTGGATCGAAAATCTCCGGGAAAGGAAGTCCGCCGGTTAATCAGGACTCAGCGAAAATTAAATGCTTTGAAGAACTCCGTAAAGCTTAATGAAATGGATCGTCTCTACCATGAGCTCAAAATGAAGTAGATTCGTTACGTTAAGAAAACGAAGCCTTAAAGAGCCCCCGTGGTACTATAGAATGCGAGGAAACACCGAAACGTCAATATGAATACCAGACGGACGAGAAAGAGCTTGCACGCGAAACGAATCCAGTCTTTAATAAAAGGCTTACCAAGAAGCGTAAGGTCGGTTCTTCACCCTTAGTGGAAACCGTGCAGCAAAAAGAAGAAACGCCAGTCATACGAAAAAAGCGACAGCAAAAACCGAAGAAAAAAACCGTCGGCCACCTGCAATAAATGTCGATGGGATCGCGGACTACAAAAAGTTGCGATAAAAATAAAAATAAATAGAGTGGCGCAACAGCTCGAGGTAAACCAGGGCCAACTTCTCAACAATGTATGCTGTGTGCGTTGATTTCTTCACATACAAGGGGCCCTACAGTTTTTTTTTGCCGAATCCGAACGGCACTTTAAGAAGTTTTTCAAAACAAATACTCTCGGAGGGCTTGTCAGACCCTCGCGGAGGTGAGGACCGTGAAAAAGAGCGACTCTTTTATTTCAGGTGACGATGGTTGGATTCGAACCCAGACCTCCGGCGTAGTAAGCACACACACTTACCACTACGCCACGGCACCCCCCAGTTGCGATACATCCTTAAAAACACTCTTGGAACGAAATATAACTTAACATCGCTTCGGAACAACGTATGGAAAGTTAACGTCGAAGACTCTGACGCCTATAGGGCGCTGTCACAAAAGTTGAATACATATAAAATTCAATGGTTTACGTATGAAAATCCCCTCGAAATCCCGCTGCGGATTTTCGCGAGGGAGCTATACCCATCCTGTACTAAGGAACAATTAATAGAAGATGTTCAAGCCCAAGGCTTTAAAATTCTTGACACCGTGAACATAATAAAGAAAGAGAAGCAACGTACGGACGATGGTAAAGATTCTGCTGTTGTCAGGCGCGGTCTGCCAATTTTCATGCTATCTTTAGAAAGAACTGAAAACATAAGCGACATTTACAAAATAAAAGCAATCCTTAACATTAAGGTCAAAATCGAGCCTAAGCGGAAGGGCAACAGACTAGTACCTCAATGCAAGCTATGCCAAGGTTTCCGACACACGCAAGCATACTGCCAAAAAGAACCGCGATGCGTTAAATGCGCCGGTGAACATCTCTCGACAGATTGCAATGTCAGCAGTCAGGCTCCAGCGCTCTGCGCCCATTGTAGGGGAAGTTACCCAGCGAGCTACCGAGGATGCGAAATTGCCATAGAGTTACAAAAACGGCATGAAGCTCCAACGAAAAGTATTGAACAAAAGGGTCCAAGCTTAAGATCTCCTAAAGCCCATACACCAAAAACCCCTAAGTCGACCAAGGGTACGGTTTGATTAAAGAAAAAGTTCAAACAGCACAAGAAAACACGTCGCTGGTCCAAGTTCAACGGGAGATTTCAAACTTGGTGGTCCAAGATCGTACGCTCAAGTCGCGTCACATGAAAGTAAGCCACAATCGGCCGCACCAGATTCGGTCTCTTAAATTTTACTCATGATTTTAGAAAAGCTTGAGCAACAAACGAAAGCTAATCATGTAATATTTAACAAATTAAGCGAGCTCGAGTTTAAGCCTCGAAAAACATATAGCAAAAAATCATGAATATGGGAAAGTCAATCAAAATAATTACATGGAATGCAAACGGCCTTTTGCAAAAAAATGTACGAACTAGAAGTTTTTTTACGGAAGAATAATGTAGGGTTCGGCACGCAAAATAAAAGGTTACATCGACATTCACGCGCATCATCCTTCAGAAAATTCGAGAGGCGCGAATCCTCTCTACATTAAAGACTGCATAAAGCACTCCAAAAAACGAAGAAATAGAACTTGACTCTATGCAAATAACCTCGGTGTCAGTAAAAATAAGTCATATAGATTACAACGTCGCGACGAGCTATTTTCTTCCGCAGTATCGGCTGGCGGATGAAGATCTTGCTCCGCTCTTTGATTCACTTGGGTCAAACTTTATCATCGGCGGGACTTTAACGCGAAAAATACTTTTTGGGGCTCACGGTGCGATTCAACAAGAGGCAGGGTCCTTTTTAAAGCAAGTACAAAACGCGGCGTGATCTTTTTATCGATGAGAAAGCCAACATATTGGCCAACCGACGGAAATAAAATACCTGACTTCGTCGACTTATTTATCGCCAAGGGGGTACCTCGTTACCTTACGAACGTAGAAGAACGCTTTGATCTCTGTTCAGATCACTCGGCAGATCTTTTGAAAATCGGCGGAAGCCTAGCGAAAAAGAAAAGAGCGCCTAGATTAACTTACTACAACACCGACTGGGACGGCTTAAGAAAATACTGCAAAGAAAACATAGCTTTAAATGTACCGCTCAAAACGCCACTTATAGAAGACAAATTAGATAAACTCGTGAGAGTTACTCAGAGCGCTGCGTGGAATAACTCTTCTTTTATTCGGAGGTCCGAATTATCGCGGAACAATATATCCGCGAGAAATAGAAGAGCTTATAAGCGAAAAGAGCAGAGCGCGCAAGAGATGGCAACGTTCGCGAGCACCCTCGGCTAAGACCATCTTGAACCACCTTTTTAACAAACTGAAGCACGAACTTCAAGACTTTAAAATCAATCAATCGAGGAGCTCAATCCGTATGCGGTTCAAGATAAAAGCCGTGGAACTATGGAATAAAAACCGTGTCATTGGCTGAACTTCGTCAAACGATAAATAATCTGAAGAGCAACAAAGCCCCTGGCTACGACTTAATTACTAGCGAAATTCAAAAGTAACTACCGAAAAAAAATTTGGTCAAGCTTCTCTATATCATTAAAGCCTCCATAAGAAATTTATACGTTCCAAGGCAATGTTTGCTACTGCCGATAATATCTAAGGTATTCGAGGAACTGTTGCTCAAAAGGTTGCAACCAATCATTGAAGAAAGACGATTGATTTCGTATCACCAATTTGGATTTAGGAAAAAGCATTCAACAATCGAACTGTGCAATGTACCTGCACTTTTCTCGACGTATCGCAAGCCTTCGACAAGGTGTGACAAGGGTTGAAGTAAAAGTTAAGGCTTAGCTTACCAGGAAAACTCTATAGAATCTTAAAGTCTTACCTTGCAGACAGAATCTTTCGCGCAAGGTACGAAAATGAGTACTCGGAATTCAAAGAGATAAATGCCGATGTCCGTCAAGGAAGCGTTCTCGGCCCAATATTATTTTTGCTTTATACTAGAGACATACGCCACGATGAGGGAACAATTTTAGCTACGTTCGCTGACGACACTGCTATTCTCGCTGTTGATACGACAGTTGAATTATCAACAGGGAAACTTCAGCGCGCTTTAGACAAAATATGCGGCTGGACGAAGAGCTGGCGAGTCGTCCTTAACGAGACTAAGTCAACGCATGTTAACTTTACTTATAAAAAGATAAACAGCGAACCTTTACTCATTAACTCGGTACAAACCCCGTACTCAAATGGGGTTTGAGTACGGGGTTTAAACTATCTAAAACCATCTTGGAAGTACGGTATACAACTATGGAGTTGTACTAAACCAAGCAATATATCTATTTGAGAAACTTTTCAAAATAAGACACTCAGAGCAATCGTAAATGCTCCATGGTACATAAGAAATAACGATCTACACCCACCGAGATCTAGGAATCGCAACCGTGACTGACGAGGTAACAAACTTTGCTCGCAAACTTAGTACTCGACTTCGCGTACATTGCAACAATGAAATTATCTGAACTTTGAATCGGACAAATCTTACGCGCCGACTACAACGAATGAGACCGTTGGATCTAACAGCATAAGATGAAACCGCAAAAATTGACGGTATTGTAGAAATATTGCCACACGCGATTACCACAGAAGCTTGAACTACTTGTTAAGGAAACTTAGTCGTAGTCTGACGGAAAATGAAAGGTTTTTTAGTGGGTAAGAATCTAACACTACTATGAGCACGCGCGGCCGGTCCTCGTAGTGCCTATAAAAGTTTTTCCTACCCACGGAAAAAAAAGAAATATTGTCCGCTCAAAAGCAGAAATACTCTACCCCGGCCGGAAGTTTGTATTAGTATTGTTACATATCATACCGTTAAATGCGCCTCTTCCTCTTTCTCTGCTCCTCTTGTGGAGTTGGATCATCCTCTTCCGAATTAGACTTACTTTTAGTAAGCTGAAAACTCTTCCTACGGTTTCCCATAAGTGAACAAGTATTTGAAAAACAAATAAAAGCAACAAACAGCATCAAAAAACGCAAGTGTGGCGACCAATACTGCGAGCTACAGACTGCAAACTTAAGAAACAAGGACGACAATGACGAAAGCATTTTATGAAAAATTATAATTCTGCTGCAGTTTTTCGGCCTTTGATCCAGTTTGCTGGGATTCGCAAAAGGCATCGCCGCGAATGAAAACCTTCTCCGGGGGAATTCAATGCGAACAAATAGGGATTCGCGTGGTTTGCTTGGAAGCTACAGACACTGTTGACAAACGCTCTTACACCTAATCGTTTTTTTTTTTTTTTTTGTTTCGTCGTGTCTAGGCTGAGTTATGTGTGGAATTCTCACCTCCAATTATTTGAAAAAAAAACTTATCCTTTTTCACAATCCTAACCCCCAACACTTTCCAAAAGTAAAATAAGTCCCGAAAAGCTAGTGACCGTTCGGACTCGGAATGAACTTTCCCACGTACGTGAGGAATATAACGCACATAGCGGTAGCTCCTGTCCAAGTTGGAGCTGATCTGCCTTTGATTTTTTATTAAGCTTATCTGATCACTTTATGTTGAGCAAGTAATAATGTGCCCGAGCGTCAGAACACATTATTGATTAGTTAGATAAGCTAGATACTAAAGCTTCAGGTAAAAAAAGTTTAAATCAAAATAAACTGAGTTTCAAAATAGCTACACCAACTTAAACTTACGTGTTAACCATAACTTTCTATGTATAGAAACACAAATTCACTTGCTGACAGCTTTATATTAAATCGTTTCTCGTGCGTTTATAGTTCGACCCTAAGATGCGCGCAGCTCTCACTACCACATTGTATCGTAAGCATCAATTTCACTCTAAACGAACTCATACGAAACAATTATCGCAGCCTAAATTCGGGCATTTATCATTGGGCTCTTCTGTGGTGAAGACTGTAAGTGACGCCCCCAGAAGCATTTAACACATTGGTTCGGTGGGATAGGCAGGCAGCTCCTAAAATTTGGAAGCACCAGACTAACAGGCACACGCGAGAATCAGTATAAAAAAGTAAAACGTTGCTCAAATTATAAAGCAATCATAAGGTGCTAATGATGAACTCGTATACAGTCAATTTGGTGTTATCTCACGATGCCTTCCAGTCTCTGACTTCGGCGTGACCGCAGTTGCACATGGCTCCTAAATGGCTGCTGCTACCGATGCAAGTTGGATTTTATTCCGGTGCGCTGAAAATCTAGGGAAACAATTTTATTACCCCACTTTGCTGTGAGGAGGCACGTTGCCCTTTGTTTAGAATATGATCCATCCAAACAGGAGCACCGCTGAGAAAGGTGTGTTATTGTAATTAGATTGTCTTGGGGAAGTTTTTTTTCTTATTGTTTGACAGCTTCGATTTGTTTTGAGAGTTAGAAAGTTTTGTAAACAGATGGCATATTTAGTATGTGTGAATGATAATTGGAAGGACTTGTAACATATCACACATACAATTAACTTCCACGTAGGTATAATTGTTTACTTAACATAATTATCAAGTGATTAATAACTGTTCACATGTGGACGGTAACAAGTGAGTGCCACACACAAGACAATTTGGCTGGTAGAATAGACTTGTTTAAATAGATTGGGACTTCAATTTAAGCAAATATGAAATTTAATTTAATTTTAAATTGGTGGCGCCTGCAAGTGAAAAGAGACCTTAACAAACTTTGCTTGCTTGCAAAACTGGTTAACAGACCTGGTTGGCGAAAATTATTGGCTGAAGCTCAGGTCCAGTCCGGGCTGAAGCAGCGTAGCGACACCTAAATGGGTTTTGAAAACTACACATTTTCAAAACGATTAAGGAACGTACAGGAAATTTAAATGGTTTTGACTTTTTTGAATTGCAATGGAAAAAATATTTTACAAGCGAAAAGCATTAGAAGAACCATTGTCCATTCAAACACAATTTCTCAAAAAGACTGCATGCAATTCTTTCTCTTACCGACATTTGTCAAGTATACCCTGGATAGCGAGACAGCTGTTCTGGGGTACAGCTGTTCATTTTTTGAGAAATGAAGAGTTGGAAATTGGTACCTTTTTTTCAAAGTGTTTGAGGCCATATCCTTTGAACCACTTAGTTTGCAAAGCCGATTCAAAGACACGTAGATAAAGAGAAACTCATAAAATAAGCCGAGCGCTTAAGTCACTTTTTTTATAAAAAGTTTCGAAAATAATTGCAAAAATGCATGAAAAACGTGTACCTATCTGATTCTAAAAGATATCATATACATAGGGGAAGTAAGTCCAAAATAACATTATTGACGAAATGACATAGTAGCAATAACTTGAAGTTATAATAGATAACCTATGTATATGATATTTAAAATCCTGTCAAAATGACTATTTCCTTGACAGCCTTCAATCGGTGCCAGAAACTAGAATTATTTTTCAGAAGCAAAACTATTATTTAGACCTGAGACTTTTTTTCGTATTTTGGTAAGTTTTGGAAAGTGAAAACCGGTTAAATCCGCAAACGGACACGCCCACTACTGGGTTCAATATAAGACAACCTCTATTTCAAATTTTCTTTCAAAATGCCTTTTGGTCAAGTAAGACAAGGCGTCGAAACTCAAATTTTGGTATAAAGCAAAAATGGCCCAAAACCTTTAAGAAGGCGAAATTTGGTCCGCCCGCAATATCGAACATGCCCACTTTTAACATGTTTTCGCAAAAACGTTTTTTTTCCGAAATATTTTTCGGTTTTAACGCATTTTGTCATTATTCTAACGGAGTTACAATTAATTGATTTTAAGTTTTAGCCCAGGCAAACTTTTGGGCGTGTCCTATACAAATCTTCGTCTTGCTTTTCATTTAAGCACGAGGCTATGATCTGAAGTGATGAACTCTTTCACTCTACTGCATTCCTAATGATCAGCTTGTGGGGTACGCCGATTCGATCTCAGAATATGCAGACAGGCCATCCGGTTTAGGACCTCTTCGTCACGGAAAACAAATAAATGTTATTGTCGTAGCATGCGTGTGATCCATGAATGTTAGGGCCTTCCTTTCTTCGCAATTGGGCTGGAATATTGATGAAATAGCCTTTTTGACGGAGATCGTAGGATCTCTTCTTTGAACGTGGCAATAGCAACTGAGCCGGTCGAGCTCCATTTTTCCATTCTGGAGATAGATTCTTTTACATGGAGGCTTCCTCGCATCTTCGTACTTCTTATTCTTTCTCGCTTTGTTACTTTTGCTGTCATGCGAAGCATCTTCAGCTTAGGCCAGAGACACTCGGCGACAGAAAAACGCGCGACCAATTCCCGTCTGACTAGAAGCACACGCGTTTATACTCTAGATCTAGACAACATACGATTACGGGTACGACAATTAGTCGCGAGACTCGTTTTGCGGCAAATTTCCGAATTGCGACTCTTTCAAGTTGCACGCCAAAAAATACAATTTTATTTTATTTAACGATAAAAAGTGACTGTTTTCACTACGATTCACCGAAATCGCCCCGAAAGTAAGTGTTTGTGTGCTGAGTTTACCTCAAAAAGCTTGCAAATTCTTTTTTTAAACGATGAAAATTAAATTATTCATAAAAACTGACAGGAACCACAAGGAAAATTATCGCTTGTGTGTTGAGTATGCTCGCTGTAGAAAATCGTTCTGTTTTTTGTCGCACGTTTTTCTGTCGCCGTGTGTCTTTAGCCTTAGCTGCCGTTAATTTGCTCTCATGTTTCTTATACGTTGTCCCACATTGTGAACTGAGCCTTCCTTTCAGCTCAAGAGGCATTTTTCGATCACAGAAGATGGCGGAGTTTCCTCGCCACTTCATCCACCCTACGCTTGCGTGATGATTGATGTCGTCATCACAGTTTGCTTTGCTATTGATCATAGATCCCAGGTACTTAAACTTTTCGTACTTGGGAAGCACATTTCAATTCAATTTAATGTCTGGCATTGGCTCGGGTGTGTCAGAGAATGGGCAGCACAGGTACTCTGTCTTCTTTTGGCTAATACAATATCCATTTCCCTCCAATACATCCACCAGTATATGAAGTGCTCGCTGCGGTATTTATGCTCTTCACTTATGATGGCCCCATCGTCAGCGAAGAAAAACTCATGTACTTTCGGGTCCGTCAGTTTTCCTTCAAGCAGTTAATCAAGCGCTACAATTAAAAGCAAAGAACTTAGGACGCTTCCCTGGTGTACACCGACTTTAATTAGGAACTCATCAGTGACTCCGGAAGGACATCTTACTCTTGTCTTTGCGCCATCATACATGTCCACGATGATCCGCATGAAAGCTCCTGGAACTCCTTATTTTCTTAGCGCCACCCATATCAGATCTCGTGGAAGTCTATCGAAAGCTTTTTCAAAATCAACCAGCACTATATGGAGACCTTTAAGGGCATCACGATATTTTTCCATTATGACTCTTATACTTTGGATTGCGTCAATAGTTGATTTGCCCGCGACAAACCCTTACTTTTCCTCAGATAGCCTTATTATTTTCCGCAGTCGACTATCTAGGACCCGTTCGACGACCTTCATTGTGTGGCACATCAGCCAGCCATAGAGCGGTAGTTGTCAGAGCTTCGTGTATCACGTTTTCCTTTGAACAAAGGAAGAAGATAACTTGCCCTATACTGATTAGGCATTGGATCCCCTCTTATTAGTTTGGAGATGAAGGTCGTGAGCCATCTGGACCCTCTGTCTCCTATTTTCTTCCAGAACTCTGAGGGTATATGATCCGGCCCAACCGCTTTTCTCTTTTTGGAGTAGTTAACCGGCTTCCCAACGTCTTCGACTGTGATGTTTGGTACTTCTTCTCCATGAGGAGTTATGTTTCTTATCGAAAGTGGTGCCTGGAAAACTGTTCATTCGAAAGTCCCTCACAATACTGCCGCCACCTGTGAAGAATTTTGTCGTCATCCACGAGAAGCTCTCACTGCGATTGTTGATGAACTTTGGCGAACGAATCTCCTGGGCGCTTTTACTCTTCTGAGCGGCAATTTTGAAGACTTAAGCCCCCTTATTAATGGTGCTTTGTCGAAGATCCTGTGTGACATGATGTGTATTAGTAGTGGAAGAAAGAACTTCCTCCAATGCCTGATACATGCCCTCCATTCTCTTTGCTTGAGCGCACTTCTGGGCCTTCTTCTTCTTAGCAATACTCTTGGATGTCTACATTCCAATATCACCGTAAAACAAAAACCGTAAAACAAAACCAAATGCGCTGGCTCCTAGCGGCAAAAACAGTTGGCATTCCGCGTGACTTACTACGAAGACACGAATTAGGTAAAAACAAAACCTTAAGTCCCAATTCCAAAAGGACTGGCAAGATTCAAATTAACTTTTCCACCCTATATCTAAAGAACTTAAGTTGAGCATCTGAAGTTTCTCGAAGCCCGACTTTTTGGTTTAACTCGTGCAGACGTTCAAAAGCTGGTCTTTGATTTGGCAGAGAAAAATGTCCACCACCGTGGCTTTTAATAGGCCACAAGTACAAAAGTTTTTTCTTGACGTTTACCAAATGCTTTTGAGTGCAAATAACTTTGCTCCAAAAAGAATTTACGACATGGATAAATCAGGCCTCTCCTCCGTACAAAAGCCTCAAAAAGTATTTACTAGCAACAATTGCTAGAAAGCAAGTTGGTTCTGTAACCAGCGCTGGATTAGTACAGGATTCGAGATGGATGGCCACGGCATTACTTGTAAAATGGCTTAAACATTTTGAAACTTATGTTAAAGCAAGTACTGATGATAAGGTTCGCTTGTTCTCGATGGACATGCAAGTCACAACTCACAAAGGGGAAGAAGCCTTGCAATTCGCAAAAGAGAATGGCATATATTTAGTTGTTATGCTTCCCACGTGGCATATATTTAGTTGTTAGCTTCTATGGTCCTTTAAAGACTTATTTTAACCAAGAAACGTGAAAGAGGTTAAAATGTCATCCCGGTCGCGTCGTTACACCATATAAAATTGGACATTTGTTTAACGAGGCGTACGGAAAACATTAATAGTTAAAAATGCATTCCAGGGGTTCAAAAATACAGGTCTTTGGCCCGCAAATCCTGGTGCATTCCCCGATTATATTTTTGATTCCGCAGGGACAACGAATAAACCTTTGAATGAAGTTTCTGTTGCAAATAAGAACAATGCTTCAGACGAGCACACAGCTGCTACCAGATCATTGTCCATATTTTCCTGAAAAAAAATTCACCACGTGCTGAAGAAGCGTGCAGAAACAGCAAAGAGCAACCACATCACGAATCCAAAGGGTTGGGTCTCGTCTTGTGCTGCGATGCTAGTGCTCAGAATACTGTCCGGGGCAGCAGCAAATGTAACGCAAGAGGAGATCGTCTTTTGGAATTAATCTTATCGTCTGACATTACCATCAATAATTTGGGTCATAGACCCACTTTTGTTCCTCAGAAGACAGCAGAGATGTCTGCTCAAAATCTGAACAGCATCCTTACCCGTTGTTTTGAACTCGCGTGCCCGGTTACGAAAAACCCCGGTAGAAAATCGGTACCTTAGTGGAATGCTGAACTGCAGTGTATTCGCAAAGAGACCAGGAAGCTCCTAAATCGGTCCTTAATAACCAATTTAGTAGAAGACTGGAATCTATATCGATCGAGGCAAAAGGATTTTAAGAGACTTATTCGAAAGTCGAAAAATTACTCTTATAAAAAAAATTGTGAGGAGATTGAATCTCTAAGTGAAACTAGTAGGCTTGTGAAAGTTCTTCAGAGGAACAGACCGAGCAGACTCGCTTCAATACTCAAACCTGATGGCAACTACACTGAGACCACGGCGGAGACCCTCAGTCTCCTCCTTGAGACTCACTTCCCGGGAGCAGATCAGATAACCACGTGCTCTTCAGTGGTACTGGCAACAGTGGCCACTGCAGAACCAGGGAACACAACGCGGCTTAACGGGTACATTGCATCTAGAGTGGTGATGACGATGCTATCAAATATGCTATCAAAATATTTTTTTTTGAATACTAGGGTGGACGGAGTCTAAAACTCCAAAATCTTTCAAAGATACCAATACGCCCACTATAGCAGGTATATAATACCGAAGTAGCCGATATTGGTTATGCCCGATTTCCACGTGCTAAAAAACCACCCATTTATTCAGAGACACTATGAAACTGCCAGAACGCACTTAATAGTAGTAAATTTTCGCTCTCTCATAATACTTCTTGACTACAACTAAGTTAACTTATCAAGTAGTTTACGCTTCCATAGTGTTATAGGTTGCTTTCCAGTGAATGCACCTACTAAGCCGTTCATTCATGCGGCTTCAACCTACGTCGCTAGATCGAAGGGTCTTATTCTTTGTAGTCGTCGCTCGTTGTTTACATCGTTAAGAGTCTCGTTGAGAGAACGTATCATTTCATTGTTGCAATGAACATGAAGGCGAGCATTTAGCTTTCGAGCAAAGTTTGTTACTTCTTCGCTCACGGTAGCTATTCCTAAATCTCTGTGAATATCACTATTCCTAATATACCATGGAGCATTCACAATTGCTCTTAGTGTCTTGTTTTGGAAAGTCTGCAACATGGACATGTTGCTCGGCTTGGTACAACCCCAAAGTTGTATACCGTATGTCCAGGACGGCTTTAACACCTGCCTGTACAAGAGCAGTTTGTTATATATGCTTAATTTCGAAAATCTTCCGATAAGCCAATACATTTCCCTGAGCCTAATCTCGAGCTCGTCACGCTTCTTCTTTACGTGTGGTTTCCACCTAAGTTTAGCGTCCAGTGTCATCCCTAGATACTTCGCTTCATTTGCATAAGGTATTTGTGCAGAATTTATGAACAGAGGTAAATTGTTAACCCTTCTGTAAGTGAAATTCACATGCGTAGACTTGTTCTCGTTAAGAGCGATTCGCCAAGTCTTCGTCCAGACACAAATTCTGTCCAATGCTCGTTGGAGGCTTCTCGTTGATGACTCGACTGATTCATCTGTTGCCAGGATGGCCGTTTCGTCCGCAAACGTGGCCACGACAGTCTCGTCATCTAGAGGTATGTCTCTTGTGTAGAGCAGGAACAGGGTCGGACCGAGGACGCTTCCCTGGGGTACGCCAGCCCGAATTTGCTTGAAACTCGAGTATTCACTACTACACCTAACACGAAAGAGTCTGCTTTCAAGATAATTTTCCAATATTTTAAACATGTCCTCCGGAAAGTTTTGCCGTAGCTTATATTTCAAGCCTTCGTGCCATACCTTGTCGAAGGCTTGCGATACGTCGAGGAAAGCACTTGAACATATTTTTTTCCCTTCTAAGGCTTCTACAATTTCATGCGTTATTCTGTAGACTTGATCTATTGTGGAATGGTTATGTCTGAAACCGAATTGACGATCCGGGATCAAGCGTCTTTCTGCAATTATTGGTTGTAATCGCTTCAGCAGAAGTTTCTCGAATACTTTCGATATTATCGGCAGAAGCGATATGGGCCTATAAGATTTTTTATCATTTGCGCATTTCCCCGGTTTTGGAACCATAATGACTTCAGCAACTTTCCATTGTCTTGGAACGTATAGAAGTCTAAGAGAAGCGTTTATCATATAAAGTAGCTTGACTAATGCCTTTTTTGGTAGCTCTTTTAATATTTCGCCAGTGATCAGGTCGTAACCCGGGGCCTTATTATTTTTAAGTTTGCTAATTGTCTGTCGGAGTTCAACTAATGAAACTTTTTTCATTCTAAAGCTATCAGGTTCCCCGTGGTTGTTTAGAACGTCAGCCAACGGCGGACCGTCGAAAGGCTTGAATGTTTCTTCTAAATGTTCAGCAAACAAATTCGCTTTCTCTTTGTCTTCTCTTGCCCATTCGCCGTTAGCTTTTTTTATTGGTGCCGAGTGGATTATAGGTTTCTTGATAGACTTAACTGCTTTCCACAGCGAGTAGTTTGAGCTCCTATCCGCCGACAAGCCTTCAAGGTATTCAGTGGTCTCAAGATGTTTAAGATCTTGCAACATTCCTTTCAGTTTGTTAGAGAGGTGGTTCAAGAGGGTTTTGTCTGGGGGAGCCCTCGTGCCTTGCCATCTCCTACGCGCTCTTCTCTTTTCACGAATCAATTCTTCGATTTCGAGCGGATATGTTTTACGTACATGCCCGTCGGTGCTAACTGCGTTCTTTTCAAATCAAATATGCTATTGCATCTTTTGGGAGCTTTAATTTACCTTGTCCAGATGGAATCTACCCAGTTATGCTGAAGCAAGGCTTAGGTCAGCTGTTGCCCACGTTGAAAAGAATTTTCACTGCCAGCCTTGCCTTGGCTTACATACCCACCCTTTGGCGTATGGTTAAAGTCGTTTTCATACCAAAACCTGGTAAGTCAGACTATAGCCTAGCCAAAAGTTTCAGACCCATAAGTCTGTCTTCTTTCCTGCTGAAAAGCTTGGAGGGACTGGTTGAGCTGCGCGTGCGCAAGGTTGCTCTTCGTTTGCACCTTTTTTCTGAGATGCAACACGCTTATCAGTGCGGAAAGTCCTGCGAAACTGCTATAGGCCTGCCTGTATCTGTTGTACCGTCTGCTATTGACTTGGGTTTCTCGTGAGCACAGGGCTCGCTGGCGTGACTGCAATGGGTGCAGACAGACTAAACGACTACGACCGGACATTTGCGAGTCAGCGTCTTTTTTCCTATCTCTTAGGAGAATCGATTGCAGACTTCTTGTAGGCGTCCTAACCGGCCACCAAGCTTTTGCTAGACGCTTGAATGTGTTAGGCTTAAGCGGAACCACCACCTGTCCTGCATGTGGAGAGGACGACGATACAGCGGAATACTTCCTTTGTAGTTGCCCTGCCTTTGCTCGCATCAGATGGTGGATCTTTTGGGGCTGACGTGGTGAGTGCCGAACACCTAAGCTCTTCATCACTGAAGCTCATTCTCATCTTACTTTGAAAGGCGGGTAAACTAAATACATTAATGTAAGGTGTCTGCATGGTAGTACAATGGACCAGTAGTTGTGTCTGAGTGCTCCATCGGATAGTAGCAACCTCCAATAAAAGCGTAAAACAAAACACATCACGTTCCTTAATTTTTCCAGGAATTTCGCCTGCTCCACAAGGCACTTACATTAGTGGCCAGGGCAAAAGAAACTTACTTAAGGAAAGCAAGCAAAAGAAAGCCAAATTAAAAAAAAAAAACAAGTGAGTAAGTGCAAGAGCTCGTCTGCGACAAACTTCTATATACCCGACCCTATATACCGTGTAACACCAAATCTTAATTTTTTTTTGTCCTGAATTCATACATCATTTGTTTAGGCCACGCCCCCAAAAGTGGGTCTGGGCTAGAAATAAAAATCAATTAATTGTAATTTCGTTAGAATCATGACAAAATGCGTTCAAACCGAAAATTATTGCAGAAAAACCCGTTTTTTCCTAAACGCGCCCCTTAAAAGTGGGCGGAGCTCAAAACTTTGTATCGAGCAAACCTAGCAAATAGTAATATCTTGAATATTTGTTATATAATTTCTTTTCAATTTGGAGTAAACTCTCCGAGAAATCGGGTTTTTAAAGATCTAACATGGTAAAAGTGGGCCTGGTCGACATTTTGGGCGGTCCAGTTTTTGCCCTCTTAGAGGTTTTGGGCCATTATTGCTCTATACCAAAAGTCCCTACGCCTTGTCTAACTTGAGCAAAAGGCATTTTGAAAGAAAATTTGAAATAGAGGTTGTCTTACATTGAAGCCAGTAGTGGGCGTGGCCGTCAGCGGATTTCACTAATTTTCATACTTTGTCTGTACAAAATAAGAACCAAGATATACTCCAAGTTTGAGCGTCCTTGCTCAAAGCTTTACGGACAGACGGACGGACGGACGGACATGGCTTAATCGACTCACCTGTCAGTCTCGATCATATCTCTAAAAGGTCTCAGGGGTCTACGGCGATTATTTCACTGTATTACTAACTATGCATTAAAGTTAATATACCCTCGGTCGGGGATAAAAAGTATTTTCTTTGCATGTGTTCTCTTTCTTTCATGGATTTTACAAGTGTGAGTAATTTCATCTCTCTACTACTCACCGTTCAGAATTTACAGGCGCAGACGGATAACAAAGTGAAACCATAAAAGGCCCTTTTTCCATTTTGGATGGACCGCTAAAAAGTGGCTGAAGATGCATTTGCAAATACATTCCTACGTAAAACAAGGGGAGCGTGCAAATATGAAGAGTACCAAGCCAAGAGAAATTCGAGAGGATAATAAAAGGAAGAGGGCCTACGCAATTTCCTACCTCAAGGAGATAGAAAAGTCTTGCGATCGAAAAATTACCAGAAAGTTCTGCAAAATGGCCAAGTTATTAGCTGCTGACTTTATAACCGAAACCTCGGCTCAGCCTAGATATTCTAGGCTTCCTAAGCTTTTCCCTGGTTTTTAAAACTGACAGGGAATAGTTTCAGCCTTTAAGCAGCATTTCCAGCATCTGCGTAATGGGCATCAGTAAAAGGGAGTGTAAGAGGTAAAAGGCGAGGTAAAAGCGTCCTTAGCCGTTGCTTTGAAATAGTGTGCCCGGTTACGAAAAACCCTAGCAGAAAACCGGTGCCTTGGTGGAATGCCGAACTGCAGCACATTCGTAAAGAGACCAGGAAGCTCCTGAATCGGTCATTAAAAACCAGTGTAGTAGAAGACTGGAATCTATACCGTTCGATGCAAAAGGATTTTAAGAGACTTATTCGCAAGTCGAAAAATGACTCTTATAAAAAATTTTGTGAGGAGATCGAATCTCTAAGTGAAACTAGTAGGCTTGTGAAAGTTCTTAATAGGAAAAGACCAAGCAAACTTGCTTCACTTCTCAATCCTGATGGTACCTATGTACACTGAGACCAATGCGGAGACATTCAGTCTTCTCGTAGAGACTCGCTTTCCGGGAAATCAGATCACCACGTGCTCTTCAGTGGTACTGAAAACGGTGGCTACTCTAGTACCAGCGAACACAACGTTTGGTTTATTGCATCCAGAGTGGTGACTGATGACGCTATCAAATATGCAATTGCATCTTTTAACAGTTTCAAGTCACCTGCTGAAACAAAGTTTAAGTCAGCTGTTGTCCATGCTGAAAAAAATATTTACTGCAAGCCTCGCCTTGGCTTACATTCCCACCCTTTGGCGCTGGTTAAAGTCGTATTCATATCAAAACCCGGTAAGGCTGACTATAGCCTAGCCAAAAGTTTTAGACCCATAATTCTATCTTCCTTAATGGAGAGACTGGTTGAGCTGCGCGTTCGCAAGATTGCTCTTCGATTGCATCCTCTTTCTGAGATGGAACAAGCTTATCAGCGCGGAAAATCCTACGAAACTGCACTTCAAAACCTTGTTGGTGGGATTGAATGTGCTCTCGAGCAGAAGGAGTACGTGCTGGGCGTTTTCGTCGATATTGAGGGTGCTTTTGATAACACAACGTTTGGTAGCATGTGCAACTCAGCCAGACAACACGGTGTAGATGAAACATTAGTTCAATGGATTGCACACCACGCTGATAACCGAGGCAGATTGTGGCAAGTGCGTCATAACTGGGATAAACAGGGGCGGTCCGCAAGATGGCGTTCTGTCTCCCCTTTTATGGTGCATGGTGGTAGACTCTCTCCTATCGGCTCTCAACCTTCCTGGAACCTATGCGGATGATGTCGTCGTTCTTTCTGTCGGCTCAAATCTAGGGACTGTGTGCTCCCAGGCGCAGAGATCCCTAGACTTGACTGATGACTGGTGCACTAGGAATGGGCTTTCAGTGAATCCTCTTAAAACTACGGTTGTTCTCTTTGCGAGAAGCAGAAATGTCACCGGTCTGACAAAAATCGTTCTTAAAGGTGTCACTATCCCGATATCCGATGAAGTCAAATATTTGGGAGTAATCCTTGATAGAAAATTTCTTTGGTCCAAGCATGTTGAATCCAAAACCGAAAAAGAGGGGCTTTTGGCAAGACATGGGGCCTACCTCCGAAAAGGGTCCTCTGGATCTATACGGCCATGGTAAGACCACTCCTCTCATATGCATCGGTTGTTTGTGGAACAGGCTTTCGCGGAAACGTGTTAATGCCGCTTTTGCCAAACTCCAAGGAACAGCTTGTCTTGGTTGCACAGGGGCCTTCCCTACTGCACCGGGCCATGCTCTATATGCTCTGATGAACTTAAACCCCCCCCTTGATATATTTATCATGGAGTATACGCTGAAACCATCTTTCGCTTAACGAGCGGAGGTTTTTGGTACCACACGCATTGGAAATTTGAGGAACTTGTTCGAGAATTGTCCTTCGACCCCTGTCTTATGGACATTCCCAAAAATCCTTTTGCGACAAAACTACCAAGTCAACTTTCCTCAGCTAATAGAATGGCTTCGGCCAGACTCTAAGAATGCCATCGTATTTTCACGGATGGCTCCAAAACCTGGTGCTGGAGTCTTTGTGGAATGCGAGAACATTAGACTCCACTACCCCTTAGATAAATATGCGTCTGTCTTCCAAGCGGAGATTTTCGCTATCCTAATGGCTATGCGGTATATTGTGACTAACAGGTAGCAGGCGAGAAGCATATAACTTTGCAGTGACAGCCAAGCCGCTCTAAATGCGTTGCTCAACCCTCTTACCGCATCCAAGATAGTGCTCGAACTCAAGTATTCGTTGAACTTAGTCGGAAGGCTAAATGCAGTGAATCTTGTTTGGATTCCAGGTCACACTGGTATCCAGGGAAATGAGATCTCTGATGAGCTTGCCAGACTAGGCTCAGAAGAGGTTTTCTTAGGACCCGAACCTGCTTAAGGCCTGCCTGTATCTGTTGTCACGTCTGCCATTGATACTTGAGTTTCTCGTGAGCACAGGGCTCGTTGGCGTGACTGCGGTGGGTGCAGACAGACTAAACGACTACGCCCGGTAATCTGCGAGGGGTCAGCGTCTTTTGTTCTATCTCTCAGGAGAATCGATTGCAGACTTCTTGTAGGCGATCTTACGGGCCACCAAGCTTTCTCGTTTTTCTTGAGCGAAACCACCATCTGTCCTGCCTGTGGAGAGGACGACGATACAGCGAAAAATCTCCTTTGTAGTTGTCCTGCCTTTGCTCGCATCAGGTGGCGGATCTTTGGGGCTGACGTTGTGAGTGCGAAACACCTAAGCTCTTCATCACTAAAGCTCTTCCTCGGTTTTCTTGGAAAGACGGGTAAACTAAGTACATTAAAGTAAGGTGTCCCCGTGGTAGTACAATAGACCAGTAGTTGTGTCTGAGTGCGGCATCGGATAGTAGCAACCTCCGACAAATGAAAAAAAAGGTAAAAGAACGAGCAAAAACTGTAGAAGAAGAGAACGAAAGTTTAGTCGACCAAGAGGAAGCCCCACCACCTAGTAATCAAAAGGCTAGCTAAGGTATTAAAAGCCTTGAGAACAACAAGACCACGCTCTTATGGCATACGTGTGGACATCTTTTACGAAGACTTCAATAATGACTCGGTCATATCGAGCGTATGATCAGCTCTCTGCAGGTAAGAGGGACTTCGAATCTGAACCCGCAGGATCGAGCTATCGCGTATGTTAGAGCGCTGCACAATTGAAAGCAGCGTGTCAAGAATGGCAGAGGTCAGAACTGTTCTATTAACCAGGTTGGAAGCCCGATAAGTAAGTACATAAGCTCAAATTTTCAACTTTTCAATAAGTTAAACATATTTTAACAAGGTATATGTATGTTCAAATTAACTGACATTTGAAGACTAAAAAAATGCACTATTTTTTGCAAATACTGTAATGAGTTTGCTGCTTAAGATACCTAGAATCGGTTTGTATCTAAATCAAAGGGCGAGGTTGAGCCTTAAGAACTTTAAATGCTGAAGATGGGGCATTGTTCTTACATTTGTGAAGTAATATCTTTGTTATAAAAGTTATATCTATTTACATTGAATTGCTTAACTCAAGAATTTGGATTTTAAACTGTAGAAACCGTGTATAAGGGCCATTATATGAGATATCCTTACCTTACGAAACGCTTGACTCCACTTTTAATGTGACTCTTTCTCATTTCCTTTTATTCAGATATGTAGGTATATTTGATGAAAGCATTTTTCTCAAAATTCTTTTGTATATCCAGAAGACTTATCCGTTTGCTACTCCCTACATTGTATATTTATGCAAAACAAATAATAAAATAATAAAATGTCACCATCAGATACAATATATACATCATTTTCGTTACGACGAAAAATGTGTACCTAGGTACTGTATCTTCACGAGAAAGGCTAAAAGCACATAGACGAGTACCTACTTTTTTATTTACTAAGGATAACAGAAAAATTGAAAAGGATTTGAGTTTTACTTTTAGAATGTTTCAATGTCACATTGAGAAGTAGGCTTGTAAGACGTTTTATCTACTCGTAAAATGTCCTGATAGGAAAGAATCTATCAACCTTAAGTAGGTAAGTAAGGTATGTACCTTAACAGCCCATTAGAACCGATTTACATGAGATAACGATAAAATCTGGTATAAGTCAAAAGTTCTATGAAAATCGCCTTCATCCTCCCTCGCCATTGATGTATGTAAGTCATTGCTTTCCGATCTGCAAGTTAATGATGGTAAAAATTTATTGTGCGTGAAATAATGAGAGCAAGGCATGCTGAAAAGGAGACTATGATAACTGTGTGGGCGGTGACGATGATAGAGCCCTAATTTATTTCCATTCCTAATGATACCGAGCAATTTGGTGCAGGAGGGTTTTCAATTTAAATTTCAGATCAGCAACAGCAAAAACAACCCCTGTGAAAATGTTTATTTTAAGGACTGTCAGCATACAAATACTAATGTTACACCTGTCAAGTGCACTCGATGTGATTGTGAATGTGATGTCAACTCATAAAAGGAATTCAATAACATTGCTAAGAAGTGGAAAGCATGAAATTATGTTCATCCCTTGTACGCATTCAATTTTCATCTTCGAAATGTGATGACAATTAATGACAGAGGGAAAAAATATATATGTTAAAGGAAAAAGTGCTGGATGATTATTATTAAGCCAACCTAACTTTCTTTACATAGGAAAAACTTATTTATTGCTTGATTGTGGGAGCTTATTTGATAGCCTTTAGAATGAGAATTGAAAAAATTCGCAAAGCAGACAAGGAAGTTCGAATTGTTCTCCAGACTTTGAACCGGGATTAACTCGCCAAATCAGAAACTCGAATGATCCCGCACTGAAAAACTGGCCCTCAGAGATATGATCGAGTCCGAACGGTGAATTAATTAAGCCATGTCCATCCGTCCATTTTTAGGTCTTTAAAGTTGAGCTAGAAAGTTAAGACTTGAAGTGTATTTCATTACTCATTTTGTAAAGACGAAGCATGGAAATTGATAAGACCTGCCCTCAGACACACCTACAATTGACTTGGATGTCAGAGAACCTCAAATTTTGTTCCAAAATGCCATTTGGTCAAGTAAGACAAGGCTTAGGAACTCAAATTTTTGTACAGAGCAATAGTGTCCAGAAGTCTATAATTAGTCTAAAATAGGACTGCCCATACCATCGTCCATGCGCACTTTTAAAATGTTAAATATTTAAGGACCTATATAAGCTAAAATTCATTCTAAATCGAAAAAAAAATTATGACAAGTATTAAAGATATAACCATTTGCTAAGTTTAGTGAGCTTCATCCACTTTTATAGAGCGTTTCATTAATATTTGCCTTTAACGCTTTTCCCATGATGTGATGTAAATAAGGCTTAATTGATTTAAATTTACAGCCCACGCTCATTTTTGGGGACGTGGCCAAATAATTGATATAAAGTATGTGTATGGAATCAGAAAAAAAACCTTTTTTATTTTTTAATTACTTGTTTTTACTGTTTTTCCCTAAAAAATTATCATGAACCAGAGGCTTTCAAAGGACGTGAACGGGTTGAGGTCAAAATTATGCGGGGTTAAAATTATATTTTCAAAACTCTGCTTTTCAAAATTCAGTAATTTTGACAAAGCATCACAAAAAATTATGCAACCCCTCTGCATGTTTCTTTTTTACCTTTGCTTTACTTCAATAAGGTCAAAATGTTGATTCAAAGAGCAGAAGTTTAAAAAGCAGATTAAAAAAAGTCGGAAAGTGCAACAGTAGGTATGCAAAAGCTTCAATCCATCTACGACGGATTGCAAAATACCCGACCATACCAAAAAGAAAACTGCCACGCCTCCAAGAAGTGGGCGGGATATAAAAATATAACTGTTGAGGTGGTTGTATACATTTCGGCCTAAAACTCCGCCATTTTAACTAAAAAAATCACTTTTTTAACGCCAAGCCCACAAAAGTGGGCGAAGGCACATACAATATATAAATAAAAGCTAGAAAATGCTAATATCTACAACTTTTGTCATATAATTTTTTGTCAAATTTCATATATATTTATTGAAAAACAGTCATTTTAAGCTAAAATCCCTTGAAAAGTGGGCGTGGTCAATGAAAAAGCTTTTTGGCTACCTTAAACACAATTATAAGGCAATGTTACGTACCAAAAATGAATGCGCTAGCGCATTGCAACATAGCTAAAATTTGCAAAATGTGTTTTTTTAAATTAGAGATGGTCGCACATACAGGCCTGTAGTGGGCGTGTCTGTAAGCGGATTCAGCTTATTTTCAAACTTGATCTGAAGGACTGGACTTATAACCAAGTCACAAAATTTCAGCTCTCTGCCTTATAGAGCTCTTAAGGTCTTAGGGGTTCATATCTCTAAAAGGTCTTAGGGGTCTACGGTGATTATTTCACTGCATTACAAACTATACATCAAACTTAATATACCCTGGGTCGCGTATAAAAACAAGTGGGAGGGTTACATTCTGCCTAGGCGAATCGTTGGATACCCCATCCCAATTGACCACTGTCAAGCTCCAAATTACGTTACAAATCTTGGTTGTTAAATTTCAGTTTCTTTTAACTTTAATAGTATTTTGAATTTGTCAGTTAAGAATCTTCTGCTTAAAAAAGGGGCGTGGCATCAACCCCTTTTTAATAAAATCATGTTTTTTGTTCATATTTTTATCAGATGTGGTATACCTACACGTGTTGATTGCATTTTTATGTTAAAAAATTGGCTTTTTAATTAAAAACGCCTCAAAAGTGGGCGTGGCAAAAATTTATTAATTTGATAAAATAAATTTATTAATAAGCTATCATAGCTTACGAATATTTCTGAACACATTAATATGCGAGTTTTTTTGGATGTAAAGTAAATATACCAAATAAAAACCGTTTATTAGAGTGCAAATAATATATTACCACGCCCACATGGGAGCGGTTCTCGCTATTTTTGAAATTCTACTAAGTGAAGTGGGCGTGTCAGTGGGTCGATATCAAATATTTGCATACTTGTACTGCTTCGGGACTTGGAAAGAACAGATATCAAGTTTTAAATTTCTGGCTCAAAATGTAAGGCCTAAAAACTACCGACAGACGGGCTTATTCGACTTACAATTCACATGCTCTTCAGTTCTTGGGGTCAACGGTGATTATTTCTCTATGTTACAAATTATGAATCAAACTTAATATACCTTAATATACCTCTATCCTATGGGATGGGGAATAAAAAAGCAGAATTTTGACAAGCGGCATTTATTTCAAAAAAAGGAGAATTTTGAAAGCAGTATTGTGCCCCGCTTCCCACGAACTCTACCACAGAAATAGTACACAGCATAGACGCATAGAGGATAGAGGAAAACCGGCTTATTAAGGAAAAAGAGACTAAGAAAAGCTGTTTGCTTTGATTCATGCTATACTGCAGGCATAGCAACTTTCGAAAGTTCTAGTAAAGGGTTGAAAAAGGTCAAAATTCTTTTTTAAATTCTGCTTTTCAAAATGGTGTTTTACAAAATTCTGGAGATGCAAATGTGACAAAGCGACACAGTGAAATATGTATGGAGGGCTTGCCCGCTTTATACTTATACCCTAACGAGGGTATATTACGTTTGATGTACAGTTTATAGCGCTGTAAAATAAACACCGTATACCCCTAATACCTTTAGGAGATATGAATGAGACCGATAGGAAAATCGATTAAGCCATGTCCGTCTTCTCTTCACTTTAGCCATTCAAATCCTACGAAAGACGAAGAACACTTGGGCTTGGAGAGCAAGTGACTACAGGGGTTGGATGTTGGACGGATTTTGGAGAGGTTCTTAATTATTGTTTTAACTTCACCATTCACGACCAGTAAAACTGCAGTATAAAGCTTTCCTCTCAGGCTACCAAACCGAACAGTCGCGTCGAGACAACAGTCTTGGACGAAATTTTTCGGTAAGTTCCGTGTAAAGCAGTTTTTATTTTCAATAAAAGTTATTATAATGGGAACCAACAATAATAGCGTTCGATGAACTTAATTGAATAAACCGTCAGAAGAAAAAAAGATTAGACCCAGAATGTACAAAATAATTTCTAACTTAGTCGGCCAAGTGGACCAGAACTTATAAAGATGTGGCGTCCGGCTCAATTAAACTGAAATATTAAATATTTATGTTTATACCTAATTTGATATATTTTTTCCTCTCATTTTCTGCTTGCTCAGAATTTAAAATGACTAGTTATATTTGTGTAGATATACTTATTATGAGTATGAAAAGGTACAATGGAATAGCGATTGCTCCTGGCAGCCCGATTGAATACAAAACTGCATAAAAAATGTCGAAATAAGAGTAGGTATCCATCCATATCCAAACAAGTAAATTTTACTTCCTTAGACTGCCTTTTCGCCATATGATTGTTGCCAATCATAAAAAAATATCCTTAAAGAACGCTTGTCTGTCATTCATTACTATTTGAAAATGAACCTACCGCATCGGACATTAATAACATCTTTGTGGCAGGTTACCATTCATTCTCTTGATTGTCGGACTCTCCGAGTGTTTTTGTTCTTCATTGGTCCATAACGATCGGTGGCTTTAATGGGCGGAATCTGTCCAAGTTGTGATCGCTTTTGATCTAATCAAGCACACACGCCAGAGCTCTTGTAAAAAATTTGGCTCAAAAAAACACTGCTGAGCTGACAAGCGGAATGTCTATAATGAATAATGGATGTAAGCAGCACATATTAAGCTCATGATAAATAAACGAATTTGATTTCTTGTTTTGCGCAGAGAAATATGTGCAGCATGTTGTATACCTTCACCCATGACACTTATTGCTGGTTTAACTTCATTACAAGGCGGAATAAGTCACAATCTAACTTTAAGATTCCATCAGAATGCTTTGCGCTTTATAGTTATGAAAATTAATTGTTGAAACTCGCATTTAGGAGTTACCGAAGGGGACATTTTATCTCGTTCTGGCCGATCAACCGATCCTTCCGATACACAATCGAAACGAACAAACAGACTAATTTGACATGATACCTGGCAGATTGAGAAGTAAAATAAAAATAAACACTTTTCCTGAAACTCTTCTCATTCTGAAAGAATCCCAGAGACCCCCGAGCGATGTTTACTTGAGCATCAATCAAAATGAAAGGACTATCGCCGTACGAATGATGGACACATTACAAACTCAAAAAAGATTTATTTAGCGAGCCATTTCATATTATTTATTATTTAAGGTCTTTTTGTGCATAAATCATAACAAAGCAGATGAAGCGGACGAGTGTGCTGCTTTCCTTATTTAGTTTGGCGGCTCAGTTGCTTGCGTTCCTGTTTTTATTGTGAATCCCAGGTTTAGGTGTTTTATAGTAATCGGCTGGTCAATATTTGTTCTTTTTTGTGGAATTTAAGTGGCGCCAAGGAATGCAGACAAAGTTCCATACAAGAATTAAGGTGATTCCCGCAACTGGTGTTGGTCATCATAACCGTTTTTAGTCGGTAAATATTAACTTAAGGGTTTATGTGACTGATGTAGAACGGCAATTGGAACTGAAAGTCTGGAACTGGAAGACAACAAAAACGGCGCTTCCAGCAGCAAGTTCAGCGAGACAAACGGAGTCAGCGAATTTCAGCGCTCAAGATTAAAAAAGACCAGACTTTGAACAACGATTGGACGCTTTTAGACTGACCAGGTGCATTCTATGAAGATCCTTGAATACGGGGCCACAATCAAGATTGCCGCTCAGAGGAGGAGAAATGCGCAGGCGATTCGTTCGCCAAAGTTCATCAACAATGCTCAGAAGAAGCTGGCCTCTTGTGGATGACGACAAAATTCTCTAAAGGTGGCTGCAGTATTGTGCTGGACTTTTAAATGAACAGTGTCCCAGGCAATACTTTCCACAAGAAACCACTCCCAACTGGGAAGAAGTACCAGACATCGCAGTCCAATAGGTTTGGAACCGGTTTAGTACTCCAAAAAGCGAAGATCGTTTTGGCCGGATCAGATACCCTCAGAGTTTTGGAAAAAAGGGAGACAGTGGGCCACGACCTTCATTTCAAAAATAGTAAGAGGTGATCTAATGCCTAATCAGTGGAGGGAAAGTTATCTACTTTCCTTTTGCAAAGGAAAAGGTGAAACACGAAGCTGTGACAGTTAGGTATTGAAAAATCTGAGATGTAAAGTCAATTAATTTTTTTAATTAAAAGATTGCAGTCTTTTACACCTCTGTTAATTTGGCACCAAGTTTTTGTTAATAAGGGTGCTGCTCTGCCATCAAGCTGGCCATTATTTTTTTTTTTTGTAAAATTTATTTTTGTAGAGTTCGACATTCAAATTAGACATGTTCATTTTATTCTAGAAAAATTGTTAAACAAATTCACTTACATACATTTTTAAGTACATATACAAACACGAAATGACCAATGCCCTTCGTTTTAATTTTGGTTTTACATGAACCTACATTACTGCTACTATAAGACATCAAGAACAGATGACATTGACAGACGATTAAGAACAGCCGTCTTTGATTCCTTCACGGATTAGGTGATGCCAAATTTCGTTTTGTTTCATTCGTTCACTCACGTATGTCATGACAGGATCCCGTATATGCAAATTCCTTTTACGAGTGCGCGTTCAGGGTTCCCGTGATCTGCCCCTTGAGTCGAATGAGCGATGTCCGTCCGTCCGTATGTCACAAATTTTTAGGCTACAAATTTTGAGCTAGAACCAATATTCTGTTAAACGAAACGAGCGGCGATTTTTTTTTATAATGGAGATGGCTTTGAAGAGGAGGAAACCTTTTTATTAAGAAGTCAAATTAGAGAGGCTTCAGTTCAGACCCATTAAGTATTCCCAAATCACCGTAAGTTTTGCCCATACGCCATATACAACGTCTCTAACACTGTAATTTCTAGATTCAGACAACTCTTTCGTCTTAACAAAGAAGCGTTTGTTAATGTTCTGGAGAGTATGAATTCAAAACTTCCAAGTGCAAGATCAACATACATTCCAAAATTTTTGAAATTGTGTGCGACTCTTTGCTTTCTGGCAGAGGATGGCTATCATAGGGACCGGTCAAGACTTTCTAGTCGGTATGGCGCAACCATCCATTTCGACAACCTTAACCAAAGTTTTGTCGTTTATGGAGTGTTCTTTGTCCCAAGCACATATCCTTCTTATGACTGAGGATCAGATGGCTTCGAGCAAGCAGCACTTCTATGACGCTTCCCACGCATAATTGGATGTGCAGACGGGACACATATTAAAATAAACGGTTATAAGACCGACTACTAATGAACACAATTATTTCCATAGAAAGGTCGACCATAGTATAAACGTAATGACAGTAAGTATATATGAACTAAACTTTAGATGTATTTTTTCTCTAAGCTTCTTGTTTTCATAGGTCTGCGACTATAATATGAGGAAAGGATCCAGGCCATTGACGCAAGGTATGGGGGAGCATCTTAACATCTCATGTCTCTTTTGTGTTCAGTCTAAGCGAATATCGTCGCCATCTCCTTGACAGATGGAACAAAAGGGACAAGCGAAGTTTGCTACTTGGTATTTGTAATATTTTTAAAGTACTTGTCTTGAGGTTCTCACATTATTTCTTTTAAAATTTGATATGATACACACTAGAGCCAAGGAAGCCAAAAGGACCACTTAAATACCGTTCATTCTAAACAAGGCCGTATCCAGAGAAATATTTCGGGGGAGGATTTGATCTTTGAAAAATATTTTTTGTACCCTACCCAGGGTATATATGTCTTAAGTTTAAGTTTGTAACGCAGTGAAGTTATCACTAGACCCTTAAGATCTTCATAAGATATGAACGAGACCGAGAGTAGAATTGATTTTGCAATGTCCATCCGGAGCTGGACATTACAAAAATAGCCGAAATTTCACGGTCACTCTAAGAATCCATTTTGTAAGGTTAATTTCGGAAATCAACTAATTCCGCAAACAGACACGCCCACTACAGTCATCTGTTTACGAACGCCTGTATTTTTTTTTTAAGACCGTATAATCACATAAAAGTTACAAATACTACAATCGCACAACTGATTTTTCATATGCAGCAGCCTTTTCTAAGGCTCTACTCAGTTAAGTCTAATTTCGTAAAACTTATGAGAAAACGCATTTTCTCGAAAACGCCCCCTTAAAGTAGAGCTCAATACTTTTGTATGTAATAAACTTAGCAAATAGTATTATCTTTAGTATTTGGCATACATTTTTTTTTCGATTTTAAATGAATTTTCCGAGAAATCAGATCTTAAATATCTTTTTATGGCCATCATGGCCGATGGTGTAGTGGTTTATTTTTAGCGGTCCTTCCAAAAATGGAAAAAGGACCTCTTATGGTATCACTACGTTGTCCGTCCGTCCAATCGCTTTATAACTTCTGAACGGTAAGTAAAATTAGGTGTGCGTATAAACTGCGGAAATAGTCACAAAATCCAAAGGGGGCAATTTTTTTCAAGCACAAATAACGGTTTAATTACAGTTTGAAATTTCATGTGAAAAAGGACTTAATGTTTTTTAGTGTTTTTTTTTTTAAGAAGTTTAGTAGGCAAGAACTAGAAAAACGAAACTTAGGTTTAACAAATACTAAGCTTTAATTAAAAATAAAAAAAAAACCTTCCGAAAATATCAAAACGTTTGTGAGAAATGAAGAGTCGAAAATGCATGACGCTTTTCAAAGTGTTGGAGGCCATAACTTTTGAACGGCTTATCGTTTAAAATCAATATTGAACACACCTATAAAGAAACTCAAAGTTAACCAAGTGCTTAGGTCATATTTTTCAAAAACAGTTTGAGTACTGCAGTTTTGACGCATTTTCGAAAGAAAATCGCAAAAATGCTCGCCCCCTCTTTTCTCCGGTGGTGTTTGGTGTAATTCTATGAAAAAAATCACACGTATCAGAAATAATTCAAAATTTTAAGGAAAATTATAGCGGTATTATTAAAATGAGAGATAATGAGTTTCTGAGATTTAACTCAAAAACATAAAAGCAATTTTTTTAAGTCTTCTAGTAGCTTAAATTGCCATTTTTAACCAAAGTTTTTAGAAGACTTTTTAAAAAACGAAATAAAAAAAGAGCTTGTTTTACCGTTTACGCATAAGCCGGTGGCCATAGAATTGAAAAAAAAAAACATCCAAGGCTAGTGCTGGTGGAAACTGGAAAAAACTTCAAAATAATTGTTTTATGGATTTGAAATTTAAAAAATTATAAAAAAGGTCAAAAGAACGCATTACTCCCCCTCTATTTCCCAAACGGTATAAAGTATAATTTTTAAATTAACACCGGGCATAATCCACTTTCTTAAATTTTATAAAAAACTATAGCAGACTTCGATTATTCAAAAACTTCGAAGATTTACCTGAAAAACGTGAAAACATTTTCGAAAACTATTTAAACTATTTAATATTTAATATTTAAACTATTTAAAGAAAACTTAAAGATTTCTAGTTCCTTAACGGTTATGACGATTTTGTTTAAATTTGGCTGAAGCATGTAATGTTTAAAAGGCAAGCGAACTGCATCAAAAATGTTTCAAAATTGCCGTTTTCGACCCTACAAGCGAAATAAAAAACAGCATATTGCTACCGTTTTCTCAGAAATCCATGTCCACAGAATTTGAGAAAAGTGGTAAATGCTAGCACAGGTGGTTGTAAAATTGATCAAAAAGTCTAACGGTAATTAAAAATAATCGAAATTGCTGTTTTATGGGTCTTAAATTTAAAAATCCTGAAAAAGGCCGAGAAACAGTATGTCCTTCCCTCTATTTTCGTAACGGTAAAGCTTTTTGCCAGCCTTTTTTTAGAGTAACGAAACCCAATATAAGAACAGTAGAAAGCACTACGAAAAAAAGTATATTACAGACTGTAAAATATATCCAGAAATAATTTTAATAAATAAATAGAATGTTACACAAACTGTGCAATATAGATGACCATAACCTTTTTGTCTAGTTAAAGGTTTCTGGCCACTTATGCATTTGATCAAAATTTTAGTTCCTGCTCTTTGTTCAACTTGACTGAACGCATTATGAAACAAAATGTTAATTTGGGGTTGTCTGATATTCATGTCAATTAAAGGCGTGTTAGCAAGCGGATTTTGCCAATTTTAACACTTTGTTCGTGCAAGATAAGAACCAAGCCGTAGCTCAAGTTTCAATTCTCTAGCTTAATTTTGAAGACCTAAAATCTCTTCACATACATACGGACTCTCGGAGCTTTCGTTAGACCCTGGAGGAGGTGCGGCCGTGAAAAAACTTTTTAGGCCCCAGTCAGGGGCCTCGAGCCTGGGACCTAGTCCTAGGTAGTCGTACATACTACCCACTGCAATACAGGGCTCAAAAACATTACCAGCAGCATAAAAAGTAATCACTGCCAAAGTTCTGGGAACTACAAAGTGTAACCTACTTATTGCTCTATTCTCTTTAAAAAACATTTCACTTCTCTAAAATTTCGGGGCGGTGGGGGGTTCAAACCCTTGTGATCCCCACCCCCCATGATTACGGCCTTGATTCTAAATGCAGAAGTTTAGTAGAAAGAACTATTGGTGTTTTAAAGTCGAGATTTAGATGCCTTCTTGGAGTAAGACAGCTGCATTACTCGCCGGAAAAAGCAATACAAATTACCGATGTTTGTGTTGCACTTCGCAATATTTGCACTAAGTTTAGAGTATCAGAGGTTCCGATTTCTAAAGACAGCCATATTGATGAAGAAAGCATTCTGGTAGCAAGCAATCGAAATCAATTTTTAAATATTGCAGACACAATACGAAACAAAATAAAACCCAATTTGTAAACTTAATGTCTTTTACTTCATTAATTTACTTAGACAAGGTATGTATCATTTTTATTTTATATCAGTCATTGAAAAAAAAGTAATATCACATAAAATAAAGGTAATTCAAAACATAACGTAAACAAAACATCACTTCAAATAACATAAAAATTTTAACTAAAAATGAGGCGTTTGATAAGTAGGAACTTTACTTAAGTGCAGATATCACTCGCTGGTCCTGGTATAGCTGTCGGAACTTGCGTTGGCAGCAGCTTCGCTTCTTGGTTTTGTATAATTAAGCTTCAGCTCAGCAAGATTTACCTTTTTAGATTTCAGCGAATTTACTTCAACGCGAGCTTCATATTTTTTAATGTTGTTAATTTTATCGTCTTCAAATTTTTTGTTTTTGTAGCTCGTACGTTTTTCGCCTCCATCTATCGGCTTCCTTGTGCCGATAGATGAGACTAGAAAACTTACAGTTTTGAGTGTTTTCGAGTGCGGGAAGCCTCTCTTTGAGCGTAACCAGCACATCTTCTTGCATATTTTCGTACTGTTATGTGGCGATAAGAAATAAAACAACATGCAGGAGTCGCTGAATGCACCCATCGATTCATTCTACGAAAATACCCAACTGTCATTCCAGTCAGATGATATCAAAAGTACCAGTGGAAAATTGCCAGCGTCGAACCGTCGAGAACATGGGGAATTTGTATAAATACATGGATGACAGGCTGGGACGAGACACTAATATTTTAAACGTTGACTTGTGAAAATCGGTTAAAAAGTAAAAAGTGATTGAATTGAAATTAGGTATTGAATTCTAAGTAGTTAAGTGGAATAACAGTGTGATTTGAAATAAAATAAGTTTTGTTTGATAATTAAAGTATCTCATTGTGTATTTATAAAGTTGAAATTGAGTTTGATTCGCAAGAATATTACAATACTTTTCAAGCATAGCGTTCTTGCCTAAATCTTTTTTTTTGAACAGACCGGACTCGCTCCACATTTGGACTTAATGGAAGAGGGGGGACGTACTCTATATTTGATGTTGCTTGTACTTAAATCAACCGAATTTGTTTCTTCCATCAAAACGTCTTCGACTAAACTGTCCACTTCTGCTGCGTCGACGTCGTTGTGTGAATTGTTCAACTGAGAAGGACCACCAAAATGCATTTTTCCAGCAGCAGTTTTCCACACGTTTTTACCGGCAGACGCAATAATAATTATGACAGCTGATCGAAAAGGAAAGCCATACGACTGCTAAAGGTCTAACCATAATAAACTTAGATGGGTTTAAGTCGGCTTATTAAATGTCCCATTGCAAACAATTCGTATGACACGACCATAATAGCCGTTTGCTCGGTTTCGTTATGTCTTCGTTAACTTTTGCTCTCTTAAGTGTAGTCCCACTCAAGTGAGAGGTTCAGCACGGAAATTTGACAACTGGTTAGATACACACAAATTTCATACGAGTTCCGAAACATTTGCTGAAATCTATTATGGGCACCGTAAGCATTTGGCAGAAATTGAGTGGGATTTTCGATGTATTTTGGCATTACGTTAATCCCACTTAAGTCTATTATGGTTGTGGCTTAAATGTTAGTCGTTGAAAAAACGAGTATCGTTAAATCTTAAACGATTCTCGTGTTACGTAATCGCGTGTATACGAAAACGGTTTCATAATAGTGTAAGTTTTAGTGGGTCAAGTTTTTAGTGGGTCAATCAATATGTTTATTTTAATATTTGGGTGCTTAAGATGGAAATCTACTTGTATAACCAATTTCAATGATTTGCATTTTTTAGAAAAACGTCGATTCGATCTTAAGGCGGATCTAGGAAAGAATAAGAAATTTAGCCAGCCATTATTATAATGTTTGTAGAATTGTAAATTGTTGTAATTTTTCACTTTTCAATAGGTACTCAATAAGAAATTAAATTTAGCACACACAGTAGGATTTCGTTCACAAGAAATTTTTGGCTACGTCGATTTTAAGCGGTTAGTTTTACAAATCTTTTGAGTGCAAAGGCCTAACCATAATTGACTTATATGGGCTTAAGTCGGCTTTCCGAAATGTCTCATTAACGCAATTGGTATGCCACGACCATAATAGCCGTTTGCTCAATTTCTTTGAGTCTTCGTTAGCTTTTGCTCTCTTAAGTCTAGTCCCACTCAGTTCAACACGGAAATTTTACAGCTGGTTAGATACACACAAATTTCATACTATTTCCGAAACGTTTGCTGAAATCTATTATGGGCACCGTTAGCATTTGGCAGAACTTCAGTGGGATTTTCGATGTATTTTGGTTGTGGCTTAAACCTTAGGCGCCATGTAGTGGTTAGTGTGTAGGGTTCGAGTTTCGACTGGGGAATCAAGGTTTTTTTTATTTACACTCCCAGCTCCGCGAATGTTTAAAAAATCCTCCGTAAATATCATCTGTCATAGGAGACCTCTCAATTTGCCCATCGGAACCGTCCACAAATACGTCCCTTCCATATGCGTCAAAACACCTGTAACGCATGTTTGTGAGAGGTGAGGCGATGGCTCTTTTAAGCTTCTAGTGCCAGTTAGCTTTATTCTTTTTTATTTTTATCGAGTTTAAGCCCACAAAAAACCAAGCAGGGTCTCTAAGGACCATACCCACTGCAGGACAAGGGGTATCAGGTATTCAACGTCACGTCCCTGGACAAATACTGCAGCAGCAATACAGCTAAAATAGCTGTTCGTCTAAGGGAATCCCGCCTGGAAGGAAACGCAGTCGCAGTTATCGGTAGATATAGTCCTATCACAAACTCACTTCTCTTGAAAATTACTTTCAGGAAGAGATATATAACCAGAATACGGAAAAGATGTGCTTGAATGAACCGCAGTCGCAGAAGATGATGAGGTCGCCGTCTATCACCATTTATAGTCGGTAGAGGCGCAGGCATCTATTGTGAAGCTCCGGTATTAAGAAAACCCTTCTGGGGCAAAGAAAGAAGTAGAGGAGTCGTTCCATCTACCTTGACAGTCAAGGCCATGGAGTCAGATCTGGTGAAGTCAAGGTGAAACTATTCCAGGCGAGATATCGCTCGGCAATACCGTAACTGAAAAGGGTATGGTGTGTGGAAAACAAAAATGTTATTTGCAAAATTCGGAATATTTCCAAATATGTTTTGCTATGACTTTTTTTTATAGAGGATTCAGGAAACTGATTCAACGACCAAGTTTTAATAATGTTAATTCAGCATTTTTAAAAGTTTTTTAATATGTATCTGTTTTCAATATATGTAAATTATAATATTTTGTATATCAATGTGCTACACCATTTTTACCAGTCTACTACAAGTAATAAACGCTTTAAGTGTCTACGCACTTATATCGGTATACTACGCCTGTCAAACTCTGCGATTATCCTTTCACATTCAGTTGATTCAATTCAGGCAGGAAGGATGAGAGGAAAAAGTCAATTAAAAAAGTTAAATAAATCATAACACTGTTTGGTTTAGTATCAGTGGCATCCCCTTACTTCCGCGATCCCTTTGAAACCGCAGCACACAACAAACTTTGGTAGACGTACACTTTCAACTTTTCCTTCGTTTCGAAGTTTATTTATTAAAGAGTCCTCATGGAATATGCTTGCTTTTGCTTATATCATAGCATTCATAGCATTTAATTCTGTGGCTAAAGGAAGGGTATGACTTCCGCCGAAAGTTGAATAGAGAAAGGAAATACAGAAATGTAAATCCTCTAGCACGCCAACAGGATTTGGGCAAAGGAATCCTTGCCTTTTCCATAATAATAATAATTGTTACTGTGGCTGAATTTATGAAGTGTGCCGTATGCAGCCGGCACGTGTCGAAGTCATTTCACTGGATGTCTAAAAAACACATCCACCCTGTTATTGAAAACTATGTGAAACGCACTGACACGGTGGCAGCAACACCACCTTAACGCCGCCGCCGTCTGGCGTTGATATTATTTCAACTTCCAGTGACAGTGCTGTTCATAATAATGCGCATGGGCCTTCAGTTTTTTTTTTTTACTTTTGCAGAGGAAATAACTTTAGGTATTCATGGTTTTTAGCGAATCGAAGTTTCTTCGGTATTATGCTCGAATTTAAATTTAATATTGACGAAGTACGTTAAGAATACCAATCATTAGGTACCTGTCTAAATTTCATCTCAAATCTTAGGTATTATAGGAAAATCCACCCAGAAGAAATTTGTTGCTCTACAAGTGAGATCTGAGAGCAAGCCAGTCCTATCGCCACTTTCTGGAATATATTAGTGGATCTAGTCCCGACTCGTTAGCCTGGAAAGCGAAGCATACTGTGTGAATGCTAATGTGGATGACTTACCATAGCGGGCTACTTATACCCTATATTTTAAACCTTCCTTCATGCCATACTTTAGCAAAGGCTTGCGATATGTCAATAAATTACTAGAATTTATCATTTATTTTCTAAGGCTTTCTGTATTTGTTTAGAGGCGTATTGCTCATCCGGAATCAATCGTCTTTTGAGCACATGAAGCTTATCGAAGACATTGGATGGGCAAAAGCGAAATATGTCTGTATGACTTTTTGTCGTTCGGGTATTTGCCGGCTTCGGAACCATTTCTATATTACTTCCATTGCCTTGGAATTCATGAAATTCTCACTGAGTCGTTTATGATGCAGAGAAGCTTAGCGCCGCTTTCGAATCGTCTTCAGGGCTTTGTTTAGAGAGTAGTTCGACCCGCTATTGGCAATCAAGCTTTAGTTAGACTATAGGTAGTCTCACGACTTTATAAATCTTCAAATAAACTCTTTTTTTCGTTAAAAAGGGTATTGATGACGGTTTTATTACGCTTTTAAATTTTTTGGACAATAATTTCGGTCACGCGTTGGTATATTCTTTCACGGTTCCATATCCGGTCAACTGTAATGTGGGGGGAAGAGGAGCGGACATTGGTTTAGTGCGAGACCTTATGGTCGTAACGGTTAAGCGTCATAGCCATCTGAAAAATTGAAGACGTCAACGTCTATCGTTATGCCAGATTCAGCATCGGTGGATTAAAGCGTCCCTCAGTACGCCAACAGTCTGGGTGTCACTCCCATTTGTTGCAAGCAAGCTCAGAATACCAACAGTTTCAAAGACCAGTGGGCTGCCGTCAAATCGGAGCTGACAAATGGCCATAGCTCTCTTCAGCACCCGGTGAAGGATTAAGACAATCCTCTGTTTATCATTTAACTTTAGGTGGCGCTACAGTCTGGGGTGGTACTAGGCCTCAGCCAACAAGCTTCGACAGCCAGCTCTGTTTTCAGCAAGGCGTCTTCAGTTTCACACGCAAAGTTGGCTGGGATCCCTTTCACTTGCACGCGGGGTCCAAATCCCTGCGGGGTGGATTCAAAGACTTTCCGGGCCAGGGCGTTGGTGTTCATGCGCTCCAGATGACCCAGCCATCGTAACCATTGTAAATTTTGAAAGATTGCGCCTCCGGTGTTGTCTCGGGAGTTCTGCACAATTCTCTCAAGTATGATGTCAAAGAAGTCACATGACAGCTCGTCTCATTGTCTAAATCCTTTAATGACATCAAAGGGGGTCGGTGAAGTCTTTGCCGAACTTGACGGAACAGCGTGAGTTTTCCATGGTGATCCTTTACAGACTGACGAGTTTGGCAGGGGTGCCAAAACATGTCATTGCGCTATATAGCTCATGTCTATAGGTGCTGTCTTCCGTAGCCATAAAATGGATGAAAAGGTGGTGGGTATTGATTTGGAATTACTGGGTTTTCTCCACGATCTGCCGCAGTATGATTGTTTGATCGACGGTGGACTTTCTTGGCCTAAAACCACATTGATGTGTGCCTGATTAACAAACGGCTTTAGGCCTTCACACAGTACAGCAGCAAACAACCTGTATGCGATATTTAGAAGAGTGATTCATCTGTAGTTGTTCCTTTCTTGAACATCAGGCAAACAATGCTGACATAAGCTTTAATCTATAACTTGTCGGGCTTGCTTTCCTCCGAGCATGTCTTGCAGATGAGCTGGTGCATGCTTGAAACGAGTTAATCGCCAGCAGATTTCAAAAGCTCGGCAGCTAGACCATCTGCTCCGGCTGCTTTGTTGCGCTTGAGCTAAGACACATCTACTTGCACTTTCTACAGGTCGGGTGGGCGGTATCGTTCATATGCTTCATCAGTAACGTCTTCGCCCAGGCTGAATGGTTCGTTCTGCCTAACAGCGGTATTTCGTTCGTCTTCGCCGTTATACAGTCTGCAGAAGTGGTTTTTCCAAATCCTCAGCGCCGACTGTGATTCTACATCGATGTTCCTTACATTCTTTAGTTCGAACTTTGTACCCTTGCCAGGAACTTTTGATCCTATGGTAAAACTCTCTAACCTTACTTCTGTTGTAACAACTCTCTATCCCTTCAACCGCGCGCTTCTAGTGCTCTCTCTTTCTCCTTCGGAGAAGCCGGTGTTCTCCTCTCCTCCCCTGCTCGTAGATCTCGCAACCAGCTCTAGTCCTTCTGTGCAGAGCCACTTTGTACGCTTCCTGTTTCGCTGCATGTGCTTGCCGGCACTCATCGTCAAACCAGGGGTTTCGTTGTGGTGGTCGTGTGAAACCCAGCACTTCAGAGGTGGCATCTCTGCCACAGTTATCAATATTGCCACAGGCTATAGGACTGCATAGGACTTCGGAGAAGGTTTTGAAAGGCTCGGTTGGAGGCCTGGTGATCTCTAGCGATTAAAATCGGCCGACGTTAAACTTCCTCAGAGTGCTTCCATTACTTGGAGTTGGTCGGGATATCCGCAGCTGTACCATGGCTACAACAAGGTAGTGATCCGAGTCCATGGTCGCCACTCGGAAAGTTCAGACATCCATGATACTGGAAAAAAAAACGATCTTAATGTCGTAGCTAGGGCACTGCTCACACGTTTTGTCCAGGAGCTCGTAGAACATATCTTTGGCGTCGTCATCTTTCTCCTCTGTGGGAGCATGCACGCATATGAGGCCAACGTTGACGAATCTAGCCTTGATCCGGATTGTCATGAGTCGCTCCCTCACATGGTTGAAGCTCAAGACTTTTTGCCTAAGCCTGCCTCCAACAATGATACCACATCCAAATAGCTTTGATGTCGATAGCATTCGCCGAAATATAAATGCCAGTTTTTCAGCCTTCTTTTTCCCGGCCCGTCCCACCGCATTTCTTGGATGGCAGTAATGTCTGCCTTGCAGTCGCTTAGGGCCTCTGCTAGTTGCTCGGCTGCACGTGGTTTGTTAAGGGACCTAATATTCCAGGTACAGATCTGAGGCTCGTAGTCGTTGACTCATTTGCATTGGTCACAAACAGTAAATCCGTCCGAATCCGAGGCTTGTTGATGATTCCTTAACTGGTATTTCTTTACGTGGCCGGAAAGTCAACCCGACGGCACGAACCCCAACCTGGAGGACCAGATTCTTTTGATTAATCCAAGGACGGAGAGCAGGATAACCCGCTCTTTATAGGCCTGAGCTCCGAATACGTCCAAGTAGCCCATATAAGGTGTTTAGTTCGGCCTGACTGGAACTGTGGACGCCACCGTTGATTCCATCTGGGGAACTCCTCCGCTGCCGTCCGGATGTAAGGAGAAGTGCCTTAGAGGAAACACTCCTCCCTCCTGGTGCAGACTCGGTGGAGGTAATTTATCAGTGTTTTAAGTTATGAGACAGTATCCCCGCGAACACAGGTTGATGGGTCGTTGATATTAGCTTCATAGGTAATAGATACGGTTGGCACGCGGTTTAAGGCTGAAATTCCGGAATCAACTGCGCTATGGGCCCTTTACTAAGGTATTTCCATATTAAATATAAATAATTTAAAGTTCTAAAACTGTCACAGAGGTCGTGAACTTGCATCATTGAAATTTAATTTCCAAATTCTAATCTTTTGCAAAAACCTAAAGCTCTAAGGGAGCACTGTCTCCATTTAAACGATTTGAAAAAATGGAAGATTGCCGAAATTTTTTTAAGACTTTTTCAAGTAGGTACAAGCATACATTTATTATTAAAATCTAAGCTCGGCACATATAAAGGCTCCGAAAATAAGTTAAACAAATATATCTGCAGTATCAAGTTCTTTATTTTTATTTCCACAAGTAATAATAAAAAATAAAGGTTTCTTTACGATCCTCGGGTGCTATGAGCAGCTTTACACAATTTTCTATAGTTGCCTATAAAACGCAAAGACAAATCGAACGGATTTGCGTTCAGTTCCCTTCACTTGTGCATTACTCTTTTCGTTTTCGGTATCTGGGAAGTACGAAAACGATCTGCTGCAAAAATGATAGTGCAGCTAGATTTGCCTGCACACAACTCGACCGTGAGACCTTCGCGGAATGGACTTATATCCTCGCATCCATGTCATAACTATATAAAACACATATGCAAAGCAGAAGACCATTATTACTCTTGTGGAGCAGGTTAATCTGAATCTGTGCAGTACTCTGACAGTATGCATACGGTGCGCACAAAAGATTTATTCAATTATTTTGTAATTTGTTTAGAAAATTATTTGTGCACTCCGGTAAATGTTAAGCTCGTTCACGATTCTATGAGTTATGACAGAGAAACTCTCGTGATCTGCAGCAGAGAATTTGCTTCATAAATGATTTACAAGGCACAAGCAGGGATTGACGGCTTGTGCAGAAAACTTGTTGCTGGTGCGACTTTAACTTTTTGTAACAGGTACATCAGATGGTTAGCATATGAGACTAGCCCGACGTTCCATAGGCTATTGTAAGACTATCACGAGGTTGTAAGTTTTGGAATCTTATTTGGCAATTTTTTTTTTGCACATTCCGTAATCATAACTGTCTTTGATTTGTTCAATTGTAGCGTTCTAAAGGCTTTTCCATTGGACATTGAGTGCAACGGATCCATTTAAAAAAGACACCAAAATTTGCTTCATTTGGTTCTGTTCAGAAAGGATACCCAGTCGGAATTCTAAAGGTTCGGATCGGTCGAAGAGAACCTCGCAGAAAAATCAAAATGCGCTCTTGCTATCGGAGAAAGGCCTTTATTGAGTAAAGTCTTAATACCTACATAAGGCTTACACGTGAAACCTGGCGTAATTTAAATTTCTTAACAAATACTGTGCATAAAAAGTTGCACTAAATTCAATGCAATTTAACCGTAGATCATTTTCAAATTCATTATACAAGTTCTCTTTACACAACTCAATCAAATCCGAATTTTCAATTAATGTCTAAATTTTATTATGTAAGAAACACTTACAGGCTTGACTGATTATGCATTTTCCAAACCGATAAGCGCACATATTGCACTACACGATCGTTTTACCTATGCCCATTTTACGCAAAAATCATCTCAAGCTAATAAATCGATGTTAGCCGTAAATCAGTGATCAATTCGTTCCAGAAGTAAAGTACACGCAACCACTTCGTTGGAAGTAATTTAAAAGTAATAAATTTCACATTCGTAACGCCTGAAATTCAAACGGCTGTAATGCTCGAAATGACATACCGAATAAAGTCTGCACTAGAAGGCACAAGCCAGTTAATTTTTCAAGTTATTTTATATTTTCTACGCGTTTTTGATTTAATTTGAGAACTGCACTTGTGATAAAACGAAACTTTAAAATGTGCACTCAAACGAAAATATGTAACATAAAAATATATATCCTTGAATGAACTTTGTTTGCATCTGTATAAAATAAGATTCGTAAGTTATCCTGCAAGTGTTTCGGCTTTAATGTCTTGGACTCTTCCAATCATAATCTTCATTTTGGTACATAACTTTTTATCCTTTGAAATGTCGCAGAGTTCCATCGTTCCCGATCCTCCGCCACCAACTCAAGAGTCACAAGCGCAATCCCCAGGCGGGTCTTGGAGATGTTCTTAACCTGATCCCACCACCTGTTTCTTCCCACCAGCCGCATCTCGCCTTATATGACCTCACAAGGAAGTCTGTCAGGGCTTGTGCGAACAACGTTCCAAACGATCGAAGAATTGATCGTTCCACTCGGAGAAGTAGATGCTCAAGATTGAGATTCCTTCGAATACTGACGTTTCTCGCTCTTGCGCTTAGGTAGGTAGGTCACAAGGTTGATGGATGCCCTTGTGACAATAGTCACGGCTCACTTAGACTAGTCGTTGTGTCCATTTGGGGAATCTTATTAACACCTGGAACTAAGACAAAAATAAACCGCTTACAGTGCCGCCCTCTTGCACCCATCCGGATTTCTATACAAATCTTAGGAGGTCCTTTAGATCTTCGAGCTCGTTAAAGAAGCCGAGGGAACTACGCCTGATGCTGTTTAGGGTTGAGCATTCGCAAAGCAGAAGAACAGATTCCCGTGAGTACGCGGATATCCCTGCGGGCTAATCCGATCATAAATAGTGATCTCTGTTTATTTACCACTGGACATAGCTCTCTTGTGTGTCTGCATGTATCAAGTTCTGTCCAACGTTAGGTTCTTCTGTGTGCTATCGATTCATTCATCTTTGACCCATATCTCGCAAGCTTGCCCTCTTCTTCCTTCCTGACATATCGGTGTGACCTGGCAAACAACATGGAGTTACAGTGTCGCCAAGCGATATATCGTCCAAAATTTCCCTGCAAAGTTTCACAGCCTTGACCTCACTACATCTGATTCCATGGCCTTAATTGCCGCTTGGCTGTCAGAGTATATGGTGATAGTCTTGTTTAGCGGTCTGTGTTTCTTCAGCTCAGTGGCAGGTTGGATTATGGCTGCCACCTCCGCCTGAAAAAGGCTGCAGTCGTCATTAATTCGAAAAGACAATCTTAGACGCAGAGCTTCCCAGAAGATGCCCGCGCCGTTTCCGACGTTCTTAGAGCAGTCAGTATATGCGGCGATATTGTCATCTCCTGTGCTGGTCTTTTCTTCCCATTACCATCTTTCAGGTATACTAGCAGCGAATCTCCTGTTGAAAGCGAATGTCGTAGGTAGGTTATCCGTGACTGAGGTATCTATGGAGGCAACCCATTAAGTTTCTACAGAGGCGTGTCCTTAAGATCTTGAGGACCTTTGGCGAACAGCTGTTTTAGCTGGCTTGCTGCAGCAGCAAAGTAAATGCCCAAGGAGATGAGGTTGAGTAGTACCTCCAGTGCTGCGGTGGGTATGGTCCTTTGGGATCCTGATATACTCGTGCAGGCTGCCCTCTGGACCTTGGTAAGGTAAGAGAGATGACAATTTCTTTCTGCAGCCTTCCACCATACAACTGCACCGTAAGTTAGGATGGGTCTTACAACCGCTATATACACCCAGTGTACCATATTTGGTTGCAGACACCATGCCGCCGAACATTATGCGGCAGGCGTATAATGCCACGTATGTCCGCTTGACACGATCTTCTATATTATGCCTTCAGCTGAGTTTAGAGTCCAATATAACGCCCAGGTATCTGAGCGATTTGGATATCGGTAGCTCCATTCTCGGTGTGCTAAAGGATGGAATTGATACCTTTTCCGGGTAAACAATAAGACTTCCATCTTAAAAGGATCCGTCTTTAGAGTCCATTAACCGCCCATTCTTTCTTTGGACCCGATCATTCGAAACTAGTGATGATTGCAATTCCGGTTGGGCAAACCAATCGTTCCCAATATCAATCCTTTTTTCTTTCAAATGAACGAAACGAATGAAATCGGCACTAACCAACACTTTTCTCTTCATTATTTTTGGTAAAATGAGAGAAAAGAAAGAGAAAGGGTCAATCAATCAATCACATTATTAACACATTCCATTCCTACATTCAATTCGATTTGGAAAAAGCACTGCCTCTTCGATGACCGTAGTAAAACTGCTACGAGATTTGCAAAAATATCTATTTGCCACGCACACTCTGGGTCTGGTGATGCCAATCCAATCCGGAGTGAACGGAGGAACGGTGATTGACGTTGGATCGATGACTGAATAAAGAACGAAATCGGTTGAAACGATGATGATTGCCAATGGAACGAAAGCATGATTGACTGAAAAGATCGGGTCCACTTCGAAATCAATCCTGGATCGATTCGATTGACACAGCTCTAGTATGTATGTTGTGACTTTGATAAAAAAATATCACTAATCACCTCTCTCACATACACGTTGATAAGCCGCTCCATCGTCATAAGCATGAATGAAGACAGGCTTATGGATCTGTAGTCCTTTGCCGTTGTGTGGCTAGCCGACCCTGCCTTGGGAATGAACATCACTCGGACTTCCCCTCAAGCTCTGACAACATAGCTCGGCCTTAAACAGGACTTCTAGGCATTGCTCAACCATGGAATGATAGTTTCCCCTACTCTTTGGAGCATTAATGTTTGGTGCTTTAAAGGGATCGAAACAGTTGATCGCCCAGGCCAGCCTTTTTACATCGGTTATAGCCCTGATCTTTTCTTCCTCCATCCTTTTCCGAGAGCGCTGTGTTACTGTATCGCAATCTTCCTGGGTGCCGGTGCAACCTGGGAAGTGAGTTTCCGTCAGCACATCCAGCGTTTCCTTGTGTGTCGTGCTCCAATCGCAATCTGTCTTCCTGAGAGATGACATCGGTATTGGCGCATTGGATAGGACTTACCTCAGTCGGGACGCTTCGTCTGTGGTTTCGATTGATTCGCGGAAACTCTGCCTTCTTGAATTCTGGATCGATTCGATCCGGGAAAATGAAAGATTGAAATAGCTCTAGTACGCATGCTAGTACTTTGATAAAAAGTTACCACCAATCACCTCTCTCACATACTTGTCGATAAGCCGCTCCTTTGCCGTTGTGTGGCTAGCCGACCCTGTCTTGGGGATGAACATCACTCGGACTTCTCCTCAAGCTCCGAGAACATAGCCCGGCCTTAAACAGGACTTCTAGGCATTGCTCAACCATGGAATGATAGTTTCCTCTACTCTTTGGAGCATTATTGTTTGGATGTTATGCGTCCCTGGTGTTTTAAAGGGATCGAATCAGTTGATCGCCCAGTCCAGCCTTTTTACATCGGTTATAGCCCTGATCTTTTCTTCCTCCCTCCTTCTCCGGGAGCGCTGTGTTACTGTATCGCAATCTTCATGGGTGTCGGTGCAACCTTGGAAGTGAGTTTCCGTCAGCACATCCAGCGTTTCCTTGTGTGTCGTGGTCCAATAGCAATCTGTTTTCCTGAGTGAACACATCGGTATTGGCGCATTGGATAGGACTTTCCTCAGTCGGGACGCTTCGACTGTGGTTTCGATTGATTCGCGGAAACTCTCCCTTCTTGAATTCCTTTTGGCGAATCTGATTTCCTTTTTCAGAATTCTTACGCTTTCCTCCTTATGTCGTCCATTCGATGAGGCCCTCTTTTGCAGGGTTCCATCTAGGTCTTGAGCTCACGATGGGCTCCGCGAACTTGGAGTTCTACCAGGGAGGGTGCTGCTTTCCTCCTGTTCTGCTGTTTGTGCAGGGTTTTTCGAAAGAGCTAGAGAACACCCCGGTAATGTATTCGACTGTGTCGTCGATCTCGTGTTCGGTAGTGAGATCTATGTCTGGACAGGGAGTGATAGTTCTCAGCAGTTACTTATTGAACTTTACCCAGTTTGCTCTTTTTGGGCTTTTGAAAACGTTCCTAGCGTGAGGGCTTGCCTGTATCTCAAAGGGTCCATCAGCAGTACGGTACCTTAGTTCACCATTCTCATCGTCCTTCTGCCAGGACCAATCTTGCCGAAAGTTTTTGCAGGTGCACCAGGCACTGGTATGCTGATCCATCCAGCACCGAGTAACGCTCTGGTCAAGGTGTACCCGTTGCGAGAGCATACCTCGTGCTCATTTTATCTGGAATACTTACCTGCATTTCCTTAAGATACTCTGAGGGGCGTGTAAAAAATATCAACGCAAATTTTTATTCTTGATGAATAATTTATATGTATTCGGCTTTATTTTTCCTCCCTACCTATAGTAGTCAATCGTTATAATTACTATGGTAATAATTTACACATTCATAATTGTATAATACATTGTAAGATATACATACAAACACAGAATTTAAGGTAACGTATTTACAAAACACAAAAAAAAAAAAAATTAAAAACTGTGTAACTTTATCAATAGAAATAAATATAATACAATACAGAATATTTGATTTATCTTTGTAATAATATAATCAATAATTTCTTATATACATAAATAAAAAACGATTTTTTTTCTAGAAAATCTTCATAATGCTAATTTTTAAAATTTTCCATTGTTTGCTTGAGCTAATGTTATCCATAGAGACCCTAACAATACAAAGTTAAGTTATTTATTTAGTAAAATAGTTATAGAGTGACGATAGGCACTATTTGGTTTACTTTTAGATATTTTTTCGTTGAAATATGTTTCTTTTATCAGCATTGAAGGTAATTGTTAAAGTGGATAAATCGGAGCATCGGCGTTACAAACATCTACATACAGCATAAAATTTCATATAGATACATTATAAAAATATCATAGATCTGCGGCAATACTTTTGAGTGGGTTGTGATTTTTTTCTTTTTCTTTAACACTAGTTTATAAAATTTAATTACGTATTACATTATGTTTTAGTTTGTACTAGAAAAGCTATTATTTCTGGCTAAAAAATCTTACTCTATTTACATAAGCACATCGAGAAGTTTGCCATTAACATAAATACATTTATAATCAGGCGTAGGGTTATTGTGTAGGCATTCTTGTACACGGTTTTTTAATTTATGCACCAGGTATTTTGAAATTCAGAAAAGCAATGAATTTTTTATTGAAAAATGTTCTAAGTATGTTTAATTTCAATTGATGCCTACTCGTTTCATATGTTTCAATATGCCGTGGCTGCACCTGGGTGCACCAAATGATGGTGGTGGTGATGATGGCCGAAATGATTTAGGGGATGATTCATCGTTTCACCTGTGACTGGAGCGGTTGTGGGATACCATTCGGATGGCGGATGATGTTGTGATGGGTGGTAGAGTAGATGATGATTGTGGTGGCCAGCAACTAACATTGTAGCTGCATTCGCAGCTGTGCTCCCTGGTGAGCCAGCGGGCACCGATGTCGATCCATGATAGTGGTGATGATGTGAGGGGGGTGGCCCCAAGGGTGGGGGTAGATAAGATGATGCGGATACTAAAAGCGCGGGGGACTTTGAGTCGTTGTTGTTGCTGATGCCACTGTTTCCAATGTGCGCATGCCCAAGACCACTTGACTCTGATTTTATTGACATTGGTGAAGATTTTGCCCCTGAGTCAGTCAGTCGAGCCGACGGCGGAGTTTGAGCACCACCCGTTACTATACTCGATGAGCTCGATTCCTCGCCTTCACTATCGTAGCCATGAGACGGTGACTTTTCATCCAGATTACCGTGGACCTGAAAAAATTTAGAATAAGTTTATGTTAAACTGACTGAATTTCATTTGAGCAGGTTAGATTTTATGTTATATGCAGTAGACACTAGAAACCATGAAACTTCGTCATGTGCGTTCTTTAATTTTGAGCTTGTAAGTAACAGGGTTAACCTCTTGCGACTTTTTGACTCTGTGTGACTAAGGCGATGACATTTTTAAAATTGCGCCCTTTTTAAATAGATATTTGAAATTTTTTTCCTACGCTAAAAAAATTCACCGGTCTGCTCCGACTCTGACTCTAGCGACACCCAGTATCTACTCTGATTAGCCAGGACTCAGCATAGGTGTGCGACTTTTGTTTGATTTCGATTGCAACTTTTTGCTAAAAAAGCGTTTTTTTTGCAAACGATTTCAAATTACGACCTTTTTTTTGAATTGCGACTTTTTGAAAAATACCAGACGTAACCCTCCCTGATAATGGTTTGGACGGTTTCGACGCCCTTATTACCATCATCCAAATTTCACGAATTAAATGCTGCAACTGGCTTAACAGTTGAGGCAGTCATTGTCAACTCCGAATGTGTAGAGTTTAGCCACTATTGACACAGGTTCTACACTACTATAGTCTTGCATTTGGAGAAGAGACATTGTCCAGGCTTCCAGATTGCATAACACCAGCCGTTACAGTTTCGAAGTGAGACACAGCTGTTTTGACGACAAATTGACAAAACATGACATATTTGTAAAATTTGTCAACGTTGTTCAACACGTAAGTTTTATTTATCACAGCAAGTTCGAACTAGCTTTGAAAAAGATGGACGCAACAGCAATACATGCCACAATTCACAGCAGCAAATGTCAAAATAATTACCTCGTCGAGGTATTGTTTAATTTTTCAAAATTGCCAACGGGTGAGACGGCGCTGTGAACCAACCTATACGGCCACATGGCTTTTTATTGAAACCCGCAATATCTTCCACTCTTGATTTGTGTAGCTTCTGCAATGCGAGAACCTACCTGGTGTACTAAGACGATGTTATAGTTGTGGAAAATGTGTTTGCTGAACATCGGACCAACACGTAAGAAATGTGTTCATAGCAAAAGAGCACTTAACGTTATATCCAAAAAAGTGTGCGGAAGGGGTTGACCCCAAAATCCTGCAATTCAAAATCCCGGAATCCCAGAATATAAAATACCGGATTTTTTTTAAATCGGCAAATTTAAGAACAGTTCTTGGGGGGTTCTTAAAAAAAAGACTCCAGGCGTCTCTTCGACTCTTTTACTATGTCTCCACCGGCAATTAAAAGAGGATTAGTGGGACATGATTAAAAATGAATCCCAAACTGGCTCTGACAGATCTGTCGTACATGGACAGTTTCAGTCTCCTTTTTTGATTCTTAAACTGTTACAAAGGTGATAAAATGGGTTTGTGAATTGGGTGAATGGGATTTATGAGAGGATCTATTTTTAATTACTTGCCGAGAGGACTAAAATTTGTATGGTAAATCGCGTAATTTCTAGAGGATTTAGTAAAGATTAGTATTATTGGAGACATGGTATTACGCCGGCCGGCCTTCGGCCACACATGCAGGTGTTCAGGTATGTCCAATTTTACCTAACCTAGTTTGAATTTTATAATCCCGGATATTACCGCGATTTCTGAACAAGTTTACTTTACCGGGATTTCGATTTCCGGGATTCTTATTAACGGAATTTTTCAAAATTCAACGTCGGGATTTTTAATTCCGGAATTTCAAGTTCCGGGCAAACGGTTCGATCACGTTCGGAAGTTTGGTGATGACGGATCCAAAGAAAAGTGAAACTGTCAAAGTTACCAAAGGAAAACTTCAGTTAAAAAACTTTCTAGATCAGGAGATTTGGGAAAGATGTCGCTGGAATTTCAAGTTTTCACGAGCTGCTAGAAAAAGAAACACAGCAAAAATGATCAGGTGAGTGCGAAATAAGCTCTCAACATCAGCAGGGTCAACGACTTTGAGAAAACTCGAGACTTACTTACCCTTTAAGGCACTCAGGTTAAGTCAGGCTAAACAGGGGTGTGCACCAAAACGGGTCCATCGCGATCCCTGGGGAACCAGTGGAACTTAGCATTCAATAGACAAAACAACCTAAACATTCTCGCTATTGAAACAGCCAACTTCCCTGTAAAATCCAAGAAGGCCTTTGAAGTTTGTGCCGTCTACTTCTAGAAAGGGAAGGGTTCAGAATTCCCACTAAAGCCCTTAGCTTGTGCGCATTTTTAATAGTACCTTCAATCCTTTTCCGTCAAACCGTAGTCTTGGATACCCACCTTTGATTGGCCGTCATTCCAAGCCACTCAACTAGTAAGACATTTATTGCGGACGCAGACGCTAGTAATGTGAGTACTCAAGCGGTTCTGTCACAGGCAGAGGACGGGCAAAAGAAGATGGTAATAAGCTTCTTGAAGGTGTTGTCCAGGCCAGAGGAATTAATTTCTATCGAAATCAGAACTCCTTGCTTTCATGCATGCGACAGAACATTCTTACTAACTCGTGTGTGGTTACAAATTATCTTGCGTAAAAATCACGCAGCTATAGAAGGGTTTCTCCTTGCAATTTGAATCGAACGACTACGGACTTTCCACTTCGAAGAACAACATCGTAAGGGACACTTAAAACGGCATTGCAACGTTCTTGCGCTTAATATTCCTTTGGGATGTACAAAACGGGCAAGGGTTTTTTGTCCACTATAGGAGCTAAACCTGTAGAGGGCGAAGAAGGTATACCTTAAACAAAACGCAGTGGGATTCACTCCATGCAAAAGATTGCATTCTACAGAGAAAATGAGAAATGCCGAATGGAAGATCCTTAAGGTCCCTATTTTATGATTCGACGGTCGAAAATCTGGAGATTAGACGGGAAAAGCACGTGAAATTTATCGTATCAGGTGGTTATTTAGAAATCAGCAAGACACTGAAAATGAATTAGACGGTGTCGAGGGCTGGTGTCTAAACAAAGTGAAACACGACCTCAGCTCGTAAGGGACCCAAAGGCATATGTAAAATGCGTCGGATCGCAGGGCCGTTCCCAGAAACTGCCAACTGTAGTCGTTAGATCCTTCTTATTTCAGCAAGAGGCCCAAGGCATTTCCGATCTCAAAACCATTATCAAACAGATGGACGAACGTCCATCCAAAATGCGAGCACGTCGCCCCCCGTAAAATTATTCGGATGATTTACGGTCCCGTCTGCATAGACGGAGAGTGGAGGAGGAGATATAAAAACGAAACGTACAGCGACACTGACCTAGCCAGAAGAGTCAAAATCCAAAGGCTACGATGGCTAGGTCATCTAGAGCGGATGGACACCAACGCCCCGGCCCGGAAAATCTTAGAAACCCCCCCGCAGGGACGGCGCAGTAGAGGAGCACCGAGACTCAGGTGGTGCGCGCCAGTGGAATGCGACCTCAACCAATTTTGCGTGCGAAACTGGAGACGGCTAGCTGGAGACAGAGCTGGCTGGCGAAGCTTGTTGGCTGAGGCCCAGGTCCACCCCGGACTGTAGCGCTACCTTAAGCAAGTTAATAAGTAAGCGCAACACCCGGAAGGGCCTTCGGGAGGTGACGGGAGTGACGAGCCCGCGGACGCTTGTTTGTTTTGAAGGCTCAACTCCAAACCCCGAAATCATCCCCCTTCCACCCATTCCCCATCTCATTAAAAATCATAAATTAATGAAGAACCTAAAGTTTTTCTACTCCTTGGTACTGACAATGGCCAAAATCCACTAGTAGTCTCCATGACCACGGTAGGGGCACGGCGTCTGGACACCCCAACATTCATTTATGAAAAACAAGAAATAAGCTGCTCTTGCTGATCTGTGCTCGACTATGTCGGCAAACTGAGCATGAGTGAGGCTGCTTCTCAATGCACTGGTGCTGACGGTAAAACTCGGGATACTTATATCATATGGTTGAACAGGCTCCGAAAGAGGCGGGCTGACTAAGGCATAGCGGAAGAGGAAAAGGGAGCAGCTGACCGATTGACGCCGCAATTGAAGCATTACTGGCTGAAGGCGCCAGTACTCCGGTCGATGTTTTGGCGGTGCTCGTCTATAAAATAGGAATTATCAACGAAGGACGCGAAATGTTGTAAGAGCATTAGTGTTCGACCACGGACCTTATTAGGTTTTTCTAATTCACAGACGACTAAGAGAAAAAACTGAAATTGTCCATGTGGATCGGCTACATCGTTAATAATAAGCTATGGAAGCAATGATAATGTATTTGTTTTGGGAGTTCGGATATTTAAAATTAGGAGGGGGACGACTAAATTTGACGATTATTTCAAATGAAAAATGTGTCCAAAATTTACAAAGAATTCAAGCCCTCCTTAGACACCTGTAAAAGGCACGTGACAGCCAGTGTGAAATTCCAGTAAAATTTCTAAATAGACATTGGTACTTTGTTCAGTACCTATTATTGCTTCTAACTATTATTCCTTACCTTCATGTGTTTCCTCAGAGACGATGGATGAGTGTATGACTTATCACAGCCGTTGATACGACAATTGTATGGTTTGTCCGACGTATGTACATGTGAATGTTTTTTCCGATCCGACGAATTCGCAAATCGCCGATCGCAACCTTCGTGCTCACATTTAAACGGTTTCTCACCTGGAAATAAAGAAAAAAAAACAAACATAAAAATAAAACGATTATCAATAACGTTTCGACTTTTCTCTTTAAGTATAAAAAAAGACCACAAAGAAACGGCAATAGAGGACAGCGTTTTGACCCCAAATACAAAATAAAAAGGCATTCGTGAGCTTTGGTGTTGTTGGGAAGTTATCTTATTTAGAGACCATGTCCAATGAATTTCACATTTGAGAAATATACATGCAGACTCGAACTCGACTCAGTCAGTTCAGTCGTCGTCGCAGTCGTCGTCGTCGTCTCTCGGTCTCGAGACCAAATAGAGAATCAAAAAAGGATCACTTTATGATTTATGACAGCGAAAGGTAACTTGTAAAACACACATTTGAATAATATGTTCCTGGGATGTTTTTTTTTTTTATATACATATTTTCGTGTCTTTTTCTTTGGATTTTATTGTTGCACGCCATCCTCCACCTTGTGAGACATTCAAAGTTCTTCGTATTCAGTGATAGAGGTTTGAAAAATTATTATTACGAGTTATAAAAATGCATAGCTAAAATTCCAATTTGAATGAAAACAAAAAAAAAAACGTCCAAAAACATGATTTTTATTTGTCTCTTTTCGTGTCTCCATTTTCAGGGCCCCCAAAGACAGAACCAACCAAACCAAACCTTGGTGTTTGTGTTAAGGAGAATATCATTTACAATATTGTGAGAAATATATGACCGATAGAAACATAAAACAAAATTAACTGCCATCCCTAAGATTGCTGCTTTATAAAATGTCTGCTTAGACTTTTGTTTTCATATTTTTTCCTCAATTCACATAATGAAGGAGGTAAAAATTTTGTTTCCGTAATTTATGGCGTTTCATTGTTTTTATGGTGGACACTTAAAGGAGTCACAGGCTGAGCTGAGGCTAGTCAATTTGGTATAATTTTATCACTCAAATAAAGGACATGATGTACCTACATACTCTCATCTTTATTTGCATCTTCGGTCGCACTATAAACATGAACTATAAACACACGTGTAGTTTAAACACCTTTTAGGAATCATTTACAGCGGCATCATGTCCAACAAAGCGGATTTTCTTGGAATTTTATTGAAAATAACGTCGAAATATTGTTTTGGGACTTATATCCTAATCGATAAATTATTAATATTGATAGGTCAACCCCAAAGCCCTGCCTAGTTCTACACGCCAACACAATAGCTCTGACCCAATGTGGCTATATTCCCAAGGGTTTCGTTCTTCTTGTTTTTTTTTTGTCTATAAACCCAATACGGACGATTTTTTATTTCTTTTTGTTTTGTTCTTTTATGATCTCTCTATGATTACCTGCTATCTCGAAGGATACATGTGAATTGACCTATGGGTTGCTGAAGAGGGAAAGTTGTATAATTTATTGTTTTTATGACGATGATTAGGGAAAAATAACTATAAATAAAATACTTTCTTTCATTGAACCATCATCACTGACACTTCATGAAAAAATTTAGCGTTTTATACATGATTGGAGTCGATTAAATTTTAGGACGACATAGTAATTTGACGCACCACTAATAAATTATATTGGGTTAAATGTGTTTAACAACATAAATTAAAGATCAGAGAAGTGCGAAGGTAAGTCTGACCTTTGACAAGTTATTTGTACATAAAACAAAAGACGTCTATAGGTACCTACTAAGTTTGACAACAAGTGAAAAAGAGTCACATCAAATGTGTTTAAACTACCCTAACGAGGGTTCTTTAACTTGTAAGGGTTAATACACTTAAGTAATATAATAGCAGACTACTTTAAGCCATAGAGGCTTTCATGATATCCGATCACTGGCTGGGCGGGCAGAGCTTTGCTGGCCTTTTCTTTTGATTTGATATTTGACCTGAGACTTGCGAGAATCTGCTGGTTGATGTTGATCAAGTTGGTCTTCTATCGACTCTGTGAGCCGAAAGCCCAATCAACAGATTTGACGTTTTGTTTTTCTATTTCTGAGTTATTTCGTTGCGTACATTAAAAAAATCGTTGGCAATTAAAAATTAATTAAATTATTTCTAAATCCGAGTTGCCCGAGAGATAAAAAAAATGCACGTTTGCAAGGAGATGCGCAGATGACGTGATGTCATTGAGAAATACCAAAATCGAAAGCGTTCGTCAAGTTAATCTCCTCTATTCCGGTGGAAACACTTTGGGATTGTCTTTTAATTTTCCTACGTTAATCTCTGTATTATGCGCGGGCGAAACACCCTATTAGCCAGTCTTACTTTCTGTTTATCGGGTGTTAAACCCTTCCCCTGCGTTCGCAACTGCCAGAAAACCATGTTAAGTTTTCTAGCAGAATTTCTAGATGGCTAAAATATAAATTAGCGTTTTATTATTCAGGAATGAATTTCATTCCTGGGAAATTTTGATGTACCTCATCGTATGAATTATAAGTGTTATGGGGTGGCGCTTTAAATCTTGTCACGCCTCTGCGACACGACAGTGCTAAACAACACACCTCCTCATCAAATTCTGTATAGTCAGTTCCTCATTTTAGTTGTTCTTTTATATTAAAATATCGTATAATATTAAAACATAATTGACACTTTCATTGTGAACTTTTAAAGGAGGCCTCACAGCTCACACACGAGAATACTTCTTTTCAATCCATTGAACTTCAGCTTAAAATTAAATCTCTCGCTCTCTCAATGGTCGTTTGTGTGTATAAATTGGAATTATGCCATGCGGGATATTTTTGTTACAACGACACAACAATTGCATCTTTACGGATTAAAGCTCTTTTTATGTATGATAATTCCGATGCTCGATTTCACACCTTTGGGATGCGTCTTCACCTGTATAAGAATTATTGTTGTGTTAATAGCGTTGTATCTTTTAAATTAATTTATTATGCGAACAGCGGGTTTCTGGGTTAGATGGATTTGATGTGTGTTGTAGCTATGTGCGTGTTTTTTTTTTATTATAATATAATTTATCTGTCCCTGTGACTTTTAAAATGACAATCAATGTTATTTATTGGCCGAACAAATCTTACACCAATAACACTAATTTACATGGGGAAATCAGTATAAGTAAGCCCGTTTTCAAAGTGAGATAATAACGCTACATAAACACATTAAAATGATTATATCTGTGTATTGTCTGTGACAGCTCCCTAGGTGTTAGAGGTCTCACAGGTGAATTGACTAAGCCACATCCGTCCGCCCGTCCATCCATCTGTCTGTATGGGTGAAATTTTTAGGTCTTTAAAATATTAAACCCAAAAAGCTAAAACTTTGTGTTTTTTTTGTTCAAATTTTTTTGGATTTTGTACATAAAATGTATGAAAATTGATAAGATCCTCGTACAGCCATGCCCACAATTGACATGAATGTCAGATGACATAAAATTTACCTTTTATTTCAAAATCATAGGCAGAGCTGTGTTGTCTAGAAGAGCGAAAGGTATAAGAAATATTGTGACGTTTGACTTTTCTTCCTACCTACCTACCTTATGACGTTTTCTTTCTATGCTGAAATTCTGGAGTTCTGACAAGCGAGAAATTGAAATTTCTCGTGGAACAAATTATGATTTCCCACAAGTAGTACACTCTGGCCTGGAACCATATCGGACTTATAAAGCACTTATAAAGCACTCTTTGTTTTCAGTAGCGCTAGTGGTTTTGCAAGGTTTTCTTATCGTCCCGTTGCTGTGCAACTTATTTACTTATAAAATTGGTCATAGAGACGTTCACATCACCATTATTAAAAAACTAAAAGTGCTAGCTCCAGGAGTTTCGAAAACGTGGTGCTACAAACGTTCCCAGCACTGAAGTTATAAGGCTATACGTTTTGAAGAGTTAGGTTTTATTGCGCAGGTTCTAAAAGCGTTTCTAGCACATAGTTTATAACACTATAGGTTTGAAACATGCGAAGTAAAAATACTATATAGCACTTGGTAGTGGCCAGATAGATGCCACCCAATAGAAAATAATGTAATTGACAGAAACTGTTGTGGGAACCTTTCAAGAAAAACATTTAGATATAAGACCATAACATTTCTAATAGATTATATTTTAAGGATATCACAAAAAATTGGATTTCTTCTTTTATTAAAATTTAGCATATTAAATCTTTTTTAACCTTAATATACCTCCCATCCCATAGGATAGGAGGTATATTTAGTTTGTCACATAGTTTGTAACACGTTGAAATAATAATGGTAGACCCCCAAGACCTTAAAGGCATATGATCGAGACAGAATTCTTAATCGAATAAACCATGTCCGTCCGTCCGTCCGTCTGTATGTCACATGTTTTTAGGCCTAAAATTTTGAGCTACGGTGCTGAAATTTCGTAGGTACTGTCCACGTTACGCGAAACAGTACAAGTGTAAAAATTTTTAAATCCGCCCACAGACACGCCCACAATCGGTCTAATTGTGCAAGTACCTCCATAGATTTCAAAACTGTAAGACGTTCTAAAAGGCTGAAATTTGATATTTAACATCTCCTAATGAATGTAAAACACAAAAGGGAAAAATTTTGTTGGTAAAACTCCTCCATTGGGTGTGGCATCTATTTTAAGGGTAACTTGTCAAATGCAGTTTACTCAATATTTTTGTTCCAAATTGAAAAAATTTCGCTTAATATTTTCTGTAAAAAACGCTTAGTTCTACATTTTCATACAAGACTTTAAACCACGCCCACCCTTGAAGGCAACATTCAAGAAAAACCTGAAATTTTCTAGAAAAACTTAATTTCGACTGGCCTTGGACCTAATTTAGGAAAACATGAAAAAAAAACAATAGCAGGTTAGGTAAACGAGACTTCATTCCAGATTTCGTTCATATAAAATTTTTAGCCACGCCCTCTTTTAGGGATCGATTTTTCAAAAATATTGAGTTTGAACCGAAAAATTGCATTTTCTCGTACATTCAAGCGTAACTTTGAAATATGTTATAATTGATAGTTTGTAATTATGGGTGGACCGCGCCCCTTTCGAAATTTGCACTACTTATAAAATGTCAAAAAATAACAATGCCATCAGCATTTTACTACGTGGAATAGGATGGGGGTATTTAACGGTCCGTTTTACGGACTGTAACTTCTGCATACACACTGTAGCACTTACTCACTGGTTACTCATTAATTTCAACAAGAACGTAGCATACCTTGGTTAGCATGAACAAAGTTATTATTTCAAAAACATCTACACTTACAAAGAACAAGATAAGAATGTAGACCCACGTAAAAACAAAACCACACTATGAAAGTTAAAAGTGAACACCATGAGAGTGTGTGTATCTACAGATTCTTTTAATACTCTATAAACAGTCAAGTAATTTCTATAAGAGCTCGAAGTAGAACCCTTTTCGCACCCAAAATTTAGTTCTATAAAGTGCAAAATCGCCCTTGTAGGGGTTAGGGAGGCCCGTTGCTTGTATAAAACCAACTTCAAGGACCTAGGTTCTTATGATGTGGTGCTGTAAATGTAACGGTGGCCATAACAAGAGCTTCTGTGTTACTAGGGCTGCCATACAGTTGCGGCATATTGAGCTTAGGCAGATCTGTTTTGTCTAGAAGAGTTAAAGGTGAGGGAAAATATGGCATAAAATTTTTTTAGGTACCCTATGACGTAGGGGCATAAAAGGCACCCGGGGCAAAATAGACACCCTCAATTTTTCTCTTTGGGGTTAAGGTGAGAACTCCAAAGTAGGCCGCGTGCCTCAATAAGCCTATGCCAATTAAGGGGAAAAACTTCCTTTTTTGAACAAAAGTTGTACGTGTGTTGTGTGTTGGCTAAGGGAAGGTTTTTCATTCATTTGAAGTTATTTTGGGTGCCAAGTCTTGCTTCTACAAATCTTGCTTCTAAATTTGATATTAATTAATCTATATTAAAGTAATTGCTGTCTGTAAAAATGCTTTCATGTGTCCTAAACTTCTAGATTGAAAAGATATTTTTATAGACTGAAAGAAGACTTGGCTATGGGACAGAATGGGCATGGGGGTGCCTAATCAAACAAAACACTCCTGAGTCGCAAATTTCCTGCCCGAAACATTGAAAATCCTCGAACAACATAAGTAAGAATCCTTCAAAAACATACCCAGGCCCCGATACTTCGAACTGTTGGCATTAAAAGTGATAAATTTAAAACAAGTGTTTTCCGTGGCGGAGGTAAAAGAGTCAGCCGAATATCTTTATTATTTCAAAGATTCAAAGACATTTCCTTAAAGATGTGGAAGATGTTTATGTATGGCTTTTAAATAATATAAGCTTGAAAACTTGCTTTTAAAATTGGTGAAAAAAATTTATTAGCATTTCCGTATCAATAGATCTTACACCTTATAAAAATCTTTTCCATATACAAACCACAGTTGGGAAGGTTTTATTGACAAAATATCCCCAAGGGGCCCGATTTGCCCGGCTTTCCCTGAGTACGCGGTCAACAAACCGCGGTCAACAAACCGGTTCAAAACCGATGATTCGGGCTGGTCGGGCAGAGGGTTGCGGCAGGCTGAGGACTGGCAGATTAATGTTTTTTAACTACTCGGCAATCTGCAGATCAGTATTAATTATTTTGTACCTAATGACGTAAGAAGACGCTCATATATTCAACCGGAATTGTCGTCATAGCCGCAGGACTTACGGCTGGACCAACTAAGGCAGTTCAATTTATCATATATATTCTCAATATGAATTTTGTTCGCGGTACCAGGATGACGTAAGTGATTCGACGGCCGCCTCTTAGTCTAATCAGGCAGATGGCAACACTGGCAGTAGGAACCTATTTTTTATTTTTTAAATAGTTTTTGTATTTTTGAATTTAAGATCCAAAATATATTTTCTTTACATTCGGTGTCTGAGACGGCAAAGGACAACGTAACAGAAAACAAACTCGTCCGTGTGTGCACAAGGGGGGTAACCGCAAAGATCTTGGCATGCCCAACTGAAGGGAGTTAACTAGGAATGTAGTGTAATGATAACTGAAGGCACATGTTGGTTAAGGAACTGCAGTCCAAACTACTACCTACCATCAACGAAACATTTTTATTTTTTCAATATACACGATCTATAAAAGTAGGTACCTACCTACCACCACCCGACACCTGTAAATTTTCTGTAGGCGCAGAACATTTGGGCAGCCTATCGCTAAAAATGACTTCAAACTTATTTCATTTAAAGCTTAAAGTGTGCCATGAATAAAAACATCGCAATTATGTGTTTTTCCTTAAACAAAAAAAAATCTTACAGATCAAGGGTGTTTAGCAAAGCGCTTCTTCATTCAAATTTTCTTTCATATAATATACAAAGTAGGTAAGTTAGGGCGAAAACATTTATTTTGGGCTTTTTTCGGGAGGATAAAGTGTGTGTGCTTTTTTCATTTTGAACCGTTCATCCCTTGAAAAAAAATTCAATTTAAGATTTCAAACGCACTACGTACCCAAAGTACATAAACATTTCCACACCACCATGCTCAAAAACTTATCTGAATATTCCAATAAACGCAAACATTACGCAGAAGTTAAGGCCCAACACCACCAACAGCAACAACGACAATAATAAAAAAAAACGGTGCGTAAAATATTCAGATATAGTCAAGAGAGAAGGACGAGACTGCTAAAACAGGGCATTCCTTGCTCGTACTTGTACAACCTCTACTGTTGGGCAGGATATTCCATACGCATATTTCGCGTGCTACTACTACACCAGTGAGCTGGAGCCGTGTCGCAGTCGTACAATGGAATCGTTGACTCCCTGATCTGATTCAGGCATCGAGGGTTGAGTGGGTGGATTAATGGGCGGCAGCTACGCTCCGTGTTGTTTTCGGTTATATTGAAAATATGGAGAACAAAAACAACGTAGGCACGTCACAAACAGATTTTTGGAATACTCCGCATTAACGGAACATGTGCTGGTCGACGTATACTATACAGCTAACAGCAAAGTACATATTTCGGTGGCTCGACCATGAGGAAGAGGGGGGTACTCTCGCCTTGTATGTAAGTAGATATAGCGTAGCCTAGATAGAGCTACCAACAGCTCCACCGTATATAAACTCTCGGTTTGTTTGGATTGTAGTGAATGTGTAAAATTTAGGGTGGAAGAAAGTTGTTAATGGTTATGTTTTCGGTATGTTGTGCAAATGTATTGACCCGGGAAGTATATCTTCCTACCTACATAATATACACAACCATATTGATTACTGTGGTTGTAGGTTTTGTTTCTGTTCGCAACACAGATAAGTAAAGTGTCACTTGTCAAAATTCAGACACAAATATACCATAATCAACCTGTCCTCAGATATGTGTAGATATAAGACGTTGTGGCACCCAAAATATATTGTTTACTTAAAACGAAAACTTAAAAACGGGAAGCAAGTTTCTGCTATTGAGTGTTCTAAAAATGAGAATTGTCAAAAACACTCGATTTTTAAACCGTTGACTCAAACCAAAGAAAAACATTGGTGGGTAGGTACGTAAAGGCAGATATCTTTCTTTGAAGAGTTTATTTTTTTTTCCTTATACGCCTATGAACTTTACGTAAAAAACATATCGAATTCTACCGAACCAAAACGAATGGACCTGTGCATTGAACCAACCTATGTACCTACACTGAACCAAATCACGTAGGTCATATTGACGAAAGGATAGCCAATTTGTTAATCTTTGGAGAATCATTTATTGAAATCGGCAATATGTACTTTACGAATTTTTAGTGACAATAAAAAATAAAAATTCAAAATCGCAAAAAAATTCTGCTGTTAGATTTAGTCTTTTATTCAAGTGAAAAATTTTCTTTTTCATTTTGACAACTAGGAATCGTTGAAAGACTCAGATCTCCTATAGGTTAAAAAAATTTAGGGTATCTTAAAATTTTTTCAAGAAATTATATTTAAGTCAATTATTGTTCATAAAATTTTTCTTCTAATGAAGCCCCAAATATGTTATAATTTTTTAGGTGAAAGGGAAGATATTAAACATCTGTAAAAATAACAAATGAATTGAAGCTTAAATGATTTTAAGATTATCTCGAAAGCTTAAGATCACTTTTTGCCGTTTGCGTAAAATCAATGATCGCATTCGGCATCATATCTTTTCACCCTATTTACAGCCTTTTTAAATTTTACTTTCGGAAACTTAAATAAGAAACAATTTAGTAAAATGTTTACTTTCTTAGGTATTGTTAATTCACGTTTTCTCTTTAAAGCGTTTTTGAGTACGAATAATGTATGTTTTCTTTCACATTGATGTGGATTTCAAGCCCTTATTTCCGACAAACTAAAAATTTTACCTCTTTTTGAGGACGAAATAAAGTATTTAATCAACAATTTTTTACGTAAAGTACATAAGTTTACTTGTAATAATCGAGTAGCTTTACATAAAAACTTAAATAAGCGGGCTTTATCAACGCCAATTTTTAAATTCCTTTCATCCTTCCTAAGAGTTAAGGATGATGTTACGGTTTATTTTTTTATTTTTTCACATGCACGCGCCTGCAGATTTTTTTGCTTCATCCTCAGCCTTCCTGTGCCAACGCCGCGGCCAAAGAGCCATTGCCTGTAATAACAGAAAGCCATTACCTGTTTTTTTATTCGGAGCTCCCAGGCTTTTAAAAGGACAAACTGTACCGGCTTGTGACGAAGAGATTCTTCGAAAACAAAAATAAAGAAACAACTTTTTTTCAATTCAATGTAATCATAACGTTTAATTGAAGAAATATTCATTAGTTCAAAGAACTTGATCCGTCAAATGCAAGAATGTTTCTCTGTTATGAAGAAATGGGTAATTTAAAATGATTTCCTTTGTTCTCAACTTGAAAAATATTTCCGTAAAGTGAATAACATTTTTAGTTAAGTTGAAGAAATATTGTTCACTTAATGTAATGAAATATTGATGGATGTTAATCAATTTGACAAATTTTTCTTAATATAGCACCGCAACGAAAATGGTATTCGTTTTTTCAACGTGACAAAACTTATTAAATAAAACAAAATATTCGTCTTATATAAAATCTCTAAAAAAAACTAAAATATTCGTCTTCACATCTTCTTGCGCTTTTTCATCAATATAACTACCTACCAAATTTGGCTCAGTGTACCTATAAAGGAACGGAATCATGGCTAAGAGAAATAAGCCTAAAACTTATTTTTTTTCAAGGGAGCCGAGCATGGTTAAAGTGTATGAGTTAAAACATTATAATTTTTTTTAAAAACATCTTTTTAAGTGATCTTATTAAGCAAACTTAGTCGTAGTCTGACAGAAAATTGGAGGTTTTTTAGTGAGTAAGAATCTTACACTATTATAAGCACGCGGGCCGGTACTCGTGTCGTAGGGTCTATAAAGGGTTTTCCTACCTACGAAAAAAAAACTTTTAAAGAAAATTTAATCGCATTTGGCGAGCTTCATATTTTATATAAGAAAAAAGGCGATAAACAAAATAAATAAACAGAGTGGCGCAACAGCTCGAGGTGAACTAGGGCCAACTTCTCAGCAATGTACGCTGTGTGCGTTAATTTGTTCAAATACAAGGGGACCTAACATTTTTTTGCCGAATCCCAACGGTACTTTGAGAAGTTTTTCAAGTTTCAAGACAAATGATACTCTCGGAGGGAGCTTTAGATCCTCGGTGACGAGATGGTAGGATTCGAACCCAGACCTCCGGCATAGTAAGCAAACACACTAACCACCACGCCACGGCACTCCACTATCCAATTATTGGCGATGGGTTTTAATCGGTAGAATGCGGTTTGCAGGTGTTAAATTTCAGATCTCTCATACTTGGCCAGTTTCCGTTTCCTTTGTTTAGTTTTAAACTGGTTCTAAATGTGCGCGAAAAAAGTTAAAAGTGGCAAGGGTTAAAGGAGGAGATTTTCGAGGCGAATTATTTTAAGTTACTCGCCGAGGGTTACAATTTGTATAAAAAATCTCTAGATTTGTTGGAGATTAGTTGAAGATTTGTGTAAATTACGGATTTGTGTCCGTAGTCAGGATTAGTAATCTTGCTACGAAAATGGGCGACCAGTTAAAGTAGCATTTGCTATCCAATTTTATCTTTTCTGATAAATTAAAAATTTGGAAGATTTGTAACTGGCAATAAACAAAGTTGTCGTTTTAGGGAACTGGTAAACATATACGAGCATAGGAGCCTATTAAGCATAACATCCAAATGTGCCCAGAAACGCCAAAATCTGGACCTCGACTCCTTGACTAAACTCGCGTTTCCATGCATAATTTCGACTTGGCTCCACCCGCAAAGCGTAGTCGAGTCGACTAAAACTGCGCGTTTCCATGCAATTGAAGACGGGTTCGACTCTGCATGGAAACGCGATAATAATACCTAATTGTTTCGTTTTATCCAACAAAACTTTGGGTTCGATCCAGGGATCCAAAACTGATTTCTTTGCTGTGTTCTTCTTTCATGTCCTCATATTAAACGTTTAAAATTTTTATGCTTCTACGATGTTAAAGCTGGGAGCCAACTTTTTCGACGCAACACTGTACAGGTCTGCAGCAGGTTTTTGTTATTTCCTGAGGCGACAAGATTAAAACATTTACATTTTTCGAAATATCTACGAATGACGCTAACAACAAAATCCTTAACATAACCTCTCACTCAAAACACAGTATTTAACTATCAGAAACGATGTTACCTCAAACCTTATTTTAAGGCAGCAATCAATTCAAAATTTTGGCTTTCTTATTTTTTGATCCTTTGTTTTATATTTTTTTTACTTATCTGTTCGCGGAGCACTTGGTCAACGCTCGCGGAGCACCAAGTGGACGGACATAGCTTAATCGAGCAACGCCAAAAAATAGGAAGCAATTTTAATAACCAGAGAACTGAAATTCAAATTTGTTGACGTGTTGTAGCAATTGATTGGTAAAAATTTAATGCTATTAAGAAGAAATGTTCTAGACAAGAGCGTAAAACCGGTACAACTGCTTCCCCGGCGGGAAAGTCAAATTTTTGCCTAAAATGGGCGACGTCCAGGGAAACCAGAAAACTTTTATGCTTTCTTAAAAATTTCGAGAAGAAGATCACAATTGCGTAGCAATAACGGTACTTAGATCGTTAGATGTTATAAGAGTTGGTATTAGAACAACATTCTGTCTATTACGCACACAATATATGTCTGTGGCGGTAGCTGTTTAATAACCAGAGAACATTTCCTTATTTTATAATTAAAATATTTTTGGCCTTACCTAACTGAACAAGTCTACAAATTTGTAGTTCATCGAAACACAGGGCTAACTTATTTTCAATAGTTGTTTATGTGTAAGTTTTTTTCGTTTTCCATATAAAAATTCCTTAGTGAAAATGTCAGGAGACGTCAAATTGTTAAAAGCTCAATTGTGTCGAGTTTTTCCTGTGGCTGTGAAGCGCCACATAGCTCCGCGGTGGCTGTACTTTCTACTTCTGCTACGTACTACAGATACAATGCATTGTGGTCCTACGGTTAAGCTGCAACAGGCTTACAATTCTTTTTCGCTTTGTTACGAAACACCAGCTTTGAATCCGCTTTGACATGACATTTCCTTCAAAAAGTTCTCCTTTCATGTTGATGTTTAATATTTTTTCACGGCTCTTGAGCTGTTAGACTAGCATGTCATTATGAAGTTGTTCATTTGAACTACTTCAACGTAGTTCAAATGAACAATGAACGTAACGTGACTCCAAACGAAAGAGGTTCATTTTGGAGTCACGTTACGTTAGCATAAAGTTTTGTCTTTACGTTTGGCGACGCGTTGAAGTCGAAGCTAACGTCAGGCCGAAATAAATCTTAATCTTTTATGTGAATCCAGCTTAAAGTCATTCTGGTTTTGTCTGCTATTTGGAACTGTTCAGCTTATTGACAGTTATACCAGTAACCTCCCATTGCTTGACACTTTTTTTTAAAGCAATCAGAAGAAATATTGGCTGTAAGTTTTTTGTATATCTTATAAAAAAAAAACTTTGGACGAGTAGTCTCAATCGGTTTATTATTTTTTTAAGAAACGCTGAGATAAATCTCCATCAACCCAAATTTCGTACTGAGGCGTTAAGGGATAAAGTCTGAATTTTTTTTAAGTTCTATTCCGTCGGCTTTTTGGTAAAAATAACTGGTTCCACATAGAGCTTATCGTTGTTTGTACTTTAACCGAATTTGCGTTAAGGGCGAAGGTCTAAATTGAATTTTTGGTGAAAGCCCAGATATTTCAATTAAAAGATATTAGTATTAGGAGAAAAAAATACCGACGACATACAGTAGTAGGTACCTTTTTTTAAGTGTTCACAACGAACTCGGTCTAGAAACAAACTCATACGATCCTCGATAAACAAACCAAAAAGCAAGGGGCTTAGAATGTCGCCTTGCGGAACACCACAGTCGAAGTGGAGGGCCAAAGACTTCCACCTTCAATCACCAGAGTGAAGCCGAATTATCTGTCAAGAGTTTTTTCTTATATGCCTTTAATTTTACGAGATATACCTGGACTTGACATTGTTTTATGCTGCTCTTGATCAACGAAAAACGAATAAACCTTCCTTTTTTCTAGGACAATTAATCGCGATCCAATGAGGAGGAAAAATTTCATCGCAAGCGTCTCGAAAAGCACTTAGTACATTATTCGAATTCGAATCCATCCAACAAAAATATATAACCACAAACCTGTGGTAGAGCATGCGTGCAAAATAAGTGAGGTAAGTACTGAAATATCCCCTGTCTGTGTTTGCAATTCTGTGCCTTCTAGAAAGGATTTCTTTCTAAAAATCTTTAAATGTTCAAGTTGTAACTTAGGAATTAAGGATTTTTATTCGTAAAACTCGGAAGGAGATTCCGTTCAGATCCAGTATTTTAAGTTTTCTCCCTGTTTTCAACGCTTTTATTAGCCATACCATTTCAAAAACATCCTCTAGCTCGAGTAGGACAGGTTCATAGAGTAAAACTTATCTGAGGTTTGGTTTACACCGTTTCTTAGAGTGTGAGGCAAGGATAGGCTATATTAATTACAGATAATCCTTGATAATTGATAATTTAGAAAATAATCAAGTGAAGCACCAAGACTAGGTCTAGCCATGTGGTAAAAACCATAATACCGACGGAAAAATTGAAAACGAAGGCAACCGTTCCAAGTTTCTCCTACGTAGGATGTATTTTATTAAAGGCGATATCTTACTATTGACGTATCTATTTAAGTAAAGAAAACTTAATAATTTGAAAACTCTATGAACTGTCTAAAAAAAAGTGTAAGATTTGAAGGGCCATGCCAAAAGAGAAACTCAAACTCTAAAAACATTCAGTGCCATTTTCAGAAACAAAATATTACCTACTCAACTTGAATGCACTGAGGACGACCCTAGTACATACAGTGAAAGAACTGACAAGCATAGGAAATAAGTTGATTGCAGTGATTAATCATTTGTCAACTCTTGGTTGTATGCATTTAATATCCACTAGATCGCCCTATTTGAGATTGCTAAAAATTTATTCGTCTTAAAATCTTCAACGTGCTCCAACGAAAAATAGCAGCGAAATTCAACTGAGATCCGAGTGCAGGTATATTGCACACTCATTACAAAGAGAACAATGCCTCTGCTTCACTCACCTTTCAATACCTTCTTATACCAATATATGATCTCAATTTATTATTCTCCTGTTGTCATTTAGCAAATGCAATTCGAATAGGATATACAGGAAGGATCAGATCAATTGTATTTTTTCACGATAGCTCATCGCCACTGTTGCAATACAAGCATATTGCCTGAGCCTGATACCCTATATTACTTTTCCTTGGACAATTTTTGGGCGGGCAGTTTTTGATATTTACCAAGGGTTTCAATATTGAGAAGGACGAGGGGCTCATTTCGCCTCGCCTTTTCTCGCATAAACGCACAATTTTTTTGTTGTGGATATTCCAGTTCAATGCCACACAACAGTTATGAATAAATATAAAAAAAAATGAGAAGTATACGAAACGCAATTCTAAAGGGAGAAATCAAACCAAAGGACTCTTCCACCCCTAAAACTCTCAACGCCGCTATTGTGTTGTTTAGATGCCTTGAATAATGGTTGTGGCTGGCGCTGAGGATTTCGGTGATGATGCTTCAATCCTACCTCATAAATATTAAATTTCTCTGGTATCTTCACCTCCTCGCCCTTTATTCCATGCGGCTGTTTGCGCCTTGCCATCATCGTGCCATCTCGTTAGGCAATAATACGCAAACGGTGCGTGCGAATGTTTGCGGTACTGAGTGTTTGATGAAGAGTTTATTCCCTCTTCAGGAGTGCGATCAGATCATTGAAAGGACACACAAATTAAGGACTTCATTTATTGAATTTTTTCTTTATTTTGACATGTAACCAGTTGTTTGTTTACTTTAATGTAGCAGTTTTGTAAAACAATAAGATGTGTCTACCCAATACCAAGCCATTGAGACAGGCGACAGCGACACTTTCAAACAAAGGTAGTTCTTCCTCCTTTAAATCGTTTAAGGCACAGGTGAATATATAGGTAAAGGTAACTATGTATTGGAAGTGGCTACGCAGTACAGAACAGACTAGAGAACCAGCATGCTTCGTGTTCCATGTGTCTGCTGTTTGAATAATGAGTACAAAAACTGCACAGACATAGAGCCAGCTAAGAGCCTGGCAGGCAAGTTGTTTAAGGCAACGAACAAATGGTTGCAGCATCTCTGCGAGTCAACGAGATGGGAATACACAGCGGAATCACTTCGATGTCGACGTTATGATGTAAATCTGCTAAATATTAACTACACCGCTTGCATCTTGCATGTTATACACAAATTGGAAATGCAGGATGAATTGGATAATAATTGGTTCGAGAGAACAGGTACCTTCCAACGAATGTTGCATATATGTGTACACATTTGTAGGTGCCTCTATACTTGGGATGTGATAAAGGTTTAATATCTACATCTTCAAAGCATAGTCATGAGCACATATGATATGTAGGTAGGTATAAGCATATGTGAACATAAGTATTTATAGTTTCACTTTAATTCTTATTGGTCGAGTTGATTCCAGTCTTGTGCGGAACAAAAAAGGAATCTTGCAAAAGGAATCTCAGACATTATAATGTAAACGTATATGAGGACCTATACTTTCATAGAGGTAAGTAGACTCATGCGTATTGGAAGATCGCAGAAGAAGCAGGAGGCATCTCCTTTGTGTGAATGTGTATATTTTTCAACGGCTATTATAGAGATGCAAGTGCTAAATGAGTGTTCTTAGCAAGACTCCTATTGCTACTAGAAACTTAAAAAATAAGGACAATGCCTTGAATTTGGGGCTACTTAACTGTTCTTATCTATTAGGCTTCTTGCTGCGCCTTTAGTATTCGTTTTCACGAACTTCTCTGTGCTAAGGAAACTAGCAAGATGGGCAGAGAACAGTGAACCCCCTATAAGACAGAGTTGGTCCTGTTAACAAGGAAGCGTTAATCGCAAGGTGAGATAGTTCTAATAAAATTTTTGCCTCAAATAAGTCTGGAAACAATGCTGCACCCGCAACCTCTGGAGCTTTTCACAAAAAAATGTGGCGGCAAAGACAGCACTCAAATTAAGAGAGTCCAAAGGTTCAAAGGGCAGCCTGCATGGGAATAACAGGGTCCTTAAGCAACACTAGAGGTACTACTCAACCTCACACCCTTGGACAATTACTGTAGGAACAAGGCAGCTAAAGCAGCTGTCCACCTAAGGCAATCTGGCGGTGGTCCTCAAGATCTTGCGGACACAGCTCTGTGGAAACTCAGTGGGTTACCTCCATAGCTACCCCAGCGACGGGTTAACTGACCTTCCTATGACACTCTCTTTCGTCTATAATGACGGCTCTAAAGTCGACGTCGGAATCGGTGCAGGCATCTACTGTGAAACTCTGGAACCAAGCAAATCTTTCCGGATCGATGACGAACGCAGTATTTTTCTGGCGGAGCTGACAGCCAAGGTAATCCAAGCTGCCGCTGAGCTGAAGAAACAGAGCCTCGTAAACAAGAGTTGGGTGCCAGGTCACACCGATATCCCGGGAAATGACAAAGCGTACAAGCTTGCGAGATCTTGATCAGGGATCAAAGCATCTCTAGCTCTCACATCTATAAGAATTTCGATGAGCTCGATAGCACGGAAGATAGAAACTGAATCCATGAGACGAACTACTAACCTAGGTTTGACAGAACTTGCCCTATAGAGCATTAAACGTAGTTTCCTCTGCAGTTACTTCTTCAACGAGCTCGAAAATCTAAGTAATGCAAATCTAAAGGATCTCCTAAGATTTGCACACAAGTCCGTATGGATTCAAGAGATCGATACAGCGGTCTATTTCTGTTAAAGTGTTAAGAAGCTTCCCAAATGGACACAATGAACCCAACTGCTGGTCTAAGTGAGCCGTCACAAGGACATCCATCAACCTTACCTAACCTAAGAGAAAACAACATCTGAAAACCACAATGTCTGAACACTTGAGCATACTGCACATCCTAAATCATAACGGGTTTTAGGATTTGTACCATGATCAAGTGTCCTAGACAACCCCCACAGACTATAAAAAAAACCTTAGTTTGACTCCGACAAAAGATTAAAAGTCATTATACCAAGTAGACAAGACTGGGAAGAGACAAACGTTGACATCAAAGGTATCGCTATCCATACCGATGGATCGAAAACTGAATATGGAACAGGTTCAGGAGTCTTTTCGAAAACACTGCACATCAACCAGTCATATCGACTAAATGACTATTGAAGTGTTTTTTAAGCTCAAATATATGGGGTGAAGAGAGCTGCACAGTCAGTTCAATCTATAGGTCTACCGGCAACGGAAATCACCATATCACTTTACAGTCAAGCAGCACTTAAAGCCCTGGGCTCCAATCTCCAGTACTCGAAGTGCGTGAACAACTCCCTCATGGCACTTAGAGAAATAAGCCTTCACACAGTTCTACTCTACTGGGTTTCTGGATACGTTGAAATGAAATGGGAGACGAGTTGCGCAGTATTAAAGTTTCTGATATGGAAGAAGCTGTAGAGGTGAAGAAGTAATAGAGTCTATAGAACATTTTCACTGCCACTGTCTAGCTCTCCAAGAACGACAACTAACATTTTTAGGAGTCAGGTTCTTTGATAGCCTCGACGACCTGACAGGAATATAACAACTAGACCTAGAAAGATTAGTTAAAGGATCTGGCTAGTTTAGCCAAACCACATCTATTTGTCTATCACATAAGGGGAATCACAATGAGTCAATCTGGCGAGCGAGTGAACCTGCACCAAATGCTTTGTCATGACCATGAGTGAACTCTCAATTCGCGGCTCGGAATCGGCAAACTAATTAGGTCTAAGAGTTTAAAAACACTAATGATACACAAAACATGCATGGCTATCAGAGGTCAAATGTGGCGGTTCAAGATTGAAACCAACAAAAAAAATTAAAAAAGAATGAAAAAAATTTTTTTTCAACTTTTGGTAATGCATGTGAGGAAGACGGTTCGAGAACAAATTAGAACCGGGAAACTTATGCGCTTTACCAAAATGTGGATGAATTAAAAAAAAAAAATCGAAGACATTGGCTCGGATGACATACTGGATGACGACTGTCTCCGAATCAAATTTCCTACGTTTGGGATGACCTAATAAGATCGAAGATTCAATTTAAAGACCAAGCTAACGCGGATGCCAGAGCCCTTTTTCCGGATACCTGTAAGGCTCCTGTGCACCAGGCAAGAACCCTTCAAGGAATGGAGTTCCGTTTAATACTAGTACAATTTCTTAAGAACTTAGGCTGGCCTCATACATGCGAAAAACCAGTTTTGTGGTTGGGTGCTGGTGAATTTGGTTTATAATTGGGCATCTATAAGACTCGATCATATTCGAAATAGTCTGAGCCTTCAACGGGAACAGTTTTGTCACCGTTTTTGGAGGCCCTAATAAGTCAAAAGAATATTGTGAGGTGGCATTGATAACGTCCCTTCGACAAATGCAAGTTATCGCCCTTCTAAACTCTTATCTTCGGCAGGCTGACCGACCATAATCTACTTATCTCGATGCATCGAGGAAAGGCAAAAATTATGGGCAAACTGCTTAAAACTTTATCCGTAAAATGCCAACAAAGTCAAATCAAAAAGCTATACTGATAGAATCTTATCGCTGCAATTTCCTTACTTTCAATCTCGATAACTTTGTTCCATGACATAAGAGCAGCCCTGAGTTTTAATGACAATTCTAAAGATAAGAAAACAATCGAATACACACAATCATCTGTCTCCTTAATCCCATAATTCCTAAACATCTGATCCGAACAGTAGAACCTACTGGCAAACAAACAAACAGTCAAACAATAGATATCCCTACCTCACTTTGACAACACCGCTCCCTGATCTCTCTCTACTAAATGTGTCGATCAATCTTCAAGCATCAAGCCTTGTTCGTAACAAACAAGATATCACCAGCAAATTCTTCAAACAGGCAAAATGATGCATTGTTGGGGGAAGTCTAAGTCGATACGGTCTACAACAATCTGAAGAGAATTTCCACTTTTATGCTGATTTGAACAAGACGATCAGTCATACGTGTTATGTTTATGCTCGGCAAACAATACTAATTCTTTTCGGTTTGCCAAAGAAGCAGGTCACAAGGTTTTTTCATCGTCATCATCAGGCTACCTAACCCAACCTATAGTTGCAAGAAATACGAATACACTCAGAGGCTCGCTTTGTCCTTTAGATTAAAACACTCCAGTGAATTGCGGATTGACATTGGGGATTACCTGCAGACACTCATTCTTATGTCATTTGCAAAAAAAAATGTGATGAGAGGTGTTTCCTATTCGTGGTTTACTAGATTATTTCTTGTCGGGCATTTGTCGTGCAAGATTAGATTCAAGTAATCAAAGTCATCGAAGCGTGAAATGAATGAAATTAAAGTGTCAGGGCTTACAAGTGATCGTTATGTTTATCAAGATTTGCCGTGTTGGATGGGCAAGGAATGTTTTTGTTTTAAACAAGTTGGGAGGAATGTGACGACGGTGAGATCTTAACTAAAAGAAGGTTTTGAGGCTCTGCAACTCTTTGCTGACGGTACTTGCAGGTTTGTGATTTCTCACACCCAACTTTGTTTTGCAGTACCTGCAGTAGAGCTTTTTAATGGTAGAAAAGGGCATCAAATTTGGGTAGCATCTAAACGAACAGGAATTCCTTAATAAAGAAGCACTTTTGAACAAATTCACTGCACAAATTGCTTGGAAAGGCAAGATGATCGATTTTTGTTTGTCCATCTTAAAATTTCGACTATTGAGGTATCAACAGTCATGTTAAGCTTGGGCTTACAGCGAAGCCTCGATTATGAAAACGGGGGTTTTGTCTTTTTGTTCGTCTCGATTCACAGTGCAGGGATTCAGAGACCCTTTTGGCTTGTGAGTTGAAGTGGAGTGGATGTCCCTTTTTGATTTGGCCGAGCCAATACAGGCATCGTGTTTTCCATTTCTTTATCACGTCGACATTTTAAGCCTTGAGCTCAATGCATCCTTTGCATACGTTACGTCGAAGTACACAACCCACATCTGAGTGAAATACACACGTTCTTTTGGGAAGCGACGTATGTCCCGAAGGTCTTCTATATGGGCCGCTTCCTATAAGAACGTGTATACTTAACTCAGCTGTCAGTTGTGTACTTTTACATGACGTATGCAACGGATTCATTGGGCTGAAGGTTTTACTACAGCGTATAGTTCGTTGTTGTACGTTGTTCATCTTTCGCTCTGTTCGCAAAAAGAACCTCAAATTGAGCATAGAATCTTTCTCTTGCAAGTGTTGACTTACCGCCAATCGCTAAGCGCTCGGCACCATGCAGCTGAATTGACAAAATACGAGCTTTGTGCAAAACAAAGCTTACATTTTTTAGTTCATATGTTTCTGAGGGTATTTGTGCCGTCAATCTTTTAACGCCATTTGGGTCAACTAATGTTGCCTCCAAAGAGAAGAACGCGTTAGCTACCTTGAAGTTAGACTGTTTGGTTGTTTATTAAAAGCTTGTATATACTTCAGGTCAGGTTTTTGGTTATTGATGAAATCTTACAGGACCCGGATAAAGAGCCTCTATGTTCATAACCAACGCATTTCCTTCAGTTCTTGGCGATCGACTAAGCTGATCACTTGGTTTTGTCGGTGACCACGTCGAGATTCGAGTACTAGGAAAAAATTCATCTGTTTATCAGGAAAAACACAATTCCAATCTTCATGACATCAAGAATGCGAGCAATTGAAGTAGAACTATCCATATCAGGTATACCGGCGTTAAACTGGCTTCCAAGCCTGGAGGTAGAATGTATGTAGATGATCGTGTCAATCAATTACCGAATTTTGGACACCACGTGGTTACTTAAACCGAACACATGACCCATCCTAACATACAGCGCGGTTTTATGGTGGAAAGCTACAGGGAGAAAGTGTTATCTCTTCAACATGAAAAAAGTAAAGTAAGCGATTCGCACTAAAGTATTAAGGTCTCTGAGGGCCATAAACTGTGGTTGGATAAGTAAGACTACATGTGTTAGGATGCAGTTTTGTCGTCACCTGAAGTCTAAAGTAATAAATTTCAAGCCGGTTAGTGATCACTAATCACCATGCAATGATCCACATCGAAGGTACTTTCTACAACAGCAGCCTTATATTGCCAAACGCCCCTACCGAAGACGACCGCTTTCATGACCGCTTGATAGAGCCTACGGAACCTGTCCGGAGTACGATGGTGCACTCGGGGACTTAAATGCTTAAGTCGGAAAGGAGAATATCTTCGGCGGATTAATTGGAAAGCACAAGCTCCACTCAACAACCACAGATGACGGCTTCCGACTAATAGATTTTGCAGCAGCTCGCAACACTAATATAACAAGCACTAGGATTCCAACCCGAGGTTTAGAGTTAAAAAGGCAACCTGGCGCTTTCCAGACGGTCAAACCGGCAACAAAATAGACCATATACTCATCGACACAAGGCACACATTAAACATCTGAAGTTTGCACACTTTCCAAGAGGGCGAACCCGCGAACCATAGATAATCCGGGGAGCGTCTGTCCACATTAGGAAGCTTGTCGGCTTGCGTCCTAATGGAATTGCAGTTCCACTTCTTTTTTGCAATTCTAAAGAGGGCGTTATGCGGCTCCCAGGCCACCACGGACGGTTAAGGCTGTCCATCTGGTAGTGGCCTTCGGCCTGCGCTGCAAAGCTTTACCGGAGCAAATATTCTAGTACCATGGGAGGCAGAGTGTCCATGAGCCAAGCCGGTTTTGATTTGTCTGCGGCATGGTTCATTTCTGCCTAAAAGAGGTAGGACCCAAGTGGGACTTTCATAGTGGCTGTGATAACCCAAAATCGTGGGACCGTTTGCTGGTCTTGTAGTCCTGATAAACCTGACCTGTTGTCGGTTTGTAGCCAAACAACTGGCTGCTAGCTTTATAATCGGCACGCAGGCTCTTCGAAACAGCGAAGTAAACCTAGTCATCGAAGCACAGGGAATATTGAAGTATTTAAGCAGCAGCTTTATGGGCATCATATAGAGAGAGAGGAAAAGGTTCAAGAGACACAAAAACTGCCAAAAAAAGGCTAAAGGCTATTTTAATACAGACGTGATGTTTTTGTGGGGTGTACGCACCAAATCATTGGTGACAGGAAGCATGCCAGTTCATAAGTTCCATATGCGATATGCCCCTCTTCAAGAAAGGTGATTCTATGTCTTTCAAGAATTACCGAGGCACATGTAAAATGTCGCATATAAGATCTTATCAAATGTACTGGGTGAGCGTCTTAAGCCGTTTTATGATACACTGATTGGCACGTACAAGTGTGGCTTCAGGACCGGCAGGTAGACCAAATCTCGACACTAAGTTAAACCCTGGAGAAGACCAATGTGAATTAAGTCGAGGCACAAAATCTTTTTATCGACTTGAAAACTGCATTTAACAGAATTTGTTGTCCGGAGCCCTACCTGTCAATGGCCGAACTCAAGATCCCGGCAAAGCTGGGTAAAGTTTACGGGTAGTTTCCATGTTTATGCTGTCATCAAGAAAAGACACCCAACACCGACGACTTAGACAAAACATCACAATCGACAGCTATAACTTTGAAGAAATTAAGGACTTTGTCTACCTCGGTACCGCTATCAATTCAGACAATGACACCAGCGCTGATATTAAACGAAGGATAACTATTGCCAATCGCTGTTTCTTTGGGCTAAGAAGGCAATTGAGTAACAAAGCCCTCTCTCGAGCAACTAAAGTGTCCACTTATAAGATCCTCATCATCCCAGTCCTGCTTTACGGTGCAGAAGCATGGACCCTGTCAAAGGCGGATGAAAACAGTTTAGCCTGCTTCGAGAGGAAAATACTTCGGACGATTTACGGTCTCGTCTGCATAGACGGAGAGTGGAGGAGGAGATATAACATCGAACTGTTCGGGCCGTACAGCGACACCGATCTAGCCAGAAGAGTCAAAACACAACGTCTATGATGGCTGGGTCATCTAGAGCGGATGGACACCAACGCCCCGGCCCGGAAAATCTTCAAATCCACCCCACAGGGACGGTGCAGTAGAGGAGCACCGAGGCTCAGGTGGCACACGAAAATAGTAGGGGACCTTAGCCAACTTCGCGTGCCAAACTGGAGACGGCTAGCTAGAAACAGAGCTGGCTGGCGAAGCTCGTTGGCTGAGGCCCTGGTCCACCCCGAACTGTAGCGCCACCTTAAGTAAGTAACGGGTAGTTTCGAAATAACTCCTCGGAACTGTTTTAAACAGCCACCGGTTTTCGGCAAGGAGATGCATTCTCATGCTTATTCAATGCTTGATCAATCTTATTTCGGTGATGATAGTGCTCGTGGCGTAGGTTGACGCAGAATGTACTATCTTCAACAGATCCCTGCAAATACTTGGGTTCATGGACGATATCAACATCATCGCCCTCTGCCGTGATCCAGACGTGTCGTGATAGAGGTTTTCACGGCGATTGGAAGACAGGGGGCAAAGTTGGTTGGTCTGGAAGTAAATAAAGACAAGATCTAGGACATGTTATCAGCAAACAAAGAAACATCTGTCGTACCCGCACTTGGTGCGGACACGCACCAAGCAAGGGAAGCAAGCGTGGGCAGGATAGAAGAAGATGGAAGGCAACTATGATCCAGATAGAAATTTTCCATGGGTCGGGAGCCCTATAAGGGGAAAGAAGGACTCAATCGCCTACTTTTGAGCATAGACTGCAGTAGCAAGGCAGTTTAACCAGCTTTCCGCCTTGTATTGGGCTAAGCTGAATTTTTTTTCGAAGGTTGCTACTATCCGCTCGAGCACTCAGACCGCAAGTATTGATCCATTGTACTACTATACAGACACCTTACTTTAATTAAGATTCAGTGATGAAGGGCCTAGATGTTCGGCACCCACCACGTCAGACCCAGAAACTCGCTTCTTCTTGCGCGTTTGTTAAGCAGAAGTGGAGGTGGTGCCCAAAGTAGGGTACTGGTTTGTTTCGGTTGGTGAGACTTCCACCGACCTGTCGTATATCATAGACACCGCCGAAGCATCTACAGGAGTGCTTGCGCCTTCAGCCAGTAAAGCTTCTTTGCGCCGCGAGGTCGTCACTCAATCACCTGCGCTCTCGGCGAAAAGTTGCATAGTGGCTCAAAGTATTTGGCAAAATTTGCTTTAATTTAATTTTCGTTTTATTCAAACCGATATAAGGAGTTTGAAGTTGAGAAAATACTAATTAAAGTTCAAAATAGTAGACTTTGAGTAGCGAAGAGAAAGTCATTATTTAATGTGGTACGATTTATAACAAGGCAATACACTTTACATACCTATTTTCTCCACGCCAGGCCAATTGCTCTGTAATCTAGACTTACCTTTGGTTGTTGGAAGAAGCAGATCAAGTTTTTGATCAATCGTACTTGTTAAAAAGTAAAAAATCTAAATCTGAACACGATTGGTATCTCGTATCTACCTGTCTCCACATGTAAGAAACCGATCTGTTAATAAATTTTATGTGCAGCAATAGCTACCGAATTCAACAGAAGGTTCAGCAAAGATGTAGTCGTTTTTTACCAAACATCCTGACGTACTTTGATCAAATTTAAATTTCAGTTCCTGTCCACTGGCAACTATCACATTTTTGCAAAGACTGTTAGTGATTTATCAACTGAAAATAAACTTGTTTTAACTCTTATAACGTGTTGGAAAAGTACAAAAAGGATCTATGACTGGTGCCTCAATAAACTACCTTTTCTAAGATTGATGAGTTTAACCGATAGATTAGTAAGACGTAGTTAGGTCTATACCCACATATTATATTGATCATCATTTATAAAAACCATTCGGTTAAATATCCAATTTGTCACATTACGAATGTGATAAGATATAACCCCTAGATTCCATAATTTAGATTGGAATGATATACCATATCGATTATATTTTCAAACAATAGCCCCAAAGATCATCTCATCTCATTCGTTTTGGTTCCTCTTCGAAGCGAAGTGAATCACAAAAAACAAAAAAAAAAAAAAACACAAGCAAACCGAAGCCGTAATTTGATCGCGATGAGAAAAAAAATTCCCACATCGACCTCGGGCGGTGGACGTTTTATTTTTATTTATGTCATCTATTTCGGGAGTTTTGCAATAGATCTTCGCTGCAGACCCAGATATAACCTATACCTACAATATTGCATGTGTGGGTTCCTTAAGTAGGGCGGAAACATTACCAAAGGCTGGTTGGTCGGTGCACTTAGATTTTAAAACAACAAACCAAAAGATAGACCGGAGAATGCTGTCGCAGACAGTCAACACACGATCGTCATCCAGACAGTTTTGTATGTGTTTTGATAATTAATTGAAAGTGTTTTAAAATTTCAACATAGTCACACGAATAAAACAAACAGGAAATTTCACACACTAAATAGTTGCGTTTCTTGCGAGTATCTATACCTACGACAGAATTTAGGTTGAGCGTAAATGTCAAAATAGCACTAAAGTCAAGACATCGCGTAAAAAGACGGCGACATCGACATCGCATCAGTTATCCATCAAGGATACGATTAGTCGGGTAGATTGGGCGTAAGAGCGTGAAAAAATGTCATGCGTTCGATTAAAACTAATACAACGTGATGTTTTGTTGTCCCTTTTGTGTTTGCTGCCGATCATATTTTTGCGATTATGATCCAGGTTCCACCTTAAAAATTTGTGTCTGTTCTGTTCGGGGTTCACCTATCTGGCAAGAAAACACAAGCAAAGAATGATGGATACATTTGGTGGGTGAAGCGGCACGGCAACGACAAAACCGCAGTGGTTGGCTCCGCAAATCTTATTTCCCATAAGGTTAATAGAAGTTATAAGTTCCAAAACTGATTAAGCGGATTAGACGATGGCCATCCACCATGTGAACGGACGGGAAAACAGTAACGCAACACGCCGACACACTCGCATGCAAAACGATTTTGTGTTCGGTTTTAGTCGACCGGCGAAAGATTTGAAGTGACAGTTTAATTTTATGGTTTGTCTGTGATGATCAGCGTTATATTCTTTCACGGGAAAATATGAGAGCCATGAGTGTTTGTGCAGCATATCTGAGTATCAATGCTGAAATGTTATTAGGGATCGAAATAGTTTTGTTATATTGCTCGATATTTTGCAACATTTCTTTGCATGAGGGCGACGTTTTGTTGTGCAGGAAGTCGTTGGTTTCAATCCAGGCCAAGGAAGCTTTCGATTTTATTCCAAGCTGTTCAACAGCCTGATCGGTTGATATTATTGTGGCATTAGGCCAGGAAAGTCTGCCATCGATCGAATGTTTATAGTGCTGCAGATAAAAATCGATACCCAAGCACCAAGCATTTTTAATCGAATTCAAGGGCGTGCATGATAGAATCTATAGCGACTTAGTAGGTATGTAGGGTAATTGTGCAGTACTCTGGCCGGCGCGCACCAACACCAGAGGCACAATTTTTCAAAAGTTCGTACACACTTGCATACCGAGATGACATTGACATAATCGGAAGAACACGGCGTGATGTGTGTTCCCATTTTCAGTATCGAGGGCAAAACTAAGGAAATGCTGTAAATCCACCTAAGCCTGGTTAAGATAAGAACGAGGGAGGGGAGGAGGTAACAGTCCATCGGAAATCCCGTCACGTAAGTGTGTAAATAAGTTCCCCGGTAGATGGTACACTGTAAGGGCCCCATCCTGGGTTACGGCGGCTGAAGTTGGGTTCACCACCGACTTCAGTTCTAGCCCCTTGCAAGGACGGGGGTGTAAAGCGGTGTAAAGCGAACCGTGTACCTATTGGATGCCTTGCAGCCACAGGGGCTGTACCGGCTGTATTGTGACGGAGCCCCCTTATGCCTTGGTGGCCATATCACGTTTCTGCGAGGTTCTTGCGTGGTGAACTGTCTTTCCTGCGTCACTCGAATTGATACCAACAAAAAATTTAAAAGCATAAGAAATATGCGGGACTGTACCACCAAAGAGCTTCTTGATCGAATGGAGTAGGATCTCTGTGGTGATGATCTTGAAGTTCAGAAAGCTCTAAACAGTCAGGGGCTTGGTCAAAGCCAACTCCAACCAACAGATACCCCGAAAACAGGCCAGAGTGCCCTACATGGCAACAAACCGGCGGCGGTAGGTGGGAGACAAGCTGCAGCCGTAGCGCTTGGGAAGGGCACCGAAGACCAGAGGGTGGAAAAGTCATGCACATCCCGAATTTCTCAATCCTCTGATAGACGGCCAGGAAGGAGATGGCTTCTGAAAATGCCGCCACCTGGACAACCGAACTGGAGGAATGCCTTAGGAGTCTTAGGAGGGAATTCAGTCAAGCCGGCATAAAATGGTATATCCACACCTGAGTTAGCGAGAGAGAAAGCAGAAGAACATAAGATTGAGCCGGCCCTCAACACCATGCCGGCTGAAAAGAGGAGCAGAAGCTCCAAAACGTCTTCTGCAAATGCAGCAATCTCTGCAAAGAGATTCTGAGGAAGTAAGTCGGAGAAAAGCAAGGCAAAACCTTGTAAAGCCATCTTTTAGCTCCCAACTGGGAGCACAAGCTCAAATTCCAGGGCATTGATTTTAAGAACGGGAAGCTACTTATAAACTGTGGGATCGCTGAAACGATGGAATGTGGTGGCTCAAGTTGGTGGCTCCCAAGCTACAGAAATATGATTGGGCTGAACTAGCTGCAAGTGAGGTAGAGATACCACGCTCCCATTCTGTGGCAATTTTTATGCTGAAGACCGCTAACCAGAACCTATAGGACCATCAAACGGCTCCTGGAAGCGCAGAACGAAGGCCTGAAAACCAAGGGGATCGGGCAAGTACTGGCCCCCGGAATCGTTGACAAGTCATTTGAGACGATTCGTACTCAGAACGAATCTGCTACTGACCGAATCTTCAACTGAGCAGATTAATACTCCGAGCGATGGTCGAAATGCTGGCTTCTACTGTTGAACCGACAGTCCAGAGCGGGGATGAATATATGTGCCTCTCGGAGGGTTCGCGGTGAGGATAAACTGGGCCAGACCATGATCGAAAGCCATTTGTTCTAAAAGCAGATTAGAATGAGAAATAAGCTTCTGTCAACCTTTAAGGTCACCAGGAGTAGACGATATTTTTCTCCAGCCCTATTACAAAACGAGCAAGAGAGGCTTCTCCTACACTTCGCAAGAGTAGCAAAAAGTAGTTTGCTCTCGGATACATACCAAACCTGTGGAGAGGGACAAAGGCTGTATTTATTCCAAAAGTGGGAAAAGGGCGCAACGCAACCGGAGTCCAATAGACCGATCAGCTTAACATCCTGTGGAAAAAAGCTGTTGACAATTACCTAGACAATTACCAGAGAAGAAGTGCTAGGCAACTTCCCTGTTGACCACCACCACAATGCGTACAGATCGGGCAGATCTACCGAGACCGCTCTATTTAAGCTGACGCTTGACACCAAACAGACAGTTGTGAAATACATCCTGAATTGTTCGTTCACCCTCCCAGGAAAAAAAGTAATGAAAAAACTTAAGCCTTGGATATCAATCCACCTACTAAAGAAAATTAAAGTCAAAAATAAACTACAGATGAAGTGTCAAAAATATCCCAGAAATATGTGTCTTAAAAACAAGTACAAAAAACTATGTGCTGGTCTTAAAAAAGAGATTCCACAGTGTCGTGACAATTATTACCGTTCACAACTGAATTCCGCCAAGGGTAATTTAAAAGAAGAATGGCGTGTTATTAACTCTATATTGAATAAATCGTCCCTTTCGAAAAAACCATGTGTTATTCGTGTCAGTGATCGTGATGTCAGTGACAAGCTTGTCATAGCTAACGAGTTTAACAGCTACTTCACAAATATGTCTAATTTTTTACTTCCTGGTAGAGTCTCGACAACCTGTAGCTTCTGTACATCTCAATATGTAGACAATGAACAAGCTCTACGAAACAGTTTTGTTTATGATCCTATCACTCCTATTGAAGTTCAAAAAATTATAAGAAGTCTAAAAAACTCTAATTCTTGTGGTGCTGATGGCATTTCTACACTTGTAGTAAAAAAAATTTCATATTTCATTATGGATGTGTTGGCATATATTTTTAACCGCTGCATTTTCGCAGGGGTTTTCCTAGATGCTTTTAAATGCGCAGATGTTATACCGTTGTTTAAAAAAGGTTCTCCTGTTGAGGTCTCCAATTATAGACCCATATCCCTACTCCCAGTTTTTAGCAAAATATTTGAAAAGCTTATAAAGAACAGGGTAGTAAGTTTTCTGAATGCTACTAAGTTTTTTAATCCACTTCAGTTCGGATTTCAAAATGGAAAATCGACTGAGGACGCACTACTTCAGTTCTCTAGTCAAGTGATGTCAAGCCTTGATAGAAAAAAATGTACCGCGGGATTATTTATAGACATCACTAAGGCTTTCGACATGGTGAACCATAATTTTCTTTTGAGGAAACTCGAAAATGCAGGTTTTCGTGGCTTTATGTTGAGTTGGCTTAAGTCCTATCTTGAAAACAGATCGCAGAGAGTGAAGTTTGATGACATTAGAAGTGATGTTAAGTTTATTGTAACAGGTGTACCGCAAGGATCGGTTTTGGGGCCGATCTTGTTCTTAGTTTACATCAATTCACTTCTTGCACTTAAATTTAAAGGTAAGCCTACTGCGTTTGCAGACGATGTTGGTTTCTCGTACAGCTGCGACAGTCCTTTGGACTTAGTATCTGAAATCAATTGGGATCTCGACTTATTGAGAACATGGTTCGGTGAACACAGTTTGGTCATAAGCCAAAAAACTAAATTAATGTTTTTCAGTTTGTCAGCTCAAAATGATTTTGATGCAAAAATTTATTTTCACGCTCCTGAATGTCAACGTTTTAATACATTTTTGTGTGGTTGCTCTTCTCCCTCCTTTCAAAGCACTCAAACATGTTGTAGTAATTGTTTTTTGATAGAAAATGTTCACGAGTTCAAGTACCTGGGTCTAATTATTGATTCAAAAATGAGTTTTTTAAACCACATAGAAACTTTGAAAAACTATTTTCGAATCACGCTCAGACATTTTTATTATTTGCGGAAAATTTGCTCTCAAATGGTTCTTAAAACAATTTACTTCGGTATTTTCCATTCGAAGTTACAATATGGGATTGCTTGTTGGGGAGGTGTTTATCTTAACAAAATACAACCTTTGCTTATCTTGCAAAAACATGTATTGAGAAATATATGCCAAAAGCCTTTCAGACATCCTAGCTTTCCTCTGTTCCGTGATTTGAAAATTCTACCTATTCGTCATCTGTATTGTTTTAAGGTGTTGAAGACTTTTTTTATGAGGTCTGGCAACCGTAATTTTCGTTTAATTTCGTCTCATAATTTACGTGGTAATTTCTCTAACGTTTTATCTATTCCCATCTTCCGGACCACTGCATATCGTAATTCTTTCTCTGTGTCTTCGCGTCTCTTATTTAATAAACTTCCGCTGTCGATCAGGACGATATCTGTGTCGGGTATGTTTATAAAGCATGTTAAACTTTGGCTGTTTGATTACAGTTATTCTAGTCTGGAGTCACTCATAAGACGATAATTAAAAATAATAAAAAGGAAAATATTGCTCCGTAAAAGAAATATTCTCTCTTACTTTTGGTAGTAACTGGTATTTTTTAAATATGTATTCAGAATAAATTATCGTTAGTTTGTACTTATTTAAATCATCTTGGATTGCATTTTATTTATATTTATTGTATTTTGTTTATATGTTCATAATACATTTTTGTTGTAAAAATTTTCTTTTGCTCAAAATTATTTTGTCATTTCACTATTTAAGGGTCACCCCACCCAAATAATCTTAATTTTGAATTTGTAAGCCTATTAAAGGCATTCAACACTATTTTTTCATTTATTGATGTTAAAATACAGAATGACCTGATTCTTTCTTGTATGTAGGTATGTTAGATTTAAAGTTCTTTTCAAAAATTTGTAATCTTTAAATATTTTATAAGAAGAAATAAACTCAAACTTAAACTTAAACTTGTCTGTGCTAACTAGATCGATGCTGCATTTGACAACACGTCACACAAAAGCATCAGGCAATCCCTAGCTAGGAAGGGAGTAAATAGCACAGTTTTCAAATGGATGCATGAACTGCTGAGTACGAGATCAGTGGAGGAGCACACATCACTGGCAACTATGTATTGGGGGTGTCACCTCAAAAGATAATTTTTGTATCAACTAATTGGCAGAAAAGTATATTTTATATATGTATGTAGTACCTACTGAAAGAGTCTTATTTATTCTGAATTCATAAAGACATTTCTTCTTTTATTTCCTTTAAGGCCACATACAGCCATGCAGGAACTATACACCTATTGCAAAAATTCTATTAAAAAAGGAGTCAAATACAAATCTTTGTATGTATATCTATATAACTTTGTCCCCATAGAAAACATTCCAACTACCAGCTAGCCAACGCAGTCAAAGCCAAGACCGGAAAAAGGCAAATAAATAATTTTTTGAGTACTTATAAATAATGCACTTTTATTCACGTCCATTTATTTGGAAGTGCCAATTCATGGACATAAGTTCTACCTTCGTGACATCTCTCCGGATGTTATAACCAAATTCTCTTCTTCATTTTTTGTTATTTTGTGGCCATTCGATTTGTGAGTCAATTCAAAAGTTGGCACAGGATTTGGCCATTGAAAATATATAAAAGGACTGTGCTGGGGAGCTAACTTTGATCCGTAAATCTTTGTTAGTATAACAACCTATTTTTAGCTTTTCGACTGTGGTGAAAAGCAATTTTCCACAAAAAGAAAAATGAAATAAAGGTACCTACATAATTAAAGCTATTTTCTTTATCTAAGAAGAAGTTTGGAGGACTTTTGAAGCACAAAATGTCACTTAATGAAAAGCAAGCGTGTCATTCTGACGTATTTTCTTAGGTATCACAACTTTGGTGTGCAACATCCATAAATTAATGACAACAAAATAAAAGTAAAGGGTACAAATAGGACCTCTTTATTCACCTACAACAACGTGTGCTAATCAGTACGCCATTGTAATAACCGTAGCAAACTTGTTTTGACATTTACCTTAAACATCTGTCACTTTAGTTACAGTTCAAAAGTATGAATAAAAAACACATACACACTCAAACAAAAGCGGCTAATTTAGGACATACCCCTCGTCTAAGCCGATGAATTTTGAGCAGTTAAGAGTTTTTCAAGGGATAAATGCCAATGTATTGTGATTCCCTCTAATACTTTCAAAGTGCTCAAATAGGTATAAATAACAAAGGCAATACCTACACAACACACACGTCAACTATTTCCTGATCCTTGTTCAGCAGGATATGATAGAGTATAAAACGCGGAGGGTTTTCTATTAGCATGATATAGGGGTAATTTCAATGGACGAGTGAGACGAATGATATTTTTAAGGGTTGCTACTTGATCATGTAAATATTAACATTGTCAAAGCAGATAGGGTTAAATGAGATACATTATATATGCACTCACCATATTTATAATGAGAGTAAAATGAAAGACTTTATATACAAGGCGGGTTGAAGAGCCTAGTATTTCTACACCAATATTGAAAAAATACTTTTCAAATGTGCCTTTTTTCGATCTTTGTTTATGATCTAGAGAGAAAATATCTGGAATAGAATGTTAATTAAAAAGCTTTATTGGTTAAGATTTTTAGGCACGTATTTTTTAGATTGACAAAAAGCCCCGATAAACGCCTTGGGGGTAAAGTGTTTGGAGTTTTGCTTTTGCCTAGTGTTCCACCTCTGAGAGTCATTCAGTCTTTATGCAGAAACAGCATGCAGAAGCTGTGCCCTTATAAATGACGTTAAATACCGTCCTGTTCATGTGTGCGTTGGACTTCTCCAGGGCTATGCTCTGTCAATTCTCCTTTTTATGGTTCAATGGAATGGTTGGCGAAGCTAAGTTTTGTAGAGAAGTGTTTTTAAATAGCTGGCCATCTGCTTTTTGCAAGATTCTCTTATATCGCCGGAAGAGGGATTGGGATGATCTTTGGCCGCCTCTGATGATGCTGGGGAAGGAGTACGTAAACAAATGATGCTTGCTTTTCGTTTTCAATGCAGTTTTCGTTCCGTAATTGTCATGAAATGCAAGTAATGACTTAAAGAATTAGATTTCTGAGGCGCGAAACTAGGTGTTACTCAAGGGAATAGTAAAAAATGTCAGTATTCGTTGCAATTCCCTTGTCTTTTGTTATATCTGCCGCCTAAGTTCGTAGCCATGTGAAGCTAGTGGTGGTTGAACCACATCGAGTACTCTCCTGAAGCCGACGTAAGATCGCGGTTATGTAAGGAAAGAGACCCAACTTTAAGGTCTTGGACGGACCATCACCATGGTGATACCACTTGTAGGACCGGAGTCATCAGTCCAAGGAACTAGCTGATAACTACCCGTTTTGGGTGGTCTAACCAACCAGTAGCAGTGTAAGCTTTTTCCAAAGATCACCTTTCAATGCTGGGTTGGTTAGAGACTTACCCTAAAAAGGTTAAATGAGGCTGGGGCAAAATTTTGGTATGAACCACTTTCAGCAAAGTTGAGGGTTCCAGTGAGAGATTTCCTGAAAAAAAACGTCTCGTGTCTATTGGACTCCAGATAGGAGTTTGCCCAGAAGAGGGGAGGAGTGGGAGTTAAGTGAGGAGTAGTTCTGAATGAGAAATAAGGCAATGGCAACCGATTACGGCATAATACCATGTCTGTTGCTTCTCAAGTAGGAATTAGTCTCAAGGATGGGAGAGTGCAGGACATAACCGATTTCGGTATGAACCCCTGCCGGGGGAGAATTCTTCTGCAGGGTAACCGAATTCCGGTGTTAGCCCATACTACAAGCGACTTAGGTAAGAATGAACCCTCGAGGGAATGGGAAACATAGGGGTAACCGAAACGGTATGAATGAACTCGTACCAGGGGAGAATATCGTCTCCCATGAGGGCGCGAAGGTGCCATTCCAGTTCTGTAAGGGAAGACCTTGGGAGGGGGGAAATGGGAGAGCAGGGGCTGGGAGTTGTAGAAGTAACCGAAGTGTGTTCCCATACCTGTGTTTCCATACAGGCGGAGAGGTGAAGGCAGCTGAATAGGTATGAGCCTTTACCAGGCCTGTCCTGTAGTGAAAAATCTTGGAGGTGTAGTGGGGTGGAGGTTAGAGTGATGGGAGGATTTTGCGTTTACTGTTTGTGTTCTACGATTAAGTTCCCAGACGATGGAGGGATGGGTTGTGTGGTTCACCAATTAGGCGTTTAGCCAATTTGACTCAGAGATACAGCTCATTATCCTCTTTAAGTCGAGTCTTTTAAGATCATTTAGATCTTCAAAGAAGTATTCACCTAGAGTTTTCCTCCTCAAAGTCAATAGGGCGGGACAGTTGCACAGGAGAAGAACCATGGCTTCTTCCTCCTCCTCGTCTCTGCAACTTCTACAGAAATCGTTGACGGGAGCACTAAGTCTAACAGTAATCTCGTTTAGATATTCGCGGCATTGCATTACCAACTTAGATCGTATCGTTGGCGATTTCAAGGCTTTAATTGCTATAAACTCAAGAGCTATAAGATATCAGCATCTGTATAAACTCAGCGCTATTGTTTTCTTGTCTCTTATGTAAACTCAAGAGACACAGGCGCAATCTCCAGACGGGTCTTGGAGATGTTATGAATATGATCCCACCACCTGTTTCTTGGCCAATCAGGGAAGCGACGAGTTCGCATCTAGGATAATATGACCTGACTAGGAAGTCTGACAAGGTTTATGCGAACAACGTTCCAAACGATCGAAGAATTCATCGTTCCACTCGTAGAAATAGCTGCTCAAGATTGAGATTCCTACGAAAACTGACGTTTCTCACTCTAGCCCTAGTAGGTAGGTACATTGATGGATGACCTTGTGACAATAGTCATGGCTCACTAAGACCAGCAGTTGGGTAAATTGTGTCCATTCGGGGAACCTTCTTAACACCTGGAACGAAGACAGAAGTAAACCGCTGTTAGAAGCTCAGAGTGCCGCCCTGTTGAACCCATCTGGATTTGTATACAAATCATGGGAGGTCCTTTAGATCTACATTATTTAGATCTTCGAGCTCGTTGAAGAAGTAACTGCGAAATCTACTATGCCTGACGCTGTGAAGACCTGGGCATTCGCAAAGCAGGTGACGAACAGATTCAATTTCTTACACCCTGTAGAGCTCAGCGTATAGACCCAGAGCGCAGTGCTTCGTGAGGATTCCCGTGAGTACTCGGATATCCCTGCGGGCAAATCAGATCATAAAAAGTGATCTCTTTTTATTAACTCCTGGCCATAGCTCCCTTGTTTGTCTGCACGTACCAAGTTCTGCCAACGTTGGTTGGTGCTATCGAACGTAGCGAAATAAATTTGAGGGTTATAGTATTGGGGGGTTATAGATTTGAGGGCTAGAGATGCATTCATCCCTGACCCAGATCTCGCAAGCTTGTCCGCTTCTTCTCTTCCCGAGGTATCGGTGTGACCTGGCACGCAAAACAGAGTTACAGTGTTGCCAAGTGATAACTCGTCCAGAATTTCCCTGCATACAGTTCAGCGCATCTAATGCCACATGGCTTTAATGGCCGCTTAGCTGTCAGAGTATATGGTGATGGTTTTGTTTACGAGGCTGTGTTAAAGCCAACTAAAGGCAACTAAGTAAAAGCTTGGATTATGGCTGCCAACTCCATTGGAAAAATACTGCAGTCGTCATTGATCCGGAAAGATTTGCTTAGGCCCAGAGCTTCACGGAAGGTGCCTGTGCCAGTTCCCACATCCATCTTAGAGCCATCAGTATAAACAGCGATCTCGTCAGCTCCTGTGATAGTCCACTACAGTGGAAGAAGGCAGAGTAAAAAAGTCGGTTCCCGAGGGGGAAAAAACGACTCCACCCTGACGTAATGCGAAAGTGGTCCCTGGGTAGTTGGTCAAGAAGGAAAGGTTGTATTTTTTAATGGGTGAGAGTTCTAGAGGACTTGGAAAGATCGGTCTTTCAAGTTCGCATTAAGCGTTCCACAACCTCCGCACAAAAAAAAAATGTTCAACGCAGAGGCTCAGTATCCTGAGAGGACCAAAAACATCAATAAATAAAAAAGGCATTACAAAAAAGGCAGCCCATTCCCATTGCGAAAACAAAAACTTTATGTATCTACCAACATTCAATTTTTAGTTTAAATTAATTGCAAGCAGTGAGTTAAGTGCGTTTAAGGTTAATTATGACCTGCTGGGGTGTTATCTGTCTGTTGCAATTAAGGAAGCCGCAGCTGTTCCTGAATATCCACGGAAATATCGTCAGAGGCAATTTACCGGCTGTTGAGAGTTTTGACGAAGGAAAAATGCTCAAGAAGACTCTTCTTCGTAAATGGCATAGGTGATAAGTTCTATGCAATATTTTTCATTTTCATTTCAAAAAAATTCAAGCGCTCAACGAACCGCCTTCAACAGTGACAATCTCGGCCCTCATTCGATACCTACTGCCCAAGCTAATGACAGGTTCAAAGCCTTGCATAGTTTTGTTATTGTCTCCGGTAAACGTGCAGTGGAAGAGCAACTGGCAAAAGCCAACAATTACATAATCTCATATAGATATTCAATCCATTCGAGTTTTCAAAGAATTTCCACATCAAATAGCCAAGCAGATAGTTAAATGTAGTCTGACCTGAAGAGGACTCCTCTTATTCCACCCATGAAATATTCTTTTCAAGCTAAATTATTACCGTGCAACCTATAACAACATTCTTTACTTGCGAACTAATAAAGAACGGTAAAAACTCCATTATATGGCTATAAACTACCACAAAGTACGAGCTTTCGAATGACAAAGCACCACTTCCAGGGTAGGTAGGGTCCTTGATATGGCCATAAAAAAAAAAAAAATAATAAATTGTAAAAAGTTTTTCCTTCACCACATCATCGTTGTTAAAGGGCAATTAGTTTTACCGGAAGTATAACCCAAGCATGATCTTTATAATGAGCCAAAAAGTAGAGAAATTTTCCAAAAGCAAAACAATTGAAATCGAAAAAAAAATGAGAATTTGAGTGCACAAAAGGGTTAAGCAACCGGTAGTGCAAGTGCGATTTACTGCTAGTGTATACCCAATGACATTGTACTCCCAGCTTGGCGTGCTGTCCTGTCGTGGACTCCCCGAGGTTTGCAATTTTCACTCTCACTAAAGTGTTAGTATAAGTTATTTAAAAAAAAATGCAAAGCCAGGGACGTTTTTCAGTTTTTCCTTTCATTCATATTCAACTCTGGGCTCAGATCCGACTTTGGTGAACATAGCAAAAATGTTATATACCCACCAAGGGCAGGACACCTGCTAGTTGCTGTTTTGACCTGTACAGCAGCCCTGAAGGAATATAGTGAAAAACAGAAAAGCAAGAAGTCCTCTCCTTTCGGAAGCTGGTAGCTTTTAATTAAGCGCCACCGCAGGTTTTTTTCCTCTTATTTTGCATTTTTGTGCTGAATTTTTTTCTTAGAACTTTTATTTTGTTTTATTGATACAAATAAATGTAATTTGCTTTCAGTAATTGAGTTAGTGCCAAGCAAGATGCATTTTGTGCCCCTGAAAATGCTGTGGAATCCTTGTGGAAAAGAATAAAAAAAGCCTATCCTATTGCGAGACTAATTTACAGTTGATTACAAAATTATTTGTATACAATGCATTTTTAACTGGAAAAGCTTTTTAGTGTTTGATTTATTTTTTATTTAATTTTAATAAAATGAAAAGATTCAAATAAAAATTAGGTTTTGTTAACAAATAAGTTCAAGCTAACAAAAATAAAAGTATAGCCTAATTATTGTTACAAACAAGGTTGTGCGCTGAACACTGGTGCATCAAGGGGCTAAAAACAATCTGTCGTCCTTTTTTAAGTAAGTGAAAATAATTTTTCGCCTTTTGTGATTGTGACTATCCAAGAGGTCATCAAATGGGCTAAAAACGCATTGCTTTCTTTCTCTCGATATTGTGTTGCTTTGCACACTATTGAAGTCTTGCGTTTTTGTTTTTCGGTGTAAAATAAGGCTGTTTTTATCTTATATTCGTTCACACGATCAAGTCGCGCTCGCGCGTTTGACAAGATGGGGTTTTAAAGGGCCATCAGGGCCTATTATGGTTAGGCTCTTAAAACCCAATCTTGTCAAACGCGCGAGCGCGACCTGACCGTGTTGAATTAATCTAATGTCAAAACTCATAGAAAATCTCACTCAAGTTCTGACAAACGCGTGCAGGGCCCAAAGACGTAAAAGATTCATGGCTGTTTTGCAACAAGTGAGCCAGCGTCATGAGCGGTAGCGCCAACGCGGGACTAGAAAAACCGCTTGGTTCGTTAATAGAGTAATAGCGGGATAGTTCTAGTACTTTTCTTAATCTTACAATTCTTATCCCAAGTAACACAGAAGCTCTTGCTTTGGCCACCGTTACGTTTTCGGCACCACATCATAAAACCTTGGGTTCCTGAAGTTATTTTTATACATGTAACAGGGCCCCTAACAAAACCCCTATAAGGATGATTTGACACTTTATAGAATTTAATTTTGGGCGCAGAAAGGGCTCTAGTTCGGGCTCTTATATAACTTTTTTGACAGTCAATACATTTTAGGCACACACACTTCGAGGTGTTTACGGGTGGTTTTCATTACGAGGTGGTTTTCATTGTAGTTAGGAATACATATACACACATTTCTATCTTATTCTTTGAAAGTGTTGATGTTTTTGCACAAATAACTTCGTTCATATTATATGGTGATGAAATTAATGAGCAAACCGAGTGCATTTAATAAGCAGAAAACAAGGTGCGCATCTCGTTTCTTCGAATGATTTATTAAAATAGGACGAAAAGAAACAATGCTCTTCTTGAAATATTAAATATAACATAAAATAAAGAGTGTAAGGTTTTACGTAGAGCCCACATAGCACCGTTGTAACATTTAACGTGTTCTGCGATGCCTTTTAGAAACTTTGGGTTCTATGTAGCACTGTCTAGCTTCATGTAGAACTATTATAAGGTTTTTTGTTTTCTGTCAAACATGGCGCTTATTTATTTAGGGTTGCCATCACTCTCTTTCCTTTTAGGATATACGTTGGTTTGACTACTTGAAATTATTGACATGGCAGACGTTAACCAGTACTAATGAAATACTTGAAATATATATTTTACAGGCTGTTTTTATCTTATCCATGAATGTAGTTTATACCTTAACAGTTTTAAACCCCAAGGAGGATACCTGTTAAACTTCTACCTTAAAAAATAGCATGTCAGTGAGCTGATAAAATACTTGAAGTACTGGACCAAGATAAATCTAACTTATTTGACCAGTTAGAAGATAGAAAAGTGAAAAGTCATGACTGGCCGCAATATAAGCAACGATACGCTGTGTAAGCTTTTTGATGAATGTTCATAGAAAAACAGCATAAAAGCATGAATTATCTCTTGAAATCAAATTTTTGTGTATGATATACTTCTCCAGCCTAATATGTAATCTAGTTAAAATTTATATCATTCTATAAAAAATTTAAGCTTCTTATGTTTAGATGTTTTTTCTTGAAATGTTCTCACAACAATTTCTGTCAATTACATTGTTTTCTATTGTATGACTTATGGCAACCCCCAAGTGCTATACAGGGTGTTTCCAAATTCGATGCAAATATTTTGACACAAGATTCTTTGGTATATTTGAAGAAAAAAATTGTTCTAGAGTATAGGCCTATCTCGAATTTTGATACCACTTATTGGGAATTTAAGAAAACACCTACTTTGAGGTACCTTGACCCATACTAACACAAATATCTCCGCTAACACTTACAACAGGTACTTCATTTAGGACTTAAAATTTAGAAGAAATAGTACTCCTTTTAACTTTTTTAAAATAAAATTGACGACTTTTTTAACTTTCGAGATATTTGCTTTTAAGTCGGATCCTTTTTCCCCGCCCATGACATTTTTTTGACTTTTAAGACACATTTCTGCGAAAAATGCGTAATAAACATATCGGTAATTTTTTTTTTTCTAGTGCACCTAACAATACTTAATAAGAATTGCTAGACAAGTTACGCGAAAAACCCACAGATTTTATGATACTTGGGAAATTCCATAGCAGGTAAAATTATGAAAAATTTTTTTTCACGAAGCCGCGACAGGTATAAGGTGGAAATATGATTTGTTACCTACTTTTATAACCGCGATTGACAACAAGAACGATTTTTTTTACTATGTATTAATAATTTACGTAGGTTTTAGAGCATGCATTTTTATTAGACTACCTGATAAAAAGATAATTTCCCTATCATTTTTCTGTTAAATCCCAAAAAGGATTAAGTTTGAGGTTGGTCGCCTAGGTGGAAAATTTACCTAATGTAAATTGTATAAAAGGTTAGAAAACAAAATTAAATCCATCAAAGTCATTTTTGAAGCCGAGGTGACACAACAGTTGTTAAGAAACCCTACTTGAAATGGCATCTTTTACAAACGAAGAATACGCCGATATTATCTACGTTTATGGGATGTGCAACGGACGTTCTATTAGAGCACAACAAAGATACCATCAGCTTTGTCCTAACCGAAGAGTACCTAATCCCCGAGTATTTACAAATTCGTTTCGAAGACTTCGGAAAACGGGATCTGTTTCAACAAGACGACCTAACGCAGGAGCTTCACCAGGAAGAATTGCAGTTGATGAAAGAATACTGAAAGCGGTTGCAAATGATCCATCAATCAGCATCAGGCGCTTATCCTTGCGAATTAATGTTTCAATACATAGAATTGTTCGTCTCCTGCATACCGAAAACTTGTATCCATACCACCATACAACTGTGCAGGAACTGCTTCCGAGTGATTTGGAGCCTAGACTTGAATTTTGCAACTGGTTGTTAGAGCGGAACTTGGATGACAACGGTTTTATAAGCAGAATCCTATGGACGGATGAATCTCAATTTACTAGAGATGGGATTACAAATTTTCACAATCTACTCACATGGGCTGCGGAAAACCCACACACAAGGAGAGAGTCATTTAGCGTCAATTTGTGGGCAGGTGTTATTGGAAAAAACTTAATTGGTCCCTTCAAACTGCCTCCCACACTGAATTATGCAAACTATATGGAATTTTTGCGCAATGATTTAACAGATCTACTGGAGGATGTTCCGGTAACTCAACGAGCTTCGTCATATTTTCAACAGGATGGAGCCCCAGCCCACTTTGGTCGCGAGGTTAAGAATTGGCTGGATAAAAGTACGCTGGTCGTTGGATAGGAAAAAATGGACCAGTTCACTGGCCTGCAAGATCTCCAGACCTTACAATTATGGATTTTTTAGTATGGGGGAGAATGAAAGAACTTGTTTATTCTACAGATATATCAACTCTAAATGATTTAGAAGATCGCATTCTCCAAGTCACAAGTGACGCAGGAGTTATCCTCAATAAACGTTGACAGCGCAATCCAAAAACGGGCTCTAGCATGCATACAAAATGGAGGAGGACACTTTGAACACCTTATTTGATTGTAAAGTTAACTTAATGAAAAAAAAAAACATAGACCAAACACGAGCATTTTTATTCAGAATAATAGGAATTGAACACTATGAATCGAGTTTTTCATAATTTTACCTGCTATGGAATTTCCCAAGTATCATAAAATCTGTGGGTTTTTCGGGTAACTTGTCTTAGAAATTTTTATTAAGTATTGTTAGGTGCACTAGAAAAAAAAATTACCGATATGTTTATTATGCATTTTTCGCAGAAATGTGTCTTGAAAGTCAAAAAAATGTCATGGGCGGGGAAAAAGGATTCGACTTAAAAGCAAATATCTCGAAAGTTAAAAAAGTCATCAATTTTATTTTAATGCAGTTAAAAGGAGTACTATTTCTTCCAAATTTTAAGTCCTAAATAAAGTACCTGTTGTAAGTGTTAGCGGAGATATTTGTGTTAGTATGGGTCAAGGTACCTCAAAGTAGGTGTTTTCTTAAATTCTCAATAAGTGGTATCAAAATTTGAGATAGGCCCATACTGTAGAACAATTTTTTTCTTCAAATATACCCAAGAATCTTGTGTCAAAATATTTGCATCGAATTTGGAAACACCCTGTATAAGAGTGCAAAGAGGTACTTCGGATGTGTCAAACCTATAGTGTTAGAAAACAGGTGCTAGAAAGGTCTACAGAACTTGCGCTATAGAACGTAACCCCTCAGCACTTATTTCCTTATAACTTGAGTGCTAGGAACGTTTATAGCACCACGTTTACGGAACCTTTGGTGCTAGCACTTTTAGTTTTATAATTTTGGTGCTGTAAACGTTTCTGTGACCAATTTTATAAGTTAATAAGCTGCGCACCAATGGTAAGATAACGAAACCTTGCAAAACCATTAGTGCTACTGAAGAGCATTTTGAGTGTCTTATAAGTCCAATATTCAAAAACCAATGCTTATGGTTCCAGAGTGTGCTACTTAGGATGTACAACAGATGTGTCACAAATACGTTTTCGATTGGGTTGCTTACAATGGAAATCTTTTTACGCTCCTGGCAAACGACATCTCCACTCTCTTTTGAGAGTCAAAATGACAGAAAAAGAGTGCTAGTATCAAATCAATCCAATTCAATTTGTCCTGTAGAGCCACTTTGGGATTTATTTTTAATCGTCTTAAAATAATCCGCTTTTTATTGGCGGTGGAGACAAAGGGTGTGCTTCTTTATTCATTCCGTAGAAGGAATGATGGAAAATGTGGAATAAACGGTTGGAATATTGCGATCGTTCTAATTTGTACTATTTCGGGAGATAGTTTGTACTATTTGTACTATTTCGGGAGCCTTGGTAGTTTATGGCAAAAGGAAGAGTAGCCTTTCATCCATCTCTCTTTATCTACGCGAGCTTGCTACCCTGCGAGAGGCAAGACCCGATATTGCGCATCATTAGAGCTCCAATTTGTCTCGCAATGCATATATGCACACAACGATATGAGTACACAAAACCAAATTGATCCAAGTCCTGAGATGAAGCTTCAGCTAGTTTACGTTTTTTTGCTTCTTTTAATACGAAATTTTTAGAACCCGAGAAAAATTTTAGGTTTCTAATTTTTAAAAATTATACAACGAATTTTTTGCAGCCAAATTGAACCAAATGGACTGTCAATTAAATTGCATTGATTTTTTTAAATCATGAGCTTAATCTTATGCTGGTGATATGGCTTTATTATATACTGGTGATATGGCAAATTCAACATACAAATCTCCCATGTGAGGGAGTGTGTAGGCGGGAAATAAGACCAAAGTAGAAATTCGTGACGTAAAATTAAGAAGTGTCACTATGCCGTAATTGTTGTGTTGTTTTGTGTTGTAATAATTTATCCGATGCGAAGAAGTTTCGAAAATGCTACGGTTTGGTAACAATTTTTTGACGAAGAAAAGTCAATTTGGTCAAAATTAAGATTTCCGTAAAATATGTCACTAAAAGGACGGTATTGAAACCGTATTATTACTAGATACCTTACAATGTGTCAATTTTATTTCGGCTATGTATCGGCTAAAGCCAGAGTAGAATTAAAAATTATATTACATTTTCTTTGGCCACCTATATACTTCGGTTCAGATCTTTGCAAGAAACGCCCAATAGAAAATGCAGTTTCTGAATCATGGTGGTGTATTTCGACTTTTTGAGTAAAACTAAATTGAAAGAAAATCGTTGCAACTGAATTTTACTGTAGCGCGTAAATTTTTTGGACTGCAACTTGTTTGCATTTCTGATAAAACTTCAGTTAGTTGTAAAATTAAATGTCCTGAAGTCGAAATAATTAATAAATATACCTACACACAATAGTGAATTTTTGGTTCGCGAAATCGTCACATTTATACTAAAAACGATGTACCGATCAAAAAAAGTTGGCATTACCGTAGGATTTTTTTCCCACTTTTTAACTGATTCGTTACTTCAACGTTACGAAATTGGTGAAAGGGTTAGTTTTACTTGCGACTGTGTAGTCTCAAGTGAAAAATATAGTCGCCGGACCACAGCTTTGCTTAATGATTTCTACTTGGGGAAGTTTTTGTCAATAAAAGTCATGCTTGAAGTCGAATAATTTCAGCTACAACAACTGTCAGCTTAAGCTTCACATTGTGTTCGCTCTTTTTGCGAGAAACAGATTAACCACTTCGACATCGACAGCGACATTGACAAAACACCACCGAAAGTTTTGTAAAACAGATTGAGAACATCGACAGTAACTTCTTGCGTGTATATTTCTTACGAGAGCTGTATTGTGAATTTGGAAGCACTTGCACAGCAACACCGACATTTAGGATTAGGTCTAACGTCGATGTCGACGTCGAAGTTGCTGTGGTAATCTATTTATACGACAGTATATTCACTGGGCTTACAAATTTAGCTGTCAACGTTGATGTTGATGTCGGTGTTGCTGGTGTAATCTGTTTCTAGCATTTGAGAATACGTGTATTTAACTTTTTACTCAGCGTCAGATAGACCTTTTACAACGGCTGTCAAAACCTGACGTCCTTCACATCTTTCCACCGTGGGATGCCAAGCAAATTGATTTTTGATATGAAAAAATATAATAGTTTTAGTAGAATGGCGAATTATTAATAAATTACTCAACCTAGAGTGCGCCGAAAAGGAAAGAAGTTGTGCTTATTCCGTTCTTTAAATTGACCCAAAAACTATTTTAGCAAATAAAATAAGTGGAAAGTATCGAAAAATTGTTGCGAAGATGTGATCTCCTTGAATCCGTGTACCATTTAGTGTTCGTATGCACTGTTACTACAACACAAACAACACTTTTCTAATACTTTCCGTGTTGTACCTATAATAAAAATATTTTTAGCATTACCTATAGGACGGCTGATAAAGTCTGGAATTTTCCCGTTCATCGAAACACAGGGTTACAATTTTCAAATAATTATTTACATTTAAGTGTTTTTTTTTTCGTTTTTCATATAAAAGGGAACTTTGTTTAACATCCCGCACTCGAAATACCAGTAGACGTCAAACTGTCAAAAGCTCTAAACAGCGTCAGAGCTTAAGCTACACGATCTGATCAGACCTTTAGCTCCGTTTGATTATTTCTTGTTTCTTTATATCGTAAAAACACAATGGGGAAAATAATATTGAGCAATGAAGAAATTTATCGAAAAATTCTTATTTCGCAGATCTTGAAGTATCAAAGATTTCGAAAGCTACATATGTATAAGGAAGTTGGAACATTATTAGAGAATGCACATCGCTCTTAAATAATACTAATACTACGTTGAAGATGGTCCGTATGCGCTTCGCGTCGATGGGCTGCCTAAAACCTATGTCTAGGACTATATGCTATGTAAGAAAATCGAATCACACTACTATCGGCTGTTACACTACCATACCATTTCTATTGCAACAGAGAACGGAGTCATCATCGAGATCGAATGTGCTTTACCTAACCACCCATATCTTATCTTTCAACTCGAATAGCCGAACATTAAAATCAACTTTCAATTAGTGCGCATTTGAATCCTCGCTTTTATTATTTTGTTTGCATTACAGGGGCAAAAAACTCTTTGGAAAAGCAACAAGGTACACAAGAGTACAACCATTTCTTTGAAAATTTTGACTTATTGAATGGCTCTCGTATGTTGAAGAATCGTCCTTAACGAGACCAAGTCAGCACATGCAAACTTTTCTTATAACAAGATAAACAGCAAACCTTTGTTTATTGACTCGGTACAAATCCCGTACTCAAATATCGAAATATCAAGAAAGTACCTACTCTGGATGCAAAACATAAATGGAAGCCGCACGTTAAAAAGAAACGCGAAGAGCTCGAAATCAGAGAGAAATGAATTGGATTATCGGAAGACTTTCGAACCAAAGCAAGTATAACAAACTGCTTTTATTTAAGCAAGTGCTAAGACCATCTTGGAAGCACGGTTAACAACTCTGGAGTTGTACTAAACCAAGCAATATAAATCTATTTTAGAACTTTTTTAAAATAAAACACTCAGAACAATCGTTAATGCTCCATGGTACTTTAGTAATAGTGATCTACATCGAGATCTTGGAATCGCCACAGTGACTGACGAGGTTTGCCCGCAAACTAAGTAGGTACTCGACTTCGCGGACATTGCAAGTTGCAACCATCAGATAATCTGAACACTGGATCAAACAAAACTTAGGTACGCGCCGACTATAACGAGTAAGACTGATGAATCTAGCGTCTTAAGACGAAACCGCATAAAATACCGTCAGGTGCTTTCGCTGGAAAGTAGCCTGCCAAACGTAATTGCTACAGAAGCTTGAACTACTTGTTAAAGAAAGTAAGGAATCTCACACAACTATGAGCACGCGCAGGCGGTCCTCGCAGTGCCTATGAAGGTTTTTACCTACCCACGAAAAAAAATGTTCCTAAAACCGATTACCTGTAATTTAGTTTCGAACTTACAGAGTCTTCATTAAAATATTTTTAATGACTGAAAATTACCTACATACACGCACCAGTTGATAAGTCTGTGTAAGCAACTGTTATACTTGTCAATTTTATGCTTGGAGATTTTGCTTGACAGCTCTTTGGCTTTTGCTTCATCACAGATTTAAGTGTGCTTGCATAAAAAAAGAATCTAGGTACCTAACTGAAATACATACTTATCTTTACGGGCTTGGTCTTGATGCGTCACTAGAAGCATCCGTTTTCCAATAGATACCCACTTTTTACAGCGAAGATGCATGCTAATAATTTTTCTTGCCAACGATAACCCTGCAATACATAAAGTCTAAACGTTATGGATGTCTGCATCAGGTTTTTTTTTTGAATAGTTAACAAATAATAATTTTCCAATTTCAAGCGATAGTCGAAGCCAAATATGCAAGTAATTGTGTTTGAGGGTATCTCCCAAACGGTCTCCCATCCATCATTGTTCACACAAAAACATTTTAATTACTTTCGAATGCACTCAGGTAGGTAGGTATTGACATGGAGGAAGGTAGGTAAGGTACCTACGAGTATTACTTTTTACACGATGAAAAGTTGCTTGAGACAAGGAAAAAACTATCCATAAAATTGGAGGTGAATGAATGAGGGTTACAAATTCAGGTGTAATCCAAAGGAACACCGCTAATTAACTGAGAGAGATAACAATAACAAAACCTCATCGGACACTGAATTATATCAGTTCACATCCAATCAATCCGATCGCGATATCGCATGCAATCGAAAGCAGTAAAAACAGTTTTTTTTTAACATCTTTTTATTAGTGGTCAATTATATTTTTAAGTTTATGATTCCTTTGGTTAAGGCGAGACAAAACGACACGGTATACGGACAGCGCATATACCTCCTGCCCATGTGAGATATGAAAAATTTGATTTTTATTGTAATTTTTTCGATCGTGAATTCATAATCTTGTTTTCTTTGATTTTTACTTTTTTGTGTTGAATGTGTCTGTATGGAGGAGATAATTAAAATATGCGCCTTGTATATATTCACGGTTAATCGAAGAAAAGTGGGAAACCAGCGGGCACCTCAGGTAGAAGACAAAGAATTCCTCGGGATCGTTCATCCAGACCAGACCATCGATAATAATGTGAACTTAATTTAAAATACATGCGTCATCTTAATGTCGTTGATGTTGTCATACAAATCGTAAAAATTGTTGAGAGCACTTATTCATATACCGACATATAAATTTTCTTAAATACCTATCTGCACAATAATTGTGGGCATAGAATTCAGAAAAGACACAAGCGACTTGAAGTCAAAACTCAAGAATCCTTGTAGATCGTTTAGAGACTAATTTCAAGGAGAAATCACACCAGGAAATTGCGCGCTCGAATCCACTCGGCTCATTAAACGCCGACAAGAGGACATAAATCTTGGTCTTGCATTGGGGTGTGAAAACACGTGTCTATCGAAATCAGAGCATAATTTCAATCACACTCCGTGCAGCAAAACAGGCATACAAAAAAAAAAATGCCTCTCAAGGGGGTGTTGTTGACTTGTGTGTCATTGGTGGCTGTCACTTGAGGAAAAAGAACAATAAAACAAACAAACAAACAGTCGACTGGGATTTTCAAGGAAAATCTACCGCACTGTGCGAATGGGGGTGGAGATGCCTAAACAATGGTTGACCAAGGCAGTTTACCTACCTATGGTTGAGCACACCTAATCCCATGACGTTTTCTGAGACTTTACCTGGGATTTGTGGAAAATATTTGCGACTGTTGATAAAGGGTTGACAGAGGGTGTAACTGTGTTTTTCCGAGTTTCTTTGCCGAATCCGAAAAGGCGTAAGCAGTCCCAGGAGTGGACGGTAATAAAAAAAATTCATATAAACTCACCGGTGTGTGTCCGTTTGTGGATTTTGAGGTTCTCACTGCGTGCAAACACCTTTCCGCATCCAGTGAAAGGGCAAGCGAACGGTTTTTCGCCCGTGTGAACACGAATGTGGTTGACCAATTTGTATTTAGCCTTGAATGGGCGCCCATTGCGACTGCAACCCACCCAAAAGCAGGCATGGGTTGTACACTCGGGCCCACCTACGTGCTCTACCGTCAGGTGCGTAACGATTTCGTGCATCGAGTTGAATATCTTGTTGCAAGTCTTGCGGATGCTCGCGGTGGCCGCTTGTTCTGGGTCAACCCAGAGGCATTGCATTTCCTGCTTGATGGCCGACGCGGATGTCGGTTGGTGGCGCATATACCTCAGAAAAGCTCCAGCTCCGGCCGGATTCATTGACATCGGGTGGTGCGGATGATGGTGATGTACCGACGGGAAGTTCGCCTGATGATGCGAATGCGGATGGTACGGATGGGTGTAGTCGGCTGCCGTGGCGATGCCCATACGCATTTGGTGCTGGTGATGGTGGTGATGGGCGTGAAAGGGATGATTGCCAAAGGGCGCAGCAGCATTCTCGTGGATCGCGTGAGAATGTGGGTGGATCGAGGAGAAGAGCATCGAGTCGGCAGGTGTTGCACCACCTTGGACGCCACCCGAGGCGCCCGACGATGTCATGTAGTCGTTCTCCCGACGGAGGAGAAAGTCACGCGGTGAATAGGAGCCCAATTGGCTGTTCAGATGGCTCATATGGCCGTATCCCGAGTTTTGGTATGCCGAGGACGATGTCATATCGCTGCTGGAGCCCATTGCGCCTGGCATATCTAACTGCTGCTGGGATTGCGAGGATTGTTGCCCCTGTCCTTGCTGTTGTTGGTGGGAATTCCCTTCAGAGTGTGACTGCTGTTGATGGGATGACGGTGACATACGGAGACCATATGACGCCAAATGATGATGTGAGGGCGTAGGGTCGATGAATGCATTCATCATCATTTTGAAGGCGGTTCACTCAAGCTAAGATCAGTTTCGAATTGGTTTTTACTCCCGCAAAGTTAAGGGAGCACTTGATTTCACTGCAATTGCTGTATTTCTTGACACATATTCAATGGCACTAGTTTAAACACAAGTATTCGTACTTGATCAATCAAAAATATTTGTAATAAGTATGATAATTAGTCGAACTAGATTGCGAAAAGATTTTTTTTTTTCAATAAAAACACTGTTTCACTAATTTAATCCACAGGGAGGAAGTTTTATCTAAAAAATGTAGTTTTTCTCGCGACTCTTTTCCGTGCCGACACACTACGAATAACGAATGTATGCAAACTCACCATACGAGGCTCGCAGCAGGACTGGAAACTCCTGAAATCCTACCAACGGTTAACCTCCGTACAGTATGTGTGTGCAGCAGCAGGGAACCGCTTGCCCCATACAGTGTGCACGAATTGTAATGCGTCTCTGATTCGACGGTTCCGCCTCGGCATTTCACCAGGCAAACCAGTTTCTTTTGTTCACTCCTCTGAATCCGAAACGGAACTATAACAGACGCCATGTGTGTCGATAGGCATAGTGCGCGGTCGGCAGTCAGAAAAAGACAGCGTCACTGGTGGTGGTTTCATTCGTTCAGTTTGGTTGGTTGACTGTGTTTTTATGTGAAGTAAATATGGCCACCATTGACTGTTAGAGTAAGGGTGATGCCAATATTCGAATAGGAAATTGATTCTAATTAGATATTTTTGAGAAACTATAGTTCTCTCGCTCTTTGCAGAAACGAGTTTCTTTTCAAATTGAAGAGGTGTGGTCTTCTTTTCTCTGCAAATGAGGCCAGCTTTGCAGCCAAATTTGGGCGGTTTTTTTTTTTTTTTCTTTATGTTGTGTCCTGTCTTTTAGGAACGTGCCATATAGTTTTGGGCGTGTGCATCGGGTGAGCGCATGCCGGTTTTTAGTTAGGGCATACGCAAGGCTATGGTTGGTCGGCGCCTGATCAACCAATTGTTGATGACAATATGGACGGGAAGCAGAAAAGTAGGTCCAAATGCTTGGGCCGTGCCTTGTTGCTTAATATCGAAACTACTAATTTAGGCTTTGTTAAATAATGAGTCAACGGACACCGACGGACTTCACGTTTTTGTGTGATCTGTTGATTTGCGAACACATGCCAAATTGAAGTTGTTGCCTCCGCTGTGAGGCACCAACATTACACTTGAGGCGGGACGTGACTGTCCCGTTCCCGTCATTACATCTAGAAAAGCAGGAAACAAAATCGAAACCGCACAGTACCTATGTACATATATTGTTTAGGTTTCTTCATGTTTTCTATTTAAGAAAAAGTTCACAGGAGTTTTTTTTTTTAGCTTTAGAAAAAAGCCATAAAAGAAATCGCATCCTGTAGGTAGGTGCGTTTCTTCTATGCCTTCATAAAAGTAAATTTGACTTAATTTAGACATCAACCTGAATAACCAGCAGGTTTCTGTTTGCCTTTCATTGCGTAGACTAATTTACTACCTATGCCGCAGCTTGGTTATGCGATTAATGATCTTACAAGTTCATTAAGGCGTTTCTCGATAAGCAAATCTTTATGACGAAATATTTTTAGACAGGTACCTATAAAAGAGTCCTGAAAGTTCCTGTTGGTAACTGTCTATACGTAGGGTAAGTAGGTAGGTATACCTGTTGCTGGATTTGTTGTATTAGACTATGTAGGTATACCTAGTTTAGTTAAATCACTTGCTAATGCCATAGTTTGGTAGGTACGGTACCGAGCAAAAAAATGCAACCGTTTGTCAATATTATTGTTTTAATTGTGCTAACGATAACTGACCGATTTCAAGAGATTCTTTATCCAAAAATGGAAAAAGAAGCTCTTATGGTATCACTTTGTTGTCCCTCCAATCGCGTTATAACTTAACAGTACAGTAGGTACAGTAGGTAAGATGTTGAAAGACAAATGTTGGTGTGTTTTTTAATTTCGGAAATAGTCAGAAAACCCGTGGGGTGAAGAAATAGTGGGGTGCCGTGGCGTAGTGGTTACTACGTGGTGTGTGCTCTTACTACGCCGGAGGTTTGGGTTCGAATCCTGCCATCGTCACCTGAAAAACAAAGATTTGTTCTTTTCACGGTCCCCACTTCCGCGGGTCTCCGAGGGTCTGACAAGCCCTTCGAGTGTATGCTTTGTCTTGAAAAACTTCTCAAAGTGCCGTTCGGATTCGGCAAAAAATTGTAGGTCCCCTTGTATGTAAAGAAATTAACACCCAAGCATACATCGTTGAGAAGTTGGCCCTGGTTCACCTCGAGCTGCTGCGCCACTCTATGTATTTATTTTTTAGTCAGAAAACTCAACGAAGGCAATTTTTTCCAAGCACAAATAACGGTTTAATTATCTCCAGTTTGAAGTTTAATGGGAAAATGGAATAATTTGTTATAATATTCCATTATAATTTAATTTAATAATAAATTTAAGAAGTTTAGCAGGCAGGAACTTGAAAAACAAAACTTAAGTTAAATTAATACTGAAATTTATTTAAAAAATCCAATTTTTTTTTTCAAATACCTAATGAAAACATTTGAGAAATGAAGAGCTGAAAATGGATGAAGTTTTTTAAAGTACTTGAAGCCATAAGTTTTGAGCCGCTTAGGGCGCAAAGCCAATACACAAGAGTCATATAAAGCAACCGAGAAATTAACGAAGTAAAAAATTGTACTACTGCCGATTTGACGCATTTTCGAAAAAGTTGAACTTTTCTCCGTAATTATTTAGACAAATCGGATCAAAATATAACACGTAGGCATCAGAAATTATCCAGAATTTCAAAACTTTCCGAGATTTAATTCAAAAGCATAAAAGCATTTTCAAAAACATTTTTTTTAGAATCTTCTAGTACCTTAACAGTGAGAGCGACATTGTTCAGATTTACTTAAAAAGCCTACAAAGCGTAGGTACAAATATAAAACAAGCTGCGTTAAAAAAATTTAAATTGAAGTTTCTAACCTAAGTTTTTCGAAGCCTTTTTAAAAACCCAAATACAAAAGCAATTTATTTTACCGTTGATGCAAAAACCCTTGCCCATAGAATTCAAAAAAAGCATCCTAGGAAAGCATGCTAGGAAAAAAAAATGTTGGAAACAAGTCTAACGGGGACTGGAAAAAATTAACGTGCGCAGTCTGTTTTCTAAAATTTTAAAGAAAGCTATAGAAATTTGCGAATATTCAAAAACTTTGGAGATTTTACTCAAAAACGTAAAAATATTTTCGAAAAGGATTTCTAGTCCCTTAACGGTTAGGGCGATCTTTTTTAAATTTGGCCAAAGTGTGTAACGTTTTAAAGGCAAGTTAACTGCATTAAAAATCTTTGAGGATTGTCGTTTCCAAACTTTAGTTTTAAGCCCATTAAAACAAACGAATTAAAAACAGTAGAAGGATTACAATCCACTTAGGCGAATCATTGGATACCCCCATCCGAATTGACTCCTGTCAAGCTCCAAATAGCAGAATGTTAAAAATGACAATCTCCTTCATTAAAAAAGGGGCGTGACACCAACCCCCTTATTGTCCAGATGAGGTTTGCATGTGCTTAGTACATTTTTATACCCCAGCCCATAGGATGGGAGGTATATTGAGTTTGATTCATAGTTTGTAGCATAGAGAAATAATCACCGTAGACCCCCATGACCTTAAGGGCATATGATTGAATTATTGTTAGTCGAATGAGCCATGTCCGTCCGTCCGTGCGTGTGTCGGTAGTTTTAAGGCCTTAAATTTTAAGCTAGGAACTTGAAACTTAATATATGTTCTTTCAAGTGCAAACATTTTTGAAATCCGCCCACTAACACACGCACTTTATTTCTTAGCATGAAAAATTAAAGTTGTCGTAGGAAGCTGAAATTTGGTATGCGTTATCCGCGCCTAAATGAAATGTGGTTGGCATTTCAAAAAAGAAATGCCTAAAAAGGCCAAAACCGTGCCCATGTGGGCGTGGTCATATTTAATTTTCATTCTATTAAACGGTTTTTATTCGATATATTTTCTTTAAATCCAAAAAATGTGCGCTATAAATTCATCAGACATGTGTGTAAGCTATCAACTGAAATGAATAGATTTTTGACACGCCCACTTTTGGGGGCGTTTTTAAGTATAAGCCAAATGTTTCATATGTAAATGCAATCAAAACTTGTACACTTACCACATCTGATAAAAAATATGAACAAAAAAAAACGATGTTATTGAAAATGGTTGATGCCACCTCCCTAGTTTAGGGAAGAACTTTCTTAACTGACAAATTCTAAATACAATTAAAGTTAATAGAAACTGAAATTTAACAATCAAGATTTATGACGCAATTCGGAGCTTTACAGTGGTCAATTGGGGTGTCTAACGATTCGCCTGATTGGATTGTAACCCTTCTAATAGTCCTATATCAAAAATTAGGTTTTTATTCAAGTACGCCCCCAAAAGTGAGTGTGATGATTTGTCCAGTAAGTTGAAAGTTACCTTTATACAAATAAGTTACATATTAAAAAATATTTTCTACATATAAAAATCTTTTATAAACTGAAAATGAAATGCGACCATTGTTCAGTTTTGGTACAAGGGCAAAGCGTAAAAAAATAAGCTAGCTGCGTTGAAGAAATTCAAAATTGCCGTTTCCAACCTAAGTTTTTCTAAGCCTATTTAAGAAACATAGTTAAAAAAGAGCTTGTTTTACCGTTTACGAAATAATAGGTGCCCATACAATTTAAGTAAAAGACCTTAAGTGGGTGTGCTTTTGGAAAAAGGTCTAACGGCAGGCAACAGGAAAAAACAAAATCAAAATAGTTGTTTTATGAATTCGAAAATTAAAAAATGTAAAAAAGGTCAGAAGAACGTATGCCATCCCCGCTCTATCTCAACGGTACAAAGTATACTTTTGAAATAAATAACAGTCAAAGTTTATCTTTTAAAATTTTATAAAAAGCTATAAACTTTGCATATTCAAAAACTTTAAAGATTTGACTCAAAAACCTAAAAGCATTTTCGAAAACGATTTTTTAAAAGTTTATATTATCTTAACGGACGATATAGTGGAGTGAAAATAAACCAAAAAAAGGTAAATATTGATGTAACTCAGAGCGCAAAATGAACTTTTTTTGGGTTTGGTATGATGAGACGTTGCTTAAAAAAGAAAATTCGGTAAAAAATCCTGTGCTGTTCGGGAAAAGCGGGAAAATGTGACTTTTCACCAATTTTCCGAAACCTTGAAACACTATTGAAACACACTTGAAACTATATCTCGGGTTCTAATAGTGGTAAGATAAAAAATCAAAAACGGGTTTCTATGAGCTAAAAGGGGCTACAAGACTGATTAAGAGGAATACTTAAAAAAATAAATCCTAACCTCAAAATTTTTTAATTTCTGGATTCCTATGATTTTTTCACTACTTCGCGACTTCAAGGAAGAAAAAAAATTGAATTTTTTCTCGCCAAAATCGGGATTTTTCAAAAAAAAAATTAAAATGGCAGCCATTTCCTGCTTTTTTTACGATATTATTTTTGCGCTCTTCTTTAAGTGCCGTTTTTAGGGGTGGAAAAATAAAAAAAAATCAATTTTCACGTTTTTGCCATTATTTGCAAAAACGATTTTTTTTTACCGAATTTTCTTTTTATAGCAACGTCTCATCATACCAAACCCAAAAAAAAGTTCATTTTGCACTCTAAGTTACATCCTTATTATATCACATTTTCACTCCACTAATATTGTTTAAATTGGTTACAGTATGTAACGTTTACAAGGCAAACTAACTGCATTAAAATCGCTTCAAAATTGCCGTTTTTAACCCAACTTTTTTAAGCACATTTAAACAAACGAAAAAAAAAACATAATGTTTGACCGTTTTCTCAGAAATTCATGTTCGCAGAATGTATTAAAGATAAGTAGCCAAAGCGAGCGCATATGGTTGTACATAATATTGGAAAAAAGTCTAACGGTAGGTAATTAAAAAATATTTTCGGATTCCTTGTTTTTTAGGTTTGATATTTTGAAAATACTAAGAAAGGCCAAGAAAACGTTTCTGCCCCCCTCTGTCTCCGAAACGTTAATAGAAAAAAATGGTTAATAGAAAAAATGGCATCTTGTAAGATTAAAAAACAAAACTTTACCAGTTTTGCAATAGTAAATAGATAGATAGATATTCTTTATTTAGCACAATAAAATTACAATTTTACAAAAAAGCACATTTTCCATTTAGAGATATGATGATTCATACAATATCATTCAATTGAAACATAATTTTTCATTAAAAAGAAAAGAAAAACCTTTTTCGTATAAAGCGACTTAAGGGGACGGAAGGCCACATCAAATGGTTTCCGAGATGTACTTGAAAACACTTTAATTGACTGACTAAAATGATGCTGTTAGCAAATGTGTGTAGGGTACCTATATCGTAACTTCTAGAATCTGGACCACTTATTTAACATCAATATAATTTGACGGAAGCTCAACCACATGAAGGTTAACCAACTCAACGACAACAGATTTGAAAAATAAAAACAATAAACTTTTTTTTAGAATATTGTAACTAAATGACCACCCAATAGAAGATCAAGAGAAATCACTACGAAAAAAGTAGACAGACAGACTGTATAATATATCCAGAAATGGATTTAATGAGCAAATAATATTTTACACAAACTGTGAATTATTTTTGTCATACCTACTTAGAAAAACTATTTTCTTAAAACAACAAACACTTCTGTTCGTTTGGAAGTAAAAGCAAAAAAGGAGTAAACTGCAAATACTTGTGGAGTGGGAGGGAGGTCGGGGTAAAAGAGTAACACTTTTTACTAAATCCTATTCTTCTCCCCGAATTTTGGGCATAAGTCAGCCAAACCTGTTTTAAATGAGAAAGCCATGTTTCAACTATAATATCCATCAAAGGATCAGCAATAGCTAATCGGAATAGCTAAGGAAGGATATAGCTAAGTGTGGTGGTCAAAGGATAGATATGTGCACTTAAGAGGATACAAGCATCCAGAGGTTTGCTGAACCAACCTCTGTCTATCAACTCCTTCTTTCACCTCCCCGAGGTGAACACCGGGTGCCTAGTTACTTAACTGGAGGCTAAGATCCAACCCCGTTTGTTGGGGGTAGCAGACAAGAGAGGGGGAGAAGTGTTCCCACTAAGGCACTTTTCCTTGCATCCGGATGGCAGTGGAAAAATTCCCCAGATGGAATAAACGGTGGCGTCCACAGTTCCAATCAGGCCGAACTACTTAGTGAACACCTTATATGGGCTACTACGACGTTTTCGGAGCGGGCTATCCGGGTCTCCGTCCTTAGAGCTAAACAAAGGATCTGGTCCTCCAGGTTCGGGCTCATGCCGTCGGGGTGACTTCCCGACCACGTAAAGAAACACCAGCTATGAAACAGCAACATGGGGTTTACTGTTAACGGCCGGGTTCGGACGGATTTACTGTTAACGACCAACGCAAACGAAAAAAGGACAACGAGCTTCTGATCTGCACGTGGAATGTCAGGATCCTAAATAGACCACGTGCAGCCGAGCAATTCGCGGATGCCCTAAACGACTGCAAGGTCGACATTACTGCCATCCAAGAAATGCGCTGGGACAGGCCGGGTAAAAGAAGGATGAAAAACTGCGACTTTTACTACGGTGACTGCTATTATTTGATGATGATAGCTTTAACAAAACATCAAAGCCAGCGCCTATTTGGATGTGGTTTTGTTGTTGGAGGCAGACTTAGACAAAAAAACTTGAGATTCAACCCTGCGAGCGAGCGCCCCGCGACGATCCGCATCAAGGCTAAATTCGCCAACATTAGCCTCATATGCGCGCATGCCCCCACAGAGGAGAAAGATGACGATACCAAAGATATGTTCTACGAGCTCCTGCAAAAAAACTTATGAGCATTGCTCTAGCTACGACATGAAGATTGTCCTAGGCGATTTTAATGCCAAGCTAGGAAGGGAGGGCATCTTTGGTCGAACAGTCGGAAAGCACAGCCTGCACAACACGACCTCCGATAACGGATTCAGACTGATTGACTTTGCGCCGGGGCGACACGTTGTGGTAGCTAGTGCACAGTTACATGGAGATCTCCCGATCAATCAACCGTCAACCAGATTAACCACATTGCGATCGACGCAAGGCACGCCTCCAGTATCATGGATGTCTGAACTTTCCGACGGGCCAACTTTGACACGGATCACTACCTTGTCGCAGCCAAGGTACAGCTGCGGATATTTGACGTCAGCCGACTACAATCACAAGAGGTCGCTACGTCCTTCTCCAACCGAGTAACTCAAAACCTTCTACGAAGTCCTATGCAGCCAGCATCAAGTATTGATAGCCAGTGGCGACGTTGCCAAAACGCCATCAGAGATGCCGCCTCTAAAGTGCTGTCTTTCACACGGCCACCACAACAAAATCACTGGTTTGACGATCAGTGCCGGTAAGCAAATGCAGCTAAACAAGAAGCGTACAAAGCCTTCTCCGAAAGAAAAATAGAGAGCACGAGAAGCGCGCGGTTTAAGAGATAGAGAGATGTTATAACAGGAATGAAGTTAGAAAGTTTTACCATAGGATCAAAGGTCCTGCCAATGGTATTAGAGAGAATTAAGATGCACTGTCCCTAAATTGTTAAACTGTCACTGAAAAATATTACAAATTTTAAAATAAGAAAAAAAGAGTTAAAAAAACATCTAATTGAATTGAATCATGTAAAGTAGAGTCAGATGAGGAGTTTTTTTTTGTTTTTTTTTTTTGTTTTAAATCACTATAATAACTCTAACTTCAAAATTAACTAATTTTATTTAAACCCAATCTTTTTAAAATGAAATCACTTCAGAATTATAACAACGTTATGTACAACCACCTGCAGACAAGCACTTTGCTTTGCATTGGTTGAGAAAATTTTAAAAAAGATTGTAAAAGAAAATTTATCTGAAATAAAAACTCCCTTTTGAAAAAAAAAGTATAAAGTTCGAACTGAAGCTTGTAAGGACCATCGAGAACGTCGTTGTAGAATCGCAGTCGGTAGTCGGTGCTGAGGATTTGGAAAGACCACTTTCCAGACTGTATAGCGGCAAACACGAACCAAATACCGCTGTCAGGCAGAACGAACCATTCTACCCGGGCGAAGACGTTACCGACGAAGCATATAAACGATACCACACACCCGACCTGGAGGAAGTGAAAGTAGCTGTATCTCAGCTCAAATGCAAAAAAAGCAGCTGGAGCACACGGCCTAGCAGCCGAACTTTTTAAATCCGCTGGCCATGAGCTGGTTAGAAGCATGCACCAGCTCATCTGCAAGATATGGTCGGAGGAAAGCATGCCCAACGAATGGAACCTCAGCATTGTTTGCCCGATCCTGAAGAAAGGAGACCCTCTGAATTGCGCCAACTACAGAGGCATCAGTTTTCCTACAAACATCGCTTACAAGAGCTTTTCTGCTGTATTGTGTGAACGCCTAAAGCCGCTTGTCAACAATCTGAGAGGCACATATCAGTGTGGCCTTAGGCCTGGAAAGTCCAACATCGATCAAATATTCGCACTGCGGCAGATCTTGGAGAAAACCCAGGAATTTCAAATCGATACACACCGCCTTTTTATCGATTTTAAGGCCACGTATGACAGAATCTATTGAGAACAGCTATATAGCGCAAAGTCTGGTTTTGGCCTTTCTGCCGAACTCGTCAGTCTGTGCAGGATGACGATGGAAAATTCACGCTGTTTCTTCAAGGATGATGTAAAAAAAGGATTCAGACAGGGCGACACGCGCTGTCGAAAACACTCAAGACGGCCGCAAGTGGAAGGGGCCTCAGCCAACTTCGCGTGCGAAACTGGAGACGGCTAGCTAGAGACAGAGTTGGCTGGCGAAGCTTGTTTGTTGAGGCCCAGGTCCACTCCGCCATTGTAAGTAAGTAAATAATTAAGTGTAAATCATTAATTTAAATAATTTTTTAAAGTATTCTCTTTCTAGATTTAGCTAAGTGCACCAAAATACTACATGGAAAACGTTTTAAATTGGTAAACTTTAGATTTACCTGCCACCTCAATGCCTAAAGTGTTCGAAAACAGTAAACTCTATGTTCGGCATTAGGAAACAAGTGTTTGAGAATAGGGGAAAATCGTTGGTTTTCATCTTCTTGTTGTTTTTTTTCAGGCGCGAGTTTTTGATTTACAGTGATGGGTCATACATAACCCTCTCTCCCACTCTACTGCATTTCTAATTGTCCGCTTGTGAGGTACACCGAAATCGTTGTTTTTTAAAATTTTTTGGTTTTATTACATAATTATAAACAATAGAATGAAAGAAAATTATTTTAAGAATTTAAGTATTTAAGTTTTTCTGTCAGAAAAAATGTATACATTATATAAATCAAGATCAGAGTTGGGCACGAAATAAAACATGGAATAGTTTTAAATTTTTGAAATTTAAGATTTATTTGCTTTCTGTTAGCAGGCGATATACTATAGAGTAATAATAATTTTAAGTGGTCCGTCCATGAAATTGATGGGAATCTAAATGAGAAGAAGAATTCCAACTTAAGGGCTTGCTTGGGTAGGGAAGGATTCTCGCAGTGTAATAGTAGCATCTAGACACCAACGGAAGGTCTAGATGCTACTACTAGTGGGGGCTTGAAGTCAAGAACTCATGCCCTTTGACGAGCTTATGATGGCTACCAGCTCCTGTCCACTTCCTCCAGAATTCCTTGGGTTCATTTGAGTTCCTCGCCTTAAAAAGCTAAAAGTGTAACAGGAAAGGAACTACAATGAATCCAAGGAGTTCTGTATGAAGGAAGTTCTAATCAGAAGTTTTTTCTTTAGTCGGGTAAATTTTCAGCCGAATTATGCCAACTCTGCTGTTAGCTTTGTACTTTCAAAAATTACCATACAAATTGCATATTACAAATTATTCGTTATTTAAAATAACGAATAATATCAGAAATAATTTGTTCGCAGGCAATTTATCTACGAATAACTTCTTGGCGAATAACTATATTGCGAATGAAACTTTATTCGAATAATTAGCTAGACAAATATATATTCGAACAATGTCCAAATCTGATCAAGACTCGTACTACAAGAACTTTTTAAGGCTCGTTTTGTTTTCGAAGTGCCAAACGTGTACCACCATACCTTATGTTGTATTCAAATAAAGCATGCACCAAGGAAACGATCGCGATTTTTAAATAAAGAAGTATAATAACATTAATTACGTAAACGTAATTAATTATATAAACGAGTACAGTAACATTAATTTATACCTACCCAAGATATGCAGAGTTTAGGTATCTACTAGTTTTTTAGTATTTATTTTTTAAATTTATCTTCCAGTCATATTATTTAAAAAAAAATATATATTTGATATAACAAAAGAAATATCTACCGAAAATGTATGATCGTAGCTTCATCGACACGTAGGGTTCCATGTGGCTCCCACGTCCCACTCTCGAGTTACGTCTCCTAAATACGTACGGAGGTATAAACGCCAGTGATGATTTGAACCTCTGCCCGATCAAAAATCTCTCTTGCCATAGTTGATATCATTTCGGATCGCATCGACTGTTTTACTGGACGAAGATATTTTATAGGTACTCAATTATAATTTAATATACCAATGGTATTCGCAGCGTCTTTTATGCATAAATTTAAGGTAGTAGAGCCATGCATGCACATATTAAAGTCTGGAGCATTGAATAACGCTATTGGCCCTTGTTTTATTAATTTTGGTATGGATATATGTATATTCGCTATAGATGTATTTAGCCATCCTTGCATTTAGATTTATACTCGAACGTTTCAAGTTGGGAAACCGGGGAAAAAAAAGAACAATTAAAATGCGAGGAGAAGCAAAATGCTACAAAAAATCATATAGCTATTCCCGAAAACATGCGAAAGCAATGAAGACGAAGAAAGCTTGATTTATAAATAAATTATTGAAAAATGTTTGAGAATAAAGTAACAACACAACTACAAAAATAAATAAATAAATCGACATCACTCTCGGCGCACAGCGGTTGGTCAATGTAAACATGCACGGCAGGAATGTTCTTATGTTGGAAATCATTCCTTCACTGGAAGTGAAAAGAAGTAGTGCCCTGCCAGTGCCTGTGTGTTGCATTCGTATCAACTGTAAGGTAAGAGTGTGTTGTGTGGATGCAGGGGATGGCCATCTTCTACAGCGATGGCATTAATGACCGAAATGCGTCGGGTTCAGCGAGTGCTCGACCGCAACGAATCAATTGTCATCCTGGCTTGGAATGTGAACAAGCAAATAGTTTGATTTTCTGCGTACTAAGTATTTACATTACAATTTTACCAACTTTGGTATATGTACATATACATAATTAACAAAAGTTGGTAGGACCAACTTGTGCTGTGGGAAATGCTCAGTAGACGGCAAGGAAACCCTGAGATAGACAAGAAAAGTAAGCAAGGTCGTTTTACTCAAGAAAAATGCAAATGTTTATTTTATATGTATTCAAGAAAATGCCTATAAACTTCACATTTACTTTTACTTTTTTTTACAAAAAATTCAGACATGGGACTTCTCTCTAGCGCCGCCGTCAAGCACTGTAACAAATGAGGAGCTTTCCGTCGGCATTTTGAACTTAAGCTCATCGTGGTCCGTTTGAAAGTCTGCCTTCAAAGAAACCGGAATGCTTAAGGAATGCGGAATGCGAAAGATTAAAAAATAGCCAGTTGCTGGTTGGAGTGGTACATCCTGTTTTTCCCAGATGGAATCCTTAACGTCTTTCTCTTGTTTTTGGAAGGACTATAAAAAATCGATGTACGCAATCTTAACAAAGAAATTTGTTTTAAATATTGACATTAACTTATTGGTATACATAAACGAGTATACATATAATTTACTTAGAATGTTTAATTATTTTTTTTAGAATTCACGTTAAATTTTTATTTAAAACTTAACATACACTTTTCCACTAAAAATTCACTTACGCACTTTCGACTGCTTCCGAGAACTATCGCCCACCCAAAAACTAATATGCGTAAGTAAAATAACGCCGAGAGAAATAAGACCGAATTCGTGGAGTCCTCCTTCTTTCTCTTTGACAAAGTTAAATAACGCCGAACGTTTGTTGTGAATTAAAGCCGAGCTTATTCCTTTAAGTTGTGTTTTACTACTAATACTATTTTAATTTAGGGTTTTCGCATAATTTTTTTCTTTTGGTTTACTTAAAAATTATTTCATAACTTGTCTGTTATGAATTTCGGTATTTGTAAACTATTTCTGAAAAGGAAGGAATAAAAAAATAAAGTTCTATTAAAATGAAATAAATAATAGAAGTTTTAACTATTATATTCTTCTTTCCTTTTCTGCAAATTTTGAACTATTATTTTCTGTTTTACTTTTTATCAAGAGGAAGTGAAAGATGAAAATAATAGTTTCAAAACTCGCGCGAATGTCGGAAGCATTTTTTTCTCCTTTTCTTTTCTTTCACCCGAATTTTTTGGCTTTTATTTTCTTCTTTACTTTTGATTAACAGAATAAGAAAGGATAAATTAATAGTATCGAACTATTATTTTCTCCTTAGCTTTTGAGCAACAGAAAACGAAAGGAAAAGAGAAAATAATAGTTCAAAAATTCGCAACCATTATTTTCTCCTTGCCTTTTCTGTTACCTATTCAACAGTAAAGAAGAAAATAAAAGTAAAAAAATTCGAGCGAAAGAAAAGGAAATGCAAAAATAATAGTTTCATAATTCGAAAGAAAAGCAAATAATCAAATTTCGAAAAATTATTTTCGTCTTTACTTTTGAGCAACATGAAACGAAAGGAAAGGAGAAAATAATAGTTCCGAAACTTGCGCAAATTTTTGACCTATAATTTTCTCCGTTCTTTTCAGTAACAGGAAATTGCGCAAATTCCGGAACTATTATTTTCTCTTTTCCTTTCGTTTTCTGTTGCTCAAAAGCTAAGAAGAAAATAAGAGTTCGATACTATTAATTTATCCTTTCCTATTCTGTTAATCAAAAGTTTTTTTTTTTTGAATACAAGGGTGGACGGAGGCTAAACTCCAAAATCTTTCAAAGATACCAATACGCCCACTAAAGCAGGTATATAATACCGAAGTAGCCGATATTGGTTATGCCCGATTTCCACGTGCTAAAAAACCACCCATTTATGAGAGACACTATGAAACGCCAGAACGCACTTCATAGTAGTAAATTTTCGCTCTCTCATAATACTTCTTGACTACAACTAAGTTAACTTAACAAGTAGTTTACGCTTCCATAGTGTTGATCGCATTGGATAGGTTGCTTTCCAGTGAATGCACCTACTAAGCCGTTCATTCATGCGGCTTCACCCTACGTCGCTAGATCGAAGGGTCTTGTTCTTTGTAGTCGTCGCTCGTTGTTAACATCATTAAGAGTCTCGTTTAGAGTACGGATCATTTCATTGTTGCAATGAACATGAAGGCGAGCATTTAGCTTTCGAGCGAAGTTTGTTACTTCTTCGCCCACGGTAGCTATTCCTAAATCTCTGTGAATATCGCTATTCCTAATATACCATGGAGCATTCACAATTGCTCTTAGCGTTTTGTTTTGGAAAGTCTGCAACATGGACATGTTGCTCGGCTTGGTACAACCCCAAAAGTGTATACCGTGTGTCCAGGACGGCCTTAACACCTGCCTGTACAAGAGCAGTTTGTTATATATGCTTAGTTTCGAAAATCTTCCGATAAGCCAATACATTTCCCTGAGCCTAATCTCGAGCTCGTCACGCTTCTTCTTTACGTGTGGTTGCCACCTTAGCTTAGCGTCCAGTGTCATCCCTAGATACTTCGCTTCATTTGCATAAGGTATTTGTGCAGAATTTATGAACAGAGGTAAATTGTTAACCCTTCTGTAAGTGAAATTCACATGCGTAGACTTGTTCTCGTTAAGAGCGATTCGCCAAGTCTTCGTCCAGACACAAATTCTGTCCAATGCTCGTTGGAGGTTTCTCGTTGATGACTCGACTGATTCACCTGTTGCCAGGATGGCCGTATCGTCCGCAAACGTGGCCACGACAGTCTCGTCATCTAGAGGTATGTCTCTTGTGTAGAGCAGGAACAGGGTCGGACCGAGGACGCTTCCCTGGGGTACACCAGCCCGAATTTGCTTGAAACTCGAGTATTCACTACTACACCTAAAACGAAAGAGTCTGCTTTCAAGATAATTTTCCAATATTTTAAACATGTCCTCCGGCAAGTTTTGCCGTAGCTTATATTTCAAGCCTTCATGCCATACCTTGGCGAAGGCTTGCGATACGTCGAGGAAAGCACTTGAACATATTTTTTTCCCTTCTAAGGCTTCTTCAATTTCATGCGTTATTCTGTAGACTTGATCTATTGTGGAATGGTTATGTCTGAAACCGAATTGATGATCCGGGATCAAGCGTCTTTCTGCAATTATTGGTTGTAATCGCTTCAGCGGAAGTTTCTCGAATACTTTCGATATTATCGGCAGAAGCGATATGGGCCTATAAGATTTTTTATCAATTGCGCATTTCCCCGATTTTGCCAGCAACCATAATGACTTCAGCAACTTTCCATTGTCTTGGAACGTATAGAAGTCTAAAAGAAGCGTTTATCATATAAAGTAGCTTGACTAGTGTCTTTTTTGGTAGTTCTTTCAATATTTCGCCAGTGATCAGGTCGTAACCCGGGGCCTTATTATTTTTAAGTTTGCTTATTGTCTGTCGGAGTTCAACTAACGAAACTTTTTTCATTCTAAAGCTATCAGGTTCCGCGTTGTTGTTTAGAACGTCAGCCAACGGCGGACCGTCGAAAAGCTTGAATGTTTCTTCTAAATGTTCAGCAAACAAATTCGCTTTCTCTTTGTCTTTTTTTGCCCATTCGCCGTTAGCTTTTTTTACTGGTGCCGAGTGGATTATAGGTTTCTTGATAGACTTAACTGCTTTCCACAGCGAGTAGTTTGAGCTCCTATCCGCCGACAAGCCTTCAAGGTATTCAGTGGTCTCAAGATTTTTAAGATCTTGCAACATTCCTTTCAGTTTGTTAGAGAGGTGGTTCAAGAGGGGTTTGTCTGGGGGAGCTCTCGTGCCTTGCCATCTCCTACGCGCTCTTCTCTTTTCACGAATCAATTCTTCGATTTCGAGCGGATATGTTTTACGTAAATGCCCGTCGGTGCTAACTGCGTTCTTTTGGAACGAAGTGCTGTTCCAAGCAGCGCTCTAAATTGCTTCAATGAATTTGTCAACTGCGGTTTCTAACTCGAAAGGAGTTTTCAATGGCACATTAAAGCCAACACCCTCCTTACAGTCCTTTCTGAAGGCGTCCCAGTTCATGTTTTTGCTAACTAATCTAGGAGCTCTTTCTATTTTCGCCAGTCTTCCACCCATCTTCAAGATTACTCCTGAGTGGTCTGAGCAAAGATCCTAACACTCTTCAATTCGCGTAAGGGGTACCCTTTAGCGATGCAAAAATCGACGTTGGCCAAAATCGTTGGCCAATATGTTGGCTTACCCGTGGAGAAAAAGTCCACCCCACGCTTCATACTGTTTTTGTACAGTAATTTGCCTCTTGTTGAATTGCATCGTGAACCCCAAAAAGTATGCTTCGCGTTAAAGTCACCCCCAGTGATAAAATTGGACCCAATGTAGTCATACATACGATCAAGATCGTCTTCCACTAGTCTATATCCTGGCGGGAAATAACAAGATGCAATGTTATAATCTAAGCAGTCAATTTTTACAGAAACTGTACTGATCTGCATAGAGTCTAGCTCAACTTCTGTGTTCTTAAAGTGCTTTATACCGTTCTTAATGTAGAGGGAGGATCCTCCTCTCGAATTTTGCGAAGGGTGATGTGCGTGATAGTCAGTGTAACCTTTAAGTTTAAGTGTAGACCCGTTTTTAAGGTGAGTTTCCGTAATCATGTAAATATCAATATTGTTTTTCCGTAGAAATACTTCTAGTTCGTCTATTTTATTCAGAAGGCCGTTTGCATTCCATGTTAGTATTTTAAATAACTGTTTCATATTCATGTTCTCTTGTAATTTTTTCGAGGCTTAAACTCGAGCTTGCTCACGGTGTCAAATATAACTTTGTTGATTTTAGTCTGATCCTCAAGTTTCTCCAAGATTACAGCGAGGATCTGAGACACTGCATATGTTGTGGGGCCATCTTGCCTTGTTTTCGTTTGCCGCAACCTGTGCTTATGATTTCGGTCCGACCAGTGGTGGTTTCTCCGCTGCACTTGAACTGGAGCCGCTTTTGTGGAGCTTTTACGCCTTTTGTTGACGCCTCCTTTGCCAGTCTCGCATTTTTGATCGGCTTTTGGCGTCTTTGGATTAGGAGTTTCAGCAGTTTTTGGACGTCCTAGGCTTTAATTCTGACCTCGAGTATTTTCCTTAATAGGTTCTCGTCCCTTTTGCAGCTCTATGGCTCTTATGTCAACTTTGCACTCTGTTGAGAGGTGTTTTCCGGCACATTTCACGCAACGTGGTTCTTTTTGGCAGTAGGCACTTGTGCGCCTGAATTATTGGCATCGCTTACACTGTGGTATCAGTCTATTGCCATTTCGCATGGGTTCGATTTTAACCCTGATGTTAAGTATCATTTTTATCTTATAAATATCGTTTATGCTCTCAGTTCTTTTAAAGGAGAGCGTAAAAAACAAAAGTAAAGAAGAAAATAAAAGCCAAAAAATTCTCCTTTCCTTCGCGCGAATTTTGAAGCTATTATTGCCTTTACTTTCCATTCGCACGAATTTTTAAACTACTTCATCTCCTACCCTTGAAAAAAAGCGCAAATTTTTTAACGATCATTTTCTCCTTTAGTTGTAAGAAAAAATTTATAAGCTAACGAGTTTTTAAATGGTTTAACTTAACATATATATACATAAGTTTCATGCAATCCCCAGGCGGGACTCGGAGAGGTTCCTTACCGGATCCCATCACCTATTTCTGGGCCTACCAGGGGGCGTGCGCTCGCATCCCGGCTAGCGTGACCTGTCTAGGAAATCTGTCAGGGGGCATGCGAACAAAGTGTCCAAACCATCGAAGAATTGGTCGTTCCACTCGGAGAAGCAGCTGCTCAACACTAAGATTACCACGAATACTAACGTTGCTCACTCTATCCCTAAAAGTTACACCAGCGACGCACCTCAGGAATCTCATTTCGGAAGCTTGTACCCGCGATCTAAATCTTTCGGTCATTATCCAAATTTCATGAACATATATGAGGGCACAAATTACTGAATAACTAGACATTCAACTTGCGTCCCTCTTACCCTCCGTTTTTTATAAAGCCTTTAAAGCTTTAAATTTCCGTGTCAGTGAATGCGTGTAAGAAGATACAACACCAATTTACCTTACGCGATCAGCTGATGTAAAAAGCTCAAAAACGAAATTGCTTGGAAAAGACGAATTGATGCATTTACTCATATATGTAAATAAATGTCGGCGGATGAGTAAATTACTCAATTTCAGCTTGTGGGCAAAGCTTTTACATGTCCGAAGTTGAATATCTAGTTATTCAGTAATTTATGATGAGGGTTGGAGAGAACCCTGAATTAAAGCCCAGATTTTTACTTTCACTCCAAACTCAGCTTTCCTGATGACCGGCCGGCGAAGTTCCTTCTCGCTAAAGTTCCTCCTTGCAAGGATAGCCAAATTACAGCGAAAAGCAGATGGCTTATCCTGATGTCAGCCAATTCAAAACATAGCTCGCCAAGACTGCGCTGCACCATCCAGACCATATATGCTATTGTAAGGAGCGGCGACAGAAAACAGCCCTGGCGAAGTCCAACACACATTAAAAGGACGTGATTTGACGCCGTTTATCCGTACACAGCTTCTGCAGCTTCCATTCAAAGACTGGATGGCTCTCAGAAGAGGACCATTCAGCACATAGTCCTGCAAAACTCTCCATAGTGTACCCCGAGGAGATCGGTCATAAGCTTTCTTCAGATCTACAAAACATGCATAGACCAGAAGACTTAAGAGAAACATGCCCCACTATAGAGCTAAAGCAATCTCTCCTCTTCCCTTTTTGGAAAGGGCACTTAAACTCCTGTTTGCCAATCGCTTAGTGCCTTTCCGCTATCCCAAGCCACCTTTATGACACGTGTAAGCCATTGAACACCTTCTTCACCCATTGCCTTGAGCATTTGTGGCCGGATTTCTTAAACTCCAGCAGACTTGCCAACTTCAGCGACTTCGTCTACTGTGAAACTATTCTCCGCCCTAATCTCGTCAGCAATGGGAATGTCATCTTCAGTGCCCTGTTTGAGATTCAGCAACTCCGAAAAGTGCTCTCTCCATCTGCACAGACATCGCTCTCATTTGAAAGAAGTGTACCGTTGTTTCAGTATAACTGGATAAATACCATCTGGACCAGGTGACTTAAATCTCTCAAAAGATGCAATAGAATACTTGATAGCGTCACCAGTCACCACCCTTGATGCAATGTACCAGTTGGGCCTCGTTGTGTTCGCTGGTTCTGTGGTGGCCACCGCTGCCGGTACCACTGAAGAGCACGTGGTGATCTGATTTTCCGGGAAGTAAGTCTCTAGGAGAAGACTGAAAAATCTCCGCCTTGGTCTCAGTGTAGGTATCATCAGGCTTGAGTATTGATGTGAGTTTGCTTGGTCTGTTTCCTGTGAGGGACTAGATATATAGATTCCAGTCTTCTAAAAAATTGGTTTTTAAGGACCGATTCAGGAGCTTCCAGGTCTCTGCGAATACGCTGCAGTTCGGCATTCCACCAAGGTACTGATTTTCTACGGGGGTTTTTCAACGTATTAGTACGTTGTTCAGATCTTGAGCAGGCATCCCTACCCCTTGTCGTGACTTCAGTTTGAGTGGAACTTGAACAGAGTGGCCAAGTGTCTGTTTAAAAACTATTTCTGTATTGGTAGCTGTTCCATATGACTTGCAATTGCAATATGTTGGGCATTTCCCACCTATATGACATCTTCTTACCCTTCTGGGGTTGCTGGTCCCCAATTGGCGGATAGGGGAATGCTCACCAGATAGAGTGGGTACCGGTATGGAAAATACCCGGGCGGACCAAAATCAGCAACAAACAAAAAATCCAGGAGCATCTGTCTCAAAATGAGCGGTTTTCTGGCCGGCGTCTGTTATCCAGGTTAGGGTCAGCTGAATATTAAACGCCTCTTTCTCTTTCAGTATGCAAATAGAATGGACAACAATTAGGTGCATGCCAGATGGTTTGAAGAAATGCTCTCCTAGTTATATCATTGCTTTTCTTCGTAAAGGCATAACACTTGCGGGGGTAAACTGTGGTGTTTCTGTGCAGAGTTTTTATGTTCCATACTGGCTCATCATTGCGTGCTAGACGGAGAATTACTTTTCTCTACTATGTTTTCTATCTTTCCTCAAAATCTTTCCTCCCCTCGCGATGTGCTACGCATCTTAGGGGTAGTTGTAGCCCCTTAATCACGAGTCAATTAGAAAAAAAAAATATAACTAGACTTATAGTAATACCACATAGTATTAGGGTCTTAGTCTTATGCACGTGATAGATATAGTTATAGAAGTCCCTCGTATAAGAGTTCTTATAAACGCAATATAGCTACCTAATCTTCATTTATTGACCCTACAACTAATGAAGTGTATCTATAGAGAAGGCTGCAAGAAATTTGTTTTTTTTTTTTGTACATTTGAAACATGTTTCCGAAAAAAGGCTTGAAAATTGAACAAATATATAACTGCTTAAATTGTACCTAGCTGTGAAAGAGAAATTAAAGTATCTACCTTAAAAAATGTAGGCATAAAAAAGATTTACGACGTACTGTAAATAACCATTTTAGGAACGTGAACGTCCTTGAGTTTCCAATGAGCCTATAGGCTATTCTCAATGGGATTCTTTTTTTTGCGCAAATATGCAGGCAGGTACACGCAGGACATCCTTCCTTTCCTTTTAAATCCAATGAACAAAGTCATCTCGTTTCTGGTGAACCTCAATTAAAGAAATCTACCTTCTCCCTTATGCAGAAATGTAAGGGATCATATTCACGGGCCCTCCATAGGTAAACAAACAAAGCATCACCACGACTCAGGTATATTATTCTGTTGGCACATTACCGACGAAAGGTCAGTCAATGTGAGACAATTGATGAATTGGGTGGTTTACAACTTGCCGATTCGCTACACTCTAAAGTACCGATGAAAGTGCCTAGATACATGGAAGGATGCCATGCTCGCTGTCGGTGCTGTAAATTTTCATGCACTACTTGGAAATGAAACAGAAAGGACATCTCTTGTTAGAATTTACTACACGGGGATGAGTCTTTGACTGACAGGCACGAAAAAGTTGATAGATGTTCTGTATCGTAAATCTTCTCTTTGGATTCGAAAACAAAGGGATAGAAAGTCGTTGCTTGTAGGCATCGGCTTATGGCCTTGGAGGGATTCCTATTCCCGGTTCACTATGATTGTAAGCATTTAACAAAAAATACATAATAAGAAAAACTTCTAGGCTCGAAAACGGGATGTAAAGTTGTAAAACGATTGACTTTTGAAACTATGTTTATCCTGCGAAATTGTCATGAAACTGGGCAAAAAGGGGCTGCTCAGAAATACACCACAAAGTACTTTATGAGTTAAAACAATGAAAACATTTGACTTTTTGTTCCTAATTTCTCCTGGGTTATAAATCAAGAGGTCATGCTCATGACATGCGTGCAGATGCAGACACATTTACGGTGTCGATTGTTTTAACGTTTCCAGTGTAAGAAACATTGTGACTTGTTTTCCAATTGATGAGAAATCTTTTTTTATTTTTATTATTTTATTAAGGTGACTCCAAGGAATGAATAAATGATTTTGTATCAAAAGTCACACATTTTCTTGCAGGAGTGCTGTTTTGAAAAGACACAAAATTTAATACAATGTGGAAAAGGAAAATTATATTTAACTGAAGACAAGTTTATAAAGGTTGAGCTTCCCAAAGGATCATGATTTAAGGATATAGGATTTTAGGGCGGTATACGATTCAGAATGTCAGTTGTTGACCAGGCTCTCGCTTGTACAATACATAGGATAATGCGAAATCCCTTAAATCAATTTCTTTATCCCTTTCTTAATCCCTTAAATCGAAAACTTTCGGCTCCAAGGCAGGATGAAGGATAAGGGCCCGAGGCAATAAATATTGTCCTATACTTAGTAAAGAGCTCTCCAAGGGACAGTACACTTCTTCCTGATAAAGGACGAATGTGGGCTATCTAGGGAGAAGAAAATGTTCGGCCAAAACAAAGAACATAACACAAGGACGTGGAGAAAAAGACGCCTCACATTCAGGCTGGAAATGGCACATTTCTCAATCTTGATCTATTAAGGTTAAAACTGAATGTGGATCAGGTTGGACGCTGAACCTGGAGGACCCTGAATACAGACGAAGATGACAGTCCTATGTGAACTGTAGGAAAACCTGTACCGGACAAAAGTTGCAAGAAACCATCGCTATCAAACTCATACAACTTTTGGCTTCAAAAGAGAAACCGGAGAGCTAGTTTTGAAGCCAAATTCGTTCGAAATCTGCACTTTCCCTCGTTAAGGTAAAAGTAATAGTTATTTTAATTTCCAGGTTTCAAAATGGGACCTGGTGGCGGTGCAAATAGAGCTCGACGGGGCTGGAAACTATATAAACCGTAAGTGGCGGCTCTAGACAAAAGGTCACAGGAAAAAGAGTTTCAAATTAAAAGTTAAATGGGCTCTACTCCAATATCAAAATAAAACGTTGTTGTGTGTCAGGTTTTTGCGCGAAGGATTTTTTTGGATGCACCACATGGAGGTGGTAATCTTCATAGATACTGGTAGCCCGGGCTGTACTTCTAGCCCCAGGCTGTACTTCTAGCTCGATCATGTACTTCTAGCCGGGATCCACCTACGTACTAATCCTCAACCACTTCCCCGCGGTAATGCCGTTAAGTATAACTTCGCGGACCTGGTTAGCATTTTCGCTGTGCTTCCTGTTTCTGCTTACTCTGCTCGTCTTATTTTCTCTATTCTTCTCAGCTCGATTTGTACCGTTGCCACAAATCTAGTTATGGTTGTCCAGCCTTCCTATGAGGTCTGGTCATAGGAGGAAGAGGGCACCGGGCTAGTTACCGCTCCTGGCTTTGCAGCAGCATTATCCCTGGCAACCGCCTTTTGAGTAAGCACTGGAATAAGGTTTGGCACTATTTAGTTCGTTACTCATCAGCCGGCTGAAGCCAGTTGAATCCTTGTAACTTAAGCCCCCACACCAGCGACATTGAAGATGACGCTCACGACAAGGCGTCTGCCACATGGAGGCAGTAGACTTATAAGTCTGTCATCCTTTTCAAGTACACTTATAAGCCTGTCATCCTTTTCAAGAAGACCTATAAGACTGCCATCATTTCTGCATACATACCTCTGGCGAGGCTCCTCGACATCCACATACGTAGCGAACTTAATCCAATCAATTTATCCGGCACGCTAAACTGAAAGACAGATCGGTAGCAGATAGCGTTACATGACGTGGTTCTTAATATAGAAGCGTAAATGCAAGTAAAAGATTAAATCCTCGCAGCATTTTGTGGCATAGAAGGTTCCTTTGACAATGAAGGCAATGGAATATTATCAAAGGTCCTGGCCCTGGAACATTATCAAAGGCGTTAAAAGAGTTAAAAAAGCACAGCCCTAAATACGTTCAGCCGTATTTTCAGTAAAATATGGGGTCCTTCCCCTAGGAAAATAAACTGGCTCTACACAGCTATAACCAAACAGAAAAATCTCAAAGTCTTAACTAAGGTTCAAAGAATGGCTTGTCTCGTCACTATAGGTGCTCTGAGATCCACTCCTACCATCGCGGTTAGAGACAATCCTTAACCTAACGCCTGTTGGCCTCTTTATTAAAGAAAGCGCTGCAAAAAGCACAATAAGACTTCAAGGGACATGCAATTGGAGTACAACATCCCAAGAACAAGGGTTGCTGTGCAGGTATATTAGACCATATAACACCTTATCTTGTTGAAATCAAGAGTAAATTATTCAAATTCTTAGCAGAGAAGACAGGATGATGGATAAGGTTGTAATCCATTACGAGATAGCACTCTACACAGACGGCTCTTAGTCAGGCGAGGGTACTGGAGCAGGTGTTTGCTCTGAGAAACTCGGGGTTCTTACAAGCAGAAGAATGCTGAACTCCTGCAGTATCTTCCAAGCCGAAATTCTAGCTATACTTATTGCAGCCGAAAAGGCCAGAGTGTTGGTTGGAACTCGCATACGGAAACATAATCACATACGGAAACAGCCAAGCAGCCATTAAGGCCCTGGCAAAACCACCAGTAAAATGTCGAGTAATAGGACTGCTTCGCTCTAAGCAGGGGTCTAAGCAGACAGAATAATGTGCGCATCGTTTGGGTACCAGCCACAATGACTTCATCGGAAGGAAAAGGCTGACGAGCTAGCTTCATTCCGCAGCGGATGAAGATGTGAAACGCCTCATGTGCCAGTGCCCAAGTGGCAACAGGCAACGTTTTAAAATACAAGGCCAATTCTTCTTTGAGGAGCTGAACGAGCTTGGCGAATATCTTGACGTTCAGCAGGGACACTGGCTGGGACCAGTTTCTCTTCGAAGCTCAGGATACTTCAACTAACTAAGTATCATATTTATACTAACATTTCTATCCTAACAGGTTGTCCCTGTACGTTGAGTGATGCTAAGGGCCCTCGTGGGCCTATGCGAGCTGGTGGCGATGGCTGCTAGCAACACTACCTAACTTAAACTAATCACGACATACTTGTCCTAAAAAAATTCTACGACAAATACATGGCCCTGTTTGCGAGGAAGGTGAGTGAAGAAGATGCAAAAAAGCCATAACACGAAGACAAGACTCGGCCACATTGAGCGGATGGACAACACAACTGGAAGCGGGGTGCACAGGATCCCAGAGGATGAAAGGCTACAGTTAACTAGGCAGAGACCCCTTATGGTAGCCCAATAAGTAAAGTAAGCTTTTCTAAGTTCGTTACGGAAGATCTTTGGCTCTTACTCTCTCGTTTTTTCTGGACTTTTTTTCTAGATATCGGAGAAGTCCTGATGGCGGATGGTGGCAATATTGTCGAAGCTACACCTTTTAAACGGGCTGTGGTTTATTGAGGCACCAACATGTGAAAAAGAATACATTGTTTTATGAACGAAGAGGGTCTTCTGTTGGAGCAACAGTCAAGCAGAAGCTACTTAATAATTTAATACATTGAACCTTAACTAACTTAACTTTCCTTACTAAAAAAAGGTTTTTGCTTAGAGTTAGACCTAGAATTAATACTGCATCTTAAGTCTTTTGTATGTATTATGTTGATGGGCTGGCTTTCGATTCAGGATGTAGCCAGAATCCAAGCTGAACTAATCATCAGCTTATATTTTTTAAAAGATTCTATTGTCCAAGTTGGTTAAATGCTTAAAATGCTCGAATATCAAAAAACACCATGGCACATATTCTACGATAATAATGCTGTTGACAGAATGTTTAGACTTCGGATCGAAGCTAATGTTACAAATACCATGGCGCTGGCGGTCATCGCATTGCTTGGGGATTAGATATATTCCTATATTGTGTTGTGTTAACTTATGGTTTCACCTTCCTCCACTTTTAATATCATATGTTGGGTCTTCATTTTTTGGAACGGCTTTTTTTTGTAATTAATTGCTGTAGACATTTATCATAGAACTTCTATTCTTGGTTTCGTTTATCATTCCGAGTTTTTGAAAAAAGAAATCATCATAAAATTCCAATATATCCAAGGGTAACGATGATCACAATTAACTAAATTTTCTTGAATATTTATGAGAAACGGGTATGACATTGAGAAATTCACGCGATTAACAGGGTGGAAAAACGAAGAGAAAAATGATCATGAATGGTTTCATTTGTAAATGCTGCTTTTATTATTTAGATTTTTATTTCAAAGAAGAAATAGCAGTTGATAGCTATAAGTTCTTCCTTGAGATGTAAAGAAGCCTGAGATTTGGCTCCTTGGAGCTAGATATCAGTTGATAGGTATAGAGTCTGCCTTGAGATGTAAAAAAGGCTTAGATTTGGCTGTACACGCGGTCAAGTCTCACCAAAAATAGAGCGTGTGCTAACCGTTCTAATCATTTAGTGAATGTATGTATGTGGTGATTTGTAAACCGATTGCGCCAAACTTTGCCCACTTTCCACTTATATAAATAAAAGACAGTCACTGATAAAGACATACGCGGAGCGGTCCCTTTGTGTAAAATTCTATTTGTTTATTATTTCTGGATACATTTTACGTTCGGTTCAATTCCAAAACCAGCTTACAACAAGAAACAGCAATTTTTAAATGCATTACGCTTGCGTTGTAAACGCTTCATACTGAAGAAAAATTGAAATAAGATCGTCATTTCCGTTAACGGACTCACGTTTTTCCATGCATTTTGCGATTTTTGTTTTCGAAAATGCGTTTAAGCGGCAGTATTAAAACTATTTCTGAAAAATATGACTCAAGCACTTGGTTTACTTTGAGTGGCTTTATGTATACGTGTGTTCAATATTGGCTTTGTGCACAAAGCATCCATTTTCAACTCCTTATTTCTCAAAAACATTTCAATATTTTCAAAAAAAATTTCGTTCAAGATCAGTATTTACTTAACTCAAGTTTCGTTTTTCTAGTATTTGCCTGCTAAACTTTTTTAAAAAAAAAGTATTAAAAAACATTTCATTCATTTTCTTATGAAACTTCCAACTGTAATTAAAGCGTTATTTGGGTTCTCTGACTATTTCCGCAGTTTAAAAGCACACCAAATTTTGTCTTTCTACGACTTCTCGTTTAGAAGTTATAACGCACTTAGGCGGACAACGTATTGATACCTTGGTAGGTCCCTTTTCCATTTTCGGGCAAACAGTTAAAAACGTCGAAAATTTTATGAAAAGAGTAATGTCTGTTTCACATCAAGAGCCACGGCGAGCGGGGGTCTCAGGCCAGATGAATTTTATTCAATGTATGGGGTGGTTCACTACTGGCATTATCGCTGTGTCGCACGCCTGCCTGGAAAAATTGGAAAATCCTCGCCGAGGTCGACGACTATTCTGTCAATCGCTGTTTTGAGCTATGACACGCTATTGAATAGAGATGTTTGTTCACTTGTCAAAATCACTGACGTTTAAGCTGTCAATAGTTCTTGAGGTGTAAACGTGCGATTTGAGTATGGATTCAGTGCGCTTTTTCAACTAAATAATAAGTTTTAAACTTAAGTTTTATCACCACAGAAAATCGTTGTACTAGGTACTGTGCGCTTTTTAACCCTCTTTCGGTCCACATACGAGAAATTATCGAAATCTGCTGCACGTCATGCCATTTGGTCCTTTATATCTAGGGAGGTCGTGGACAGGCCAATGGATAATACGTTTAGCAACTGTTTTGTGCAATTTGTTACATGAAAAATACGATTTTGTGAATCGCAACTTATTTTTCCACAATATAGTTATGCAAACAAACCAGATATCACACATTAATTAAAAAATAATGAAATTCTCTTCCAATATTTGGTCTTTGCTAATGGTGGGATTTTTTTTAGTACATTCAATTGCGTTTAACATTTTTTTCTGGTATGGACTATTAAGACTTTATCAAGACACATTCCAATTGAAAAAAAAAACTTAACTTTTTTTAAGCACAAGAACAAAGTTTAATAAAACAAACAACCAACCTGAAACCGTGAGTGAATAAAGAAAAATAAACTACCAACAATTCATGCAAAGTTCTTGAGGGGTAGACGTCAAATACGGAGACGTCAAAACTCAAACAGCTAATACTTGTTGTGAAATAAAAACCATACATTTGCAATTAAGTCGACAAAGTTTAGAAATTTGTTTAGTTTTGTCACTGTGCAGTCAAAACAGTCGTCGCGGTGTCTCGTATATTAACAAACGATTTGTCCGACGCTCTCGCGCTGAGTGTGAAACGGCTAAAAGGGCCTGTCATCAAAGCCGCGGAGAGGGTCATATGCAGATATATTTTTTTTGCATAACTAATGGAAACATCTCTATTTTATAATATAATAAAATTATATCAGCCTACTCAGAAAAATCCTGAATACCTCTACCTACCTACAAATAAATAAAATAATTGGCTAAGCTTTTTCAGGGACACATTTATAAGTTGCATTATTAATGTTCGCGTTTTAGCGACAGTATTCCTTTGACACCCAGGCGAAAACCAAGATTGGTGGCCCGCATACGGTATAGGAAGCGATTTGCACTCCACGTTTCGGATAAGTTTAAACAAATTCCAACTGACCGCTTAAATACAGAGGAAGAATGGGAGCAACTTTTATCGGCGTACATTGCACCGCAAGAAATGTTTGTAAAGTGAAGCGGCACGGTGTGGCGGCTGGTGGTGAACAAAGAACTGTTTCTCTTGAACTGTTTATTTCTCGAGCCCACTACATTGAAGCGCGAAGAACTTCCAATGTGACAGTCAGAACAGCCGAAGAACAAGCTTGGAAAAAGTTTCAGCGAGAGGTTAAAGCACGAGTACAGATCTGCAAACAAGATTTTTTCCAAGGTTATTCGCCGTCTAAGAGGAAAGAAGTTAGATATCGTACGAGGTGTTAAATCCAACGAGGGTACACTTCTTTAAAATGAGAACGACGTCTAACGCAGATGGAGCGAGCAATTTTCGAAGCCCCGACAGAGCACTGAAGATAGCAACCCCACTGCTGCTGTTAGGGTGGAGAAATAGTCCTACAGTAGATGAAGTCACTGCCGCGATTAAAAAATTGATAAAATCCGCCCAAAACTGCTCAAGACAATGAGTGAAGAAGAATTAATGTTTAATGGTTAAATGGTGTCATAATGGTGTCAACCAAAAAACACCTTGAAAGCACCTAGCGATTGGCTTTTTTTCAAAAAAGGGTACAAGACGGATTGTTTTAACTATAGGGTATATCTCTCTTAAGTCTTCCGGGAAAAAGTAATCGCGAAGGTGTTGGAAACGTGTTCCAGAGCTAAAATCGAGTCTTTGTTGTGGGAAAAGCAATGTGGCTTTTGGCCTGGCAGAGGCACAACCGACCAGCTTTTTACTCTGAAGGTTATTCTTGACAAGGCCTGGGAATATGCCCAACCGGTCTACGTGTGTTTTGTAGATTTGGAAAAGGCCTATGGGATAAACTCTGGAGAGTTCTGCACTGAGTGGGTAAGCTGAGATGACCTCTTCTAAGAGTCATTCAGTCTTTGTGGGGGAACTGCAAAAGCTGTGTTCGGATAGATGGCGTCAAATCCCATCCATTCGATGTGCGTTTGGATTTCGCCAGGGCCGTGTTCTATCGCCTGTCCTTTTTATAGCATATATGGACTGGAAGGTGAAGCGTAGTCTTGGTGAGGAATCTTTCAAAATGGCTGACGTCAGCATAAGCCGCAGATGATTTGGCCATCCTTGCATCATCCAAGGAGGAACTTCAGCAAGCACTGTATGGGTTTGCGGTCATATGTGGTAAAGCTGGGATGAAGGTAAAAGTGAGCAAATCCGAAGTGACTCCGGCCGGCCAACACGAAAGCTGAGCTTGGAGTAGAAGCTTCGATGGACACGTTGTTCGCATGCCCCGACGGACTTGCTAGACAAGTCATGTTAGCAGATGCGAATGAGTCGCTCCCTGGTAGGCTAAGAAACAGGTGGTAAAGAACGACGGTCTTTGGATCGCGGCTGTGTCTCTTGAGTTGGTGGCGGAGGATTTGGAACAATGGAAAGGCCATTTAACCGATCTCGCTCCGCAACTCTTCTAAGGATAAGTGGAACTGAATATTGTTCCTCGACAGTAATGAGGCTTTTTTGTTCTTATTAATTTTTAAAGAAATTACTTATTTAAAAAACGTTATAAGCTTTATACTATGTCTCCACCGACAATTATAAGAAGATTAGCGTGAGACGATTAAAAATAAATCCGTTAAGTGGCTCCATCAGACAAATACACCCAGGATGAATTTGACACGAAAACTCTGTTTCTGTCATTTTAGCTCTCAAAAGAGTGTGGCGATGTCTATTTTCCAGGAGCGAAAATCGATTTCCTCAGTAAAAGTCACAATCGAAAACATACTTGTGTCAGATCTGTCGCACAGGAACAGTTTCAGTTTCAGGATGGATAAGATTTATAGAGGATTTATTTTTAATCGCTTGCCGAGAGGATTTAAATTTAGAAAAAATAGAGAATTTAATAAAGATTTATATTATCGAGGATAAGTGCTCCGTGGAGACATGGTATTAGACTTGCTTAAACAATTTGATAAGAGTGATTGACTTTTGACCACTATCTGCTACGAAAAAAATTGCTCAGCGATTCTAGCTGGTTTGGCTGAACATCCTCTAAAAGAGACTATTAATACTGGATTAAGCTCGCCTCATAGAAAATTATATCATTCCAATCAATTAAATTAAATTAAAAAATATATCTGATAACATCGGTCCGTATTAATGCGCTCAATTTATTGCTTCTCACAGGGGGAAACGCTTCACGAAACAAAAGCATTATAGTGTCATAATACACTCCTGATTGTTATCCGGATAAATGTCCATCAAATTATGTTCCTGTCTGTAAACGGAACAAGTATTTAGGATAAAGGCGGCGCTCTGGTGGTGGTGGATACATGATTGCGGATAACAAATGATGGCGCTTAACTTAATCGAAGCGCCATCTGATTTAAATCTCTCTCATTTCATGTCTACTCACCTTTCCATCCTCCACATCCCACATCCCTTCCTTCATCCTGCTGTAGTTCCAAATGAACAAGGTCTTTTGTAATAATGACTTCTTAATACTCTTGGGTGAGTTTTTGTTGTGGCCGTTGTATCTGCTGCCGCAATATCTAAACAACGATCTAGACGGAATATCTTAAAGCGTATCATTAATATTCTTTCCAAGCGGGACGTTGACTACGACAAAAAGCGACAAACAGACGAATGAATTATAAAAAAAAGTCGAGAAGAAAAAAAGAACGAACGACCCAACGTTGCCAACAACTATCAGGGCTGAGATCTTTGGAGAACGGATCAAACATTAAAATTCTTGTCGAACGCGAGGAAATTACCAATACCTATGTTGTGCTTACACATTTAATCTGTGCATACCTGTTAGAGAGACGAGGAAATTAATATAACCTAATTTATAACCACATAACAATATGCCGGCCAACAATACAAGTGGTCTCGTGCCTTCGTTTATGTTTGCCTTAGGCTTATACCTGTGTGATGATGTCTGGGCGGCTGAAATGTCGTGCTGGGGCTGAGGCCTAGGATCTTCAATAAATTTTGTCACTAAGCGCGCCCTGGCACTGGCATCCACTATAGGTATCCTTGGGGTCTGTGGTGTGGTGGTGAGATTTCTCTTTGTGCGTTTCCTTTTGGGAACTTCAGCTCTTGGAGACAATTATTGTAGCCTCGGCGACATCGGCTTCAGATGATGCACGGCGGCAAGTATACACAAGTGTCACTCGTCTTGCCCGCTGCATCTTATCTTGTACGTTTTGTTATAGGGTGAAGATATCTGATCTTTGAATCGTGGGAATGGTGTTGAAAAAAACCTGTCGTGTGTCTGATGTCGCCGTGTAATTAAGTTTAATTAATTCGGTTAATTTAATAGCACCAAATGACACTTTTATTGAAGATCGTTTATTTGAGCACGGTCATCACCACCGGAGACAACTTACTTAGGCTAATGGCCCAATTCGGCACACAACAGGTTGCGAAAACGCCTCGAGCATTCGCTGGTCCTCCCAACCTTATATGATTGCTCGTTTCGTCGGCTGTTTTTTTTTTGTTTTTTTCTTTTCATTTGCACTCCTAAAAATTATATCAATCGCGCGAGCCTAAGAACAAAACAAACATCAATCAAGAAATTGCCTTCAGGTAGGCAGAAGGGCGGCTAAGGAGGCGTAACCGAATTTCATGGTTTCAGTGCTAATTAATTAATCAACTCGACGTTGTTTAGGGGGATGCACTTCATGCGATTCCCGTCGAGCATTTGAATTGTTTGCGCTTCTTCGGAAATTAGGGAGCTCTTGTGTGGTGTGTAAATTATGTAGATCGGCTAAAGGCAACCCCGGTATCCTTGGAATACGCGCAACACCTGCGCCAAAAGGAAACGAATTGGAAAATTAGTTTGTAGAGGGGACTCTCGATTTCTTCGAATTGCTTTCCTCGTCTGTTGTCGCTTTCCTCGTCTGTTGTCGGACATAATAAATTCCTTAAACTGGGGATGCCATTCGGCACAAAAGAATAGACCAATTGGAGTTGCCGATCGCGTTAAACTTTGCGGGAATGGTTTGAAGCCTAATTGATGACGAAGAGTGTTTGGAATTCCAGTTGATTTATGTGTTAACATCAATCTATAATTTTTTTTTAATGATTAATGATGAGACATGATTCAAAAGAAATAAACGAAGTGAAACACAAGATCATTATGCCAATATGTTACCTATAGAATAGTTAATTTTTTATTTATTATTTCGCGCGTCGAATAGAGTCAATTATCGTTGACTCTTTGTTAATAATAAGTCTTGGGATCGCTGATTGTCCAACAAGGAAAATATACTCAGGTTGGCATATAAAAATCCTAGGTTGTGTCAATTAGAGCCAATTGACACAAAAGCACGGAAAAACTTCGAATCCAACCCGCTTATATGACGCAATAGAGGAGCACCGAGCTAAGGTTGCACATGCAATTGGAATGGTATACCTACCTCAGCCAACTTAGCCTGCAAAACTGGAGATTAAGGCTGAAACAGAGATGGATGGCAAAGTTTGTTGGTTGAGATCGCCCAAACTGAAGTATCACTTTAATTTAGTAAGTACGTGTAAGTAGGTAACGGTATTGAAAATTAAAAAAATGAAATAATCGCTATGAATGACAATAGCAAACAAAGAATAGTGCCCCTTAAACCCGTCTACTTACAGCTCTTCGTTAACGCATATTCAAATACGCCTACATACTTAATTTTCTTTAAATTAATAGCTTATAAAATAGTTGGCTGAACTAAAAATAAACTAAGTACTTAAATGGATAGACAAGTTTTTATGATTTTAAAATTATATAGAGGGTTTGAAATATTAAGTGGTTTCGAGATACGTTTATTAACGTTTAAGTTGACTTAATTGCCTGAAATAGAATTCTTAGTAAAGTAGGGATCTTTTAAGTACATGTTAACTAAATTTTACACAAGCACAAACTACTTAATAGCTTAATAATGAAGGTAAAATGTGTTAAAATTTCACTTTACAATCTGTGACCTCTTATACTTAGGAAATTGACGCAACGAGGGCGCCAAAATGCTCCTTCCATCGTTCCTAATCCTCCGCCACCAACGCAAGAGACACAGGCGCGATCCCCAGGCGGGACTCAGAGAGGTTCTTTACCTGATCCCACCACCTGTTTCTTGGCCTACCATCGGAGGGCTAACGTGACCTGTTTAGGAAGTCTGTCGGGGGTATACGATCAATTGATCGTTTTACTAGGAGAATAGCTGCTCAACATTGAGATTACTATGAATACTGACATTTCTCACTACTCTATCTCTAAGAGTAACACCATCCAATGCACCTGAGAAATCTACTATCCGCAGCTTGTACCTGCAATCTGATTCCTTCGGTCATTACGAAAATTTCATGACCATAGATGAGGGTTGGAACGAACACTGAATTAAAAACTGAGATCTTTGCCTTTACTCCAAGCTTTACTTTCCTGGTGTCCGGCCGGGCAGTTCCTCTATTATTGCTCCAGCTTGGCCAATCCTACAGTGACCTTCCGATTTGTTCATGTTTACTTTCATTCCCGCATCACCACAGTCGGCTGTAAACCTATCCAGTGCTCGCTGGAGTTCCTCCTTGGATGAAGCAAGGATGGCCAAATCATCTGCGGCTTATGCTGACGCCAGCCATTTCGAAAGATTACTCACCAAGACTGGCATTTTTCCGCCTCTTTAAGGTTGCATAATCATACCGATTGGCCTAATTTATTTAGCAAACCACAAATTACAACTATAATAATTCAAAGCACTTCACCTATTACTGCCACAACACAAGTAAAAGGAAATCTCCACTCTTGCTCGGTCATCGAGCGAAATTAAATCAAATGAACAATTGCCTCTCATTAGGCAAAAAACTTTTCAATTTAAAACCCTCAGTACGAATATAGGGGCACTTCCTAATTTGAAAATTTGTTTATGCACAACTCAGTCATATGGGGGTTTATTCTATAATTTGATTCATCGTTCTTTTTCGCATGCACTTGATCGTATTTTACTGGCGCACGGACAGGGCTAAACACTGGACGTCATGGTACCAATGAAAGGTTACTAAGAAGGTGACACCTTTGATTTGTTTTCATTAAATTATGGTCTCAAATCGCGATTCAACAAAATTCGAATCCAGTGCGGATGTCATGGAACCATTCGATAACGTATGGCATACAATGAAGGACCAATATGTCATGAATCCCAATATTAATTTAGTTGCATTAGTGGGTGGTGGATGTGTATACAAAAGGGTACTTCTTTGGTGGAATGGTTTCGAGGATTTTCTCTTTGCTCAAACGTTTCTATGGCGTTTCCATTTTTCAAATAAATCGCATGTTTAGATGTAATTCTTCATTGCCTGCGGGAAGTCCAGGTTTTTGTTTTACATTTTGCGTATGGGTTTTTGTTATAAATTACCATGGGTAATTTGTCTTCAAGAAAATGGAAGGAGTTTAATCGAAAAAAAAACACCAACGTAAGATCTTATATTTTTTTCCTTAATTGTGCACTTTTGGTTATAATTAAATGTATGTGGCAACAAAAATGAAAACAGCGAACGGCGACCTGATGCGTATGAATATATGCATCAGAGATCTTTAAAAATAAGTAAGTTAGTGCCTTAATTATTTCCGTCTGCAACGGGTAGCTAGTGCTATTGCTTATCTAATCTCTCTTCCGATTCCTCCCTTGTTGTGTCACTAAAATATTTAAGAAAAGATGTTGTAAGGGAGTTATTTAAATCATTACACCATAAGCTTTTTTTTTAATGGAAACTATAAGAGGCACCGGGAGTTTGTGTGCTTACTACGCCAAAAAAAAGACTCGTTCTTTTTCACGGTCCCCACCTCCGCGAGGGTCTGACAAGCCCTCCGAGAGTATCATTTGTCTAAAAAAACGTTTCAAAGTTCCGTTCGGATTCGGCAAAAACTGTAAGTCCCCTTGTTGTGAAGAAATCAACGCACACAGCATACATTGTTGAGAAGGTGGCCCTGGTTCACCTCGAGCTGTTGCGCCACTCTATTTATTTATAAGAGGCACCAGACTACAACTAATCGAAAAATGGACATTGTGGACCCAGTCCTACTTACTTATTCAAGGTGGCGGTAGATTCCGAGGTGGACCTGCCTGAACCTCAGCCAACAAGCTTCGCCAGCCAGCTCTGAGCGGGAGTTCAGCACAATTCTCAACTGTAATGTTAAAGATGTAACATGAAAGTGCGTCGCCTTTGTAATTTGGCACCAAAAGGGCCGGTGATCTCTTATCTGATTACAGGGAGCGATTTGCACGGCACGTTTCGGAGAATTTTGAATAAATTGCTACTGACCTTTTAAATATAGAAGAAGAATGGCAGCTGTTTTCATCGGCAGTCATAACCTCAGCAAGAGATGTTTCTGGAGTGAAGCGGCTTGATGTGGCGGCTGGTGGTGAGAAAAGAACCGCGTGGTCTAAAACTCCTAGTGTTCAATAAGCTATCAGAGAGAAGGAGAGAGCTTATATTGTGTAGAATCAATGTAGAAATTCCAATATGGCGGTAAGACCAGCCAAGGAACAGGCTTGGAAAAAGTTTACCGAGAGGTTAGAGCACGATTACAGATCTGCAAACAAGATGCTTTGGCAGACTATTCGCTGTCTCAAAAGAAAGAAGTTAAATAATGTGCAAAGGGTTAAATCCAATCACGGTACAGTTCTTTCAAATGAGAATGACGTCTAACGGAGATGGAGCGAGCCATTTTCGAGGCTGCGCAATCCCCAACCGGTCATTGAAGATGGTAATCCCACGACTGACGAGATTAAGGTGAAGAATAGTCCTATCCTACACTAAATGAAGTCACTGCCTCGATTAAATCGCTAAAAGAGGGAAAGTCTGCTGGAGTTGATGAAATGCGGACAGAAATGCTCAAGATAATCGGTGAAGAAGGTGTTAAATGGCTAACACGTGTCATTAAATTGACCTGGGAAAGTGGGAAAGCACCTAGCGATTGGCAAACAGGAGTTAAAGTGCCCATTTTAAAAAAATAGGACCAGAGAGATTGCTCTAACTATAGGGGTATTTTTTTCTTAAGCCTTCCGGGAAAAATATTCGCGAAGATGCTGAAAGGACGTTCCAGAGCTGTTATCGAGCCTTTGCTGCCGGAAGAGCAATCCGGCTTTCGGCCTGGCAGAGGCACAACCGACCAACTTTTTGTTCTGAGAGTTATTCTTGAGAAGGCCTGGTCTACGCCTGTTTTGTATATTTGGAAAAGGCCTATGGCCGGGTTCCTCGGGATAAGCTATGGAGAGTTTGGCAGAACTAAGTGGGCATCTTCTGAGCGTCATTCAGTCTTTGTGTGGGAAATGCAGCGAATAAATGGCGTCAATCCCATTCTTTTGATGTGTGTGTTGGACTTCGCCAGGGCCGTGTTCTATAGCCTCTCCTTTTCATGGCATATATGAATTGGACGGTGGCGTCAGGATAAGCCACCTGCTTTTGGCAGATGATTTAGCCGTCCGTGCATCGTCCGAGGAGGAACCTCAGCGAGCACTAGATGAGCAAATCCGAAGTGATGATTGTTTCCTGAATTCTTGCGCAGTGTACTCTACACGTGAGAGTAGAGAAGTTTAAGTATATCAGGGTCTTTTTTACGAAAGATGGAAGGAGTGATACTGACTTATCCTAGTTATCCTATCCTATCCAACCTGGAGATCGCGTGTGTGTCTTTTGAACTGGTGGCGGAGAATCGAGAGCGATGGAAAAACCATGTACCCGCCTTCGCTTCGCGAATCCAGAAAATGATGATGATGATGACTGATAAGATATTTTCATCAGTCATGCCGATCCAGGCATGACTATTTTATGCCGTGCAAAAAATAGTTTAGTCCATCTCTGGTGGTCAAAAAGTCTAAATGTTCTCATAAACTAGAAACATTATATCATTAAAATTATCGCGTTTTTTACACGTAGCCAAGCAGCAATTCGCGAAGTTCTTAACTACAAGACTTCTTTTTTCCATTCCCAATCAGCTACAAAGAAAAGCCAGAAATATAGCATACGGGAGGCAAAAAAAAGTTAGTGGGGTGGTCGAATTTGGACAAGGATTCAATCGTGTTCACTGTAGCTCAATTGGTAGAGCATTACTCGCAACTAGTAAGGGTTACAGGATCATCTCCTGTCAGACCACACACGGATTTTTTTTTGCCATTCCCGACTTCTAATATTTTAACTCCACTCTACGACTAAACGTCAGAATAAAGGGCCTCTACGTCTAAGTTGTCATCATAATTGTTAAAGTTTACTTAACAAGACATATTGGCAAAAATTAACAAATAAAAATATGGATGGTTAGATCTCGGGCGATATAGTAAGAATTTTGCACGAGTTTTTAACTTTAGCTCGTGAGTTACTGTAGTACCTACATTTGCTTCAATGTATGTACTGTAGGCTCAATGTAGGCTCCAAAAATTAAGTCCGCAACTTACGCCATTCCGACAAAAGGAAATTCAAACACTTCAAACTTCTATGAAATAAGGTATAAAAACTTTTGACCGTCACACAACGCAGGTTTACATTATTTTGTGGATAGCTTTAACTTTTGTGGACCAGCTTTTATGTAAATAAAACTGAAACTGCTTTTACAGAAATTTTTGTCGTCCGCTACGAGGAAAGAGGAAGTGCCAAAAACAATCCCCTAACCCTCGAACCCACAAGCGGAGCGGCACGCGAGCTTTAAAATTAAGATTGGAAATTTTTTTGATTCAGGGTTACGAAATACTTGACGGATATAGACGAGACAAGTCAGGTCCTTGCGAAAGGACCTAGCCCGAGGCGAAAGTCACGGCAAGAGAAGAGCAGCTGAAGAAAAAAACACATTAATTAACGCATTCTGTTTCTGTTCCCATCTTTTCTCTGAATTGTGGCTGACCGAATTTTTTGCTTATACCTATGCCATGATCCATGAACCCGTAACATGACTAACTTCGTCTAGGTATGGGTTCAGCCTACCTACCAGGAAGACCATTATCTCAAACTATTTAAAAACAATTTTCTTATATTTCGTTAGCTCGTGCTGCCAATATACGGGTAGTGGGACATTGCTAATAAAAGGTGGCAAAAAGGATGTTGTGCCCATCTTGCTTTGACCCCTGCAGTCAGGAGAACGATACCATTGTCCTCTGTGTGGCACAAATGAGAAAAAAGGCATGTAAGCGATATCCCAATTAAACCCAATTTACCGACTGATGAAAAAACACTTTCATGTTAAAATAAAAGTAAACATCTCGACATGACATCACCCCCATGCGATGCAGTTGTATATGTATGTGTCACAGAATAGTGCTGTCTCGGTTCTTTGATAATATCATTAATATATCATACAAAAGTCATAAATTAGTTCGTTAATATAACACAGCAATATATCTTGAGTTTATTGGGGGGAAAAGACATTAAATTGTGTTCTGTATCAATAGCAAAATAAAATTAAATATAATTTAATAGGGCTCAATCTGAAATATATGACAGTTAGTTTATATTTACCTTTTTCATACTTGCATCTACTATGCTAGTATCGAGGCATTTTCTTGCTAATATTCACATAACTGCTTTGTTTAACTGAATGTAAAAAAAAAATAACTTCTCAAATAAAGAACATAAAGATACATAAAATCATTGTTTAAAATAGCAGTTTATTTATGTAGATTGCTACCATATTACCTTTTTGTTTTTACTTATAAAAAAAATAAAGTCTGTTTTACCATGTCTCCACCGGGCACTAGTCTGCGATTAATATAAATCTTTTTGATTCACCACATAAATTTAAACCCTCTCGGCAAGCGATTAAAAATAAATCCTCTCATAAATCCAGTTCACCCTATGCACCTTTGTAACAGTTTGGTAATCAAAAAAGGAAACTAAAACTGTCCCTGTACGACCGATCTGTCACAAGTACGTTTTCAACTGTGATTTTAACAGCTTAAATCGCTCCTGGGAAATGACATCACCACTCTCGTTTGAGAGCCAAAACGATAGAAACAGACTGTTCGTGTCAGATTAATCCTATATTTGTCCGGTGAAGCGACTTTGGAAATTATTTTAAATCGTCTCCCGCTTATCCTCTTTTCATTGCCGGTGGAGACATAGCATGAGATTGAATTCGACCTTTTGGAGATTTAAAAAATAAAAAACTTTTTCAAAAACTGTTTTCATAAACAAATGCATATTTTTGTAATAAAAAGGGGCGTGGCATTTACCAAATGGACACCAAATGTTACAATGTTGGATTGAAAATAAAATTTTTATCTTTTTCTGCTCATAAAATACCTTTCTACATTTTTGTCCGTAAAATATATTTTTCCTGAAACTCGCCCAATAGTTTAAGAGCTGATGACAATTTTCTTTACTGATTTTAACAACTTTCTTACCTTTACAAATTTGTTGTCCTGAGTTAGAAGATCACATAAATAACATTCTGCCGCTTGGTACCAGGGGCCTCTGGGAGATGCACCGATTTAAAGTTGCACAAAAAAGTAAGAAAGCTAACCAATAGTAAGATGTCACACGAAGCTGAAATTTCTTATTTAACATCTCGTAGCGATTCCAAGTCATAAAAAAGAAAATCATAAATTCATTTATACGGAGTTTTGGCCACGCCCATTTTAAGGGGCCGATTTTACATAAAACTAGATTTGAAGCAAAAAATGTTTTTTTTGTATTAAATAATGTAAAATTTATTTCTTATTCTTTTACAGTTATTCTTAGACACGACAACTGTCTGATATTATGCACAATATGCACTTTTATACCCGACCCAGAGGGTAAGACAGTGACAAATCGTTTAATTTCGTTTGGATTAACTTCCATGTGCGTAGGTAACTCATACATTATTGCTTTTTATACCGAAGCCCGGCTTTAGCCAGCGAGTTAACCCATAACAAATTTGATGAGCTGTCTGACCTTATCACTAGAATCGTGGCCCGCCATCCAAACACTGAAATCTTCATTGCTGAAGATTTTAATGTCCGCAAAACTCAGCGGCTTCGATACTCTGAGTCTGGATTGACAACTCCAGAGGAAAGGTACGTTGAGCTTTTTGCTGAGGGCAATAACTTAACGTAGCTAGTAAAGGGACCTGCTAGGGTTCCTGATATTGTCAGTCATGCCGTGAACACCCTCGACTCATTCCTCACCTCACATCCTGATAAATACTTGGTCGACGTTTTCTTGCTTGGTTTTTAGTACACTTATCACGTGGCTAAAGATCCAGCCACGAAAAGAAAAGTTTGGCAGTACGAGAAAGCAAGCTGGAATGGTCTCAACGACTTCTGCAAGAATTTTAATTGGTCTCTTTGCCTTCTCTTGATCCGAGTTGTTGATGCTGCCGCCGACATGCTTAGTGAAATAGTTCTGCTTGGAATGAAACTTGTTATTCCTTACAGAATTAAAAGTGTCAGGCCAAAGGAGAATTGTTCGTGTGATTTGAGCTGGAAAAAGGCCATTAAGTCAAGAGAGGTTAGTTTTCGGTTTTTCAAGGCCAACCTAACTGAAGAAACCCGAAATCAAGATAAGCGAGCAAGAAATGAATGTAGCGCAGTTATCCGTCGTGTCCATTTTCAATATGACCAGAAACTGAGGCAAAAAACCCTGAAATATCCCGAAGGCACCATAAATTTCTGGTCTTTTGTAATGAACTTAAAAAACTCGACGTCATCTGCCATACTATCACTCGTCTGCAATAACACTCCAATTGTTAACTCCTTAAATAAAGCAAATCTGCTAGCAGCTCACTTTGCTGCCTGCCATAACCACAGTCATGTAACTGCAGCGTGCTGTACTACTACAGTAGCGGTAGTTAGAGCTGTCAAAAGTTAAAACACATGTGTAACACCCTATGTGCCAAGTACACTTTTGAAATCGTACAGTGGCAGGAGTTCTCTTAACGGACATAAATCCGCAGGTCCAGATGGCATATCCGCTGTTGTTCTGAAGAGTGCCGCCTCCACCCTAGCCAAACCTCTGCATAAGCTGTTTCATTTGTAGGGCTGCTGCCCTACTCGATGTAAAACAGCGTTTGTTCAGCCTGTTCCGAAAAAAGGAGATGCTTCTTCTCCTTCTAGTTATTGCACTAACTCCTTGCTTTCTAACTAATGAAATATTTTTGAGTCACGGAAGCTTATAAAACCGATAGTGGCCTCCGCAACAAATGGTCCACTGGTGGTATGATGGCTTATCTCACCGAACAGTGGAACCACTCTTTGGTGTAAGCAAAGCTGTTGCACTGGATATTTCTAAAGCTTTTGATAGGGTATGGCATCAAAATATTTTATTAAAATAGTTTGCTTATGGGATTGACAAAACACTCATAGAGTGGATAAGGGGCTTTCTTTTGAAACGTTCAAACCGTGTCGTAGTAGACGGACTCAAATCTGATATCCATCACATCAATGCTGGTGTACCAGCATCCAATTCAATACACTTATTTGCTGATGACAACACGCTTAGCTTCCCAGGAAGAAATCCGAGCCCCTTGGATGTTGAAATGGCAAGGTTGCGTATGTTGAACTCTCTTAATTCCTATATTTCCATCATATTAAAGTGGGTCTTTTAAACAAAGTGGAATTTCATGCACTTTAGGTGCTGCCCACTAACTAACTTTAATCGTATTTTCAATTTCAAAGTTACGGGTCTCCTTCCTTAAAAAATAGGCGTGGCATCAACCCCTTTTCAATAACATTGCTTTTTGTGTTCATATTTTTTATGAGATGTGGTATACACGCGTTGATTGCATTTTGGCGAATTTCAAAAATGTTTACACTTGTACTGCTTCGGGACCTAGAAAGAACAGATATCAAGTTTCAACTTCCTAGCTCAACATTTAAGGCCTAAAGACTGCCGACAGACAGACGGACGGACGGACATGGCTCATTCGACTTTCCGTTCCGTGTCGATAATATGCCCTTAAGGTCTTGGGGTCCGCGTAATTATTTCTCTATGTTATGAATCAAACTTAATATACCTGCTATCCTTAGGATGGGGTATAATTATGTTTCATGTATTAAAGGAATAATATTTTGCTAAGTTCCCTACATAAAAAGCATCGAGCTCCGCCTACTTTTAGAAGGCGTTGTTTTTTTAGGAAAAAAATTGCTTTTTAAGCAATGATATACGTTTTTAACGCATTTAAATCATAAGTGAAAATCATACATCCCTGCAGCGAGCACTTGATATATAGGTGGATGTCTTAAAGGGGAATGGGTATCGTATAAGCCAAAAGAAGACAGAGTACATGTGCTGCCCATTCTCTGACCCACCCGAACCAATTCCAGACATTAAATTGAATGGAAATGTTCTTTCCAAAATATAAACAAATCAAAATATAAATAACATTTTGGTTATTGATTGAGATTTAGTTTTCATTTTTAAAAATATCTCTCAATGGTTGAGCTTTATCCGAAAAAATAAATGGAAAAGGTCAACCTTTATTCTTTTTTGCTGAAAATAAATTTAAAATGGTTAAAGCAAAGAAAATGTTAAATATGAGAAAAATATCTTTATTTTTTCTTTCTTAGATATTAAGCTTTACTAATAATAATTTTTCAAGGTTTTCGAGGTAAGGTTATATCTTTTTATACTTAAAATAAAATGTAAGGATGAAAACGCCCTCTCGACTGTGACTTGAGTCGCTGGGACGCCAAGAACAACCAATGCAATTTTAAATATGTCAGGGAACTTAAATTTGTTTGTCAAATAAAAGGTTAGAATGTTGGTACCCAAAGGTAGTCTAGGGTAAAGAACTTCGATATTTTCTATGTCCGAGTATATTCTTGATAGAAAACGATTTCTTCTATCTTTATTGCTTTCGGTTGTATGCCGTTGTTCTTTAATACTGTTTAAATATACGCCCAGGAGTTTGTTGTCGGCATCGTTCGCTTAATTTTCTAGAGATATATCATCCCGCGGAGTATCATTTTCTTGCGGCACTGATGAATTGTCCTGCATGGAATAGTTTTTCGATTTAAAATCAATAAAAATAAGTTTTATGGTATCTATTTAGTGTGAGCATTAACTTTATATTTACTGACAATGTTAAAATTACAGTGGACGTGAAAATGGTCACCTTAAAGTTAAGGCTATAAATTAACCTTAACCTTAAGGGTTATTAAATTGAAAGGTTATAAATTAAATAACTTGAATATAAACAAATTATTGAAAAATAATTAAATACTTTGAATTTTCAAGATTCAAGATGCTTTTTGATGGTAATAAAAGTTAGAAACAATACGTTCATTATTATTTTAAAAATGTAGCATCTGTAATTTCAAGTTTTATTGTACTTTCAGCGCGAAAAAATTAATACTATTTCCTTCCGTGCAGAAAACCCTAAAAACTTTTCAAAAGAGGTTCGTTGTACTTAATGTGGTCAACGCAGGCAATTTCTTTTTCTCTATCGAACAGTGTTTAGTTATTTATTAGTAAAGAAAAAGCAAGTTAAACTTTTATTTTCAATCTTGTGGGCTCTAACTGAAAGCGACGACAAATGTATAATTTTTTTTATACCTGTTTCATGTTATATATACTCTTTGCAATTTTCTTCAAAAGTATTTTTGGCAAACATTTTTGAGCGTTAGATAGGATTAAATTTAGCCAAGAGTTCAAATAAATGGCAGCCAGCATTGCGACATTTTCCAACACCAGACTTTCCCGATTGTTTATGGATTCCAGCAAATTTTTATGTAAGTCGTTCGTATTGCCCTGATATTTTAATTTTAGTTCCATCCAAATTTTGTAAAAGTCAGTAACCACTTTTTGCTCTTGCTGCATTTGAAGAGTTGCATGGTATACTGGTTCCAAACATCCAATATAATCTTCTACCTAACTCCCAATCTATTTCTAGTTCCACCAGCTATTGGTTTTGAAGAAATACTTTCATATCAAACAATTTCTTTAACATGAGGAATGTCGAATTCCATCTCGTTTGCACATCAAGGGGAGGAACACAGCTCAGTTTCAGTTTTTAGAGATCCGTCTAAATAATCGAAAAGGCCTTCTTATGGTATCACTATACGTTGTCCGTTCACCGTTCTTCCGTCAAAAACCTGTTGTAATTTCTAAATGCCTAAAGAAAAACCAAATTTTATGTGAAACAAAAAAGATCAAAATTGGTCTAACCTCCGTTTTTTCGTCGTATGTTTCGCTGATAAATCTTGGCACTGAGCATCTTCAGTGGGTATTCACAGAGATTTCCATACCTATACACACTTTCTCGACAAAGGCCGAGTGAGTACCTTATAACTTTCTTTGTGCAAACACAATGTAAATTATAAGACCCTTCAACGAAAGTTCAGTTCGAACAATGGCTCGCGAAGGTATTTTTTGCCAGCACAAAATATTTAAATTCTTGCCAGGTGGAGTAAGATTTGGAGATACTCTAATAAAGGTACTTCTATATGCCGATGATCTTGTTGTCTTATCAGATAACCCTCTTACTCTTCAGCTTATCATCAATAAGCTGAAAGATTATTGTGATCTTTGAGACCTAAAAATTAATTTTTTAAAATCTAAAATTATGATTTTTAGACATCACCACAAATTGAGTAGGAGCGAAAGGTGGACCTTGTACAACGACAACATTGAAATTGTGAATGAATTCAAATATCTAGGCTTCCGCCTGAAATTCAATTTAGACCTTCGTCCTTACATTAAAGAAAGATCGGTGGCAGCTAAAACTGCGATCAATTCTATGTGGCACAGGTTTTTCTCCAACAAAGATGTTGACTTGCGGTCTAAATTCAGGGTTTTTGAGGCGGTAGTTAACACCTGCTTTCGTTATGCAAGTGAAGTCTATGGTCACCGAAAGCTCGACGAGGTTGAAGCTATCCAACGTTTCTTCGTAAAAACGACTTTCAGGCTCCCTCGATCATCGCCAAACTACGCAATAGACATTGAAACAGGTTTATCTCCAGTTTTTGTAAGAAATGCCAAATCAAGTGCCGACTATTTGTCCAAAGTTATTATAAGATCTGTGAATAACTTGCAACGTAGAGTTCTTTTGGTTGCACTAGAAGGGGGCTTTTCACCTTTTAAGGAATGGCGTGAGCTTGCTGGTAACCATAATTGTCAATTAAATCTTGACGAGAGAATTTGCCACGAATGGCGAAGTATATTCTATGACTGCCTGGCAGCCATTGACGAAAAGCTCTATCAGCAGTCCTTGTGCAGAGCGAGAACTTAATAAAAGTCTCACTCACGATTTACACACCGCCAACTATTTTTGTGATAAGCTGAACGCGTCCGAAATTAGTTTAGTATTTAAGGCACGCACTGAAATGCTTGATCTTAACTTCAGACCATACCGAAATGACTTAAACCCGCTTTGTAACCTCTGTAACCTCAATCAGAACGAAGACACCTTCCATTTCTTAGCTTTATGTCCTATCCTTCAAGAGATCCGAAGATTGTTTTTTGCCAAGAGCTTTCTCTCGATCCAGGAATGTCGCTCCTTACTAAACGGCGGATTTGGTTGGAAGATACTTACATGCTATCTAAAAGAAGCAATTGCTTTTCGTAATTTGTATCAGTCTCCGTGAGCTAAATCAGCAAAGTAAAATCAGATCTATCCACGTAGAAATCCCTTTTGTTCCGTTTTAAGCTAAACCAAAAGCCCATAAGTATAGATGACAAAGAAGTCACAAACCTAATATAAGCACTAATTATTAATTAACTTTCTCGGTCCTATCATTCAACGGCAGACGGCTCTTAGCCATGTTGTATACTACTTTTTGTAAACTTCTTTTTGTATAACTTATCGAAATGAAAATAAAAAGTTTTTCGAATTGAATTGAATTGAAAAATATTTAAAATGTAAAAGTTTTACATGCACATTAACTATTGCTAGTTAATATGCATGTTTGACCAGGAGGCTTATTTGTTTTAAGCAAAAAAGATCAAAATTGGTCTTAACCTCCGTTTTTTGGTCGTGTGTTTCGCTGAGAAATCTTGGCCCTGAGCATATGCAAAAATTTATGTGCTTTTAAGCTGTGAAAATTCAAAGAGAACGCATACTTGTTAAATTTTTTGTATACCCACATAACGGTTTAATTACAGCATGAAATTTCATGTGAAAATGAATATTTTGATCTATCCAACATCGTTTGGGATCGCGTCTCTTACACATTTATTTATTTGTTTGGATTATGTTTAAGAATTTGAAGGTAATTTGATGAAGAATGTACCAAATGATTTATCACTTTTGTTACTATTTTTTAGGACTATTTTTTACCATGCACACATGCCGGTATTTTGAGTTTGCTTTAATATTTATGTACTCTTTAAATTTTAAACTTAAGAACTGAAATTAGTCAAATAAATTTTAACTAAATTTCAGCTACTCTTTTGTTTAGCAAAAAAAAAAAAACAAAATAGGCGAATTAAAAAACAAATTAATCAACCTTCTAAACAAATCAATTTTACATACAAAAACAGAAAAATATTTAATTGATTATATATATATATATATACCTAATATATATATAATATATATATACCATTTAGGTATAATATATATACCTTATATATATATTATACCTAAATGGAAGATTAAACTCCACACAAACTCCAAACACAATTTTGTTATTTGTATGGTACCTATTTCTGGGAGTTCTTAAAACTTTACATAGTTTTCTTCCACATTCAATTTTTTCAGTTGTTCTTTTTCGTGTATTTTATTTACGCAGATTTGCAAAGTATGAGCTGCACAGGGAATTGTCAGAATGTTCGGAATTGAGTATTGTAATTGATTCCAAAACATCATCCGTGTCTGTGTCTGTCTCTTCACTGAAGAAGTTAAGAGACGAAGTTATACTTCTGAAGTTATACCTTAAAAGTAAATTAAAATTATAAAATTCAGGTAAACGTGCACGCCATGGTTTCATTATACAATAGCAGCATCGCGTATAGTGTTTTGTAGAAAAATTTAAGATTTTTTGGTTGTTGTTTTAAGTGATGTGAACCCAAGATGGAAGTGGGCTGTGGTGCAGGTGGTATCACCCATGACCGACGATTGGAAAGTCCTGGGTTCGAATCCAGGTCCAACCAACCATCTTTTTGCTTCTTACCCTGCCGGTGAACAGCACACGGTTTTTTCTTTCGACATTTCCGTCCGCTAAAATTGCAACTCCACTCAAAGATTTTTTTGTTAACGACTTGTGAACGAACTAAAAATATTCACGCTTTAGCCGAGACTATAAATGCTTTTGGTTTTAACTTTAAAATTAAGAAGTGGTTTCTGTTATTTTAATCTTTTTTAAAACTAAAATTTTGATTCCACCTAAAATTTATAAGAAAAATAAATTATGAAAGCAAAATTAAAGCAGAAATACAAAAAAAGATAATAACTTTAATTTTCGAGTTTGAAATGTTAATAAGAAAGTGTATTTGCTTTCAAAAATTAAATTAAACCCTACACACGGACGGAAGGTAATATTTAAACGTTTTTTCCTTTAATCCTTTTTCCTTTTTTCAGAAATAATAATAGATAAATTAAGAGCATACCCGTAGTTTTAATTGAGCTGAATTTGAAAATCTTAGTTAGTATTTCTATAACTTTTTCTTTTATAAATTGTGCAGTTTGTGGTTCTAATAATTGCATCATAGCCAAAGTTTTAAGGAAAATATTAATGGAATTATTTTTAATTTCAATGAACTGCAAATTCACGCCAAATATTGATCTGCCCATTCTTGTGGCGCTGTCTATTTCAAGTGACAGAAGTCTACCTTTTGCAACTGAGCGTATTTCATTTTTAACCGTTTGTTGTTTTAAATTTACTTCGTTCATTATATTGTAGGAAAAAATTGCTGAGATTTCTAATCTTTTGTAAAAAGGGCCAACAATTTCCGTAAAACCTTCACTATCTAAAATCTTAAAGGGTCTTCCGTCTTTGGCTACAATTTTTACGATTGATTCCAAAAACTGTTCTTTATTAACTTCAGAACTTATTTTGGTTTTTTTTTTGACACTTCATTAACGTTTGGAAAACTGTTTCGAATTAAATTATTTTCTAAAATATCTTTGTCTTTTGTGTCTACATATGTGCCTTTTTAAATTTGTCAGATGATTTCCACACATTTCCCGGTCACAAATACAACGTTTTGATTTAAATGTATTCTCATTATAAATAAAATAGTTTCTGACTTTTGTGTCTGTTTTTCTTCCCATTTTGAATGTTATAACTTATGCACACACATAATCACTCAACTTTTGACCACAGTCCACAAGTATTCATTGATGACTAAAAGAATTAACCTAATTACCTATGTATGTATGTATGTATGTATGTACAATGCCACTTGAGTTCTTACAAAATAGTAACGGTCATAACAACGGACTTTCGGAACGCTAAGTTTGCAGATGAGATCTATTTTTTTCTCTAAGCGATAATTCTCATTGGTTAACATAAAAAAAAAAACAAGTGGGAAAGTGCAACAGGCGTATGCAAAAGTTTCAGTCCATCTACGACGGATTGCACAATACCCGACCATACCAAAAAAAATCCACGCCTCCAAAATGTGAGCGGGATACAAAAATATAACTGTTGAATGCCTTATACTATTTGGTTGCATACATTTCGGTCTAAAACTCCGCCTTTTTAACATAAAAATATCACTTTTTCTATTAATATCACTTTTTTAACTAAATATCACAAACGTGGGCGGAGGCACATATGTAGTACTTATACATGAAAGTTAGAAAATGCTAATATCTACAACTTTTGTCATAAAATTTTAAGTCAAATTTCATATACATTTATTGAAAAACAGTAATTTTAACATAAAGTCCCTTAAAAAAGTGGGCGTGGTCAATGAAAAAGCTAACATTTTTTGACCACTTCAAAGACAATTACAAGGCAATGTTACATACCAAAAATAAATGCGCTAGCACTATTCTAACATATGTAGCTAAAATTTAGAAAAAGTATTTTTTTTAAATTAGAGATGGTCGCACATACAGACCTGTAGTGGGCGTGTCTGTGAGCGGATTCGGCTAATTTTCAAACTTGATCTGGTCCAATGGACTTCCAGCCAACCCACAAAATTTCAGCTCTGTACCTTAAAATCTAAGGCCTAAAAGTTGTTTACATACGGACGGACGGACGGACATGGCTTAATCGATTCTCCTGTCGGTCCTATTCATATCTCTAAAAGGTCTTAGGGGTCTACGGTGATTACTTCACTGCGTTACAAACTATACATCAAACTTAATTTACCCTGGGTCGGGTATAATAAAATAAAGGTTTCTCTCAGACCTTGACCGAAATTTTTTGTTTTTGAGAATAAAGGTTATTAAGTGACTTTTATTCAAAATGGCAACAATAAGAGTTATATAGGGACCACTCAAAAGGTTGAGATTTATTTCTGATCTCTGATCAATAACGAAGCAAACCGTGATGACGACATCAATCAGAGTGGGGTGGATAAAGTGGCGAGAAAACTGCGCCACCTTCTGTGACCGAAAATGCCCTCTAAGTAGGAAAGAAAGCTCTACGCCGCAGTAATGCGTCCGGCGCTTACATGTAGTTCACAATTTCGAACCATATGAAAGCGCCGAATGTAAGAGCAAATTTACGACAGCTGAAATAAAGATGCTTCGCATGGCAGCAGGAGTAACAAAGCGAGATAGAATAAGAGGTACGAAGATCCGAGGAAGCCTCCATGTAAAAGGACCTATCTCCAGCAAAATGGAGCACGTCCAGCACAGTTGCTATTGCCACGTTCAAAGGAGAAATCCTATGAACCCCGTCAAAAAGGCAATGTCAATCAACATTTCAGCGCAATCGCGAAAGAGAGGAAGGTCTAAACATTCATGGATCACACAAAGCAACGACAACAGCATTTATTTGGCCTCAGTGACGGAAGAGATGCAAAACCGGGTGGCCTGCCGGTATACTCTGTGGTCAAATCGGCGTACTCGACAAGCGGACCATTATGAATGCATTATAGAGTGGGAGGGTTATGATCCATCACATCGGATTCTGACCTCGTTCCTAAATGGAAAAGAAGAACATTTTGTAATGGAAATGGTCGCGGCGTCAGCTTAGTTTAACAATTTTCCTGTTTACAGCTGATGAAATACTTACTCATCTGTTTGTAAAATGTTTTTTCCTGAAACAGTCATTTTAATGAGTTTTTTACTGCCAAGTAAACCGAACTTCACTTTAAACGTCAAAAATATTGAGGCCGTACCAACCGACGGCAAATTCAAGGAGCACCGAATAACAAGAACAGAAGCTACATGTTTGCTACGACTGGCCTTAGTTAGAAGGTTATACGCAATAAGAACAAAATATTATTTGAATGCATTTTGAAAAAGCTTCTACTTTTTCAGGCTTAAACGGTTTAATTTTGGTATTAAGACAACAGTTAGCTATTGAACCTTGTGAACGCCTACCTACCTTTATTTTTACGTGATACCTACTTAAAAACTTAGACATAATAGCAGAAAAAGGGTAACAACTTAGTTAACTCGTTAATTTAACGCATAATGCATCGTTAACTTGTATTCTCTCCGGTTCTTTTAAACATTTGTTTAAAGTCGCCGTAATCAATAACAGTTAATATATAAAATACACTTCTCCACTCTATCAGCTTGTATTCCCTTTGAGACCTTACCATGGGAACTTTAAGAAAAAAATTTAAATATCATAAAACCATTTGCCAGCGTATACAAGACTCAATAGGAAAATCATTTCTGAAATATGTTTGTCTAAGGAACGTTACATAAATCAATGGATCGGGACTTGGAATGATTATTCATAATCGTTCAGCTGTCACATTTTAATAATTTTGTGGTGCGATTTGAGTTCTGCCCCCAATGGCGCCTACGGCCGTATCTCATCAATAACCAACAATTTTATCCTACACACATAAAAAAAAAGTAAACATAAAACCGAGAACCTGAAATCCTCATGAATCGGCCGTTGGCATAAAGACCAGGGATTCCTTCGTTGTCCAGGCAGGTACCTATGTGTATGAATAAGTGTTCTCTGCTTTTATCTTTCCAATTCTCCAGTGAAGTCAGAGATGGTAACTGTTGGTGTTAAATGCATGTTTTACTTTCCTTTTTTTTTCTCCTTTAACAAATGCTTGTGCTCATCACTTTATTTGTGTTGAGTATGTTTAAGCATTCGTGCAAGGACATGACCATAAAAAATTAGGAAAATTAAAATATTTATTATTTTTAATTTTCTGTCTGGAATATTCATAGGTAGGTAGGGCCAAAGCATTTTGATTGCGTGCTTGTTAGCAATTATTCAGCTGTGTCATTGGTTGATGCCTAACAGATTCCTTTACATTATGTATTTTGGGGTTGTATACAAGAGATAGTCGGCTCTTATTAGTTTTTTTTTAGGTAGGTAGGTACTTGAAGGACAAAAGGACCGTACGTTGACTTGTGCTTATATAATTCGAAAATATGTTAGCGGAACTCTATAACTGTGGTCAATTTCAAGAGAAATTAGTTTTAAGAATGTATGAATAGGTGGATATTTTTAGGTTGCTCTAACTATAGGGATATATCTCTCCAAAGTCTTTCGGGAAAAGTATTCGTGAAAGTGTTGGAAGCGCGTTTCAGAGCTTCCATGTAATCGAGCCCTTGTTACCGGAAAAGCAGTGCGGCTTTCGGCCTAGTAAAAACACAAAGCACAACCGACAGGCTTTTTACTCTCAGGGTTATTCCTGAGGACGCCTGGGAATATACCAAAACAAGCCTTGCGTGTGTTGTAGAGTTGGAAAAGGCTTATGACCGGGTTCCTCGGAATAAACTCTGGAGAGTTCTGCAGGACTATGAGCTGAGTGGGTTTCTTTTGAGAGCAATTCTGTCTTTCTGCATCCAAGTCCAACACCGTCCTCTTGATGTGTATGTTGGACTTCGCCAGGGCTGTGTTCTATCACCTATCCTTTTCATAGCATATATATGGACTGAATGGTAAAGCGCAACCTCGGTGGAGAATGTTTCGAAATGGCTGTCGTCCGGTTAAAAAATAAAAATTAAAATAGAGTGGCGCAATAGCTCGAGGTGAACCAGCGCCAACTTCTCAAAAATGTATGCTGGTGTGTTAATTTCTTTACATACAAGGGGACCTACAATTTTTTGCCGAATCCGAACGGCACTTTGAGAAGTTTTTCAAGACAAATGATACTCTCGGAGGGCTTGTCAGACCCTCGCGGAGGTGGGGACCGTGAAAAGAACAAGTCTTTTTTTTTAGGTGACGATGGCAGGATTCGAACCCCTACCTTCGGCGTAGTAAGCACACACACTAAGCACTACGCCACGGCACCCCGTCGTCCAGTTAAGCCATTTGCTTTTCGAAGTTGCATTAACGGAGGAGGAACCTCAGCGAGCACTGGATGGGTTTGCAGCCGTCTACGGTGTTGCAGGAATGAAGGTAAGCGTGCGAAAGGCTTGTTTCCGGAACTCCCGTGCAGTGAACAATACACATAACAGGAGTCCTATTAATGCAGGTAGAGAAAAAAAAGTACCTCGGCTCGGGGTCTTTTTAAAGAAACTGCGCCGGTCAGTCATCATGAAAGCTGAGCTTGGAGTGAAAGCAAAGATCTCAGTTTTTAATTCAGTGTTCGTTTCAACCGTGATCTATGGTTCTGAAATTTGGGTAATGGCCGAAAGAATTAGAGCTGAATTAAAATTCAGCTCTAATTCTAAGCGGCAGCTGCCGAAATGAGATTCCTTAGGTGCGTTGCTGGTGTTACTCTTAGGAATAGAGCGAGAAACATCAGTATTCGTGGGCCTAGTAAAAAGCCTGACTTTGTCGTCTTCTTTCCCCAAATACCTTACGCGAGTCAAAGAGTGTTATGATCTTTGCTCAGAACACTCAGAAGTAATCTAGAAGATGGGTGGAAGACTGGCGAAAATAGAAAGAGTTCCCAGATTAGCTAGCAAAGACATGAACTGGGACTCCTTCAGAAAGGACTGTAAGGAGGGTGTTGACTTGTGCCATTGAGAACTCCTTTTGAGTTAGAAACCGCAGTTGAAAAAATTCATTGAAGCAATTCAAAGCGCTGCTTGGAACAACACTTCGTCCCAACGCAGTTAGCACCGACGGGCATGTACGCGCAATATATCTGCTCCAAATCGAAGACTTGATTCGTGAAAAGAGAAAAGCTCGTAGAAGATGGCACGAGGGCTCCCCCAGACAAAATCCTCTTGAACCACCTCTCTAACAAACTGAAAGAAATGTTGCAAGATTTTAAAAATCGTGAGACCACTGAATACCTTGAAGGCTTTTCGGCGGAGCTCAAACTACTCGCTGTGAAAAGCAGTTAAGTCTATCAAGAAACCTATAATCCAGTCGGCACCAACAAAAAAAGCTAACGGCGAATGGGCAAGAGAAGACAAAGAGAAAGCGAATTTGTTTGCTGAACATTTAGAAGAAACATTCAAGCCTTTTGACGGTCCGCCGTTGGCTGACGTTCAAAACAACAACGCGGAACCTAACAGCCTTAGAATGGAAAAATTTTCTTTAGTTGAACTCCGACAGACAATAAGCAAACTTAAAAATAAAAAGTTACGGCCTGATCACTGCGAAATATTGAAAGAATTACCAAAAAAGCACTAGTCAAGCTGCTTTAGATGATAAACGCTTCTCTTAGACTTCTAAACGTTCCAATGCAATGGAAAGTTGCTAAAGTCATTATGGCTCCAAAACCGGGGCAATGTGCAAATGATAAAAAATCTTATAGGCCATTATCGCTTCTGTGGGGTGCCGTGGCGTAGTGGTTAGTGTGTGTGCTTACCACGCCGGAGGTCTGGGTTCGAATCCTGCCATCGTCACCTGAAAAAAAAGACTTGTTCTTTTCACGGTCCCCACCTCCGCGAGGGTTTGACAAGCCCTCCGAGAGTATTAATTGTCTTGAAAAACTTCTCAATGTGCCGTTCGGATTCGGCAAAAAATTGTAGGTCCCCTTGTATGTAAAGAAATTAACACACCAGCATACATTGTTGAGAAGTTGGCCCTGGTTCACCTCGAGCTGTTGCGCCACTCTATTTATTTATTTTTTATTATCGCTTCTGCCGATAATATCGAAAGTATTCGAGAAACTTCTGCTGAAGCGATTACAACCAATAATTGCAGAAAGACGTTTGATCCCGGATCATCAATTCTTCAGACCTAACCATTCCACAATAGATCAAGTCTACAGAATAACGCATGAAATTGAAAAAGCCTTTGAAGGGAAAAAAATATGTTCAAGTGCTTTCCTCGACGTATCGCAAGCCTTTGACAAGGTATGGCACGAAGGCTTGAAATATAAGCTACGGCGAAACTTGCCGGAAGACATGTTTAAATATTGAAAAATTATCTTGAAAGCAGACTTTTTCGTGTTAGGTGTAGTAAAGAATACTCGAGTTTCAAGCCAATTCGAGCTGGCGTACCCCAGGGAAGCGTCCTCGGTCCGACCCTGTTCCTGCTCTACACAAGAGACATACCTCTAGATGACGAGACAGTCTTGGCTACGTTTGCGGACGATATGGCCATCCTTCCAACAGGTGAATCAGTCGAGTCATCAACAAGAAACCTCCAACGAGCATTGGACAGAATTTGTGTCTGCACGAAGACTTGGCGAATCGCTCTTAATGAGAAGAAGTCAACGCATGTGAATTTAACTTACAGAAAGGTTAACATTTACCTCTGTTCATAAATTCTGCACAGATACCTTATGCAAATGAAGCGAAATATCTAGGGATGACACTGAACGCTAAACTAAGGTGGAAACCACACGTAAAGAAGAAGCGTAACGAGCTCGAGATTAGGCTCAGGGAAATGTATTGCCTTATCGGAAGATTTTCGAAATTAAGCGTACATAACAAACTGCTCGTGTACAGGCAGGTGTTAAAGCCGTCCTGGAAATACGGTATACAACTTTGGGGTTGTACCAAGCCGAGCAACATGTCCATGTTGCAGACTTTCCAAAACAAGACACTTAGAGCAATTTTGAATGCTCCATGGTATATTAAGAACAGCGATATTCACAGAGATTTAGGAATAGCTACCTTGAGCGAAGAAGTAACAAACTTTGCTCGAAAGCTAAATGCTCGCCTTCATATTCATTGCAACAATGAAATGATCCGTACTCTCAACGAGACTCTTAAAGATGTAAACAATGAGCGACGACTACAAAGAACAAGACCCTTTGATCTAGCGACGTAGGGTGAAGCCGCACGAATGAACGGCCTTAGTAGGTACATTCACTGGATAGCAACCTACCCAATGCGATAAGCACTACGGAAGCGTAAGCTACTTGTTAAGTTAACTTAGTTGTATAGTCAAGAAGTATTATGACAGAGCGAAAATTTACTGCTATGAACATGAAGAGCGTTCTGGCAGTTTCATAGTGTCTCTCATAAATGCGTGGTTTTTTAGCACGTGGAAATCGGGCATAGCCAATATCGGCTACTTCGGTATTATATACCTGCTATAGTGGGCCAATTAGTATCTTTGAAAGATTTTGGAGTTTTAGCCTCCGTCCACCCTAGTAATAAAAAAAAGTATTCGTGGGAATCCTAATGTAGAGCAGCTATACTTCTCCGAGTGGAACGAGCGATTCTGTAAGGGGACACGTTGTTCCCCTACAGGCTTCCTGGAAAGGTCATGCTTGCCGAGAAGAAAGCGCGTCGCTCCTCTATAAGGCCAAGAAACAGGTGGTGGGATCAGGTAAAGAACCTCTCCGATTCCCGCCTGGGGATTAAGCCTGAGTCTCTTGAGTAGGTGGCGAAGGACGATGGAAGGACCGTTTAGCCGCCCTCGCTCCGTGACCCATGTAGAAGATAAGTGGCATAATACAAAATGATGATGAGGAGATTTGACTCAAAACGTGAAATAAATTAAAAATAAGACCGTCAAGTATGAATTTACACACGCAGTTGTCCATCGGCTTTTTTTGAAGGCTTAGCGGAGAACTATTGCTTAATTTGCATATAAAATGTTGTTTAGTATATTCTTGACTCTGTTTTTCTCTTCTTTTAATGAAGATTTTGAACTTTATGGCATTTTCGCAAGCGCATCTCGATAACTCAGTTGTTTCGCTTACGTAATAAAGCAGTTATATGCATAAGATCTGTGTATACGAGATATTAAATGCTGCATATTTAATGCAATGACTGTTTAAAATAAATATTTTCTAATTTTTTACAATTTTCTACTGTACTTATTTTAGCTGCATCCTTACTTAAGGTTCTCAAATTTTTATTGAAACGCAGGGTGACAAATATTTTTTTTGATTTTTTTTTTGAACTGAAAAAAAAACGACAAACGGGCTTTTTGGTTGAAATTTTTTTTATATTTTACTTTCTATCTAGTGGTTTGTGCTCGCGTAAATTTTAGTTGATTAAATAGAAACAACTTAGAAATTACAGGTGTTTTTAGCGCTAATTTTTTTGTGAATCAACTGAAATGATTTTAAGCATATCTCGAAAACCAAGCAATGTTTTAGCCCCTCTATATTTTTCCTTCGAATTTTAAAAAATATTTCTGTGTCTGATATTTTTTTCAAAACGATATATGTTACCGTTATTGAGATAGTGTGGGGGGACCCGCGGTTTTTCTTAGCTTTTTTCTGCATTGCTTTTGCCCTGAAATGCATAAAATCACTATTCGGAACCTTATGTTGAATACCGTTATATATTTTTTTGATTTTCATATACTTTGCTCTAGCAGCGGTAACTTTTTTTCTTAGACTCAGAGCACAGATTTTTTAGTTATCGGTTATAAAAGCGATTTTTTTAATTTGTTTTTTAAACCGTTTAAAAAAATTTAAGTTAGAAACGCGATTTCAAAGTTTCAGTGTTCGCTTCAACGTTGTAAATACAAACTAAATTTTGTTATAATCGGTGCCTCCGTTAATTATGCTCGAAAACTTAAAAAAAAGTTTTCGAGCTTAATCTCAGAATCTGCTAAATATTCGGAAATTCCTATAGTTTTCCCGAAAATTACAAATAATTCTTGATGTATGTGATTTTATTTTTCAAATCATTTGGCCGATGGTATATCGGAGATAGTGGTGGGGACAACATTTTTTTCGAAACTAAGCCAAAACTACAGTACTAAAAGCACCTAACCTTGATTTTAGCCTTTGGATGCTTCATATGTTGACCAATATGTATCGGCTTTTTAAATAAAATGATGAAAAAGTTATAACCTTAAACACGTTGAAAATGGGTATCTATTCTCCATTCCAAATTTCTCAAAAACTTTTCAATATTTTGCAAAGTTTTGATTTATTATGAAAACCAAATATTTTTTTAATGCATGTTTCAATTTTCTTCCTTTTGACTGAAAAATTTTTAAGATAAGGCCAAAACACTTTTTGTCTTTTTTTCCATCAATATTCAAACTGTAATGTTTGAAATAAATATACACGTTAGGCGTGCATATAAAGATTGTCCTTTTATGCGTTCTCATTTTTTTCACGGACTTTATAGTGTATCAAATTTAATCTTTCTACGACTTACCTTTCAAAAGTTACAGGTGTGGACGGACGCACAACGGAGCGATACCATAGAGGTCCTTTTTCCATTTTTGGACGGACCGCTAAAAAAACCCGTACCCCCAGCACAGCACTGGCCCGATTAACAGTTTAAACGTGCACAATGCTCCTTCGTATTAGCTGTTATGTGGTACCGCGTTGGTACGGCTCTGGTTCGAGCAGCAGCCCGTACACAAAGTGGTGGGTATTGTTTATATATTGGAGCGGTCAGGTTGGGCCGAGCAGAAGCCCGTACGTCTTGGACTAATCCAGTTTTCCCGCCTTCTCAGGCTGAAATTAAAACCCGATATTCGTCCCGTTCAATAAATATTAATATCAGCCAATTATTGTTTTGTTTATTTTTTTTTAATTCTTTCATTTTGGTTCATTTGTTAGTGAGAACCGCTGCTATACATATTTGCCGTGAAAAAATTTAATTTTTAGCTCTTATTTAAAACATTTGGTTGTACATAGAATATGTGAATTGTTATATTGAGTGAAATATGTATGGGCATGAGCAAATAAGTTTGCTATTGATGAAAAACTTGTAATGTTTCAAGAAGAACATTTAAGTCAGAAGGACATTTACGTCAGAAGGATATTTACGTCTAAAGGAAATTTATGGTGGCAAGGTGTAAAAATAGCACCTTGCTACAGAAGTAATATTTAGCACACAAAATATGTATTAAAATTCTAAGTATAACTATGAATACGCTTCCACTTCAACACTTTTATCACAATTAACATAATACAACAGCCATAAAATCATACCAAAACATATTACCACAAAAAAAACTTATGTTCTTAGGGTCCTTAATTTTCAAGACAGACTCGTTACGTTTTCACTCATTTATCATCTTTAGTTTTTCATTAAGCCTTGATATGCGGTATATGTTTATTATTGGAACATAATATTACCTCTTGCCTCTACCCCACCTTTTATAACGAACAGTTGCAAAAGTTTCACACTTTTACAAAGGACCAAAGTGCAATATAAGTGGCACAGAATCGCTGCTAAGTGCAAGTATCCTGCTGTTTATATTTGGATAGGGTGATACTAAATAGAAATCAAGAGGGGGCGAAACCGGAATTTCACCCAAAACCTTTTTTTTTTGCTACTTAGGTAAGTAGGTATGTGGACGAAATTTTCAAACAGGCTGGATTCGACAGTAAGGAAGAAGGAAAGATATTACAGCATGATTATAATGAACAAAACATACAATAAGTGTATCGTGTGCATTTTATAATTTATGGAGTCTTAGATCAATCGCTTAGAAGCGTCTATATTATGAAATATAGAGTCATTGCGTTTGGAGGTCTTACTATACTTAAAATGAAGTAAGGTGTATTTTAATGAAGTAAGTCACAAACACAGGGGGAGCAACAATTGCAATGAAATAAAGATAGACATTCCTCACGAATATTTAGATAGCAAGCAGGGACTGCACCAAAACACCTTGGAACTTCTTCTCCTTTCTGCTTGGATGGGAACTCCCTCACCTCCCTTAGGTTAAATAGTTCATCTCTTATTCTGAATGTAATTGTCAGTTTAGGCGGTGTGTAATTGTTAAAAGCGTAAGACCCGTCCCGAAGTGTTGGGTTGAAGTGTTAGATGACCAAGCCTCGTCTATAAATTTTCTGCGGCGTAATTTAAGGATTTAGGGCACTCTAAATCCCCAGGTTACAGGATCTCAATTACAAAACTCATTTTCCCTCGCCCCGCAGCATGTGGTAAGCGTATCGGACGCGGACAAGACGTTTACCACAATCGTTTAATTCTAAGATGTTTTGCATCCACAGGTTTTCTAAACCCACCTCTATCAACTCATACGCCCACCTCCCCATTGGGTTCTTACCCCCTTTGGAAGGTTGTTGGGGGTAGCAGGCGAGAGAGGGTGGCAAGCAGTGTTTGCACTAAGGCACTTCTCCTTGCATCCAGACGGCAGCGGAGGAATGTCCAGATGGAATCAACAGGGGCGTGCACACTTCCAGTCAGGTCGAACTACTTAGTAAACGCCTTATATGTGCTACTATTCGAAGCTCAGGCCTATAAGGAGCATGATGACTCCGGCCTCCGTCCATGGAGTCATCAAAAAGATCTCGTCCTCCAGGATAGGGGCCGTGATGGCGGGGTGACTTCCGGCCACGTTAAGAAAACCTACTTACGAACCAGCGACAAGCCCGGGAATCGGACGCATTTACTTTTGACGACTAATGCAAGCGAAATGAGGGCTACGAGCTTCGTATCTGCACGTGGAATGTAAAGTCCCTTAATAGACGACGTGTGGCTTACCAATTACTGTAGGCCCTTAACAACTGCAAGGCAGATATCCCTTCCACCCAAAAAAAAGCGGTGGGATGGGCCGGGCAAAGGAAGATGAAAAACTGCGAGTACATACTATTAAGGCGACTGCTACAGACATCAAAATTACCGCTTATTTGGATGTGGCTTCGTTTTTGGAGGCGGACTTAGGCGAAAAGTCATGAGATTCAAACCTGTGAGCGAGAGCTTCACAACGATCCGCGTCAGGGCTAGATTCACCAACATTAGCGTCATATGCGCGCATGCCCCCACAGGGGAGAAAGATGACAACACCAACGATATGATTTTCGAGCATTAAGTTTGTCCTAGGTGATTTCAATGCCAAGCTAGAAAGGGGGGGCATCTTTGGTCGTACAGTCCGCAAGCACAGCCTGCACGACACGACTTTCGTTTCGTAACGGAATCAGGCTGATCGACTTTGCTGCGGGGCGACACGTTGTGGTAGCTAATATACAGTTCCCCCATCTCAATATCCACAAAGGGATATGGAGATCTCCCGATCAATCAAAAGTCAACCAAATTGACCACATTGCGGTCGACACAAGGCACTCTTCCAGTATCATGGATGTCCGAACATTTCGAGTAGGCAACATTGGCTCGGATTACTACCTTGTTGTAGTCAAGCGATGCGGATATCCCGACCAATGCCAAGAAATGGAATACTGTTAGGAAGATTGACATCGGCCGGCTGCAATCGCAAGAGATCGCCAGGTCGTTCTCAAACCGAGTTTCCCAAAACCTTCTACGAAGGCCTAAGCAGCCAGCATCTAATATTGGTAGCCAGTGGCAACATTGCCAAAACGCCATGAGAGGTGCCGCTTCTGAAGTGCTGTTTTTCATACGGCCACCACAAAGAAACCCCTGGTTTGACAATGAGTGCCGGCAAGCACATGCAGCTAAACCGGAAGCATACAAAGCGCCTTTGCACAGAAGGACATCAGCTGCTCGCTTCCTCTACGAGCAGAGGAGGAGAGAGGAACACCGACTTCTTCGAAGGAAAACTAAAAAGCACGAGAAGCACACATTTGAAAAGATAGCGAGATGTTGCTACAGGAATAAGGTTCCAAAGTTTTACCATAGAATCAAATAGTGCTGTTAAGGGTATAAAGAAACCAAGTGAGCATCGTAGTGGAATCGCAGACGGTGCTGAAGATTTAGAAGAACCATTTCTGCAGACTGTATAAAGGTGAAGACGAACCAAACACCGCTGTTAAGCAGAACGAATCATTCAACCCCGGCGATTACGTTACCCATGAAGTATACGATCAATACCGCCCACTCGACCTGGGTGTAGCGACCAGACGGACAAGCTGCCGAACTTCTTAAATCTGCTGGCGATGAGCTGGTTAAGAGCATCCACCAGCGCATCTGTAAGATATGGTCAGAAGAAAGCATACCCGACTAATGGAACCTCAGCATTGTTTGCCCGATGCTAAAGAAAGAATGTCCTCTGAGTTGTGCCAACTACAGAGGCATCAGTCTTCTTAACATCGCATACAAGATCTTTTCTGCTGTACTATGAGAACCTTTTGTCAACAACCTAATAGGCACATATCAGTATAGCTTTAGGCCAAGTCCACCATAGATCAAATATTCACACTCCGGCAGATCTTGAATAAAACTCAGGAGTTCCAAGTCAATACTCACCACCTTTTCATCGGCGCTGCGAAATTACGCCGCAGGAAATTAGGCCAAAAAAAAAAATTAAATCGGGCCCCAAGAAATTGGGTGAATCTTCATAATGAAATAAGACCCAAGTATGGCTGTGAAAATTAAGCCTAAAACAATGAAAATAACCCCAAAAATAAATTGAAATTCAGCCAAAAAGGACTACATACTACTTGCTTTTGGATATAACAGTGATTGGGTGGCCCGCTTCGCAGGTTGAAAGGATTTAAACTCTTTTTTTCGCAGGGTTAAGCCCCTCACGCGACTTCGTCGCTCCGCTAAGGGTAGGTGCTAGTTGTTTGGCAGGCGCCTGTGTCCAAGTATGGGTAGATATGTTAAAGTGGCAGTCTTCTTACTTTTGGGCGTAATTTCCTGCGAATCTATAGAGGCGAGCTATATATCGCAATGTCTAGGTTTGGCATCCCCGCCAAACTCTTCAGTCTGTGCAGGATGACCATAGAAAATTCATGCTGTTCCGTCAAGGTCAGTAAAGACCTCACCGACCACTTTTATGTCAAAGAAGGATTAAGACAAGGCGACACGCTTTCATGTGAGTTCTTTAACATCATACTTAGGTGAATTGGGCAGAACTCCCGCGCCAACACCAGAGGCACAATCTTTCAAAAGTCCGTTCAACTACTCGCATAGGCAAACGACATTGACATAATTGGAAGAACAAAAAGTGTTTCAGTGAAACCTTAGTGAGTATTGAGACAAAGCGGCTAATAGAGACTCGGGTGGCGTGTGCAAGTGGAAGGGGCTTATAAGCTGAGGCCTAGGTCCACCCCGGACTGTAAAGCCACTAAAGTAAGTAAGAACACAACTCACATATATTTATAGGACAGAATTTCTTTCCAGTACCAATATTCACTTTTCGTTAAGAAGTAGGTACTTGATTGACCACGCGCGTAGTTCCCTAATATCATCATTTTCGATTTTGATAAGTTGAAAGACAAGTTCCATGTTTTCTATGCAGATGTCCCGGTTTTTGACGAGTTTTTTAATCATAAGTAACACGGTTTCTATTCAATCAGCCTAAAGGGCAATGTCATCAGCATATATACAAGTTATGCTCTAAGCCACCCTTTATAATGATGGATTAATTTGGAACAGAGTAAACAATAACGCACTGAGAATACACCCCTATTGTACGCCATTCGACGAACTAATAGCGTATTTTTTTGAGCACCAAACTGCCACACAGAGCTGTCAAATAATACTCGGTGTTCGCGACAATTCCAACGTGGTGTACACTCGGTTTTATTGTGCATTTTAATACTGCACCCGTAAAATCATCACGTTAAGTAGTGTCATCACGCCTTGGTGGGCATCACGCCTACAGCCCTGAATTCTGATATTAGAAGCATTCCGATTAGTCCTTGAACTTTGAGTTTAAAATTATAGAGACTTGTTTTGGCAGGTGCTAATGACGGAAAGAAAGCAGGCACCAAGCAAATCGCACTCAACCCGCAAACTAATAATAGATAAATCGTTATATTTTTTCTAGTCCGCATAGTTTTGACAAGGGTGTAAAATTCTAGGATAACAACAATAAGAGCAAGAATCTGCTTTGATTCTAAAGCATTTTCTTCAAGAACTATTTTCTATAGGTTACCTACTCATATGATCTCATATAGGTAACTTCTTTTGTGTTGCACACCTATATCCTTGAAAATCTTTATTCTTTGCTAAAAGTTCATTTAGTCTATAATTACTTGACTGAGTGTTCAAAAATCAAAATGTGTAACGACCGAAACGTACTTGAAACCATCCATTACTTCCTGCAAAGTAGGCATCAACAATACGAGTACGCGAATCCTTAAACAAACTGTAATATGTCGCAGTTTCGAAAAATTCACAGTGAGAGCCTTTTCGCTCAAGGGTACCGATGTGAGTGCATTGTGGACCATTCCCAGCTTAGCTTAACCAAAGAATAGGCGGAGATCAAGGTGAAGTAGTAAAACGCGCATTCAATAGACGTTCCTTTCATAGCCAGTACATGTACAAGAAACCAATGCAAAATAGGACAGCACAGGACAATAAGAACGCAGCCAAATACACATTGTACATGATGCCCTATTCCGTATTCCGACAAATTTTCAATTTAAGAAATAATTATTGTTATTACAATTGCCTGCAAGACGGCCAGGGATCGCCTGTCGAGCTATTCTCAAAGATTGTATTGAAGTCAACCATAAACGTCGAGCATAAAATGACTTACATTTGACGTCTTTACCTCGGTGTTTGCGTATGCCTTTCTTTTATTCTAACCTTCAATCTACCGTTGAACCCAAGTCGGAAATTTGATACCCTCTGCCGGAAGTTGTGCGACAAAATAAAGGCAAACTGCTAAGGATTTTGTGCGATGTGCACCCTTGATTGGGAAAGAATTGGGTGGTTCAGTGTTTTAAAATTCGCTTCAAGCGTTGCAAGGAGGACTAGTTTTAACGACTCTGTAATTACTACCCAGTGACTATTTAGTCGTTGACGTGATTTCAATGAATGGCGAGCGGGATGCAATTATTGAAAGGAGTGTGAAGGAATTTTCTTGTAGTTTGGAGTTTAACGCTGTGCTAAGGATTTCTCAAATGTGTCGAGGGAGGGAGAGTAAAATTAATCCTTGTGTTCCCACGGTAAGAGTACTATTGATAGAAGAGGCATTCTTTGCGTTTTTATGCACATTTCAATGGGGGTATGATCAAGGGTTGTTTGCAGTTTTGCTTTTGTGTAAGGTGTTGTAGTGGAAAATTCAACAATTTGAGTTTATTGCTCGAAGTCAAAAGGTCCTTTGCCTGGAATAATTTGAATACTTTTTGTGATTTTCAGACTTAAGCAACGATTTTTGTGTTATACACTTAGCTTACTTGCACTTGGGAAACAATGGTTTCTTTGTTATTTTTTTAAATAACTTTTTGAGCTGTCTGCATTTATACCCGACTACAGAGTGGGTCAAGGGGTTATCTACAATCAAAATACAATGACTAATAAAATTCTGAGGCAAGAATGTGTTCTTCCGTCTATATTAGGTTTCGAAGAAACCAACTCACTTAGACCTGTGTAGGTCCATTGTGATACTACGTGGATCTGAAAAAATTACCTATTCGTTGAACCATTTGGAGCTACTAATATAGCGTAAGAGACGTTTTGGGTCAGTCGTATTAAGGTGATAATGATCACTAAGATCATTTTAGAAGAAAGCTCCAAGGTGAAGATTTCGGTTCTTAGAGAGAGCGGGGCATGTGCAGAGAAGGTGGAGAGTGGTCTCTTCTTCCTCCTCATCCATGCAGCTGCTGCGAAATCGTTAGAAAAGACACCAAGCCTGCCTATCAGACAGTGTCCTGTAATAACACCGATTGTAGCACTCATGTACGATCTGTTAAGAGCTATCAAACTCCTATAGCGTTTAAGACCTAGCTTAGGCCAAATCTGTTTCGTTACTAGACAGGAACTTCCACTTGTCCATCTAAGATTTGTTCTTTCTATTGCATCCAGTTTTATCATGAGTTTGCATGTCGAAATTGGAATGCCTAAGGAGCCTTTATCAGGCGAAATTAAGAGAGTATTTCCAAGTTTGGCGAGTTCGTCAGCCATGCAGTTGCCTGGAATGTCACCATGCCCTGGCACCCAGCACAGGAGAATGTTGAACTGCTCTGACATCTCCTTTAGAGACGAACGGCAGTCTAAGGCTACTTTAGAGTTTATTGAAACCGATTCCAGGCACTTGATGGCCGCCTGGCTGTCAGAAAATATACGCATATCCTTGGCGGATATAACGTTACACTGAAAATAATTTTATAGGTAATGTTGACAAAAACTTTTTATTGAAATTCAACAAAAACAAAGTTGTTGATGTCGCAATAAAATTGTCATTTTTAGGAAATTTCAATCCAGTTAAATGAGCTTTTTGTCAAATTGGCAGAATGTTTGGTAACAAAGTTATTTTATCACATCAGCAAATGGTTGATTTCATTATGACCAAACGTTTGTATTAAATGAAACAATTTTCTGTCGATTTTCTTAAAGAAAAACAAAAGTTCGGTTTTGTACAAAACAACAAAAACTTTATTCGAACAACAAAAGCTTTTTTGAAGTTGTTATCAGAACAACAAAATTAAGACTCAATTAAGCAAAACCGTTGTCAATCTGAAAAATTTACTTTTGTCAGTTTTTTCCCTTCTTCCTTTAAGTAACTTCTTGGCACACAATATTTTGTAGGAACAACGGCGGCGCGCGTCAATTGTCCCTGACAGGGGCAATCATGATTAAAAAAAAATTCACAGTAAAGACTTTTCAGCCAATACGTAAAGTAAGTAAGTAGTATTAGTGTTCGCAGTTTATTTATTTTTTTTTTAATTCCAAACAAAATTTTTGTTGTAACAACAAATGGATTTTTCTCAATACGAAAAAATAATTTTTTGTCATTATTACACAATTCTGTCAATTCGATAAAATGGTTCTGTTGGACGTATTTTGATAGAAGATTTGTTGTTCCCACCTGCATTTTTGTCAATTATACCAGGGTTTTATTTTCAGTGCATTCTTAAGCCAGGATAAGGCTTCCTTAATCGCCATGATTTCAGCTTGAAAAACACTACAATGATCCGGAAGACGGAAAAAGAAACTAAGTTTTAGTTTTTCTGAGAACACACCACCACCTACCCCGTCATTTGTCTTTGATCCGTCCGTGTAGAAGTGAATCGATGAGCATTCCAAAGGCACACAGTCATCCCAAGAAGACTTTGGGGGATAGTTGTCTGGAAGTTCTTGTCAAATTGTAACTGGGGTATAGTGAAGTCTATGTTTCTAAAAGGGGATATGAATGTGTTCAGAAAAGCGGAGTGACCTATCTTACTATGGATCCACTCATCTTACTATGGATAGCAGCTGTTTGTCTGCTGAAAATATCAAGGGGAATTAGATGGAACAGGGTGTCTAGTGCTGCTGAGGCAGAGGTGCGAAGCGCCCCGCTTGTGCATAAGCAGGCTGACCTATGGACCTTGCTAAGCTTCTCGCGGTTTACCGCTTTATTCAAAGCGGTCCACCAGACAGCCGTTTTATACGTCAGTATCGGTCTGACGACCGAGAAAAATAGCCAGTGGGTGGTTCGGGGTTGAAGTCCCCACTTGTTGCCGATGGCTTTTTTGCAGGAAAAGAGTGCTATCGTAGCTTTCCGGACCCTTTCCCGTATGGAATATTTCCAGCTGAGCTTTCTATCGAGGATGAGATCCATTTATAATTCTAGCTTCTTCGAAGAATTTAAGCTAGTGCTCTTGATTGAGGGAGGGTCGATATGTGGGGTTTTGTATTTCCTGGTGAAGTGGACAAGTTCAGTTTTGTGGGGGTTGACACCCGGTTCACAACTGTCAGTCCATCTGGTTAGCTTTTTTAGAGCGTTCTGTAGGAGTTCTTTGAGGGTATTTAGGTGCTTGCCCAAAACGGCAATTGCAACGTCATCTGCATAAGCAATCACTCTTCTTCCATGATAACCTGCAGTTCGTTCACCTCTAGATTCCAAAGGAGTGGGGATAGGACTCCACCTTGCGGGATTCCTCTGCTGGCAGATCGTCTGCCAGTGGTCTCGTCTAGCTTAGAGTTAATAATCATACTCGTTAAAAGTCGATTTATTAACTTATAAGTGTGCCATCAACCTTTAAGGCCGACAGTGCAGCCAAGATCGCAGATGTGTTGGCATTTTTAAAGGCTCCTTCTATATCGAGGAAGGCTTCCATTATGTACTCCTTGTGGTGAAGCGTACATTCAATGGAACGCACTAGCGTATGCAAAGCTGTTTCCACAGATCTTCCCTGACAGTAAGCGTGCTGAGCTGTAAACAGTAGCCTTTTATCGATGCTAGAACGAAGGTGGATATCAATCAGTCTTTCTAGAGTATTTAAAAGAAATCATGATAGACTGATGGGTCTGAGATCCTTTGGAGTAACATGAGAATATTTTCGGGCTTTGAACTCTTGTACTTACACACTTGTTCATTTTTTAATTCGAATGCCTGACCGCTTTCAATACTAACCGACTTGTGAATAGAAAAAAGATAAGTAGGTATTGTTGCATCTTTCGTAACCACTATTAAGTAAATATACTTTGTATGATCAAGCTACAAAACAGGAAATATGACTTCTTGAAAATCTTGAATTTGAATCCAATTCCCTTCTGGGGTTGCTGGTCCCCAATTGGCCAGGTGGCGGATAGGGGAATGCTCACCAGATATGGTGGGTATCGGTACGGAAAATATCCGGGCGGACCAAAACCAACACAAACAAAAAATCCAGGAGCGTCTGTTTCAAATTGAGGGGTTTCCTTGTCGGCGTCCGTTATCCAGGTTAGAGTCCAAATATCAAACACCTCTTTCCCTTCCAATAAACAAATAGAATGGACAACAGTTATATGCATGCCAGACGCATTTATGAAATATTCTTCTAGTTATAGTTATTATTTCTTTTCTCCGTAAAGGCATAACACTTGCGGGGATAAAATTGGGTGTTTCTGGATGTAGAATTTTTTAGAGTATTCTCTTTATTTTCCTGATCTTATAAATATTTCGTTGTTTCAATTTGTGTTGTAAGCTGCTATGTTAAATTTTTATTAATAAGTTTAAATAAACTTTTTCATAATTCATAATAAAAATAAGAAATAATATGAAAAATTATCAATAGTATTTAAACATTTGTAACAGAGAAACTCTAACTCTATTTATAAAATAAATCACTTCATTAATATATAAAGAATATATGAATCACAATATATGAATCACATATAAGAAAAATCTGAAACAAACTTCGTAATATTTAAAAAAACAAACTTACGGAAATGAAAAATAATTATGAATTTATTTACTATCGCTCTCTGATGCACCATCAATATCGTGTAAGTCTCTCTATATGCACTGGTAGTTTTAAGACATCCAAATCGTTTTTCAGCACAAATGGATCAATATCTGCGTCGATCTTAGATATGTGTGAGCTTTTAGAACGCATATTTGAAATATGAGGATCGGGGATGTTAATTCATAATTAACAAATGATGAATTAAATCAGTCATTGTGGAGATCCTGAAGCATTTTCGACTGTGATCTAACCTGGCCTTCCTGATTTCTTTGTGCAATAGAAATAGGTAATTGAAAAAAAGAAAAAATATCTTTCGCATGAAGCAGAAGCTTGTAGACGCAATTGTATTTGGAAAGATACATGTCTTTTGTGTCTTCCAATAGCTTCATAATCTCTCCATATTGATTTGGTGACCACTGGCGATCGTCCTTAATACAATACCGAAGTTTCGTATAAGTTCCTTGTCTACTCCGGTTATCTCCGAGCTCAATTCGAAATTTGAAAAAAAAACCGCCACTGTGTATTTCTGTCATTGCTCGTACCATACTCAGGCTTAGGAATATCGACAAGCAAACCCATTTTCAACCCAAAATTTTCTTGGATATTTTTTTTTCTCTCTCCATGTGCTGCTTTATTTTCTTTACCGCGTATTTGCCAAATTTTGAAAGGCAATCTGTATGAGATATGTAACAAGCACTCGATGCATCTTATCCAAGAATGAAGAGATGAAAGGCCGAATTTATAATTTTCGGCATTTGGTGGTCGTACTTCTACAGAAGACAAATTCATCTGGTCTAGCTCCAGATATGTAAACATTTTGAGCTGCATTTGTTCTACTTAATGTATTGATTGCACTCCCATCAAGCATTGTTTTTTTTTTCACAATTATGTTTCTCCCATTAATATTGGTGAGAAAATATTCAAGTCAATAACCTCTTCCACATGACTTTGCTCTGACATAATAAGGGCACTATTTTCTTTTAAAAAAATTAATTTTATATATAGGCCTACAGAAATAAGTCCTGGCCGAGAATTTACCCAAACATCTTTGCTATTTATAATGTCTACTATTTTTAATTGCACAAAAGCAGTAACAAATAAGGAACATGAGTTCCTGTACACTACGGTTTTTCGTACGTTTTTTACGCTCACTACACTCCTCAAGTTTTTTTGACGGCCTACCTTTGCACGTCCCTGGTATATTTGGATTATCGGTCTGATTTACGCGATTAAGGAGATTTTCTGGTAATGCCAAACTAAGGCTTAGCCATCGTTCATCAACTTGCATGAACCTTTCTGTTTGCTTGGCAGTGATCCCATTTTTGTTTAATCTTCAGACAATAAAACTTAGAAAAGTTTCGAATTTTAAGCTCAACATCTTCAGTTAGTTCTCCAAGACCTAGTAATTCACTAGTTTTGGTAGCAACGCTGGTCGGTTTCATTGACTTCCCACTTTGAATCCAAGTTTGAAAGAGGTCACCATTTTTGATTGATAGTGTTAAACCTACAAAAATGTCAATAAGTAAGAAAGGCGCAACCTGCGCAAAAAAAAAATCGTGATTTTGATAACAGATCAAAAAACTATGATAGAACAACCAAAAACTCGAGAATGTTTTTCGGTGTATTTGAGAAAAGTTGACTTAAGCTAGAATTGCAATGCTGCGTGCGTATGTTAATGGGCGTTGCCATCCTTTTCCAAAACTTTACGACCCTACGTTAAAGTCGCACCAAACAAATTTGCAAAACGAAATACCGCTTTACGTTTTGGGGTAGAAAATTGGAAAGTATCAGCTCAAACGCATCTAATTGCTGTTGAAAGATATTTGCAAAAGAACGAGCAGATAAGATGCTTTTTAGATACGAACCAAGTTGCCTAGCAATGAAAATAAAACTATTTCTGTTAATTCCATCACAAATATATCCAAGGTGGTGTGCTCGTGTCTTTGTGCATGCTAACAAAATCGCGAAAAACCGAAAAGAGAAAAAATACCGAAAAACATCAGATTCTCTATTCCACGCAAGCCTGTTTTTTTCTGACTATAAGCAGAAACAACCCTTTTTGTCCCCAAAACCTACTGAAGACAAGAGAACTATGCGCACTCACCATCACCGCACAATGAATGAGCATGAGGTTGTGCAACGGACGCAAAAGTAGGAAGTAGATCTACTTTTGCGTTGTAGATGCGTCTACGATATTTACGGTCAAACGCGGGGTGAAGTTCGGAAGTAGCATTTCGTTTTGCCCCATATGCGCCCGTTGTTTCTACTCTGCTTGTCATCGAACGCACGCAGCAACGCGAAATTGAGTTTTGGACTTTAAACATGAAATTCACTATTTTCTTAAATCAAATTAACCGCGCATCAAAAATATCAAAAATTAAAAAAACCACGACGAAAACTACCCACAAATACCTACACACAATTTCACATACCTTCAGCAATAATATTATCAAAAAAAAATTTTTTGTATATAGGGAGTTGAAATTATGATAAAAATAATTGAAGATATCACTGGCTGCGGAAAAAGTTCAACGCTACAACATTATTGACAAGTTGAAATAATTTTTATGCAGACACACTCTGTAAAAAATTTGTGATGAATTACTTGTCAGTCAAAAGTACCGCTTAAACAGTTGCGGTTTTATATTATTGCTACTGAGTCGTCCCACTGGACACCTCACATGCAAGTTAATATATTTTTTTCTAAAATGTGTTTTTCTCTTACGTTCTTTTGCTGCTTCCAATATGGAGGAAAAACAAATCCTCTGGACAGAATTTAAAAAAAGGTGAAGGATGTTGAAGCCTTGAATAAAAATAAAGCAAAAATTTCTTCCTATTGTTAAAACGCAACGAGGAACAAGCAGATAAATTAATGTGAGTAATTTGAACCAGTGAGCAAGTGCTATAGTGTGTGTCGCAGAAGTTAAAGTCCGTAAAACGGATCGTTGAATACCCCATCCAATCCCACATTGTTATATGCTGATGGTAATGCTATTTTTTGACATTTTATAAGTAGTTCAAACTTCGAAAAGGGGCGTGGTCCAACCGTCCCTACTTAGAAACTATCAATTGCACAGATATTTCCAAGTTACGCTTAAATATACGTAAAAATGCAATTTTGTTGGTTCGAATTCAATATTTTTGAAAAATCGACCCCCAAAAGGGACCGCGGCTAAAAACTTTATATGAACGAAATCTGGACTGAAGTCTCGTTTAGCTAACCTGCTACTCTTTTTGTTTCATGCTTTTTTATATTAGGCTCAAGGCCAGTCGAAATTACGTTTTTCTGGAAAATTTCAGGTTTTTCTTTAATTCTGCCTCCAAATGTGGGCGTGGCCCAAAGTCTTGTAAGAACAATATGTAGAACTAAGCGTTTTCTACAAAATATATTCAGCAAACTTTTTTCAATTTCCACCAAAAATATTGAGTAATCTGCATTTGAAAATTTACCCTTAAAATAGGTGCCACGCCCACTGGAGGAGGTTTACCAATTTAACTCTTCTTGTTTGTGTCTAACATTTATTAGAAGATTGGTACTAAATATTAAATTTCAGCCGTTAAGAACGGCTTACAGGTTTGAAATCTCTGAAGATAGTTGCACATTTAGACCGATTGTGGGCGTGTCTTTGGGCAGATTTCAAAAATTTTTGAGGTTTGCACTGCTTTGCATGACGTAGACCTTTCATGCGAAATTTCAGTACCCTAGCTCAAAATTCAAATTTCGATTCAGAGTTCGGTCTCAATCATATGCCCTTAAGGTCTTGGGTGTCTACCATTATTATTATCACCGTGTTACAAACTATGTAACAAACTTAATATACCTCCTATCCTATGGGATGGGGTATAAAAATATCGGAGGGGTGCAAGTGGAAGACCAATAGGGCCTAGAGAAGAGTTTCCTTTTTGCGGATGATTTTTTTATTAATCCCAATAATAATTGGAAAAATTCATTAGATGAGCTTAATGAAAAATAGTTTTTAAAAGTCTAGTGCAAATTCATCATCATTTTTTAAAAACACATAATAGAACATTTTCAATTTCAAGTTATCAACGCACAGTATCCAAGTTAGTTAGTTCCGAGGAGTAGGTTAATTTATACCAAATCAAAGGATTCTGTTTTTTTAGTTTTTTATTTTTAAGAAATAAAAATTGTGCCTTGTCAAGTACAGGGGTGTTTCGATCGGCCAAATTTTAACGCAATGTTAAAAAGTCAAATCTTGGTTTGATCTGAGGTTTGCCATCAGACGCAGCAATTGACACAATATTTGAAAGTTCAGAGTTCAGTCCAATCTGAAGTAAAGCATTGCAGAGTGGTGTTACCATACAAAGGTTATTTAGTGTTGTTAAATTTCTTGGTTCTCAATTCGTTGGCTTTTCGTGGTTGTTCCGAAAAACAGTTTGTGTTCAAAAATAGCAACTTTTTGAGAATGGGAGACCACATTCGTAGCGCTGTGCAGCGCAGCCCCTGCTATTTGGTTTTGGTTACGACTTACGAGTCGTTATACTATTACGACTCTCTCTTTCCGTTTCCTACTGATACTGACTTGCGGGTCATTGCGTGAATGTGTTGTGTGCATCTTGTTTTATTTGTATCGTTTTGTGAAATCAGCACTTACAGGGTGACATGTTTATGCAATCGTTGCAAAAACGACGTATACGTATTTAAGATTTTAATATAGCATTTGCGCGTTTTATTTGCATTTTTGACAGTGTTATGTGACATTGAAAGTTTTATCAGTAAATAATACCTATTAGGTGCCTGTTGTGAGAAAAACCAACTCACTTTCAAATAATTATAGCCAGGTTTAGAAGAATAGTAGAATCTGTGTTTTTTGGTACAACATTTTCCTAGAAAGGTCAAAATCTTTACATATATGAGAAGATTTTAGCGAAGCCTTGGCAGAGTGATGTGATTGTGCTTTAATCTTTTCGTAACGAACGTGAAAACTCATATGGGATATTTAACGGTAACTTTAACATATGCACTGTTACACATACACCCTGGTTTTTACTTATATTATCGTAAGAACTAATCTGCACTCTGCAGCTATCGGCTTGCGCCTGGATGTTTTTGTCAGTTTGGCTTGTACCAAACTTAGCAACAAATCGTATTGTGGCCTCTTCATCCGTGTTGCTTTAAAAAATGGCTGTTCATCATGGTTTTTCATGTGCCTGAAGGTTTCCCCGAAAAATCCGAGACTTTCGCGCTTTCTGTAAAGAGGGCGAACCCACCATCTGCGAATATGCATTCTTTTATTGATTAAATGCACTGCTCCAGCACAAACCACAAGAACGCACGCAATAAGAGCAACGTTTTCCTCCATCCTATTTCCGCTTTAATCAAAGAAAAAAAAACAGCAAAACACAATGTTTGAAAACAAAAATTTTATTTATTTCAATAAACTATTGAAAATGTTTAAAAGTCGCATAAACTTCAAGGATGCTCTTTAATTTTTTTGGCTTTTTTATAAGCTGACAAGTATTATAAAAATTTTCTGACAAATATGGGGAATTTGAACTCAGCTTCAGCGTCTATTCTGATCGATGTGAGCTTCAGCTTCAGCGACAGCGTCAGCTTCAGCTACTTGTTGTGATCAGACCTTTAAGTTGAGTACGCTTTAATACTCAGTGTCCGTTTCGATTCCGCTGACGGTTTTGCTAATAAGCCGTAAGCTCCTAGAAAATGCTGTCAAAATTATTTTGTTTTGCAATTTTTGAAGCATTCAATAAAAATTTTCAGTGCATTGTGTTGGCTTTTTCCTTTTTTCATTCATTATTGTTACATTGATGTGATTTTTTCAAAATAAAAATAACTGCATTGTTTTTTGTGAATAACTTAAGTCGCCCATGTTGGTGACTTAAGTGTGTGATTGAAAAAAAAAATAATATGAAAACTTATACTTAAGTTTCGCCTGTGAAATTGGCCCTAAGTTTATATAAATTTAAGTTTAACTTAAGTTTGACATAAATCTCGTGCAATATTCTCGAGATCATACCTTCGGAACACTTTTTCGATACTTTCTACATATTTTGTTTAAATAATTTTTGGGTCAGTTTAAAGAACAGAATAAGCACAATAACTTCTTTCCTTATAGTAGTTTATTAGTAGTTCGTACTTCTACAGAAACTATTGTATTTTTTCATATAAAAACGCGATTTGCTTCGCATCCCGCGGTCGATAAATGTGAAAGACGTCAGATTTCGACAGCCGTGGTAAAAGGTCTACAAAGCGGAACAATAAAACAGTTTGACGTTTACTTCAATTTTGGCTTCGGGGTGCCAAATTAATGGCCTTTTCGGTTGGTCGTCCGGGAGACTTCTGGACTCTCCTGAAACTGTTTTCTTGGACTCGTTTGACAGTTCCTCTTCTGGATAGAACGGAAATTTGCTTCTGGCTTAGAATCCAGAATCAAAACCAGAAGCACGCACACAATCATACATATGCCAATGTCAAGTTGGATAAATGTCATTTGTCCCCTGTAGAATAGCTTTTGCTTCACAAATACAACGCTACACAAACTTCAAAATCAAGAAAAGCGTGTTTGGCTGTTCGGAGAGAAGCCCCAATCCGGGAGAAGAACGCCCTGATCTGGGACCGCCAACCGACAATGCATAAGTTCTTTTTTTTTTGTGAAAAACGAAAAATAACTGCACATAAAAACAAACCGCGGAGCAAGAGAAACAGTGTAATAAACTAAAATCGTGGGCTTTAATAAAAGAAATAAACTCTTATTATTGTTAGCAAAGTAATGCATAGTTTTATTAAAAAAACACAACGTTTTAGTGCGCGAAATCGAATATACCAAGTACATCTTTTGTACCATGCCCGTAAACTCCACGGAGAGTACTTTACATTAATGGATTGTTTGGAAAAGTTTCCAATGAAATTCTATGAGTACTTTCGGATGAATAAAGAGCAATTGTATTTTATATTGGAAATAATCCACAATGACACAAAACCCAAAAAAAAAAAAATCCGATTTCCATAAGTTGGAAAGACAAACTTTGTTTAAACTTGAGGTAAAATTCAAAGGTTCATTTTTTTAAAAGAATATAAATAAATTCATGATAAAGATACTTTCAGATTCCATGCGACTGGGGCTAGCTTTGCTGACCTATCGTTTAGATTCTTAATGGAGAAAACACTACGAAATTGTACACATAATTCAGACAATTGCTGTTATTAATTCTCACCTGAAGACGCTTCATATGCCCACAGCCCAAGGGATTTGGAGGACAAAGCCACGGCTTTTTTAAAAAATTCCAACTTTCACGTGTGGGAGCCGTGGATGGCAAACATGTTAGAATGTTTGCTCCTCGAAACTCGGGAAGTTTCAATTTTAATTACAAGAAGTACTTCTCTTCAATTCGCATGTCTGCAGTCGGTGCATCTCAATCTACTGTTTAAGGGTGAAGAAAAAGCTCAATTGCTTTCTTTGATGTGGTGGGTGGTGGATTTGCGATATTTTCAATTGCTTTTAGCACCCTACCAAGCTCATACTCTCCTCATCATTGCTTCGTTTCTTTTTGTTTTGTCAGCACAATCCCACCCAAACTCGTCATACTATTTCAGATTTCGTTCATACAAAGTTTTTGGCCACGCCCATCCTTAGAGGTTAATTTCACAAAATTATTGAATTTGAACCAGCAACCCTTATTGCATCTCATTTTTCGGGAACAAAGCTGCATGCCAAGTTTGACCTATATCGGTGAAAAATATTTATGTTTGATGGGGAGTTCGGTGGCCTCGGAAAGGCTTGTCTCAACCCTCTATGACGTGGTGTTCGACGAAAGAAGCCGGCTCTCTGTTCTGCATATCAACGAACAAGTGTTTATGAATTGACTGGAGGAAAAATATTGGCTGAATTAAGCTTTGAGCATCTCTTTTTACACTCCATCCCATAGGATAGGAGGTATATTAAATTTGTCAAATAGTTTGTAGCACGGTGAAATAATAGTGGTAGACCCCCAAGACCTTAACCCTAGAAAGGTAACCAAATTTCTCAGGACGTTACAAGTAACCATTCGTCGAATCGATGAAGTGATATATAACTGCGATGCGAAAGAAAAGTTACTAACTAATTCCTACAAAGTTTAATGATTTCTGTTAATAAGTTCTTACTTACTTAAGGTGGCGCTACAGTCCGGGGTGGCCCTGGGCCTCAGCCAACAAGCTTCGCCAGCCAGCTCTGTCTCTACCTATAGTCTCCAGTTTCGCACGCGAATTTGGCTGAGGTCCCCTTCCACTTGCGTGCGGCACCTGAGTCTCGGTGCTCCTCTACCGCGCCGTCCCTGCGGTTTGGAAATCTGTTAATAAGTGGTTTATTAAAATCCAGTTAGTAAGTGCAACAGTGCGTATATAATAGCTGCGGTCCATCTGTAACGGACAGCGGTATACCCTATTCCTATTGCTGTTCTCCTTTTCATTCCTATACTCCTTTCCATTCCTATCTCCCTTTCATTCGTTTATTTTCTTGTTTCCATCCTCGTCCCGTTTCCATTAATACATCGTTTTAAACAGAAAAAAAATATTCTTTATAAGTTTTTGTACCTTTTTTAAAAAGGGGCGTAGCATGTCCAACCCCTTTAGCCGAAAATCAATATTAGCATAGAAATATCCAATTTTGCGGCTAAAATGTAGGTAAAATTGTAATTTTTTGGTTCAAATTCAATAATTTTGTGAAATTGACCTCCTCGTGGCCAAAAACTTTGTATGAACGAAATTCAAAACAGAGTCCGGGGTACTTTATGTGCTAAATTTTATTTCTTGTTCTATCCTTAGTAAGGCTAAAAAGCAGTCGAAATCCATGTTTTCCTGGAAAAATTTAGGTATTTCTTGAATTCTACCTCTAAATGTAGGCGTGGCCAAAAACTTTGTACGAACCATATCCGATTTGAAACAAAAATATTGAATAAATTGCACTTGAAGATTTACTCCTTAAATCCATGCCACGCCCACTAGGGGCGGTCTGCCGATTTTGTTTTTACTTTTTATGTCTTATATTCATACAAAACAGAACAAAACGATAAGTGTGTTTGAGACTCCCACTAGAGGAGGTTTACCAATTAAATTTGCCTTTCTTACTAAATTTGTGTCTTACATTCATTAGGAGATGCTAAGTGTCAAATTTCAGCCTTTTAGAACGTCTTACAGTTTTGAAAGAACTGGAGGTAGTTGCACATTTAGACCGATTGTAAGTGTGTCTGTGGGCGGATTCGAAAAATGTTAACATTTGTATTGCTTCGGGTGACAGAGAGCCTATGTATAAAATTTCAGCTTTCTAGCTCAAAATTTAAGGCCTAAAAATTGGTGGCATACGGACGGGGCGGTTGCTCGCGGTTGCACGCCCCACACCAAAAAAAATAACTATGCCATCATCATTTTACAATGTGGGATAGGATGGGGTACTCAACGGTCCGTTTTACGGACCGTAACTTAGCACTTTCTCACTGCTTTTAATTCAAATTTAACATTTCAGCAAACAGGCTTTAAATGGAAAGGACTAAAAAGAACATATAAAAAAAATAAAAGACGACAATCAGACCACAGGACAGTCAGGAAAATTTTGGGAGTATTATGACTTGATCCCCTGAACCAAAAAAGGTGGTGAAAATAACGAATTCGTAGGTTAAATTGACGAAAAGGTGGTCAACATGCACCCTACTAATCCTTTTGTTGTTTTGAATAATCCTTTTATTCAATTTAAATAGTATGATAGTCACTCGTTTATTTGAAGAAAATTAGTTAAATCTACAAATCTTTATTATTTAAATTACGTTTGTTGTTTTAAATAATTCATTTATTCAATTTGAGTAATTGGTAGTAGCCTATCAAAATGAAGAAAATTCGTTAAATCTACGAATCTATGTTAATCAAATTATGTTTGCTGTTTTAAAGAATAATATTCAAATTGAATACCGTGGTAGCCTCAGGTCCTGGATTATTGCTCAAAAAATGATAAAAGATTCGACCGTGATAATAACAGTAACATCAATGACAACAACAGGAAACTTCATTAAATGCTTTTATTTTTTTAGGACACAAATTTTTTACTTTTTAATTAACTTTTTATTCTTGAACTTTACTTTGATTTCGTTAAATGCCTTTAGTTTTTTAAAGCCTCATTTAAACGATTGATGGCCGAGCTTGATGTGTCATAATTGTTGGTAAAACTAACCAAACCAGGACCGACACTAATGGGTATTGAGTCTTGAATATCTGGAATGAAATAAAAACAATCAGTTTATTATAAATAAAAGCAAATAAAAGTTGGCTTATAATTATAAACAAAATATGCCATAATTACTGCCGCCAATGATCAATTGATTTTTAAAAGAAAAAATTTAGTCATGTATCGTATTGATCTTCGACAATCATAACAATTATTTTGTTAATAAAAATATAAAAAGTTTTTAACTCACCAAAAACGCGTTATCAAGAGCAATTTTTTTTTATTTTATATTAATTACTTGAATGCTAATAAAATATGTTCTTTTCCCTTTCCTTTTTTTCACTTTCAAAAATTTATTTCTTACTCTTACACGGCTCAATGAATATTATCTTACACATAAAACCGAAGCGTTCGTTTTTATTTTAAAGTGATGTACAGCAAACAAGAAAGAAAGACACACATACTATTGACGAAATTTATTCCAATTGAGGAATATTTCATAAGTATTAGTAGAATGCCGCAAAAAAAGAATGGAATACATCAGTTATTTGACAATAACTATTCAAATCGAATAATGCTTCGGTTTGATGGAACATATTTTAGTTTTTCTGAAATTTTAACGATATTTTATCATTTCGAATAAAAAGAAATTCTAAATTTGAATATTTTCTTAGTAAATAAGAAATTGAGTGTTTGTTGATTGGAAGAAAATTCTTTAATTACAAACTACTTTAAGTTAAAGAAAACTAACCGAAGTATTACCTTAATTGATGAATGTGTTGTGGATTTGAATATAATTTTAAATAAAAGTTTTTCAAATTAAGTATTTCGTTAATTCCACGATGGTTCTTCAAACAAAAAGCTAAGTAAAGAAATTATGCTCCTTGAATAATATTTATTAATTTCGGAAATCAATTTATTTATTTGAATAAAAAAAATTACAAATAATCATCGATTTCGTAAAAGTTTTTAGTTAAAATTTTACGAAAAAACTTTTAGTCAATTTTGCTCCTAAAATTTGGTTCAGTATCGTTGATATTTTGTTAAGAGCACCAGAAATCTCATCAGAGGACCCTTTTATTGTGGGGAATGGTTTTTTTTAAATGATCCTGCAATTCGAGACAACCTGGAGTCTGATGTCATAGAGGAAAGCAGAGCATTTTCCACGAAGTTGCGAAAAAGAAGGCGCAAATTAAGCGCCGGAGAAGATGCGGCTGAAAGGCGTCACAGGCAGAGAGAAAATGAAAGCCACCGAAAGATTTTAGGAAATTTGTCATCAAATGGTGGACAAGGTGTAAAAAGTAATTATATCTAGCATACAGGATTTCTTTTTTTCTGCTTTTATTTTATATTTTTTTTCGTTTTTTTGAGCAAGCTTAAGAGCTTGCTTGGCCTCGGCTTGACGTTTACAAGTTGAGTTATACGATTATAGTGTTTCCTAACACAATTAAGCTTCAAAATGTTGTTTGCAAAGAGAAAGAGTGCGCAAAGAGAAAACGTAATGCTACGTAATGAGGCTCAAAAGCCCAGCTTGAGTTCAAATGTGCTGAACTTTTGCTTCGTATGAAACAAAAGGGGGTTGTTTTCGATTGCACACACAAAGCCAATCAGTCTGTTTTATGGCTATATTTGCATAAGTGTGTCATGCACGGATATGACGCAGAATATATGAGTGTGTCTACATTTTGAGCCAAACTGCGTATTATTTATTTATTAGTTGAACATGAATGCTCCCCATAATTATGTACACAGCACTAGCTACCAGGGTTTTCGGCTGTGTGTGCGTATCGTTTTCGGCTGTGTTATCGTGGCCACAAATCACTGAATAACTAGACATTCAACTTGCGTCCCTCTTACCCTCCAACACCCATTTGTCTACGTTTTTATAAAGCCTTTAAAGCCTTTTCAAGCTTTAAATTTCCGTGTCGGTGAATACGTGTAAGAAGATACAACAACAATTCACCTTACGCGATCAGCTGATGTAAAAGCTGCAAAACGAAATTGCATGGAAATGACTTCATGAATTCATGAATTTACTCACATTTTTAAACAAATGTCGGAGAATGGGTAATTTCATCAATTTCAGCTTGTGGGCAAAGCTTTTGCATGTCCGAATTGAATATCTAGTTATTCAGTAATTTATGATCGTGGCATGCTTGGAGAACGTAGTGACTGCATAATAAAAGCTCGCTCTCCATAAGCGAAATGTCATTGCAAAGGCGGTTCAAAGCCCACGTATCGTAACGGGGCGAAGCCGAAACCTAAGCTGCTTTGCGGTCCCCGCTTTAAGGCGGTGTTTTTCAAGGTAAACTGGGCAAAGGAGCATCAAACGATGATAAATAATAATTATTATATATATGCTAATGTAGTTATTTGCTATAATTTTCATGTAAAGGGAGTAAAGATTTACCTCTAATTCTAAAGATTTACCTCATATTCTCCACTGTTTTTATACCCTATCCCATAGGATAGGAGGTATATTTAGTTTGATTCATAGTTTGTAGCGTAGAGAAATAATCACCATAGACCCCCAAGACCTGGAGGTAAAGTGACCATTCGTCTCACATTACGCGGGACAGTCCCACATTTACGTCAACTGTCCCACATCGAAAATTGCTCCACAAATGTCCCACAAAGATAGAATGTGTCCCACACTGTCCAACGAAATGGAACTTAACTTTTTCGTTCACTTATTTTATAAACTACTAGCTAATACGTCAGACGTTTTCCTGGGTAAGCTTTGAAAAACTAATTCGCACTGGAATAAATAAAAAAATATTTCAAAAACTTGATTTTTATTGTCCCTAATGCTTTTTGCTATCAACTCTCAAAATCCGGAAATTCTGATCTTGGCTTTCGTCTCTGTGGCGGCCATCGTAAATAATAAGTCGACTAATAATTTCCGTTTCTGTTTTGATATGGAACACTGTGTATCCACACTTCACATCCGACATAAGTATTGTAGTCACACAATGAGGGAACAATTGCTCTTAGTTTCTTTTTTTCGAAAATTTTGCAACATGGACATGTTGCTCCGCTTGGTACAACCCCAAAATTGTATACCGTATGTCCAAGACAGCCTTTACACATGCCCGTGCAACAGCAGTTTGTTACATATGCTAAGTCTCGAAAATGTTCTGATAAGCCAATACAATTCCCTGAGCCTAATCTCGATCTCGTCGCGCTTCTTTCTTACGTGTGGTTTCAACCTTAGTTAAGCGTCCAGTGTCATCCCTAGATATTTCGCTTTATTTGCATAAGGTATTTGTGCAGAATTTATGAGCAGAGGTAAATTGTTAGCCCTTCTGTAAGTGAAATTCACATGCGTAGACTTGTTTTCGTTAAGAGCGATTCGCCAAGTCTTCGTCCAGACACAAATTCTTTCCAATGCTCGTTGTAGGTTTCTCGTTGATGACTCGACTGATTCACCTGTTGCCAGGATGGCTGTATCGTCCGTAAACGTGGCCACGACTGTCCCGTCATCCAAAGGTATGTCTCTTGTGTAGAGCAGGAACAGGGTCGGACCGATGACGCTTCCCTGGGGTACGCCAGCTCGAATTTGCTTGAAATTCGAGTATTCACTACTACACCTAACACGAAAGAGTCTGCTTTTAAGATAATTTTCCAATATTTTAAACATGTCTTCCGGCAAGTTTTGCCGTATCTTACATTTCAAGCCTTCGTTCCATACCTTGTCAAAGGCTTGTGATACGTTGAGGAAAGCACTTGAACATATTTTCTCTTTTCTAAGGCTTTTTCAATTTCATGCGTTATTCTGTAGACTTGATCTATTGTGGAATGGTTAGGTCTGAAATCAAATTGACGATCCGGGATCAAACGTCTTTCTGCAATTTTTGGTTGTAATCGCTTCAGCAGAAGTTTCTCGAATACTTTCGATATTATCGGCAGAAGCGATAATGGCCTATAAGATGTTTTATCATTTGCACATTGCCCCGGTTTTAAAACCATAATGACTTCAGCAACTTTCCATTGCGTTTATCATATAAAGAGAAGCGTTTATCATATAAAGCAGCTTGACTAGTGCCTTTTTTGGTAATTCTTTCAATATTTCGCCAGTGATCAGGCCGTAACCCGGGGGCTTTTTATTTTTAAGTTTGCTTATTGTCTGTCGGAGTTTAACTAACGAAACTTTTTTCATTCTAAGGCTGTCGTGTTCCGCGTTGGTGTTTTGACCGTCAGCCAACGGCGGACCGCCGAAAGGCTTGAATGTTTCTTCTAAATGTTCAGCAAACGAATTCGCTTTCTCTTTGTCTTCTCTTGCCCATTCGTCGTTCGCTTTTCTTATTGGTGCCGAGTGGATTATAAATTTCTTGATAGACTTAACTGCTTTCCACAGCGAGTAGTTTGAGCTCTTATCCGCCGACAAGCCTTCGAGGTATTTAGTGGTCTCACGATTTTTAAAATCTTGCAACATTTCTTTCAGTTTGTTAGAGAGGTGGCTCAAGAGGGTTTTGTCCGGGAGAGCCCACGTGCCTTGCCATCTTCTACGCGCTCTTCTCTTTTCACGAATCAATTCTTCGATTTCGAGCGGATATGTTGAAGCAAAACTGAATGAAATCCTTCTTTTCTATTTATGTAGGAATTATGTGAAAATATTGGGGATCTTATAGCTAAGCTCTATGCGATCCATCGATTGAACCAATAATTCCTAAATGAGACAAAAATAGGTTTCCGTAACTATGTATGTACTCATCTGTTTCTGTATTATATCAAGCAAAATAATGATTTACAGTCAAACCTGGAAAGCGAGTTTTTGCCACTTAATGTCCGGATGTTCTTGCAGCTTCAGCTTCAGTGGGCCATCTTATGTACTTGTTGTATCGGTTCAAACGAAATAAGGATTTCATAATAGCTAGACACAATCCTCCAAACACGTGCAATACAAAGGCCAAACCTGTCTGCGATGCGCAAGTGTTACTAAAGCTCTTAAAATCATAGCTACTACAAAAACAAACCTCATACACTCTGGGTTTCCCAAATACAACAACTTTATCATAAGCCGCTTCTCTATCAACGTCGATTTTCTCCCTGGACCGTACTGGTGTTCCTCCAGATTGTGTATTTCTCCGCAGAGAATCTCTAACAAATGTGGTCCGGATTGATGCGAAAATGTTTGAAAACTTTGTCAGAAAAGCGTTGGACAACATCTTCGCTGTTTTTTTTTTATCACAACCCCATCGTCATCACTTCCCTTGAATAGAAAAGAAAATGAATTTCTCAAAAAAAATACATAAGTTTTCCATGTTTTTTCTTCCAGGTTTTTTCCCAAACTGAAGCTTCATAATCGTAATCTGACAGATAGCAAAAAAGTGTACTCTGAGCAGAGCACACTCCGTTCTGTGAACACTCATTGTTCATGTTCGGGTTCTGATCAGTGCAGAAGAAAAACGCCCACTGTCACACTATTTTGGGCTTTTACTTCACTCTAGAAGAAGAGTTGGACATTGGAGGAACATTATGCTATCACACAAAATTTAATTTAATTTGCTGTTCGATATTAATACATATCGTTCTTACGGTTTATTTCCATAATATTATTCTTATAAAATATTATTCTTGAGTTACAAAATACATAACCGCACATGAAGTAGTCTACACATAATTAGACACGTTATGTACATGGCACACATAAAGAATACGCTTCCTTTCCTGTAAATTTGTGGCGTTGGGTTGTCTAAATGCGACGATTTATGAAAGTAGCAAATTTTAATTTCCACCGACCGACGAGAATCTACCATGCTGCCATGCAGGTACATGGTATCACGCGGCATGAGGTAAAGTTCAGGTGCTTTTCTCGTGCGAGCATAATGGATGATTGCTATAAAGTACATGCTTTTTCCAGCCTAGAAGTACAGGGCATAGGGGCTGCGAAAAGAAGTTTTCTTTCTGACAACAGGTAGCCAAGTCGACAACACCGTCGAGTCTTGCCTCACGCAAGTTTACCCAGTCTCTCCATGGCAGAATTTTAAACAGAAGCTATTATTAACATGTAATTAATTGTTAACTGTATTCTACCTTCGCTGATAGTTGCATTTCTTCTGCAAAAAAGGAAATATAAATCCAGTGTATTTATGGTTTCAGTTTTTGATGCTATTTAGCGCATACGCATTAATTTCGTAGATTGCGCCATTTATTTTTAACGTTTCTGATCTCTTGGAGCCATAATCATAACTCGTAACCGCGCACAGTGAAGTGAGTGTTCGAAAGTTGAAAGATGGTAGAGTTACCGGATCTAACATGAATTATTGTGGTTTGGTGTGGGGGTCGGTGTCTTCTCAGAATAACCGCAAAATCAATATCATACAGCTTGTAGGATTTTAGTGAAATTGCCATCTTTTTACACAGACAGACTGACATCAAAGCTATTGACTCGGCTACCATGTTCTCTAAACTGGTGCAGAGGTTCCGGAACGAACTGCTTAGTCTGAACAAACGTTTCAGTTAAGGGTCTCTGGGTTCCACGGCAAAGTGGAATAATAGAAAACGAATGTATAGATGAGCTATCCTTGATCCAGGGCTCAGCCCTTCACTACCTTGCTGGCTAGTAGCAGCGAACACCCATATTTTCAAATTCATTCAATATTTTTGCTCCAAATCGAAAAAAAAATAATTATTATTTGTCACATAGAAAAACTATGTGAATCATTTTGCTCATACAAAGTTTAATACGCCCATAATTAAAGAAGGAATTAAAGAAAAACCTAAAAATTTTCAGAAAAAAAAAGTGTTTTTCGACAGGCAATTTAGGAAAGAATAAGCAAAAATAATAAGCAAAATACCCGACCATACCAAAAAAAACTGCCACGCTTCCAAAAAGTGGACGGGATATAAAAATATAACTGTTGAATGCTTTATACTAGGTGTTTGCATACATTTCGGCCTAAAAATCCGCCTTTTTAACTAAAAAATCACTTTTGTTAACGCCACGCCCACAAAAGTGGGCGGAAGTACATACAATATATACGTAAAAGTTATAAAATGCTAATATCTACAATTCTTGCCTGCTTATTTATTGAAAAACAGTCATTTTAAGTTAAAATCCCTTAAAAAAAGTGGGCATGGTCAATGAAAATGCTAAAAAAATTCGGCCACTTCAAACTTCCACAGGATCCGATTTAATACTACGTTTTCATAAGAGCCGAAATGAGGTCATTATGAAATTCGGAAAAAAGTGTTTTCATTTATAATTTTCGTATTAGCTTTGGCAGCTGTTCCAGGGACAGAGCTGAACTCTCACTGCAAAAAAACTCAATGGGGCGCCCATTTTAATTTCATTAGCATGATTTATTTATTTACTTTACCATAGTGTAAAATTAAAGTGCAATGCAGGATTTTGATGAGGGGAAAAGCGTTTGTATCAATTTGGAATTGATTAATGAATTAACCGTAAAAATCCATGTAAATTAACAAAAAAAAAAAAAATTTAAAATTGAAACCCATCGCAGAGGCGCTTTTGTAAAAAAAATTTCGTTGCATGCAAAAAACGTTCGATGCATGCCTACTAAACAAATTGCAGAACATAGAATTCCACCAAATCTGGAAAACTGTCCTTTACAGCCCACAACCTCACTTGCATTTAAAAGACACGGATTCGTCATTAGTGATTTGTCCGTTTCTGTAATACTCAAAAACCGATGGAAACGAGCATTTTGTTTTATACCTACAAATTAACATTCAAGCAACAGTGACGTTACCAAAACGTCAAGTTCTCTCTTGTCGCTGAATATATACGGGCCCTCTAAATTTGGCACTCACAGTGCCGTGGGCCCTGCGAACTATCAGCAGCGCCAATGGCTTTTTCAGTTGTCAAAAAAAACTTCGCTCAAAGCCATGAACTTAGTTTTGTTTGTTTTGAATTTTCCTCATTAGCAACCGAATTAAATGCTAATGTGATGATAATGAGGTAATCTTATAATGTGAATCAGTATGGGAAATGAGGTCGTAATTCGCAAAAATTTTGCGAAATGATCTCATTAGCTCTAGTGAAAACATAGTATAACCCTTTTGAATTACGTGACAAGGAGTTTTACCAAAGATGTCGATGCGACAAGGACACCGCCAAATTTATTATTGAAATGCTTGATAATTGCTTGATGATTGCCGCTCAAATAAGTTATATATTTTTTGTTTAATGCGGAAATCATTAAATTGTATCCGTATCTTAATTAAGGGAGCAACTCAACTTGAATGATTTCTTTTTTCCCTTTGACGCTCTTCAATGCATTTGTTATTTTTTTCTTAACAACAACTGCTGTTTTTTAGCTTTGCTTGCTGTCAGTTAATTTTGTAATAGATTCAAAGGAAATTGTACGAAATTTTGTTAGACCTGGGTCACAAATTACTGAATATTTAGATATTCAACTTGGGTCCCTCTTACCCTCCAACACCCATTTGTTTACGTTTTTTATAAAGCCTTTAAAGCTTTTACAAAGCTTTAAATTTCTGTGTCGGTGAATACATGTAAGAATATACAACAACAATTTATCTTACGCGATCAGCTGATGTAAAAGCTGTAAAACGAAATTGCATGGAAATGACGAATTCATGAATTTACTCACATTTGTAAAAAAAAAATGTCTGAGAATGGGTAAATTCATCAATTTTAGCTTGCGGGCAAAGCTTTAACATGTCCGAAGTTGAATATCTATTGTTATTCAATAATTTATGACCTGGGTTTAACGCTCATCTATGAATAGGGTCCAATAGGTATACCATCACCGCCGCGCCATCTCAAAAAAGCTACCCAAATGTTATTATCAGCAAGTCTAAAGTAACTCTCGTGTAAAGTTTGTAAAGGGTGCTTATGCCACAATCAAAAACAATTTTAGGTAACTCATCATTCAGCAAAATTGTAACTCATTTTTCAACAAATGATTCAATTTTTAGCAACAATCAATCATTTCATTAAAGTCATCTTGTAATGTTTTCATTCCCCAGATTTTCTTCAGTAACATCATTATGAAGTGACATTGCAAAAAATTACGTAAGTGCTGTAAGTATGTGTGTAATAATAGTTTGTTTCTTGAAAACAAAGGAAATAGTATGGGGTGAATTCAGCACCCCAGGCTAACGATTTTCTCCGTAGAATTAACAATGAAATCCTTTCAATGACTCACTTGGGGGCCTTTGATTTGAACATTTTAATACTTAGTTCTAATCCCTACATTACGCACATCCATATAACTCTCGATAGCAAGATTACGCTTAAAATGGCATTGAAAGAATGAACTTATTTATTTAAATCATCTAATTTAAATAAATCATGGTAGCTATCCTGAATCGATATGTTTTATACAGATTTATAACAATGCGATAATTAAAACTGCAAAAGTTAATCAGCACTTTACTTTAAAACGTTTATTAAAAGTATGCTAACAAACACAGCCCGTACTTAAATTTTAACGAATTGTTGCATACTTAACAGTACAAAAAGAAATAATGCGGTCAAATTTCCGCGTCCAATCTCAATCTAGTTTAAGCCAACAGAAGTTAAAACAAGTGGGAAAGTGCAACAGTGCGTATGCAAAAGCTTCAGTCCATCTACGACGGATTGCGGAATACCCGACCATACCAAAAAAGACTGCCACGCCTCGAAAAAGTGGGCGGGATAGAAAAATATAACTGTTACATACATTTCAGCCTAAAACTCCGCCACCCTCACAAAAGTGGGCGAAGGCACATACTACATATACATGAAAGTTAGAAAATGCTAATATCTACAACTTTTGTCATAGAATTTTTAGTTAAATTTCATATATATTTATTGAAAAACAGTCATTTTAAGCTAAAATAAAAAAGTGGGCGTGGTCAATGAAAAGGCCAAACTTTTTTGGCTACTTCAAAGACAATTAAGGCAATGTTACAAACCAAAAATGAATGTGCTAGCACCTAAATAGCTAAAATTTGGAAAAAATATTTTTTTTTTAATTAGAGATTGTTGCCCATACAGGCCTGTAGCATAAATTACTGAATAACTAGATATTCAACTTGCGTCCCTCTAACCCTCCAACACCCATTTGTTTACGTTTTTCATAAAGCCTTTAAAGCTTTTACAAAGCTTTAAATTTCCGTGTCGGTGAATACTTGTAAGAAGATACAACAACAATTTACCTAAGCGATCAGCTGATGTAAAAGCTCCAAAACGAAATTGCATGGAAATGACGAATTCATGAATTTACTCACATTTGTAAACAAATTTCAGAGCATGGGTAAATTCATCAATTTCAGTGGGCAAAGCTTTTACATGTCCGAAGTTGAATATCTAGTTATTCAGTAATTTATGCCTGTAGTGAGCGTGGCTGTGCGCGGTTAGGGATATGTAGAGAGAATAAAGAACTTTTCGGAACTTACATTTTGAAAGGGTTACACCATTCGTGGTCGTCGTTACACCACAGGATAACTGATAAAAACTAAATCGTGGATGATTTACGTACGGCTTCTCTTCCGGAGATTGTACCGCTGTATTGTTGGTGTTGGAATTTACCTTAGAATTGGAATTAAGATTCAAATTACTAAAAAACTCGTTTGCAAAATGCCTTTTGGTCAAGTCAGGCATGGCGCGCAGGAGCTAAAATTTTGGTATTGAGCTATATTGGCCCAAAGCCTTTAACAAGGCAAAAATTGGACCACGCACAAACTTTTAACATATTAGATCTTTAATGTTGACTCCAAAAAAAGATTTTAATATTTACTAAGTTTGCTCCATACAAAGTTTAGAGCTCCGCCCACTTTTAAGTGACGTTTAAAAAAAAACGGTTTTTTTTCTGAAATAAATTCGGTTTTACTATAGTTCCTAAAAAAGATTTTAATTTTTAGCCCATGCCCTTTTTTGTGGGCTTGGCCTATACAAATAATACATATATGAATTCGGGCCAAAAACTTTAAGATTTGGTGTTACACGGTGTATAGGGTCGGGTATATAAAGGTTTGTCCAGACGAACTCGTGTACTTCGATACTCACTTGTCAATTCTTCCGTTGTTATTGCACTCCACTGTCCAGTTATTCCTTCTCGAAGCTCTTGCATATCGTTAAATTGGCGCCCATTAAATGCATGAAGGCCATTCAAAGTGATCAAAACTAAATTTTTTGTAAAAACTTTTTTAAAACTTTTGCTAAATTCATCCAAAAATGTAATAGAAATACAGACAGTAAAGCAAAAATAGAAAAAAACTAGTTTCTTTGGCAATTTCGTTGTCTGTAGTCAAAACAAGTGGGAAAGTGCAACAGTGCGTATGCAAAAGCTTTAGTCCATCTACGACAGATTGCAAAATACCCGACCATACCAAAAAAAAAAAACTGCCACGCCTTCAAAAAGTGGTCGAGATATAAAAATAAAACTGTTGAATGCTTTTTACTAGGTGGTTGCATACATTTCGGCCTAAAACTCTGCATTTTTAACTGAAAAAATCACTTTTTTAATTCATATATCTAAAAGGTCTTAGGGGTCTTCGGTGATTATTTCACTGCGTTACAAGCGCGTCAGTGACAAACCAGAGCGGCAGCGTCAATGCGAGAGTAGAAAAACCGTTTGTTAATACACAATCAGGACTCTACAATTCGCAAAACAGCAAGTTCAAAGTTTTTCCAGCGTTAACATTTTGGGGTGTTAAAATAATTGACACGGTCGAAGAGCTACTTCTGCAACAGAGAGAAAACGTTCTTCGTTTTGCTGACGTTTTCTCTCTGTTGCCTAGGAAATAGGGAGAAATGGCTTCAAAGCCGATATATTGCAGGATCTAGTTTAACAACAGCTGGACAAGTAAAGCAACGTTAAGAAGCTGCTGCTGTTCAGCACCAAGAGCCCTAGCTTATCGTGATAAAATAATGAATAAATAATTTTTCATTTGAGACCAAAAACACCAAAGTTTGACACTTAGTGTTGCCATCAGGTAGACCGGCAAAGCCTCGTCAACAAGATTTTTATACCCTAATCCACCAGAAATGGAGTATATTAAGTTTGATACAGGCGAAACTGTAAAAAAGAAATAATAACGATAGGCCCCCAAGACCTTAGGGGCACATGATCGAGACCGAGTTCTGTGTTGAATGAGCCATGTCCGTCCGCCCGTCCGTATTTCACCAATTCTTAGGCCTTAAATTTTGAGCTAGAAAGCTACGAAGTCTTTCTGTCACCCGAAGCAATACATGTTTTGAAACTTTCGAAATCCACCCACAGACACCCCTACAATCGGTCTAAATGTGAAACTACCTCCAGTGCTGTACGATGTCGTGAAAAGCTAAAATTTGACATTTAGAATTTCCTTATAATTTAAAGATATAATAAGTAAAAACGAAATCGGCAGACTGCCCCTAGTGGACGTGGCATCGATTTAAAAAGTAAGCCTTCGAATGCAACTTATTCAAGGTCTGCATGAATGCACTCATTTGCTTTCTTTTAACGGGTACAATACTTCAGTGTACTCTATTCATTGCATCAAAGAAGCAAGTTTACTGTGCGAATGAGTTCTTATATTGAAAGAAATAGTTATTGTACATTACTTGCCCGCCTGATAGTAAAATGAGCACACTGTTTGGTTTCACATATGCAAGTGGGTTCTTGCTTTGAACAAAACATGTACTCTAAAAATACGCTGAATACACTGAGTATACAAAGGTGTACATACACTGAGTGCAAAGGTGAAACAAGGTACATAAATATACAAGGATATGAAAATGGAATGAATACACACATAATTGTTAAATAACCGTTTGAAGTTTTTTTTTTTAAATAGATAAAATGTTTTATAGAAGGTATTTATGTATTTTGAAAAGCTTTGCAGAGAAGAACATAAACAACAAAGCTTGGATCTTGGAACATTCCACCGCAATCGCGAAGGAGAGGAAGGCCTAAACATTCATGGATGACACAAATGCAACGACAACAGCATTTATTTGACCTTTTTTAACAGCATTTATTTGATGAAGAGATCCAAAACCGGGTGGCCTGCCGGTATATTCTGAGGCCAAATCGGCGTGCTCCACAAGCGGACCATTAGGAATGCAGTAGGGTGGGGAGGGTTTTGGTCCATCACTTCAGATCATAACCTCGCGTCTAAATGGAAAAGAAAGAAGAAAAGAAGATTGAAAAGTTTTTGAGGTATGAAAAGTTGCAAAGAGATGCAGTTTTCAGAGTGTTTGAGGCCATAACTTTTGAAACACTACGTGCACAAAGCCGGTATTGAACACACGTTTTATGCATTTTAAAGCTTATCAAGCTAAGCCATGTTATTCTGAAAAAGTTTTGATACTGCCGTTTTGAAGCATTTTGGACAAAATATCGCCAAAATGCATGAAAGGCTTTAAAGCGTTTTCGGAAACAATTTTTTTAAAGTTCCTTGTAACTAAACAGTAATAAAGTTCTTTTTTAAATTTGGTTAAAGTATGACACGGGACAAGGTGTGTATACTGCGTAAATTTTTTTTTTAAATTACCGTTATTTTTTAATCCGAGTTAAACGAACGAAATATGGCGGGTTTATACTATTTTCTCAGAAATCTTTTTTCCCATAATTTTATTAAAGTGGTTGGAATATTGAATTGATCGCTAACGGCAAATGAAAAAAATCTAAGTTGGTGATTTGTGGATTTAAAATTTTAAAAATGGTATAAAAGGTCATGAAATTCGTAAGATTGATAAACGAATCTTAAAAATTACCCAACACAAGAACAGTAACCATCAAACGATGAAAAAAGTATGCAACAAAATGTAAAAAATATCAAGCAATAATTTAAGTAAACAAATAGAATTTTACACAAACTGAATAATATAAATTATTTATATTTTATTATAAGCTTTAACAAAAGCCGACCGACCGCTCCGTGTATACCTTCATACTGACGGTCTTTTTTATATATAAAATCAACACATTTTCTAATGTCACCGTCCTATAAAACTACTTCATATCATTAGATAAGAATGTACTGCGTACTGAGTGCACTCATTCCCCAAATGAATGGACTCAATGTATTCGGTGCACTCACTGCAGTGTACCCATTCTATGTGAGTTCACTGAACTACATGTTTTGTTACCAATGGGTGAAGTACTTAGTCAGCAATCGAATATCATGTGATACATTCATTTGATCTTGCAAGATATAACTGTAATGAATGGTGAACCATAAAAAATATGAATGTCTTGAAACTGGTTTATATTGTTTGTTGGTTAAAGGATTTGGACTTGCCGCGCATCTTTTTAAAAAAAAAATAGTTAAATAAATAACCTAAGCCTTATAAGAATTGTTTTTTATTTTTTTTAAATGATGCATGAATGGTAACGGGATGGGGATGGAAAATAAGAAAATATACGAATGGAAAGGAGAATAACAATAGGAGTGGGGTATACCGCGGTCCGTTACAGACGAACCCAAGATATGAGATATGTACATACGCACTGTTGCACTTACTCACTTATTGTTAATAATATTGTTAATACGGTTTATCCCGGAAATATGCTAATAATGTAAGTAAATCAATTCACTTTTAAATAAAAACAATTACCTACAAGAGAATCTTACGTATAAAGCGGTATAAATAATGTAACTTTTGGGGCTACATTACGAGTTTTTTTTTACCTGCGCAATATAGCAAGATGCTCTATTTTAATTATTTTGTCTGTTTTTTTTCTCGACATAAAACATTGCACGGTAAATTTAAAATTATGGAATGACTGAAACAACGAGTGTAAATAAAAAGCTCAAGGGGATCCGACTATAAATTAAAAGTCGAAGAATTTTAATCGTGGAAAATTGTTGAACTAGAAGCGTACGCAAAGTAATTAAAACTTCTATCACACTGCGCGGTTAATTGAATTATGTGGTGACTTTTTATGTTTTATGTTTGCTACACTGGCTCGCTGTACGGTACGCCCTCTTTGCGCTGAACATTAAATCTTTTTAATTTTATTCCAAGTTTGATTAAATAAAAGCAAAAGTACTTGTAAACGCAATGTTTGCGCCTTTATTGATATATATTGCCCCAACACTAATATTAATTAGTGGTGTTTTGTTATGTGCTTAGCTGGCAAAGAAAAAAAAAACATTGATAGTAATTCAGTGCCGTCACTTGGGTTGCATTGTAGTCAATGTTGGTTTTAAAAAAGGAACTTACAGATCCAAGTGAACATGAAATTTTTTTTTAATTTTTACGCCTTATCAAAGTATCTAAAAGGAGTTTTGTGAAATAAAACTTCGACTTGAAGTTGCCCTATTAGAACTTTGACCAGCTAGACCAATTTTTAGAGGAAATAAAAGTGTGCATATGTCCGCGAAGGAAAAAAAGATATTCGAAAGCCCTGACTGAAAGGGGACTCGCTAGAAAGTGTACCCCCAGCCACGCAGACAATCAGCATGTCTATATAGCATCTGCGTCCGGCTTATGGGAAGGGACGAAGAAGGGAAGTAGGAGGGAAAAAGAGTGAAGGAAATGACAGGGTGTCGAATATCCTTTGGCTTGAGGAATCATCTATAGAAAGCTTCACCGAGCTTAGCATCTATACAACATCGGCAAGTTTGCTCATGTAGGAACGTAGGATCCCGTGCCTTTGTTACGGGAAGAACAGTGCGGCTTTCGGCCTGGCAGAGGCACAACCGACCAGCTTTTTACTCTGAAGGTTATTCTTGAGAAGGCCTGGGAATATGCCAAACCGGTCTATGCGTGTTTTGTAGATCTGTAAAAGGCGTATGACCGAGTCCCTTGGGATACACTGTGGAGAGTTTAGCAGGGCTATGCGCTGAGTGGGCCTCTTCTGAGAGCCATCCAGTCTTTGTATGGAAACTGCAGAAGCTGTAAGCGGATAAATGGCGTCATATCCCGTCCTTTTGATGTGCGCGTTGGACTTCGCCAGGGCTGTGTTCTGTCGCCGCTCCTTTTCATAGCATATGTGGACTGGATGGTGAAGCGCAGTCTTGGCGAGCAATTCTTGGCGAGAAACTGCAGAAGCTGTAAGCGGATAAATGGCGTCATATCCCGTCCTTTTGATGTGCGCGTTGGACTTCGCCAGGGCTGTGTTCTGTCGCCGCTCCTTTTCATAGCATATGTGGACTGGATGGTGAAGCGCAGTCTTGGCGAGCAATGTTTCGAATTGGCTGGCATCAGGATGAGCCATCTGCTTTTCGCAGATAATTTAGCCATCCTTGCATCATTTTTTTGATTTGATTGATTTTGATTGATTTGATTTGATTTATTTCATCCAATGAATACAATTTCAGAATTAAGATTTACTTAAGAATAACAAAGTCTATAAATACAGGCTACAAAAGCCGCTTAATATTGAAAAGATAATTCATTGAACTTACAAGAAACATCCTGTAGTTAAGAACTAGTATCGGATGTTATTAAATATAAAAAACTAAAATACATTTTTACAGTGGGGTGCTAGCGCTTAAGTTATACTATAGTGTTTTTCTTTTTAAAGTAATTAAAGTTTAATTTTATAAATTTAGAAATAGTAATACAAGTCACATGCAGAATCAAAATTATACTTATAAATATTTGGGGATCATACTAACGTTCGAACAAGACTATAAATTTGACTATAATCAAAAGTAAATAACCACTCTTTAATTTTTCTATTAAATATAAAAGGATTACGAATGCTTCGAATAGAAAAAGGCAGCCTATTAAAAACACGAGGTGCTACTGATGTGTAAAAGTTAAAATACTTATAAGTGTTATGAGGGGGAATAGAAGCCAAATAGCGATGATTACTACGGAGATTACGGGCCACTAAGTTTTGATTTAATAGATAGCCACTTCTTTGAAAAAAGATTTTTAGAACCTTGTAAAAATATAGGTGCTTAAGTGGCAGAATCTTCGAATTGAAGAATAAATGAAAACTATGTTCACGACGCCTTTTTTTCCACATTATTCTCAACACATGCTTTTGTAAGACTAGCAAAGGCTGAAGTTTATTTTTATAAGTACCTCCCCAGCAAATGAGGCCATACTGCAGCTTAGATTGAACCAACCCATAATATATTGTTTCCAGAAGCTTATAAGAGCAGAATTGTCGAAGGTGGTACATGATGTAAGTTGTTGTCAATAAGTATTTTTTTAAGAGGGATGTATGTACGCCCCAATTCAAATTATTGTCGACATTTAAACCCAAATATTTAAATTCGGATACATGCTCGATAGCAAAGCACTTAGGACAGCAGTCTACCTCACAGTTGAAGGTCGAATGGCAATCAGCACAGTTTATAAATTTAGTACAAGTGTTGCTGTGAAAGATAAAATTTGGAGGTTGCATTTCAAAGGAAGAAGGGTTAAAATACATGATTTTGGTTTTTTCGCTGATGACAAGTTTATGTGAGGCAAACCAGTGCCTTAAGAGATCCAGATCATGGTTTATATCTGCCACTAAATCCAACACAGAATTACTAGCATAAGAGCAAGCGATATCATCAGCAAATCCGACTTTCTTTCCTTTCAAACAGAGGTAAAAAATTGAATTAATAAATATAAGGAACAAAATAGGACCAAGTACAGAGCCCTGTGGGACACCAATTGTAATTGACAGAGAACTACTAAAAGCATTGCCTATTTTAACTCGTTGTTTTCTTTCGTTTAGGTAAGAAGCAAACCATTTGAGAATAAATCCTCGGAAACCAGCTTTTTCCAAATACGACAACAACAACTCATGGTTCACGGTATCAAAAGCTTTTTTGATATCTATAAAGAGAGCCGCAGTAAACTTTTTATCGTTTAAGCTCTTATGAACATGACTACAAAAGTTTAGTAGTGCGTCTTCCGTATTTTTTCCAACCCTAAAGCCAAATTGACAAGAACTAAAGAAAGAGCCTCTATCAAGAAAGGAAATAACTCTAGTTTTCACAACCTTTTCAAATATTTTAGAAAAAACCGGAAGAAGAGATATCGGCCGGTAATTATTTAAGTCCATCCTGTCACCCTTCTTAAAAATTGGTATCACTTCGGCATTTTTTAGACTCTCCGGAAAAACACCGAGATAAATGCTTTTGTTAAATATATATGCCAAGACATCGACAATATTCAGACAAATGTTCTTAATGAAACTATTTGAATAGCTGTTCTGGGTGGATGAATTCGATTTTTTTAATAACTGAATACTTTTGTAAAGTTCAAAAGAAGTAATTGGCTCAAAGACAAAACTATTTTGTGAATCGTAATCATCACCGACACATTGGTAAGAAAAAGATAACTGAGAAGTTGAATCTAAACCAGCAACAGACAGCGTATTTAAAGCAGCGTTAGCAAAGTATTCATTAAAAGTATTCGCAATATCAGCTGACGATGTAATTACGCTTTCTTTGGACATTATGCTTGAAGGTACATCACATGAAGATTTTTTGTTAAACATTTCATTTACAATGCTCCACTCTTGTTTAGCGTTTCCCTTAGCCAAATTAAATTTCTCAATGTAAAAGCGTTCCTTACATAAGGGAACCTCTATGGCTACGTCTTTGCATATAAGTTCAAAAGATTTGCGAAATCGAGTATTACCAGGATATTTTTTACACTTTAAATATAATTTCTTTTTAGCTTGGATTTTTTGTAGCAAATCATTCGACATCCAAGGCTGGAGTTTCTTTAATTTTTTACGTTTACTAACAGCTGCCTTAGAACAAAGATCAAAATGGATATTTAATATCTCAAGAAACAAATCAAAAGCTCGAGAGGGATTGTCTTCAGCATAAACAGCAGGCCAACTTTCATGTAATAAAAATGCGTTTAGAAGATTAAAATCCACTCTATTTGTAACTGATTCAGGCTTTGGTTTATTTTTTTCTTTTGAGACACAATTATCTAAAGCTAGGCAGGTCATACAATGATCAGTGATTTTTAAGTCAATGATAGCACTTGTGATAGATAATTTGGGATTATGATCAAGTCTAGCAAAAATATGGTCAATGCACCACAATATGGTCATCCAAAGATTTGCAGCCGTCTGTGGTGATGCTGGGATGAAAGTAAACGTGGACAAATCGGAAGTGATGGTTGTTTCCCGATCTCCCGATAAATGGAGTTCCATTAAAACAGGTGGAGAAGTTTAAGTATCTCGGGGTCTTTTTCACGAAAGATGGGAGGAGTGATACTGAGTTGTCCTGTAGAATTGGCTGGAGCAATAGTAAAGGAACTGCGCCGGCCGGTCATCAGAAAAACTGAGCTTGGAGTGAAAGCAAAGATCTCAGTTTTTAATTCAGTGTTCGTTCCGACCCTCATCTATGGTCATGAAATTTGGGTAATGACCGAAAGAATTAGAACGCGGGTACAAGCTGCCGAAATGAGATTCCTGAGGTGCTTTGCTGCTGTTACTCTAAGGGACAGAGTGAGAAACGTCAGTATTCGTAGGAATCTTAACGTTGAGCAGCTACTTCTCCGAGTGGAGCGATCGATTTTTCAATGGTTTGGACACGTTGTTCGCATGACCCCTGACAGACTTCCTAGACAGGTCATGCTAGCTGAGATGCGAGCGCGTCGCCCCCCTGGTAGGCCAAGAAACAGGTGGTGGGATCAGGTAAAGAACCTCTCTGAGTCCCGCCTGGGGATTGCGCCGGAGTCTCTTGAGTTGGTGGCGGAGGATCGAGAAAGATGGAAGGACCATTTAGCCACCCTCGCTCCGCGACCCTTTTAAAGGATAAGCGGCATATCGAAAATGATGATGATTGCAGTAATTTTGTAATTTTATCCTCGTAAGGAAAATCTTTTCTTCGGAAAAATTTACTACCAACAAATGCCGCGACCCATATCATATGTATCTTTTGTGTGCTTATTTGGTAAAAGGCTGAGGACGAAGAAACTTTTTGGTCTTTTTCGGAAATGCGTATTAGTAACGAAACATGAAAGAATGACCCGACGGAGCGAAAGTTCACTGCGCAAGATCAAATTGAGAAGGCCAAAAGATTAATCGAAACGGGTTATAGCCAGCGAGAAGCTTCAGAAGAAGTTGTGTTGAAGGAAAGAGCTCTCAGAAAGAGGCTTTTTTTGGATAGGGTAGGCAGTTCTCTAGGCTTATTCAAAAATACCTTCACACAAGATCAGAGATGGACTAGTGCTTTGCTTATGGCATGACCATCGCGAACTCACGATGTCTGGCTGGTCACGATTGGATCGCAGGGTTTCTCCGTCGTTATGTATTCAACAACCACAACCAACAAGCCCGGGAGGAGCCATTATTTCCAACAAGAACCAGAAAGAGAGATTCTACAGGAAACTTAAAACAACTCAATGAGCAACAACAGTTTGACCCTAGTCAGCTATTCAATATGTACGAAACCAGCAAAAGTACCTAGAGTGCCAAAAAAGGGCAAGGTTGTGTCAGGTGAGAGACGTTTAACTGTCAGTGCCGTCTGCTCCATGACTGCTACGGGTTATTTCTTGCCTTCAGTTTTTTATATCCAAGAAAGCAAATTTAGGATGAACCCCTTGATGGTGGGTCGAAAGGATGTAAGGGCTTTGTACCGAGTTCACATCAACTCAGAGGTGTTAATCACTAGGCAACTTTAAAAAACATACTCATCCTTAAAAAGACAGTCCAGTTTTACACCCATTCCTCGCATAAGCCTTGAGGTGACTCATCTTTGCAGAGACAACTTTATAAGCATTTTTGGGTTGGCTCCACATACGAGTCACAAGAATCAGCTCTTGGTCGCTAAAATGTAAATATTCAATTGAATGCAACAACTAGATTTTACAAGACCCTTGTAGAGCAATCACCGTCAGGTAAGGGGCAACTAATTTTAACCACGCCTACGAAAAGGCTGTCACTGTTCGGAATGCTACTTCCAGCTTTGTGGTATATAACCATTCAATGACAGTCTTCCTTAAGACTACGATTTTGCCCTTCTTCAGTTATTGACCAGTTCAACGCTGTCTGAGAAATAGTTAAAGCAATTCCCGATTTAACACAGACTTTTGATACTGCATCGTGGCCAATATCTGTCGTTTTCTTGTGCCTACAGCCCACTACCCTACTGTTATACCCAAAACAAAGAACATTTAAAACTAAAGAAGGCAAAAGGGTCTTAAGTCTCAAACAAATAGTCGATGAGCCACTTGTTTTAATAAGCTCTGTAACTTCAGTTTCTAATTTTAACTTAAATGGATGCCGTAATCAGGCATCTGCTTTCGATTTTCCACCGTTTTTTTTTGTTTCCGTTATCGATTTTTACTTATACCGCATCTCTAAGACATCCACAGCTATTCAAATAATTTCTTCCCTAAACTTATTTCATCCTGGGTAGGGCATAAAAAAACATGCATTGGTAGTCGATCAAACTATACGCAAGTTTAAAGATATAAATTGAGCCAGAAATAAGATGACAGTCTATCTATTTTCACAGATGGATGAATATACTCGGCACAATACCACACTTTCTTGTAGGCCGAAAAAGATATTCAATGGGAAAAGTTATTAATGCATTTTATTAGCTGACAAACAAATCACCCATTAGGTTTTTCTGCTCAATTCAACGATTGTACTCTGCAGTATTGTATCGTGAGGACAAGATAAGCTACACAATTACACCTCAGTCGGTGGTAGACGGCATACCACAGAATATCGGAAATGGAACAGTAGGAATAACCTCAGGCAACCAGCAAATATGAACAATAACATTAAACTCCCGCAATGAGGCGCGTGCGTTTTACCAGCTCTTTGTGCTAAGTGTTAGATAACATCTGAGCCTTGAATTGATAATCCTGTTGTTGTTTTATTCTGCCCAGGCTTTTTGTCCTGCTGGGAAATAAAACAGATGTAGCTGTTACACAAGGTGTAAAATTTTATTTGTGTTAAAAAAAATTCACACCGGAAGTGTGCCATGGATTCAATGGAAGTGGCATTCAAATTACTCCGAGCAATATTTTCTTTTTGGTTTCATGGCTTTCAACAGACAACAGCATGAGGCTGGGACATATAGGTAGTAATAAAAGTCGAAAAGGATTTTAAAGAAAACTTGAGACCACTTTGAAATAGCGTTTCTTCCTTTTGCATCAGAACTAAGGCATTGTGAGTAAGGGAACTCCTTTTGGCCAGCCGCACGGGTTCACAACACAATATACCAATAAGGGAAACAAACGGAAATGCGGAACCCATTTCTATGCAGATAAATCTCTTTATTAGATAGAATGGCATATTTATTACTCAGCATGACATACTCTGCAGTATTCGCATCCAACTTACGCTCGTACGATATTGATTCATCATCTAGGCTCTGTGCATGTATGGAAGAGTATAAAAATATTGCCCTAGCTGTGTTGGAGTCTATACTTCTTGTATTAATGAATAATAATACAAGGAAGTTAGGAAGATAACAAGATTGCGATTAAAATTTTTTCACGCCCTCACCATATCGTCGCTGAGGATCGAATACCTCAAAACCCAGAAAAGTCAATTTTTCAGGACAAACAAAAACCCGTAAAATTGATTTAACATTGATTTCAGAAATTTTAACTAATGCAGATTTTTGTTTTTGTGCAATTTCTTATCATATTCATCCTTAAATGTTCATCTTTTTTGGCTTCCGAGCTTTTTCTATTATAAATTTTCAATTGTAGGAACAGGGAAAAATATATATATTGAAAGTATTTGATTCGAAAATAAGGTTGAATTTATAAACAACTTCAGATTGATTAAGCGTTTTTCGATAAATGAAATTAGATTTACAAACTATCCCAAACTAAAATAATATCTAAGATTGTTGGAAAAGTCATCGTGTTCTTGTGGAATAACTTGTTATACCCTGCTAGTTATATTATATAATTTTATTGAATGTTTAGGGTGCGAGTATAATACCCACTTTTACTGCGACCTTAAAGATCTGTTGAACCCCTTTTCTTTGAGGTTTTTAGAGTACATCCCCTAGATGGGATGTTGTCATAGTCATTCCCTTTTAAATTGGGTATCCCAGTAAATTTAAATCTGTGGAGAGCAAGGGCAGGACACTCTATCAAAAGGTGTTCCATAGTTTCTTTTGTTTCTCCACAGTGTCGACAGATTTCAGTGCTGCTAAATTGGATAAGTGATAGTTACATGCTGCATGTCCAGTGAGAGCTCCACATAACAATCTTAGATCGGATCGGTTGAGTTCTAGGGCTTCCTTGGCTCTTTTGGGGTTGTACCTAAGGAATTTTTTCGAGTGTTTGAGGCCTTCCAGATTATTCCACTTTTGTAAGCATATACTGATAGTCCAGCTTTTTATTTGATGATAAATGTCTGCATTGGTGAAACCAAAGAGGGGAAAAGCCCTTTAAACGGAATCTCAGCTCCCCATTTGGCTTGAATGTCGGCTTTTTCATTATCGGCTTAACACTGTTTTTGGTAGCCAGCGTATTTAGAATTTGGTGACATTCCCAAACAGCCTTGGAGTCATATCTGTAGCTCCTTAGAGCTTTTAGGACTGCCTGGCTGTCCGAGAATAGTGAGATCTTCACATCGGTAAGATTTCTATTAAAAATGCATTGGACTACTTCGTTAGTCGCAAAGAGTTCGGCTTGAAAAATTGTGGCTTCTCTACAGAGAGGTATGTGTTTATGGCACGTCGGTACTACTATACCAGCCAAACTCCACTGCTTGACCCGTCCGTATATCAACTTTGGGCGTCGTCATTTAGCCAATGTGGATTGCTAGTCCATTCCTCTCTTTTTTGAATTAAGATTTTGTAGTTTTTGCTAAAGCTTACAATAGGGTCTATGATATCGCTGAAAAGTGTAAGTTCCCTGAACAAATCCACTTTCTTCAATATCCCTAGATGCCCTTGTAGATTACCTTCTTTGTATGTATATTTGCGTTGAAGACTTATAGCATGTCTTGCTGCTTCTGCCTGAACAGTTATATGTAGTGGTGGAAGGTTTAAGAGGACTTCCATACCAGCTGTGGGAGTGGTTCGCATAGCTCCAGTGGTACAGATGCACGCTAGCCTTTGCAGTTTGTTTAGGTTTTCTATGAGTGTCCGCTGCTCACACTTTTTCCACCATATGGCAGCGCCGTAGAAAATAATTCGCCTGATCATTTGAGTATAGACCCACAGGCTCATTTTGGGATTGAGTCCCCATGTTTTACCAACGAGCTGTTTTAGAGTCCATAGAGCTTTCGTAGCTTTTTTGCATATTGAAGTTATATGTGGATTCCAGGTGAGTTTGTTGTCTAGAGTTGTCCATAGAAACTTAAACTCTTCACTGGTTGTAAGAGGAATACCTTTAATTTGTTTGAAGCTTGTTCTGTCTCCTTCTTGTAAAGTGAATAATGTTGTTCTTGTTGGGTTATATAGAGAGTCCTTCACCCTCACACTATTCTCAAGTTATTTTCAAGGCTTTTTGCACAAGATTACCAATTGTATCCTCATGTTTGCCTCTTAAAAGAATGGCTAGATCATCAGCATACCCAATGAATGGTATAGAAACCATTGTTGTTTAGTACAGTGAGTAGCTTGTCTACAAGTATTGGCCATAAAAGTGGGGAGAGAACTCCTCCCTGAAGACCGCCTTTGATGGTTTTTATTCCTACTTCCACATTACCTAAGTGGGCTATTATGAGCCTTTCTTTGAGCATATTGCTAGTCCATTTAATAATGAGAGCATTAAAATTTTTCATCTTTAGAGCATTGGTCAAGGAGTCATAAGGGATTTCACAACCACCTCTGTTAATTTGTGGAGGGCAGTGGTTGTGGATAGCCCTTTCTGATAGGCGAGTTGTAGTTTTTGCAGTGGAGCTTTTTGAAGAGCATCATTTTTAATCTCTAGCTTTTTCGTTAATTTAAGAAGTACAGACGATAAGCTTATTGGCCTGTATGATTTGGGAAGGTCGGGTGGCTTATTTCCTCCTTAAGGAATGAATATCACCCTTACTTCCCTCCATTTTTGGGGAATATAACCTGACAGTAGGCATGATCCAATAATTTTAGCTAGACATGCCTTTAGTCTGTTGGGGGGAATAAACGAGAAGGGCTGAAAAGATACCATCCATGCCGGGAGCCTTATATGGCCTTATAAAACGTAATATTTTTATATATAGCAGAGCCTCTACCTTTGTCTTAGGGAAAGTTGGTTGGGTTTCTTACAGAATCGTTACCATCCTTTAAAGTGCAACCCGGGAAATGAGTCTTTAGCAGTAATTATAAAGTATTTTTGAAGTTTTGTGTGAGGTTACCCTCCGAATCTTTGAGTAGTCCAATAGAGTCCTGGTTCCCTCTTGAGAGCGCCTTATAAACTCTTGCCGTCTCCGGTGAGTCTTTGGTTCTCACAAAAGTTTTTCCACGACCTCCGTTTAGATTTCCTCAACTCTTTATTATGATTAGTTAGGGATTCTTTGTAGTTGTTCCAGTCGCCTTATCTTTTGGCTCTGTTGAACTCATCTCTGGCAACTTTCCTAAGCTTATGCAGTTCAGGATTCCACTTCCACCAGGGTACAGATTTATTTGTGATTTTTTCTTTGAGTGGGCAGCTTGAGTGGTAAGAGGATAGGATTTTTTAGAATCCGAAGAAATGCTACATGATTTAGGAGTACGAGAATAATCTTGAGCTGGTTTCTTTAGGGTGACTTGACCAAATCTGTACCAGATTGTTGTTTTTGTTGATTTTGTTGTTTCCGGATTCTAGCCGTTTTGCTATTGTTTGGTCCATCTATAAGACCATCATTACTGAGGTGCCCTTGTTCAAACGTTTTAATATCCTCCAGGACTCTACCATAAGGCCTTCGTTTTGTCCTTGAATGGTGTCGAGTATTCTTTTCGGCTCTGAGCCGGCAGCGTTCGGAAAGTATCCAACTAAGCTGCATTGCTGAGGAACTGAACCATCATCAGTGACCATTAAGTCGGCTCCTTTCCACGGCTTCAGCTGTTGTGTTGTCGTTTTCATCCATTCTATAGTCTGAAAATTTTCGCAATGCAGCGTTAGGAAGCCAGCTTTAAACATAGCTCCTATGAATTTAGGTTTTACGCTGCTTTCTTTCCTTGGAACTACCTTGTCCATAATAGCCTCTTGTATGGAGCACATCTGGTCGATGGTCAACATCGTGGCAGGAAAATCTTTGACTAGGATAGAAGAGAGCACCAAAAGTACTCTGCGCATTGGACCTTGTTGGCGGGTTGTCCTCCCTTGCGAGCTTCTTCTCCGTAGCATCTGGGGCGTCTTTTCAGCAGACCTTGCTCTTTTTGTGGCCGGTTTATCAGCCTCTTTCATAGGTTGAAGTGCTTTTAGCTTGGCTTCCTCTACACTCATCGCTGTTTTCAGAAGATAAGCGAGTCTCTTCCCCGCCGCACCACTAAGCCTTTTCCTATTTTCGTGGACCTTCAGCTGGTCCATTTTATTGGCAATTTCTTCGCTTTGGTTTTCTTGATTCTGGAAGCTTGAGGTGGAGGCCACTTCCTCTACACCTTTCAAAGTTGTGCTATTGAAGGACTGTTCTTCCTTTTTGTTTTTGAGACTTTTAGGGCTGTATCCTCCCTTGTTTTCTTTTTCTTTATTAATTTTGTACCAACGAGTACCGCGAGAAATATCATTCCCGTGTGCCAGAGCTCCGGACTAGCACACTCGGGCAGTTATTTAAAATGGAGCCTCGCCAAGCACCTCAAGCTCGCATACTCGGAACTAGTTGCCCACTAGCCATTCATTCTTCGGCATATGCTGTTCCCCCTCAGATTAGGGGGATTTATCACTCATGTTAACATTCACACGCCATACATACAGGGAGTTTTCCAATCTCCCCGCTCAACTAGAATCAGCAAACCTCCCCCAGCAGAGGCATGACCATACTGAGAAAGGGTTGTTTCCAGCGGCCACCGCGTGGGGGTTCTAGCTGCACTTTCACGATCCGAAACAGTTCCTGCACGTGCTTTTCCGAAGATCTGCTACATGATATTTCCCCTGTTCGAATGCATGGCCGACCGCCAGGCGGGTAGGTATATTAAGTTTAATGTATAGATTGTAACGCAGTAAAATAATCACCGTAGACCCTGACACTAGAATCGATTAAGCCATGTCCGTCCGTATGTAAACAACTTTAAGACCTGAAATTTTAAGCTGGAGAGTTGAGATTTGGTGAGTTAGCTGGAAGTCCAGTCTTTCAGATTAATTTTGAAAATTGTTTGAATCCGCCCACAGACACGTCCACTACAGGCCTGTATGTGCGACTATATCTCTAATTTTTAAAAATACTTTTCTCAAATTCTAGTTATGTTACAATAGCGCACTAATTTATGGTATGTGATATTGTCTTGTGATTGCCTTTGAGTAAGCAGAAAAAGTTTTGACTTTACATTAACCACGCCCACTTTTTAAGTGATTTTAACCCCCAAAATGACTGTTTTTCAATAAATATATATGAAATTTGACAAAAAAATACATAACGAAAGTTGTAGAACCTAGCACTTTCTAACTTTTTTGAATATGTAGTATGCCTTCTTAATGTGGCTTAAAAAAACGATTTTTTTCAGTTAAAAATAAGGAGATTTAGCCCGAAATGTATGCAACCACCAAGCATAAAGCATTCAACAGTGCTACTTTTATAACATGCCCAATTTTCGGAGGCGTGGCAGGTTTCTTTTTGGTAGGGTAGGGTATTTTGCAATCCGTCGCAGACGGGCTGAGGTTTTTACATGCGTACTGTTGCACTTTCTCACTTGTTTTAGCTCCTGCAATTTGCGAATACTTTTCTTTTTTGATTCTTCTTTCTTCGTGATACATTCTTGGCCAGGTTGTTTTTTCGCTTACCGGTTTACATCTTTGAGGTAACGGTGACAAATCATGGTCGAAATCAAGTTAAAACATCATTTCGCCAGTTAGTAAGTACCTTAAAACCAGAAAGTCAGTAACCATTGGGTCTCTGACAACCAGTAACAAAATAGATAGGACAAGATTTCCATTATTCATAGTAATATTTCTTTTTTGCTATAGCATTCGCTCACTCTACCAGGCCTAATAGAAGAGTATATCTGATATTCCTTAAGCTTGTAGTCTTTAAAGTTAGAGAAACCAATTTTTCTTATCTCATAAGGAAATGGTTCTTTCGAACGTTCTTTCTAAATCGAAAATAGTCATATGGAATGTAAATGTCACGTCCTTTTATCTAATTGACTCCATTTGCGTGTGTCCAAAGACGAGGAATTTTTGAATGATTTCCTTATTGTTATCAATCGCAAAAGACAAAAGTACGTTATATAATATCGCATTATGGTTTTGACAAGTGCAACCATCACTAAAGAATATAATAGGCACCGTAATATCTTTTGAAAACCGTTTAAGGTACCTATTCCAAAATACAACTGGTAAAAGGGGATGCTGTCATTTCAGTGGCAGTTTTATCTAACCAGTAACATCAAACCTCATACCTCACTAGTAGAAAGGTTGTACACAGTAAAGTTGTGGCAACAAAGCTTTGTCTTTTAAAAAATGGCACTCGCTTGAACGCATGGACTTACTTTCACTGCTTGTTAATCCATTGTTAGACGTATTCTGTTGCGCCAGTTCTTTGTCTTGGGCTTTTGCTAGTCGTGCACTCCCTCTCTCGGAGAGTTAGGCGACCTCCTGTTTGACACGCATGTCACATTTGTCTTTTTTTTATCGGATGTATGGGTTGGTTCATTTCATGAAAAAGATTGCTGATATACCATCTTCACAGTGGTTTTTGCTCTTCTTCCCTGCAAGCTTCCAAGTATAAGTTAAACAGCTGATTCATACTGCGAATCAATGGCTCAAAGTAAAGTTTAGAATAAGTAGAAGAAGTAGAATAAGTTTAGAAGAAGTAAAGTTTAGATAAAGCTCTTCCATAATGCGACGGGAATTTCGGAAAACGATTAAGGAAAGTCCGTGTAAAAGATAAGCTTGTATTCGCATCAGGGCGTTTTGCTCTCTCCCGCTTTGAATTTTTGCATTCAGTACTATTTGAAATTCCAGAAACTCTGAATCCATCGCCCTTCGCTCATGAGTGCACAACGAATTCACCAAGACTGGTGGTACTTTAAAACAATTTCTTGCATACCTACCTCTAACTTTTTTTCTTCTATAGTTAGTGATAAACTAAAATGTTTTTTCATCTGCTGATTTCGTTATCCGTGTAGGTTTAAGCTTTGTTGATCTTCTGAATATGATTCACGACAAATGTTCTTCGTACTTTGGACCCAGAAGACTATTTATGCGTTTTCCTGTTACGTTCTACTCGTTACAGGAAGATCATGGTCATCACTTTCATTTGCAAGACTTTCAGTCTCATTTTTATTTATACCCTATTCCACAAGAATGTGGAATTACTTCTTTTGGTACCTGTGGTATAGAATGTTCTAGCCCAGGGAGCCACTTCCAAATCAAAAGCAAGTGGCAGTCGCAATATACAAATTAGACGGCTCCGCAGAGTACTGCGTAGTAGGAAATGTTTTCGGTATTCACAAATCTACGGAAAAGGCGCGTGCATAACGTTGTGAGTTCCATAAATGCTATTATGATGAAGGACTTCATATACATGACCAGTACGAACGAGTGTAAGGATATTGCAGAACGCTTTGAAAGTATTTCGAAGATCGCTAACATAATTCGCATATGCCCATAATAGCACCTTCCGAAGGCTTTCGTGATTTCGTTCGTACCTCGTACAACTTGCAAGCGCTGGGGGATGATAAGCGCATGTGAGAATAAAATATTAAATGCATTCTCATTTAGCATCTATTTTTTAAATTTCAGCTCTCGTGTATGTAGGTTTAGAGACATTTTCAATCGTCGCCCTGGAAGTATCGACGCTACAGTCTTTAAGGACTCAAACTTGTACAAAAATCATGAAAGTATGATTCCGCAGGTAAAAATGCACCTTAACAGGATACAAAATCATTTCATGGATTGGATATCCCATACTTCATAGTTGGTGACCCGGCCTATCCCCTTTCAAAGTGGCTGCAAAGGAGCTATGTATGATCGGTATGTCCTGAGGAAGAGTGTCGTTGGAGAATTTTGCTTAATCTGTTCCTAATGTTGTAAGTGCTTGCTGCATTTTACACAATTTTGTGCAATCCCAGCGAGAAGTTTTCAATACGCTATTGAAAAAAAGATTTCCTCAAGCCAACACTATACCAACAAGAGAAAAACACACACTAACAGGAGTTATTATCCGCCGGCATTTGACAATGTACTTATCCAACAACTTTCCTCTCCGAAAAGCCTTACTTTAACTGCAGGCTTTAACTGCAATTTTTAGGTTTTACTACTAATTTTTTAGGTAGACGCCTACTTTATTTCGCAACAAAAAAATAGCTTCATAACATAACAACATGATTAGAAGTTGAACACAACATAAAAGTCAAATAAATTAAGGAACACATAATTTTTTTTTATTCGTGAAAGTTTAAACAAAATCTTCAAAGTCCGAGTTATTTTTTGTTTGTAAAGTCTTGCTTGATGATGCAGTAGATGAGTTTTCGAGAGGTGATGAGGAAAACGATACTGGTTGTGTATTTATTGCATTCAATCCGTGCATAAATTCGTCAATCAACAGCTTTGTTTGCTCCAACATGGTTTCCTCCCACATCTGGTTCTCGCATTTGACTTTCTAATGTCTTTTCTAGGACTTCATTTTCTTCTGCGAGTATTTCTTTTAAAAGTTCCTTCTGTTTTAAAGCCATAGATTCGCCGAATTCATCCATTCGTTTCGAAAATACATTACGGCCTGCAAAAGACATATAAAAGAAGTTCGGGATAAGGACTTCAGCTTCAGATGACTGCTTTTGGAAAATTCATAGTACAACAAATCATGAGACAAATCCAAGCTAAATTTACCACCGAACTTTTTATTTTTCGGTGGTAGGTGGTGGGCTATATTCGGTATTAGCACTGGCAACCAAATCATCATCATCGATGTAAGGTGTTTCAGTTGTTGTATGCGTTTCCGTATTGCTGGACTCTACTCTTCCACCCTCAATAGCAACTGCGGAAGGTCTTTCACCTAGCAGCTCCGGCATTTTACCGTAAAAACGAAAGATGCTGCGTCCTGCACCACTTAATAACCACCGTAGATCCCTAAGACCTTTTAGAGATATCAATGGGACCGACAGGAGAATCGATTAAGCCATGTCCTGTCCGTACGTCCGTATGTAAACAACTTTTAGGCCTTAAATTTTAAGGTAGAGAGCTCAAAATTGGTAAGTGGGCTGGAAGTTCTTTGGAGCAGATCAAGTTTGAAAATTAGCTGAATCCGCCCACAGACACGCCCACTACTACAGGGCTGTATGTGCGACCATCTCTAATTAAAAAAAGCCGTCAAGTATGAAGACATACGCGGAGCGGCCCGTCGGCTTTTGTTGAAGGTTATAGTCATCTATATTGCGCAGTTTGTGTAACATTCTATTTATTTATTAAAATTATTTCTGGATATTTTTTACAGTCTGTAATATACTTTTTGCGTAGCGCTGTCTACTGTTCTTATATTGGGTGATTTTATATTGGGTTTTGTTACTCTAAAAAAGGCTGGCAAAAAGCTTTACCGTTACGAAAATAGAGGGAGGACATACTATTTCTTGGCCTTTTTTAGGATTTTTATAATTTAAGACCCAAAAAACAGTAATTTTGACATTTGCCACTTTTCTCAAATTCTGTGGACATGGACTCGCTTGCAGTTCGCTTGCCTTTTAATCATTACATACTTCAGCCAAATTTAAACAAGATCGTCATAACCGTTAAGGATCTAGAAGTCTTTAAAAAATAGTTTTCGAAAATGTTTTCACGTTTTTCAGTGAAGTCTGCTATAGTTTTGTATAAAATTTAAGAAGATGGACTATGCCTGGTGTTAATTTAAAAATTATACTTTATATCGTTTGGGAGATAGAGGGGGAGACATGCGTTCTTTTGGCCTTTTTTATAATTTTTTAAATTTCAAATCCATAAAACAAATATTTTGAAGCCTTTTCCAGTTCCCATTAGACTTTTTTCCAATAGCAGAACCACCAGCACTAGCCTTGGGTGTGTTTTTTTTAATTCTATGGCTTATGCGTAAACGGTAAAACAAGCTCCTTTTTTATTTCGTTTTTTAAATAGGCTTCTAAAACTTAGGTTAAAAACGGAAATTTAAAAAAAAAATTAAAGCAGCCTTCCTTCCTTTTGTAAGCATTGTACTTTAATCGAATCTGGAAAGATCGCCTATACCGTTAAGCTACTAGAAGACTTAAAAAAATTGTTTTTGAAAATGCTTTTATGTTTTTAAGTTAAATCTCAGAAGATTTTGAAATTTCAAAATCCGCTATAATTTGCCTTAAAATTTTGAACTATTTCTGATGCGTGTGATTTTTTCATAGAATTCCATCAAACACCACCGTGATAAGGGGGGGAGCTCACGTTATTTCATGCATTTTTGCGATTTTTTTTTCGAAAATGCGTCAAAACTGCAGTACTCAAACTGTTTTTGAAAAATATGACCTAAGTACTTGGTTTACTTTGAGTTACTTTATAGGTGTGTTCAATATTGATTTTGATTTTGAGCACACCAAATTTTGTCTTCCTACGACTTACCGTTCTGAAGTTATAAAGCGATTGGACGGACGGACGGACAACGTAGCGATACCATAAGAGGTCCTTTTTCCATTTTTGGACGGACCGCTAAAAATACTTTTTCCAAATTTTAGCTAGGTTGCTATGGCGCTAGCGCATTCATTTTTGGTATGTATATTGCGTTGTAATTGTTTTTGAAGTAGCCAAAAAAGTTTGGCCTTTTCATTCACCACGTCCACTTTTTTAAGGTATTTTATCTTAAAAATGACTGTTCAATAAATATGATATGAAATTTGACTTAAAAATTATATGACAAAAGCTGTAGATATTAGCATTTTCTAATTTTTATGTATACGTTCTATGTGCCTCTTTTGGGAGTGTCTTTACTTTTTTGGGCGTGTCGTTAAAAAAAGTGATTTTTTAGTTATAAAGGCAGAGTTTTATGCCGGAGTGTATGCAACCACCTAGTATAAAGCATTCAACAGTTATATTTATATATCCCGCCCACTTTTTGAAGGTGTGGCAGTTTTTTTTTGGTATGGTCGGGTATTTTTCAATCCGTCGTAGATGGATCGTGTATACCACATCTGACAAAAAATATGAACAAAGAAAGGGATGTTATTGAAAAAAGGTTGATGCCATGCCTTTTTTTAATGAAATCTAAAAATAGTTAAAGTTAATAGAAACTGAAATTTTACAACCAAGGCAACAAGATTTATGACGCAATTCGGAGCTTGAAGTGGTGAATTGGGATGGGGTATCCAACGATTCGCCTAAGCGGATTGTAACCCTCCCACTAGTTCGGTCACAGAAGATGGCGGAGTTTTCTCGTCACTTCATCCACCCTGTGCTTGCGCGATTATTGATGTCGTCATTATAGTTTTCTTTGCTATTGATCATAGATCCCAGGTGCTTTAACTTTTCACACTTGGGAAGCACATTTCCATTTAATTTAATGTCAAGAATCGGCTCGGGTGGATCAGAGAATGGGCAGCACAGGTACTCTGTATTTGATTAATACGGTGCCCATTCCCCTCCTCCCCTCCCCGCCCATTCCCCTCAATATCCCCAAATATCCATGATTTTTTAAAATCAACCATATGCCATGCAGATCTTTAAGGGCATTACGATGTCTTTCTATTATGATCCTTATTTATACTTTGGATTGCATCAGTGGTTGATACGCCCGCGGCTAAACCGCACTGGTCCTCAAATAGCCTTATTATTTTTCGCAGCACTATCTAGTACTCGCTCGAAGATCTTTATTGTGTGTGACATCAGCTTGATAGAACCGTCATTGTCGCAGCTTCGTGTATCACCTGTGAATATGTTATATTCATAGTGTGAGGTAGGTATTTTCAACTGTTTTTTTTTTTTTTGCTTATGCTTTGTATATAGTACCTAATAAGGAATCGATTTAAAAAGTTATGGGCTCGTTTTAATACTTCATAAATAATTGCACAATGAGCAATACTCATTTCTTCTGTCTGCATTTTCCGTTAGCTATTCCTTCCCTTTTTCCAAACGGGGATCGTAAAGACCTTTGATCTTAATACGGCGCTTATTTTTTCTTATTCTTTTAACAAAACAAACAACAGGCCTACAAAAGTATAACAATAAAACAATTCCGAGGTTTCAAGGCAAATCAGTCTTCTTCGTATGAATAAAGAACAACAATATGTCAGGAACTTCAACAAAATGACAAGCAATACCCACTAGTACGCATCGAGATTTTATACCCAATTCATAGTAACGAAACTCATAATAAAGAACTGAACAATAAAAAAAATGGCACAAGAAGGATTCAGGCATTGTTTAATGCCAAAATTTCACAGCGATTCGTTCAACTGATCGACAAAGAACCACCAAACTTGTTCATTTAGTGTTTTGAAAAAAAAAGAGTCCACTTTTCTTCTTTAACCAAGTTCGAATGGGTAAGCATAATGCGCTTTTGTTTTCACGCAGACTGCGATGCACAATCAACCCCATCGCTTCATTAGGTATAATCGATTAAATATCCATAAAAGATCCCCAGTGCTAGATTTGAATGCAAATGCGCCGAAGTAAATAAAGAATCAAGCGCGAGAACTGACAAATGTCAAAGTCCCCGTTAAAAGTACATGCAAGCACCCCGAGTCAGCGTTCACTGAACAAAAACTAAAGACTGCCAACTGCGCCCGGGGTAAGGACAACCCACAGAACCAACAAACATCCGAATGTGATATTTAGCGGAACAACACTAGTATTTAGTGCGGAAATAAAATCACACAACTTCTTATTGTCACTGGCAGACCGCATGGGTGGCTTGGAAACGTTGTCGCCAGGAGGCCTTTGAAGCAGCCATCACCTGAACTCCCCGTGACATTAACTTCATCAGCGACTACGGCCACTAAAACATTTCGCCAAACGCAAGTAAATATTAAAAAATTATGAAAAGCCCAAGAGTAGTCAAATATGAAAGGCGAAAACCACACTCCACAACGCATCAACATTGTGTGCCCGAGTGCTCGTACTAAAAACAAAAAAAAAACCAATAAGGGTATGTCACTAGGCCGTGTGCAATGATGATTTCGAACACAAGTTGACGTAGAACTATAAGGCTCCGCTGGATACCTTGTTAGCCCTCCTATTGTGGCACCTCAGCACGCGCTCTTATTTACCAGCCGCGATCCTCAGAATTACACAGGATACGCGTACACTACTATTGTGTTGTTCGAAAAACAGAATGAAAACGTCCTTTTATTTCAATTATATATGTACTCTTGCCCTCATTGTCAGGCAGTTGTTCCGTTAAGTATTGCTGCATCACCGCGACACAGATTCAAGTAATAATTTAATAATATTTGGCTCGTGCTGTGTTCGCGGCATAAGCCCTAAGTCAACCCAATTGTTCCTTTTAAAGAATTAATGTGGTTAGAAATCGACGGTTCTATTTTTCTATAATGCCAAGAAAGTCAGTCGAGTATCTTCCAATCAAAGTACATTTGACAACTAAAAATTCATTAGTTATTCATTATGAAGCTCCTGTTTGTATTATGAGCTTGTGCCCCAAGGTTGATACAAGAGTATTTATGAAACTTCGCGTATTCAATATTAAAGCCTTCGGCCCAATGAATCCGTTACGTCGAAGTACACAACTGAGAACTCAATGAAATACACACGTTCTTATGGGAAGCGACGTACGTCACAAAGTTTTCCATGGGTCCCTTCACATAAGAACGTGTATATTTAAATAGTTGTCAGTTTCGTACTTCTCCGTGACGCACGCAACGGATTCATTGGGCTGAAGGCTTAGCTCAGCTTCTGCTACGCATTCTTATCAGGCCTTAAGAGAATGAAAGGATTGGACTTGGCCAATGCCCCTACAATAAATTTAAAAACACTGTTCCGACTTTCGACTAATAGATGTTGCAGCAGCTCGTATCACCGTAATAAGCAGCAAGTCTCAATAGATGCCAACAACAAAAGGAGCCAGGCTAATCGTACCATTGAAAAGTGAATAAAACAACTAAGGGTTTCCAGACATGCCGAAAAAAAGTCCTTGGTGGGCGGTGGACAGAAAAAAATGAGAGATGCATAAACGAAAACATTACAGCGTTAAACAATGTCCAGCGAATGAAAAGTATCGAACCAAGAGAAATGAAAGGAAAGGGTTACTGAAAGAAAAGGGCAAAAAAAGAAAAGTAGGTATCTATGCTCTTGTGATATTGGGATATTTTCTTGCTTAAGGAGGAGATCGAAGAGTCAAGCGATCGAAATAATATCATTAAGTTGTACAAAACGAAAGCTGCTGGCTGTTAAACCAGAGCGAAGTCTATTTGGAATAGCTAAGGAAGCTTAGTCACCGAAGTACAGGATATAGTATTAGTCTTTTTCGGCAGCTGCATTTTCAGCAGCTCAATGGGCATCATTTAGAGAGAGTGGCAGACGCAGACAAGAGGGAATAGACTGCAAATGAAGAGAGCCAAAGACCTGTCGACCATATATCAGACTTTCTTACTAACACAAATCTCCGAAAATTTGGTCTGTTCCAGGGTTCAGTTCAAAGTCGGGATACACCATCTTTTCATCGATTTTAAAGCGGCATATAACGCACTCATCATCAGCAGCTCTACGCAGCCATGGCCGAATGCAAGATTCGAGCGAAACTGTTTGAACTGTGCAGTAACATCCTAAGACATGCAGCACATTTCGGCAAGATGCATTCTTGAATCTAGCCCAGGAGATGATAGTACATAGGCTAAGCGCTAACATGGAAGGCTATTTTTAATAGATTCCTGTAAATACTACAATAACGACACAATATCGACATTATCGCTCATATTACAGTATAGGACAAAACGTCACTCTTATTGTATTGATCATGTATTCTAGTAGACTTATCGATAGTCGAAGTTCAGTCTTTTCGTCCGTAACTTTCTCTGTCAAACCTAAGGCAACCATCTTGGCTAGGGTCTTTTCCTCTGATTTTGTTTGACGTGACCAAACTAAGTTCTTCAGGGCAGCCCTCTTTATATAATATAGAATATAGAATATAGTTCTTCATGTTCGAAATGTTATCCTGTTCCCAGTTATATTGTTTCATTTTTGATTCTCCATTCTTGCCCTACAGAATGCCATACCAGCATAGAGAGAGCAGAACAGTAAATGCGAATTCACAAAGAGAGCTCTCGCCAATACGATACGCTTTCGCCAACCACCGGAAAAGTCTTTTGCGTGCTTGTTTTGCATGTCATTGGTGATGCCCAGAGCGTGAAGGATGCGTGCCGCCTTTGCCTCGGCTTGGTCAGCTGATGTATCATCTAATCGTTCGTGGATCTCAATCAGTTGTTTTGCGTCGTCTTCTTCACTGCAAGCCAATTGATCAATAACCAATTCTGCAACCCCCTGCCCGCTAAAACCCGCAATGGACGAAGGACTTTCCTAGCCACAGTTATATGGTATGGATCTTTCAGAAGATTCTTGATAAACGGCTTTGGAAGTTCACATAGTCCAGCAGAAAAGATTTTGTATTCGATGTTAAGGAAACTGAGGTCTCTGTAGTTGGCACAATACAGAGCGTTCCATTCATCGGGCATACTTTCCTCTGGCCATATCTTGCAGATGAGCAGTGCAGGTGCATTCTCCTACCCAGACTATTGACAGCGGATTTGAAAAATCTGCAGCTAGGCCGTCAGCTCCGGTTGCTTTATTGCACTTCAGTTCAGACATAGCTACTTTCTATTCTATTCTATTTCTATTCTATTCTATTTCTCCGGGTTGAATGGTTCATTCTGCCTGACAACGGGAATGGATTCGGCAGAAATGGGTTTTTCCATTCCTCAGTATTAACTGCGATTCTTTCACGATGCCTGCAAGGACGGTAAGTTCAATGCACGTATCTTGAAATTTCAATCCAAAAATCCAAAGAAATTTCTCCTTCGAGAAAAAAACTCAAGTTTTATTCATATTTTGAACATAGAGAAATAGTCACCGTAGACATAGACAATAACTGAATGGCATATTATATTCTGATATTCTCATAAAAGTTATGAGATGAAAAAATTACATCAGTCAACGAGAAACAAAAAGCCATTATGTATTAGAAAAAAATAATGGATATGAAACCAATTATTCACAACTAATAAATTGAATTCGAATTCAACAAAAGATCAAAATTGAAGAACATCTATTGTACCACATCTGTTATAGTTAACTATTTGTTGCTGATTTAAAGAAAAGCAATCCTTTTGTAATGTGCTGCAATCATTAATAATATAACCTACATAAGTATTCGTGTAGCGAGTAATGGCTCACACCTGCTGACGAAATTGTAATTTCAAACATAGAGTTCAACCCATCAGTCACAACTCACAATCTGTATTTTAATTTACAAACTATTAGTGGACCTCATATCGTGCGAACCTATTGAACTTGCCATGGAACATGGTGCGCATTGTGTGAGGAAAGTAATTATCTGTAAAGAGGGCTGCACTCAAAATTCAAGAGGGTATTTCAACATTTTTTCTTTTTGTTGAAAATGTGTACGTGTAAAATTTGTATCCATAACAAAATGTATGCAGTATGGATCTTGAATGATTCTTCTACATATTATCGTAAACAGTTCTTTTTATTACCCTTTTATTCTTGACCCCGCATCTATACCGTAATTTCATCCCCTTGCAAACTCAAATATGTACATATGACAAACCTTATCAAGTTCTTAAATAAATTCTGTTGCGGCCAACTTGTTCCTTACTTACCAGTAAAATCAAACAGATAGGTAAAAATTGTTATTAAAACATTAATAATTCTTATTTTGGGTGCTGATAATATTGGGTCTTACAACTAGAACCTACACGGCTAAAAATTATGGGGTGATTTTTGATATTTTTTGGGTTACTTATAGGACAACACCAGAAATTCATAAGAATCTAATACATCCAGAATATTAAAATTCTACTTTTAATACAAGAAGTATTAAACAGTAATACAAAAAATATCAAATTTTAGCAAAAGAAAAATTGTTTGAAATATTAAATTTTAATATAACAGTATTAATTAATAATAAGATGTGTAATAAAAACTCATTCCAAATATAAGATTTTAATACATATAGTTTATTAATGAATAATTAGATGTGCAATTGTAAACGAATACCATATAACTTAAGAATAATCAATCGAAAATTAAAAGGCAATACCAGAAGCATTGTGAAGTAGGTAATACAAGTTCACTTATATTTTAATAGAGAGTTTATTTTTTTCAATAAAGACATGCATATTAAAATATAAAAAATATATGTATTACGTTGTAACATTCGTATTATTTAAAATAAAAAGTACAGTACGCATTAAACCCGAAATGAAATGAATTTCGGGTTTAATGCGTATATCCGCCATTCCAAGTTGTAGAACACTTAGCTTTGAATAGCAGTTGATAGGCTCAAATATGGGTGAATCAAATCTATTAGACAAAGAAAAATAATACGCTCTGGTTGTTTTTTGTTTCGTGTTTCCTCTGGCCGTAGTAACCAAAGGTTGTTGAATTTGTCATTGTGCCCGTTTAGAAAATTGTGCAAGATTGATGATGAGGTTTACGTTGTTAATGTGGTTATCAAATCCTTTTCCGATTCTCCTATACCTATCCTTTAAATGTCCAAAAGCGTTTTCGGCCACCCTTCGGCATTTTGATAAAGTATACAGATACTCTCAAAATGGAGCGTACACTAATGAGTTAAAGCATTTTTTTATCTACTGACAACAGAGAAACAGTTTTTTTTAATAAAAATGTTTTATTATTTAGTACTTTCGACTTTTTACTAATAGCATTTAAGATAAAATTCACAAAAATATACAGTAATTTAATTTTGAATGAAGAAAAAACAAAAAAGTGCTTGATTTCATGACAGGAAATAGAGCGTACACTGCCAATAAATTATATTAAAAAAAGTTAAAATGCTTAAAACTTCATTTCTTATCCTTTATAGGACTATCAAGAACATCTATTACTGTTTCCAATCAACAAGACATCGATTCCACCAAGCGTTTGTTAATTATGGTGGAATAATTTCTCAAACTTTCTTGGCCTTGCTTTTAAGCTTAAACTTGTTATTGGGGTTACTATTTTTCATCCGCCTTTTAATCTCTTCCAACAAATTCTGAGTTCGATTAAGTTCCAGTAACTGTGGTGCGGTTTTTAGTTGGTTTCTAAGGTTATAAAGCAGCCATTCACGTACATATGTGAGTTCTACTTGGAGTCGTTGTCTTGTTAAAAGTAAAACTTTGACGACTAATTTAATTTTTCCTCCGATTTATGCAATTTATTTGTTTGAAAAACGGATTATATATTTCCGTTCTTTCTGTTTTCGATGAATTCCGAATTTCCGGTACCACTTTCGACTTTCCGGCAGCCAGTAAACCCCACATGTTTCCTACTGTCAAACACCGATATTATTCTTTTTAAGCTCCGTGTTAGGCTACCGCTAGACTATATGCCTAGTATTGGAGCCAAATAAGTAAATTTTTATGTCCTCCGTAGATACTTACCCTTAAAAAAAAACTTGCCGCCAAATTTATGCGCTATTTAGCAAAACTTCAAACGCAACCGTTGATTTACCACTGATGTATATGGTCTTTTGTGAAAAGCTTAGGCATTAATAGTGTTTTTCGGTAGCGCGCGATGAATGACTTCTGCTGAGATTGATCACTGAGTCAACGATTCATCCTGTATTGCTAACTTTGGAACACTGGTTTTGGGATTCGCTTTGATTTTTCGCACATTAATTCACGCGTCGTGTTCCTTTAGAATTTTTTTCCGCCTCTACAAGAACTTTTTTCGAGGAACGGTATTAATTAATAATGTTTTGCACATTGGAATACATTTGTCCAACAATATTACCGATTTCCCGTAACGGCTTTTTGGCAAAAAAATATTATAAAAAGTTTTTTTGTATAATTATCGGTTTGTTTCCTTTTTATTTTCATATTCGCAAAAAAACTTTAAAAAATCACTAACTTGATAGTACCAAAACTCAAGACGAACTGCAAATCATCTTCGGGATCATTGTAAATAACAACTGACACTTTCCGAATTGAGAAAAATCTTTTAATTTTCTTGTGCGCATTTTTTTTTTTTTATTCAGTGTACGCTCAATTTTGTGCCCGGAAATAAGCTTGAAAAAAGGGTTTTTTTTTTAATTCCTCGCAAATAACTTAAAGTAAAAGAGAAAAGATGTACCTTGTTTATGTAAAATTTTTTCCTCTCAAACCTCAATGTCCGCCTGTGAAAATAGTATTTTCGTTATTTTTCTTTTGGCGTACGCTCAACTTTGAGATTAACTAGTTCAAATTTCTTTTTCTTGCGTTGCTACTGTATGGATATGGTTTCATCATGGTATTGGAAAATCGAAAGGCCAAATCTGCAATTAGGAGAGCTGGGACTTTAACACCGCAAATATCCCGAGATCGCTCCACTGAAATTGATTTTTAATGCTCATCTTTAAGAAAAGAATTTTCAAAAATTTATGAATCGTTGCAATGGTCTGGGCTTTGGACGTTCAGGTAGAGAAATCTGTAATTAAATTTTTTATGAGTTAGTGATACTTTAGTTAGTATCTATATAAACTAAAATAAATAGAGTGGCCCAACAGCTCGAGGTGAACCAGGGCCAACTTCTCAACAATGTATGCTGCCGAATCCAAACAGCACTTTGAGAAGTTTTTCAAGACAATTGATACTCTCGGAGGACTTGTCAAACCCTCGCGGAGGTGGGGACCGTGAAAAAGAACAAGTCTTTTTTTTAGGTGACAATGGCAGGATTCGAACCCAGACTTCCGGCGTAGTAAGCACACATACTCACCACTACGCCACGGCACCGGCACCCCACCAGTATATATTAGTATCTATATACTTGGCAGATAATTAGCTTTACCGATAATCAACAACAGCCAATAAGGCAGAAGAGTACCAACCCTTATAGTTATAGTAGTCTACTGCATCTTCCACACCAGGACTAACTTCAATTCAAACGATTGGGGGAATCCTGCCTTATTATAATTTTGTGCTTACCTTTAGCACCAAAACACTGGGGGAATCCTAAGCCGAATATACGCCGTGGATGCCAGTGTATATAATGCGATACCAACACTTTTTTTAATTGAATACCCACACCTTCTGTAATTAGCATCATGTTTCCTGAGACGTTGCAGTTCGTTGCATAATACTTCAAAATTTTCCCAGGTCACTCGAAAATTTTCTTTGAAAATTTCGTCGTCCTTATCGGGCATGGGCACTTCCATTTCCCAAAAAGCACGCGTACGCTTCTGCAAGAAAAAACCAGTGAGTAAGTGCTACAGTGTGTACGCAGAAGTTACAGTCCGTAAAAGGGACCGTTGAATACCTCATCCTATCCCACATTGTAAAATGCTGATGGCATAGTTATTTTTTGATATTTTATAAGTTATGCAAACTTCGAAAAGGGGCGTGGTCCAACCGCCCCTAGTTACAAACTATTAATTATAAGATATTTCCAAGTTACACTTAAATGTACGTAAAAATGCAATTTTTTGGTTCGAATTCAATATTTTTGAAAAAACGACCCCTAAAAGGGGGCGTGGCTAAAAACTTTATATGAGCGAAATCTGAAGTAAAGTCTCGTTTACCTAACCTGCTACTTTTTTGTTTCATGCTTTCCTAAATTAGGCTCAAGGCCATATTAGGAAATCTGAAGTAAAATTTGGGCGGGGCCCAAAGTTTTGTCAACCAAAATTTGAAACTAAGCGTTTTCTACATAAAATGTTAAGCAATTTTTTTTTATTTCGAGCAAAAATATTGAGAAAACTGCATTTGAAAATGTACCCCTAAAATAGATGCCACGCCCACTAGAGGAGGTTTACCAATTAAATTTGTCATTTTTGTGTCTTACATTCACTAGGAGATGCTAAAATGTTGAACAGACACAAATATTTCAACTAGCTGTCATTTGAAAAGCTGAAAGCTCATGAAAGGTCAGTGTAAACAGCAAAATTGGATTCCGAAATTTTTATTATGAAATGTTGAATTAAGGTGCTGAGTAAATGTAGATTAAACTTTCAACGATCCTTTCAAGTCTCGATCGTAGTACGAAATCTTCACCAATATACATATACAGTCGCAGCTATCACCAGTCGGAACTTCTAAAAATAAAACAGATGCAAGAAAAATCTAAAAATTCTTTTCAAGGAATTTTTCTTTTGAATTAACAAACTGTACTTACCTTTGAAGTAATATTTGTGATTCCTGCCTTCTGCGAGTTTCTTTTCCCATATCTGCAATTATTTATCTTCTTTTTTCCCACTTAAGTATTCTTAAAAAATTGAAATTTTCATGCACTTAATCCGACTTAACTCGGTGAGAATACAAACAAGACTGACGTAATACCTCATGGTGTCCTAGACGACGCAATATTGTAGATTATACGCTCACTTAAGTTCACTTAATTTGTTTTTATTACAATTTAATTCGATTTCAATGTTGTTTAATTCAAAATTAAGACCTTTGCGAGTTAAAAATCAAAGCGTTGCAACTGCGCATTTAATTTTAAATACAATTCTATGTGTTGACTTTCAATCCCCTTTTATGAAAAGCTATATATTTTGATTACAGCATTACCAAAAAAAAAAAAGTTTAAATTCCATAAGCTTTAAAAATAGCAAATTAATATTAAGATATTATGGAAAGACCTTAAAAAATTTAAGCAAAGCCTTACTATCGTTGTATCTGCTAGGATTGGTATGAATAAATATGTTAACTACAAGAATAAATGAGTATTTGCAAAGGAATAATTCATTTTTAGGTAATAAGATACTAAATATTTTGCAAGTTTAAATCATGTGAACAAAATATTTATTTGTGCTGTTCTGTGTGCGGTGAGTGTAGAACGGTATTTACTGACTGACACTTTTATTATTCTAAGACATTTTGTGAAAAATCTAGCAAATGTTGGACTAACTTTAGGCTAGCGCTTTTTTCTTCATCAGCTTTCAAAACGCCTTACAGTTTTCAAAGCTCTGAAAATAGTTGCACAATTGCACCGATTGTGGGCGTGCCAGTGGGTGAACTTCAAAAATGTTTACACTTGTACTGCCTCGGATAACAATGAACTTATGCACCTCAAAATGAACTTCAGCTTCCTAGCTTAAAATTTAAGGCCTAAAAACGTGTGACATACGGACGGACGGACATGGTTTATTTGATTCGGAATTCGGTCTCGATCACATGCCCGCAAGGTCTTGGGGGTTCTACCATTATTATTTCACCGTGATATATTGAAAGAGATATTGGGGGGGACAAGAGGGAGATATTGAGGGTGCCTGCCTTTTATGCCCCGGCTTCCCCTATTTGTGTTCCCGTACGGTGAACTGCGAGACACAGGCACAGACAGGTACTCATTGTGGCCCAGCTATAAGACCTTTTAGAGATATGATCGAGACAAACAGGCCTGGATGTCAGACAACCTCAAATTTTTTATTTCAAATTGTTTTTTGGTCAAGTTAGACAAGGCGTAGGTACTCGAATTTTGATGCCAAGGAATAGTGGTAAGAAGCCCCTTAGAAGACAAAAATTTTAGCCACACTATATTATCATGCTCACTTTACAATCAATGATCACTTACACAATAATTGAGTACGTTACGCTATTACCATGCCCAACGTGTTAGACCACGAAGAAAACTCTTGGATAAATGTAAAAGATATTAAAATAAATAATAAATAGAGTGGCGCAACAGCTCGAGGTGAACCAGGGCCAACTTCTCAACAATGTATGCTGTGTGTGTTGATTTCTTCACATACAAGGGGACCTACATTTTTTTGCCGAATCCGAACGGCACCTTGAGAAGTTTTTCAAGACAAATTGATACTCTCGGAGGGCTTGTCAAACCCTCGCGGAGGTGGGGACCGTGAAAAAGAACAACTCTTTTTTTTTTCAGGTGACGATGGCAGGATTCGAACCCAGACCTCCGGCGTAGTAAGCACACACACTAACCACTACGCCACGGCAATAAAAGATATTGCCATTTACTAAATTTGTTACATACAAAGCATTGAGCTCCGCCCACTTTTAGAAGGCGTTTTTCAGAAAAAACTCTTTTTTAAGCATAAGTTTAAGCTTTAAACGAATTTTCTCATAATTCTAACGAAATTAGAATTATTTCATTTTATTTACGCCAAATTTTGGGGGCGTGGCCAAGACAAATAATTGACATAAAGTATATGCATTCAGGCCAAACCAAATTTTAAATTTGGTGTTACAGGGTAAAGAGGGTCGGGTATTCAGAAGTTCGTTCGTTACGAACACTTGTTCTTTCCTATATTTGTCTTAAGGGCATCCGAATAGATGTTTTGTGGGTGTGGCCCAAATCCTTGTATGAATAAGGAAGAATCGAAAATGTGGAACTAGTGTCCTACATAACATACTTAGTAGGTAAAGTTTTTCTGATCTGAAACAAAATTATTGAAATAAATGCGTTTGAAAAATTTCTCTTCAAACCGATGCCACGCCCACTATAGACTTTATTTATATTATTTCTGTATTACAATCATTAGAAGGTGCTTAATGTCAAGTTTCAGCCTTTTGACGACGTTTTATGATTTTGAAAAAGGTTGCTGCACATATGGACTGACTGTGGGCGTGTTTGTGGGTGGATTGTAAAGTTTTTAGATATAGAAGTCTGCTTCGGATCACAAAAATCTTAAATAGCAAATTTTAACCTTAAAATTGGTGACAGACCGACGGATGTGGCTTGTTCGAATCAGAATTCAGTCTCAATAATTAAAGGGGGGGGTCTATCGTTGTTATTTCTCTATGTTACGAATAACTCAAGTCTCAAGTTTAAACTTACCCTGTAAAACCTGAAATTATAATTTGTTTTTATTTGATATGTATAAGAAAAATAAATAATTTAAACACATCCGATCAATATGGGTCGGGATGCAGTGCTGTTATTAAATTGCTGGAAATATGCAGGATATTATGATCCAAGACGTCTTGGTGCTTGGTCTTAGTCAAAATTGTGTCTTAATAGACATGAGGACAGGGCACTTATCATATTATTGAGCATTACCCTAATTGCAAAGCCAAAGCGACCCTAATTTTTGAGTATCTGGACTAGAAGTAATCAAAATGACTATTGAAGTGACATAAAATACCCAATTTGCAAAGAATTTCATATTCAATTTTTTTCTATTTATTAATCAAGCTTAATACAAAAAGGCTTATGTTAACTGCATTTTTTTTGTAGCAAACATATTTAGTAATGCGAAGAGAACATAATGTAAACAGGCAAATTATTTTGAATAGGATAAGTAATGAGTTTAGTTGAATGAAGAAAATTATTGTTAGCCACTATTATATCTCATTAGTGTGCGTCTTTGTGACCTTAATTTTGTTTTATTTCAATCCTTGAAGGATTATAGATGACTACAAAAAGGATGTTTTGTGGGGATGTTAAGGGATGTTGCGTGGGCAGTCATAGCAACAGCACGAGTAGATAAGTGGCATAGCGGTACACTTATAAAAAATTCGCCCGCGCATTTATTTTAGAGGCCACAATATTCATTTACGAATCGAAGACTGATATTCTTATGGCCTTTTGTCAAACTCACTCTGCAAAGTGTACATTGTAGAAGTGCTGCCTATGGTAGGATTTGGCATACCTTTATAGTTGAAGTTAACTAAGCCGTAGCCGAAGAGGAAAGGAAGCACCTGATTTGCGTACGCAGTCACACCGGTGTCCGCTCGGCTCTTAGACGGTGTCTATCAAATGGAAAAGGTTGGCAAAAGTCCCACTAAGGAATAAGCCTCTGCTATATATCGAGCACCGCTACGCGCCGCCTTTACAGCTTTACCGAAAAGCAGGAAGAAGCGGTAACCGTGGTTAGTAAGGCAAACATCTAAGCTTGTCATCAGCGAAGCTGCTACTTCGCTTATCTAAAGTAAGTTGCATTTGAGAGCTCCCTTGTATTGTATAGCAACCTCCGACAAAAAGATTTAAACAGACATAAATGTAAGCCTGCTTAAACATTTTGAAACCCTTTTTTAGGAATGTCAATTTTAATGTACAGCCCATTTACAGATATAATCGGAACCGACAGGAGAAGTAATTAAGTCCTATTTAAGATTTGTTTATTTATCTTAAATTTATATTAAATTTAATGTAATTTATCTTAAATTTAATTTAATTTATCTTAAATTTAATTAATTTTATCTGAAATTTATCTTAAATTTCAGCCTGAGCTTAAATTTGGTATAGTTGAGCTAGAAGCTCAGTTCCAAGAAAGTAAGAAATCGCTGAATTTATGTGGGCCTCCAGCAATCAGCTTGGTCAGCCAGTTCTCTTCTAGCTTTGTCCCCATTTACTCAAACGAAGTTAGATCATGGTATCCAACTGCTCTAGATGACACGGCCATCGCAGCCATTGTATTCTCGTTATTTAAGCTAGGTCTATGTAGCCACACAGCCCTTACAGTTCATTGTTGAACCTCCTCCTGCAAAAATAGGTGTCTTTGCCTGAGTTTAAAGTGGAGCCCACACGTGGAAAAAGTCCATAAACACCTTAAATTTAAAGCTGAGTCGATGCATGCTCAGCTCCTGGCCAAGAAAGTTTGGGAGCTAGACAATCAGCTTCGGCAGGTATGCCGCAAACTTAAAAAATAAAGTTTGTTGGGCCTTAGCCAACAAACTTCTGTCTCCAGCCAGCCGTCTCCATTTTGACACGCGAAGTTGGCTAAGGTCCCCTTTCACTTGCGCGCACCAACCGAGTCCCGGTGCTCCTCTACTCCGCCGTCTCTGCGGGGTGGATTCGAAGATTTTTCGGGTCGAAGCGTTGGTGCTCATCCGCTATAGATGGCCCAGCCACCGTAGCATTTGTATTTTGACTCTTCCGGCTAGGTCGGTGTTGCTGTACAGCCCGTACAGTTCGCTGTTAGGTCTTCCCATCCACTCGTCGTCTATGCAGACGGGGCCATAAATCGTCCAAAAATTTTCCCCTCGAAGCAGCCTTAAGAGTTTTTTGATCCGCCTTTGACAGGGTCCACGCTTCGGAACTGTAAAGCAGTTCTGGGCTTATGAAATTCTTATAAATGGACACTTAAGTTGTTCGAGACAGGTCTATGCTACTCAATTGCCTTCTTAGCCCCAAAAAACAGCGATTGGCCAGAGTTATCCTTCGTTTGATTTTAGCACTAGTGTCACTGTCTGAATTTTTAGCGTAACACGGGTAGAAAAAATCCCTAACTACCTCAAAGTTATAGCTGTCGATGGTGATTTCTTGTCCAAGATGTCAGTGTTGAGTGTCTTTATTTGAAGAGAGGATTTACTTGGTTTTGCCCTCGTTGACTTTTATAACAAATTCGCCGCTTCCGTCCCAATACTCACGAAGGTTTTAGTATCATCACGCTTGTTCTTTCAATTATGTCAATGTTGTAGTTGCGTATGCAATTACTTGAATGGACTTTTACCTAACCAGCTCATCGCCAGTGGATTTAATAGGTTCGGCAGCTAGGCCGTCTTCTCGGGCTCTTTGAGGCACTTAAGCCTAGACACAGCTGCTTTCACTTCATCCAGGTCGGGTGGGCGGTATTGTTCGTATGCTTCGTGGGTTACGTCTTTGCCCGGGTTGAATGGTTCTTTCTGCCTGACAGCGGTATTTGGTTCGTCTTCGCCGTTATACGCTCTGAAAAAATAGTTTTTCGAAATCCTCAGCACTGACTGCGATTTCACTACAATGTTCCCTTGATGGTCCTTACAGGCTTTGGTGCTAGCTTTATACCCTTGGCAGGGCTTTTTGATCCTCTGGTAAAACTTTCGAAACTCATTCCTGTTGTAACATCTTTCTATTTCTTCAATCGCGCACTTCTCGTGCTCTATCTTTTTCCTACTGAGAAACCGGTGTTTCTCCCTCCTCCTCTGCTCGTAGAGCTCGAGAGCAGCACCAGTCCTTATGTGCAGAGCAGTTTTGTATGCTTCCTGCTTAGCTGCATGTGCTTGCCGGCACTCATCGTTAAACCAGGGGTTTCGTTGTAGTGGCCGTGTGAAATCGAGCACTTCAGAGGCAGTATCTCAGCATTTTGGCAATGTTGCCACCGGCTATCAATACTTGATTCCGGCTGCAGCCTGCCTGCATAAAACTGCCTGTTTTGGGAGCCTCGGTTGGAGGAGGACCTGGCGATGTCTTGCGATTGTAGCCGGCCGACGTCAAACTTCCTCACAGGATTTCCATTTCATTCCTCAGCTTTACTTTTGCTACAACAAGGTAGTGATCCGAGTCAATGTTGGCCCCTCGGAAAGTTCGGACATCCATGATACTAGAAGAGTGCCTTGCGTCGATCATAATGTGGTCAATCTGGTTGATGGTTGAGTGATACGGAAATTTCCACGTCCCTTTGTGGATATTTAGATGCGGGAACTGTGTGCTAGCTACCACGACGTGTCATCGGAGCCTGTCGTGCAAGCTCTACTTTCCGACTGTACGACCGAAAATGCCCCCCCCCCCCCCCTTCCCCGATTTGCATTAAAACTGCCTAGGACGTTCCTAATGTCGTAGCTAGGGCACTGGTCTTGTGTCTTGTCCAGGAGCTCGTAGAACATATCTTTGTCGTCGTCATCTTTCTCTTCTGTGGGGACATGCGCTCAAATGAGGCTATAATTGGCGAATCTAGCCTATTCGCCGATTGTCGTGAGGCGCTTGCTCACAGGGTTGAAGCTCAAGACTTTTTGCTTAAGTTTGCCTCCAAAAACGAAGCCACATCCAAATCAGCGCTGATTTTGATGTATGTAGCAGTCGCCGCAGTTGAAGTCACAGTTGCATCTTGCTCGGCCCATTGCACCGCAATTATTGGATGGCAGTGATATCTACCTTTCACTCGTTAAGGGCCTCCGCTAATTGTTCGGTCGCGGATCAAAAGATGGGTAAAGAGACGCGTATCCGTTAGAGGTTATAAAACTAAAACTATTCAGTTGCGGATCCAAAGGGTCGGTATGTGGCAAAATTTTTTCCCCAAGCTGTGCTTTTGTGTTAGTTTAGCTATTAATCATTCCTATATATTGGGTGTGTGTACTTCCAAAGGAAGTACAAGTTAGTTTACGAGTAAAATGGGCTCCTTCAACGCAAAACACATTTTTTCGGGTCATAACTTTTATTTATTTGGTTAAGTAATGCACTTCATACTACTGACTAAAAATGAAAACGCTAACAGCGACAACAACGGCAATATCAAAATTTCTGTGTCAATAAAAAGCGTTCACAAAATGCTGTATACGTGCACATGCTGGGCGCAAAATTGATCAGAGGATTCCCTGCCGTTTGAACTATGACGCGATATGTCATCATATTTCTCCCTGTGCTTTCTTGCCACACAGCGCCAGCGTTAGCGTGTTGATACGCTCGTACGAACGCATACAGTGTGCAGATCTCATTCAAGAGGTATTTGTGTGCATTTTTGGCTCTGCTTTGCAAGTATGTATGAAGGATAATAATAATGATGGCTCTCCCCTTTCAATGGGTTGCGTTTAATAATATTCCTTGAAGGCAATTATCCGTGCGTACAAGGGGCTATCTGAATTACCCCCATAATGGGCTCCCAGTGTTGCTACCATAAATGAATTTAACCAAACCTTTCTGAGGACAGAGGAGATTTTGGTATTCCGAGTTCGAATCGAATAACACAGACTTGCTTTTTGTTTGCTTTTCATGAATGTAAATGGTATCTGAACTATAACAGTCGTATTCATTTGATTTCCTTAAGACCTGCTTTCTTAAATATTTAAGTAACCTTTATTTAACGTTCCTTGAATTTTTTTTACAATATTTACTAACTAACTATTAAACTAACTATTTAATAGTTATTTCCAATAGCGTTACACAAATTGAACTCCAAACTACTACAATCTTTGTATCCATATCAGCTCCTCAGTTAAGTAAATATATTTAGGGACGATTTATAAGTGGCAAATCAAGCTTCAGTTGAGTGCGCTTCAATACTCAGCCTCCATTCCGATTCCACTGTTTTGCATATTAACCATAAGCTCCTTGAAAATGCCGTCAAAACAATTCATTTTTTAAAACCCTTGAAATATTCGAATTAAAATCTTATGTGAACCTATCATGTTAGCTTTTCAGTTTTCCTATTCATTATTGTAAGTGGCGTTGATGTGCCCCTTTAATAAAAATAAAAAAGATTTGCTTTGTTAGATTGAAAAACTGACTTTGCCACTGTTACCCCTACAAGGTCGGCAGGCCTATCTTAAGAGTCGACTAAAATCCTCTGGGAGAAGAAGGCTTCAGCATATTATAAGTGATGCTGTAAGGAGTATATACTCCTGGTGGGCTCTACACTTGGCTCTAAAGTCTCAACTGAGAGATAAACCTGAAAGTTTAAATAAGACCCATTAGCGTCTGATACATGGTGTGCGGCAAACAGGCCAGCGCCTGATCCCAGAGGGGCGGCCGAAAAACAGTAAAAATCCAAAAGCATCTATCTCGGGATGAGCGGCTTCTTGGTCGGCGTCTGTTGTCCAGGTTAGGATAAGCCGAAAAGAAACCTGGCAGCTAGGAATAAAATGCAACCCCCCCACCACCATGAAAAGAAGACAAAAGAAGCCTCTGTGATGATCCTGGTTACTCATGGCGCCTTTTGAAGTTAGGCCTGAGGGGTATCAGCATGCGAGCGCTTGGTAGTCCAAATGTCCAGAGTTCCGACCGCGTTCAAACCCAAGAAGTGACGAGCAGCTTGGCAATGATGACCTATCCATTAAGGGGCGGGAGGGGTGCAGCGCTAAATCAAAATCGGACACCAAATTGAAATTGGCACATGGAATGTCTCATCGTTAACAGGGAATGAATTTGAACTGGTGTAGGAGGCTAAAAAGTATCAGCTCGATGCGACTGGCATCTCCTCAACTAATTGGAAATGTTCTGGAACCAGAGACTTTTCTGATGGGTAGAGGCTCTTCTGGTCTGGCGTCTCACAATATCTCGGCTGTCAGGTATTGGAGCTTATTCCGTTGAGGGGAGAGTTTTGATCTTCAAGCTTAATCTTGAGGGGTCGACTTTGACTTATATGCAGGTGTATGCACCGAACCGATTGTCAGAGTACGAGGCCTTCCTAAACGAAGTTGATGCTGCCCTGGATAGAGTGGCAGAAATGGACTTCTTTCTCCTAATGGGTGACTTCAATGCTCATGTGGGTATGGACAACAGTTCTTGGAGAAGTGCGATTAGGAGGCACGGTAAGCCGGATCAAAATAGGAACGGAGGGAACTTGTTGGACCTATGTGTCGTCCAGCCTTTTTTCACAAAGCCATTCACAAATACACTTGGTACCGGCACAGTTTAAATCAGATATCTTTGATTGATAATTTTTTGTTGCATACCATCGTTTGTTCAAAAAATGATTTGTTTTCATTGGCAATCATTTCCTGTGTAAGAAATGTTTGTGGGGCGAAGTGGCTTGGTGTGGCGGCGGTGTTCAGAAAAGTACTGCCTAGTTTAAGACTCCTGGAGATCAAGAAGCCATCAGAGAGAATAAGAGAGCCCATATTGTACGGAATCAATTTCAATGTAGGAACTCTATTTCTCGAGCACGGTTCATTGAGGCGCAAGAAACTTCTAATATGGAGATTAGAACAGCCAAAAGAGCATACTTGGAAAAATTTCGACAAGAGAGTTCTTGCCGTAAGAGCACGATTACAGATCTGCAAACAAGATGTTTTTGGCAGGCTATTCGCCGTCTCAGAGAAAACAAGTTTAAAATCGTACAAGGGCTTAAGTCCAAAGACTAGCGATTGGCAAACAGAAGTTATCTTGTTGCTTAAATGGAATTTGCACGGCACTAGGTGGTGATAAGTTGTCAGCTCAGCACCTCCTAAAATGGTACCTCAAAGAAATAAAGGAGTGATCTCTGATTTAAACCAAGTGTATTTGTGAATATCTTTATGGAAAAGCTGTTCATGCAGGACAAGCCATAAGCACAGCAAAAGCGCAGCAAGTTCTTTTCGTTCTAAAGAACTTGCTGCGCTTCCAGGTAACCGAGACTCCCACACTCATCCAAGTACTGCTATCCTGACCCACATGAGCATTGAAATCACCCATTTCGAGAAAGAAATACATTTTGCCACTTCATCTAGGGCAGCATTCCAAAGACACCTAACACAACACAAACGTCTTCGACAAAACATCACCATCGACAGCTATAACTTTGAGGTAGTTAGGGACTTGGTTTACCTGGGTTCCGCTATTAATTCAGACAATGACACCAGCGCTGAAATCAAACGAAAGATAACTCTTGCCAATCGCTATTTCTTTGGGCTAAGTAGAGTAGCAAATCACACTACAGTGTCTGTTTATAAGACCTTTATCATCCCAGTCCTGCTTTATGGTACAGAATCAGGGACCCCGTCAAAGGCGGATGAAAACACTTAAGGCTGCTTCGAGAGGAAAATTCTTCGGACGATTTATGATCCCGTCTGCGTAGACGGATAGTGGAGGAGAAGATAATAACATCCAACTTTACGGGCTGTACAGCGACACCGACCTAGTCAGAAGAGTCAAAATACAACGGGTACGATGGCTAGATGGACATCAACATCCCGACCTGGAAAATCTTCGAATTCTCCGCACAGGGAAGGTGCAGTAGAGGAGCACCGATACTCAGGTGGCGAGCGCAAATGGAACGGGACCTCAGCCAACTTCGCTTGCGGAGCTGAAGATGACTAGCTGGAGACAGAGCTGGCTGGCTAAGCCCCATGTCCACCCCGGACTGTAGCGCCATCTTAAGGAATTAAGTAAGTAATCTAGGGCAGCATCAACCTTTTTCAAGAAGGCCTCAAGCTCTGACCCTCGATTCGGTGCATGAAGATAAGCTAAGAGAAAATGTCGATCGTTCAGGATTAATTTTTAAGATCACAGCCATCCCTCGAATGCAATTAACTCCATTACATTCACCGACATTCGGGGATTGTGAGTATACTCATACCTACCTCTACAGTCATGAAATGTGAGACGCCAGTTCAGAAGAGCCTCCACCCATCAGAAACGGTACCCTCTGGTACCGGAACCTTCCGACTTAGTTGAGGAGATGCCAGTTGCATCGAGCTGATACTTTTTAGCCTGCTCAACGAGTTCAAGTTCCTCCTCCGTTAGCGATGAGACATTCCATCTCCATGTGCCAATTTTGAAGTGATGCCGTTGTTGATTACTAGAAAACCAGCCAATGACCCCTCTTATGATGAATCAGTCCCTCAGTCAATTATGAAGAATTAAATCCATATAAGCGAATTTGAAAATAATTCAATCGTCAAAACATTCATTGATGCCATTTTTAATTGCTTTTATCTCTCATCTGATAGACTGCCGCAAATCGCATTGTCATCATAACTTAACCACAACGAGCAATAACCGGAGCCACAATGGCAATATCAACCATAATTATTTGCATATTTACAGGCCACAAAATGCTATAATGAGCATATGCTACTTTGAAATAGATTGCGGTTTCAGTGGCTGAGTTTTAATCCCAATTTGTGGTCAGACGGAGATTTTGATTTAAATTTCCATTAGGTACCTCGTAATGGCAATACTGCAAGTCGTTATAGGTGGGTATAAGGTGAAATGCTTAGTTGCATCTATTTGGGGTGCATCATGTCTTTCTTGGCTTCCAAAATAGTAAGCATAGCTTGGTAGGCCTGTCCTGTCACCGGTTCTGGGATAAAACATTATTTTCTTTGAAAATACTCACAAAAGCTAATGACTCACTACAGCTTATGTCTCGATACGATGTGAAACGCATGTATCGAACATAACTGAGTCGAGTCTATACGAGCAAGCTTTCATTCATTCAATTCAATTTGGAAGTGTGTATTCGAAGCCCCATTGATAAGCCTTGTCCTGTCATTTGTAGATCCATCAAGTGGATATTCCTATAAATAGATTTATTCTGACACACATTAGGTGCAACCTTCTTCAATTTGTTTTATAATTAATTGGATTAGGACTGTATACTCACCCCTTTTGGCCTATCAATTACTAGAGAAAGAGAAAAATAAATTAAGGCCGAATGTCGTTTCGACGTGGCAGGCGCAGGGGTTTGTTTAATACTGACAAAGTGGCGTCCTGTGGACATTCCCCATTTGAAATTTTGAAATGTGTAGAAACAAAAGATGTTATGGCCAACGATAAACCAGGCCAACTGCGAACGCTTACAATGTTTATATACTTATAAATTTATTACCATGAACGTAATTTGTCACTTTTTTATGGTTTTTATATACAAAAGTGCTCCTACTGCGTCTCATAAATTAATAAATAAAACTAGAGAAAAGGCACATATCAACATTAATTTTATTTATAAGCTGTTCCTTTTCTTTATAGACATTCACCTACCTACATACGTAGCATGTTGAAGGGCATGCCATCCAAGAGAAATTATATTTACATAAACAAGGCATCAGAGCGCACTGAAATTTTGACAACATATTAGTATCTTAATAACTTATGCATTCATATTTCTTATCAATTTAAAAATAAAAACCAAAATAGTGGTTAACAGTATTGGGTGAAATTTTAAACGTTAGGTATACATAAGTTTTTTATAATACATTGTAAAATACAATTCATGTATAATCACCAGCTTAAAAAAAACACTTAGACGTAATTCAGTGTACATGACTGAGTGATCGCTGAGGAGTTGACAAAAGGGCGAGCAACCGGAACTACGATCATGTAACCACGTGTCGCAAAAAGGGAATGAATCTGCTGTAGTGAATCAATGAATCCGTTACGTCGAAGTACATAAGTGACAACTAAGTGAAATACATACGTTCTTAAGAGAAGAGATGTGCGTCACGAAGTTCATCTATGGGACGCTTCCCATAAGAATATTTAACTCAGTTGTCAGTTTTGTACTTCAACGTGACGGACGCAACGGATTCATTGGGCTGAAGGCTTAAGTCATTTGAACACAGATTAGGTCTTGTTGCATGCAAAAAAGGACCGTCAAGTATGAAGACATACGCAGTTATAACGGGTGATTTTTAAGAGGTTGAGAACTTTTTTAAAAAAAAAAAAACAAAAAAAATTCGAAAAAATTAATGAAATATTTATTTGAGTCGATAGTTTGAACCTTGCAATTTAATGTTTAAAGATAATTTCATGCAAATGTTGACCGCGGCTGCGTCTCAGGTAGCCCATCCGCTGAGTCCAATTTTGGCATACTCTTTTACACATATCGGCCGGTATCTCACGAATGGATGCATGGATGTTGGCTTCCAGTGCGTCAATCGAAGCGGGCTTGTCCCTATAGACATTAGCCTTGACATACCCCCACAAAAAATAATCTAATGGTGTCAAATCGCACGATCTAGGCGGCCAATTGACCGGCCCGAAACGTGAAATTAACTGTTCACCAAACTCGCCTCGCAATTGCGCCATTGTTTCGCGATGAACATTTCGAACCGAGCACGAACATTAATAGTAAAATTCAATAATTTGCAAGCGTTGTTCATTTGTAAGACGATCCATGGTTAAATTGCAAACCAAACTGAAGCTGTTTGACAGTGACACAAGGTACTAAACACACGTCAGCTGTCAAAACCAGTGTTGCCGAAACCAAACCAGCTAAAAAATCGCCCGTTATATATGAGAATCAAAAAAAAATATAACCGTATTCAACAAAAGGTTCCGAATAATCGTTTTATGGATTTTAAATTTAAAAAAAAGAAGAAAAAAAAGTTTAAAAACCGCGTTTCCGGGCACACTATCTCGATAAGGGTAACATATACCGTTTCGAAAAAAGAAAATATCACACATGAAAATTTTTTGAGGTTCGGAAAAAATATAGAAAAATATTGTGTGGTTTTTGAGATACGCTTAAAATCGTTTAAGTTGATTTATGAAAATGGGAGTTGTGAAAAATTGCCTCTAACTTCTAAGTTTTTTCCTATCCTCTCAACGTAATTTTACGCAAGCACAAAACACTGGAGTAGGAAGCAAAATATATAAAAAAAAATTTAAATCAAAAAACCCGTTTGTCATTTTTTTTAGTTTGTTTTTACAAAATTCAAAAAAAAAATGAGTACCTTTACTTAAGATTCGGCTAAAATAAGTACAGTAGACTCTTAGTAGAAGAAAAAAAAATACTAACAGTAAGTAACTAGAGTAAAATAAATGAAAAGAAATATCTATTTTAGGAATTTGAAACCCGAATATCGGGCAAACAGTCAAAAATCGCCCCTTTGTTACACTGCAATGTTAGCATTTAATAACTCGCATACACAGATCTTATGCATATATCTTCTTAAAATCGCACTCGAAATATTCTATATACATTATATAAGCGAAACAAAACAACAATTGGGTTATCGGTATGCGCTTGACCATATGTCATAATCATAAATAACGAAATGGTCATTAAATGAAAAGAAAAACGAAGTCGCAAATAGTCTTAACAATATTTTATATGCAAATGAAACAATAATTCTACGCTACGCCTTAAAAAAAATCCGACGAACCGCTCCGTGTATGACTTCATACTTGACGGTCTTTTTTATACCCCATCCCATAGGATAGGAGGTATATTAAGTTTGTCACATAGTTTATAACACAGTGAAATAATAATGGTAGACCCCCAAGATCTTAGGGCATATGATCGAGATCTAATTCTGAATCGAATAAGCCATGTCCGTCCATCCTCCCGTCTGTCCGGCCGTCTGTCTGTGTCATACGTTTTAAGGGCTTACATTTTGAACTAGAGATCTGAATCGGACTAAATGAGCAAATACCTCCAGAACTTTCAAAACTGTAAGACGTTCCAAAATGCTGAAATTTGGCATTTAGCATTTTCTAGCGAATACGAGGCACAAAAAAGAAAAATCAAATTGGTAAACCTCCTCCAGTGGGCGTGGCATCTTTTTTAAAGGTAATTTTTTAAATTCAGTTTACTCAATATTTTTGCTCAAAATTGCAAAAATTTCGCTTAATATTTTGTGTAGAAAACGCTTATTTCTACATTTTTTTATAAAGACTTTGGGTCACGCCCACATTTATAGGCGGAATTGAAGAGAAACCTTAAATTTTCCTGAAAAACCTAATTTCAACTGGCTTTAAGCCTAATTTAGGAAAGCATGAAACAAAAAAATTAGCAGGCTAGGTAGATAAGACTTTATAACAGATTTCGTATAACAGATTTCGTTCATACAAAGTTTTTGGCCACGACCACTTTTAGGGGTCGACTTTTAAAAAATATTGAATTTTAACCAAAAAATTGCATTTTTATATACATTTAAGAGTAACTTGGAAATATCCGTTTTATTATTGATAGTTTGTAATTAGGGGCGGTTGACCCACGCCCCTTTTCGAAATTTGCGCTACTTATAAAATGTTAAAAAAACAATAACGTCAGCATTTCACAATGTGGAATATGATGGGGTATTCAACGGTCCGTTTTACGGACTATAACTTCTACGTACACACTGTAGCACTTACTCACTGGTTTTAAACTTTGTTATGTGAGATGAGATCAATTGAAGTGCAATTTGTCTATCAGGCAGATGACGGAGGCTCGAATCTCAGCCTGGGCAGTGTTTTTTTTTTCTCAAAGTAAAAATGTGTAAAAGTGTAAAATAACGGGTGATTTTTTAAGAGGTTGAGAACTTTTTTTAAAAAAAAAACACAAAAAATTCGAAAAAATTAATGAAATATTTATTTGAATCGATAGTTTGAACCTTGCAATTTAATGTTTAATGATAATTTCATGCAAATGTTGACCGCGGCTGCGTCTCAGGTAGCCCATCCGCTGAGTCCAATTTTGGCATACTCTTTCACACATCTCGGCCGGTATCTCACGAATGAATGCATGGATGTTGGCTTCCAGTGCGTCAATCGAAGCGGGCTTGTCCCTATAGACATTAGCCTTGACATACCCCCACAAAAAATAATCTAATGGTGTCAAATCGCACGATCTAGGCGGCCAATTGACCGGCCCGAAACGTGAAATTAACTGTTCACCAAACTCGCCTCGCAATTGCGCCATTGTTTCGCGATGAACATTTCGAACCGAGCACGAATTTTGATAGTAAAATTCAAAAATTTGCTCCATGGTTAAATTGCAAACCAAACTGAAGCTGTTTGACAGTGACACAAGGTACTAAACACACGTCAGCTGTCAAAACCAGTGTTGCCAAAACCAAACCAGCTAAAAAATCACCCTTTATTTTTTTTGAGTGTATGCACATACACTCCCGTTCAACTGAATAGGTACACAAAAAACGGTTTGCAATGCTTTGCATTATATATCTTCTATCTCAGCTTCTATTGCATGTATATTTAATTTTATTGCATGCTTTGTATCTTCATTATTTGTTGACGAACAACATAGCCCAAAAAAATATTGGCATTTTCAATGCGCTTAATCAAAATTTTGCTTTAGTCGTTTTATCAACTACAAATGATGCATTTTTTAGTTCATCTAAATAGGTACAAGGACAATAGTTTCATTTTGTGATCCATAATGACGATGTATTGGCTGCAATTCCTTAAAGTTTCTTTGTTTAAAACAACAACCGTTGTTTTTTTTTTCATAAAATGGATCGTGGAAAGCGCTTAAACGACCTAACAAAGGTCATATAAAAGGGTAAGGCTGAATTGGGCATAAAACACCGCGAAATCGCTGAAAAGATCAGCGAAAACAGAAATTTAGTCAGCAGCTTCGTTTGTAATGAAATAACCTATGTCAACAACGTGAAAGGACGTACTTAGTACGCGACAACACAAGCAGGCGGAAGATTTCAAATCGGGGATAACTGAGGTTTTAGTGCAAGTTGGGTAACTGTAAAATGCATTTTTCGAACTGTTTTAAAGATTTCTAGTCCCTTTAAGGTAGAGTTGTGTCAATCGTTCATTTTCCTGGATCGAATCGATCCAGGATTGATTTGAAAAAGGACCCAATCTTTTCAGTCAATCATTCATTCGTTCCTTTTTCAACCATTTCGTTCTTCTTTCAGTCATCGATCCAAAGTCAAGCACCGTTCCTCCGTTCAATCCGGATAGAGCTTTTACGTCTTTCACATTTTTCGACCGCGGGATGCCAAGCAAATCGCGTTTTTATATGAAAAAATTCAATAGTTTCTGTAGAAGTGCGAATTATGAATAAACTACTCAACTGATAAGGAAAGAAGTTATTGTGCCTATTCCGTTCTTTAGGTAGACCCAAAAATTATTTTAATAAAATAAGTAGAAAGTATCGAAAAAGTGTTCCGAAGATGTGATCTCTTTGAATCCGTGTACCCTTTGCGGTCGTAAACACTGTTTCTACAACACAAACAACATCCTTTCCGTGTTATATAATGAAAATATTTTTAGCCTTACCTAGGAAGGCTGATCAAGTCTACAACTTTCTCGTTCATCGAAACATTGCATTTTTTAAAGAGTTATTTACGTTTATGTGTAATTTTTGTTCGTTTTCCATATAAGAAGGAACATTGTTTTGCATCCCGCACTCGGAAATATCAGTAGACGTCAAACCTTTAAAAGCTCTATTGGCTTAGCTTTTTAGCAGCAGCCAGCGTGTGCGCTCGTAGCAGTTTCGCTACGTTCATCGATGTAGGAATGGAATGTGTTAATATTGTGAATGATTGAAATGACCCTTTCTCTTTCGTTTCGCTCATTTGACCAAAGATTATGGAGAGAAAACTATTGGTTCGTACCGATTTCATTCGTTTCGTTCATTTGAAAGAAAAAAGAATTAATATTGTGCAAACGATTGTTTTTACTTTTCATTCGTTTCGTTCATTTGAACGGGAAAGAGGATTGATATTAGGAACGATTGGTTTGCCCAATTGCCCGGGATTACAATCACCAATACTTTTAGAGGAACGGGTCCATAGGATCGAATCAATCACGATTGACACAGTTCTACTTTACGGTTATGACGATCTTGATTCAATTGGCTGAAGTATGTAACGTTTAAAGGGCGAGCTAACTGCATTAAAAACTTTTCAAAATTGCTGTTTCCAACCTTAAGTTTTTAAGCCCATTTAAATAAACGACCTAAAAACAGCAATATTTACCGTTTTCTGATAAATCCATATCCGCAGACTTATAGAAAAGTGGCCAATGCTGGCACAGGTGGGTTTAAAATTGAAAAAGTCTAATGGTAATTGAAAAAAATATTGAAATTGCTGTTTTATGCATTTTAAATTTTAAAAATGGTAAGAGGGCCAATAAAACGTATGTTTTTACCTCTATTTTCAAAACGGTAGTATGACGTTTTTTATCGATAAATAATGGACGCAGTCCATTTTTTTAAAATAAAATGAAAAAAAAAAGTTAAAACAGTTTTGAAGCAGAAAATGGTTTCGTAGATTTGCTTGAAAACACTTTAGTTGACTAATTAAATTGCTGCCGCTAGCAAATATGTGTACATATACCTTGTAACTTTTGAACCACCTATCTTACAGCAACCAAATTTGACGCAAGCTCAACAACATAATTGTTTACCAACACAACAGATTTAGAAATAAGAAACCATAATCTTATAACAGTTTTTCTTAAGAAAAAAAGCTATATGTATAAAAAAAAACTCAAGATACTAATTTTTTTTGACAGCCTTTTTTTTTTTTGAGTATCTAACGAAACTAATGAATCACCCAATATAAGAACAGTAGACAGCAGTACGAAAAAAGTATACCTACAACAGACTTTAAAATATAACCCAGAAATAATTTTAATAATACCTTACATATAGAATTTCTTTTTATGTTACAAAAGCATGTAAAGACCTGCTCTGTGTTTTCTGGAGATGATCCTGGAGAAAATCCTGGATGAACATTTTGCTTCTACAGCAAATAAAACGAAAAAGATTTTATGCAACTAAATGTGCGAAGCATCCGCAAAACTTAAGGTTGAGAAACTACTTTAAAAATATGTGCAAAAAGATTCACAAAAACATTATGGAAGTAGACGGAGTTCTTTCAAAAGACTCCGAAACTATCTCAAATATGTTTAATGAACACTTCACTGAAGTCTCTGCAAACTTGAAGCCATTTTTTTTAGTATTTCTGTATTGTACAGATCCTGCACCTGCACTTTGCCCCCATCTGTTATTGTTGAAAATATTCAAGCAAATACTTTCGTTTTTGATACTATTTCTTCAGTGATGGGTTAACAAGTATTTGTTCAAAAATATTGCCTGGCAAGTGATTGATGTTCTATGTTATGTGTTTAACCAATGTGTATGCACTGGTTGCTTTCCTCAATCTTAACTCTCAAATGTGCCGAGGTAATTCCACTTTTGAAAAAAGGTAGTAGAAGAAATCTAGCCAATTATAGACCTATTTCCATTTTACCAACTTTACTTGGTTGGTAGAAATCATTTCGTTCCAAAAACTTAAGTATTGAGAATACTTAAGTTTTTGGAACGAAATGATTTCTTCTCTATTAATCAATTTGGGATCAGAGCTGGCTTATCAACTGAGGACGCTAGTCTCAGGGTGTGTAGTCAATTACATAAGGTTTTAACAGTAATCAATCCGTAGTGGCTTTGTTCTTGGATATGACAAAAGCATTCGACAAAGTTGATCAACAGCTATTGCGTAGCAAATTCTATAAAGCTGGGTTCGAAGGATCAATATACGATTGGTTTAAGTCGTACTTAAGGAACAGGAATCAAAGAGTAATCGTTAACGGTGTCTTAAGTCTCGTGCTCTGAAATCTGGTGTCCCCCAAGGTTCTGTACTCGGACATCTTCTTTTTTTGATATACATCAATTCATTCTTTAATTTGCGGTAAAACGGCCTAGTCACTGTATTCGCTGATGACATAACCTTAACCTGTAAATTTAAAACTACTTTCGAATTTATTGTTAAAATTGCTGCGGACTTGCTGAGGAAAAATTAAGGCAGTGACTTGCTGTTCATGGTTTAATTGTCAGAGAAAAAAAAACAAAACAAAACAAACTTGAAATTTTAGCATTTTAAATTTCAAGTTTTCTTCATCTAATTTTAATATTTACTTTCTTTCACATGACTGTAACAAGTTTTGCTTACCATTAGACAATTGTGGTAATAATAATTAAAATGGTAACAGCTTATGTTCTGATAATTGTTTCAGAAATAAGTCAGTAAAAAATTTAAAATACTTGGGTGTTTTAATAGATGATAGCAACTTGAAATGGAAGGACCATATTCAAACAATCGAATCTGATTGCTCATTCATATTCAAATATGAATCTCGATTGCTTGTATATGGATATGAATCTGGCTCGTAAACTTCATCATCATCACCATTTTCGGATGCCGCTTATCCTTTAAAAGGGTCGCGGAGCGAGGGTGGCTACATGGTCCTTCCATCTTTCTCGATCCTCCGCCACCAACTCAACAGACTCCGGCGAAATCCCCAGGCGGAACTCGGAGAGGTTCTTTACCTGATCCCACCACCTGTTTCTTGGCCTACCAGGGGGGCGACACACGCTCGCATCTCGGCTAGCATGACCTGTCTAGGAAGTCTGTCAGGGGGCATGCGAACAACGTGTTCAAACCATCGACGAATCGATCGCTCAACTCGACGAAGTAGCTGCTCAACATTAAAATTCCCACGAATACTGACGTTTCTCACTCTATCCCTTAGAGTAACACCAGCAACGCACCTCAGGAATCTCATTTCGGCAGCTTGTACCCGCGATCTAATTCTTTCGGTCATTAACTTCATCATATAAAACCTTATTGCTCTAAAAATGTTTTATTAAAAATTTATTATGGCATCGCACACTCGAAGTTGCAGTATGGCATTGCCAGTTGGGGTGGTTGCTATATGAATGCTCTTCAACCTGTTTTAATTGCACAGAAACATCTGGTTCGAATTATCTCTAGTTGTAATCGTCGTACTCATAGCTGGCCTTCGTTTAAAATACTAAAAATTTCGCCTGTAAGACACTTATAAAGTAATAAGAGAATTTTTTAAACAAAGTGGTAACATCCCAACCCAGAAGTTATCAAACTTATAACTTAAGAGTAAATAGTATGCAATTACATGTTGTTGGTTTATGTGCATTATCTATGCAAGGAGAGAATGTAGCCTATTTGGACGACCGAGATGGAAGTGGGCTGTGGTGCAGATGGTAGCACCTATGACCGACAATTGGGAGGTCCTGGGTTCGAATCCAGGTCCAACCAAACATCTTTTTAATTTTGAATTCGGAAAGAAAAAACCGTGTGTGGCTCACCAGTAGGGTACGATCCTGCAACCCTTACTTGTCGCGAGTAATGCTCTACCATTTGAGCTACAGTTAACACGGATTTGGACAAAGAATCAAACCTGTACACAGTAGCTAAGATTTTGGATAAAGCAGCTTGCTTTCCTTTTTTACGTTTTGTACTTAAACAAGATAGTTTTTACAGTTGAAAATTTAAAAAAAAAGTTTTTGAAAATGCGGTTATGTTAATGAGGTTTTAGAACCTCCAAATTCGCTAGTTTTTGTTAAAATTTTGGATAATTTCTATTAACTGTGATTTATAATACATAAGTTTCGCTTTTCTTGTTCTCGCCTTCTTAAAAAAATTATTGAAAAGCATTTAACCCATTTTTCCATGAAACTTGAAGCTGTTATTAAACCGTAATGTGTGCTTTAAAAAAAACTAAAGGCTTTTTTCAATATGAATACAAAGCAAAAAACAATTGTTTTCACATTTATGTGGCGTTCAAAATCATTTTTGATTTTTAATGAGAAGAGTGGCCTCAACTCCAAAACAAAATAATTATATAATAACAAAATAATTTTTCTTTCTGCCGAGAAACGTAAAGAAAAAGCGTTTCTCGGCAGAAATATTGGCAGATGCTCTCAGTGGGTATTACCAAGATTTGACTACCCATACGCTATGTTGTCCTTGGTCGAAATACTCTCATTGGATTCTCTGACCATTACCGCAGTTTAAAAGCACACCAAATTTTGTCTTTCTACGACTTACCATTCAGAAGTTATATGCTCCGTCGGAGACTTCTCCCCTTTCAATTGCTCCGCGATGAAAATACCTTAGGAACCCTTAAGACGACGCACGGTGCGACCAAACATTGCATAATAGAAGAGATGTTCCCTTCTGTAAGGGCGCGGCATAGCTTTAACAAACCCACTGCCTATTAAATTAAGCAAATTAAATTCTTATGTTATTAATTAATATTCATACATACGTAGATATACATATGTGCTGTGCGTAAATTGTGCGTGAACAATATACATAACTACGTAGGTACCTATTCGACACATGCCTACGATGATGAGCGAAACATTTTCAAAACCACGGAACGATCTGACTGCACCTCGTAAGAGCATGCTTCTTGTATTAATTTTTCTCGCCTGAGCTGGTGCCACCACCTTCCTCAAGTGCTAAAGGGCCAACATACGAATAGAAAACCCACAGTTCACGCACGCGAATAAAAATAAACAGAAGAATATATCATTGCTAGTATAGATATATTTATGTACCTACCATATTTTCCCACGTAACCAGGACAGTTTTGGACACGACCAGTGCTTAAAAAAAAACTGCAAGACAATAATGGGCTGTACGCACACCCACTGTGCCCGAATCATCATTCCACGCCCCATTCTAGCCTACGTGAATGCAATAACCGCAGGCGCTGTTGTTCCTCCGCATGTCCATCCACTTAACCATTCCTTCCTATTCCTGTCTTCACTGCTACTCCAGCTACAACAGTTGACTACCAAAGAGCTGTACGCACACGCGAGCCAGAAGTGCAAGTTGTGGGTTTCGCTACATTGCTTCGAATCAGGACGTAACCTCAAATACCAGCCAGCGGCAGACGACAGATGCAAGGGTAGGTGGCCACTAAATTGTGGTAGTACACTGTAAAACAACGACGGCGGCCGAAAGTGATGCCTTAAAACGGCGCAGACATGTGGAATAAAGTGTTTGGATTGGTGGATGTTTTCCTTCCATTTCCTTGGTTGTTGCTTGACGTTATGATGGGAATTTTAGGTAAACACGCCCAAAACAGTTGTTGCGCAGCGTAAGTAATTGGCCTGTGGCATGTGCAACTATGCTCATTATTCTGTGAGGAAATAACATTATAAAGGCTACGTAGACGTAGAGCAAATCATTTTTAATCCAATTCTAAGAGCGCCAATATTTTTTAAATGCGTTGACCCAAAAGTTGTTTGAAAGTGTCAAAAAGAAAATAAGATACCATCAGTTTTCGGAATCCCTACATACAACTTTTTTTACGCTATCAATTTTGTGTTGTATTGTGGATGAAGCAACCTTTTGCTAAGAAAAATATGCTTACACAGGCTCGTCATTTTGCATTGTTGTTGGAGATTAGCAGAAAATAATACGGAAATAAAAGTACAAATCACCACGAAGAGGTCAAAGATTAAAGTAGGGTTGCCATGGCTAAGCTAACCTATTACAAAAAAATCTAAAATCCCGGACATTGGAGGACATCATCAACCTTAAGAAAGAGGACGAGGATTTCAATGAATAAGATGAATGAGTCAATATCAGATTGTATTCGCTTGTTTTATAGCCTACCCACTACCCAGCATATATAACATATATATATATATATATATATATTAACAAAGTAAAATATTAGACCTTAACCCTTTCATAGATATGATCGAGATAGAAAGGTTTATCGCCGAACGGTCCGTCCGTCCGTCTCTATTTGCGACGTTTTAATGTCTTTAAGATTGAGCTAGAGTGCTAAAACTTGGTGTAGATATGGTGTGGACATATTAGGTCACAAAGCTTGAAACACGATGATATAATAATGGTAAACCTCCAAGAAATCCGACAATGACATCAACGCTGATATCAAACGAAGGAGAACTAAGAAGACAATTGAGTAGCAAAGTCCTATGTCGAGCAACTCCAGTGTGCATTTATAAGTCCCTCATCATCCCAGTCCTGCTTTACGGTGCAGAAGCTTGGACCCTGTCGAAGCGGATGAAAACACATCAGGCTATTTCGTCCCGCCTGCAGAGACGGGTCATGCAGCCGGTGTCAGAATAGTCAAAATACAACGGCTACCAGCTATTTAGAGCTGTTATTTAGAGCGGATTGACACCAACATCCCTGTGCGGAAAATCTTCGAACTCACCACTAAGGGACGGCGCAGTGTAGAGAGGCACCGAGACTGGGGTGGCACGCGCAAGTGGATATGGATCTTAGCAAACTTCGCGTGCAAATCTGGAGACGGCTAGCTGGAGCTTGTTAGCCGAGGCCCAGGTCCACCCCGGACTGTAGCGCCACCTTAAGTAAGACCCCAAAACATTAAGGCCACAATAATCGAGGCTGAAATGTGAGTTAAAAGAGCCATGATCGTTCGTTCGTCTGACTGTGTGCCACACATTGTACGGCCTTAAGTTTTGAACTAGAAAGCTTAAGTGTTGTTTGAAAGTGCCAACAGTCGCACAAATATCACATCCAAAGCTGCACAAATATTTAACAAAGTTAAAATAGGTTCACAGGGGGGTGCCGTGGCGTAGTGGTTAGTGTGTGTGCTTATTACACCGGAAGTCTGGGTTTGAATCCTACCATCGTCACCTGAAAAAAAAAGACTCGTTCTTTTTCACGGTCCTCACCTCCGCGAGGGTCTGACAAGCCCTTCGAGAGTATCATTTGTCTTGAAAAACTTCTCAAAGTGCCGTTCGGATTCGGCAAAAAATTGTAGGTCTCTTGCATGTGAAGAAATCAACGCACACAGCATACATTGTTGAGAAGTTGGCCCTGGTTCACCTCGAGCTGTTGCGCCACTCTATTTATTTATTTATTTATTTAAATAGGTTCACAGACACGCCCATAGTCGATCTAATTCTGCAACTAGCTCTGGTGTCATTAAACATAAGAAAGATAAGCCAAGGCCTATTCATTATTTTGTTGTTACAAAGTTTTTGGCCACGCCCACTTTCAGAAGCAGATTTTATAAGATTTCAATAATTTTTTGTGCAACTACGCCTGACTTTTAAATATCTATGCTTTTATTGATATCTAGTAAAAAACCACACCACTTAAAAAATTAGCTTAAAAAAAATTACCACAAATCGTAAAAAAAAACAATAAAATCAGCAGTGGAGGACAGGATGTGGTACATACATAACGGTCCGTTAAACGGACTGTAAGTTTTACCTGCACACTGTAGCAAAAACTCACTTATTAAACGTTATTTTATCTGCATTTGAGTCTAAAGGGGTAAATATCTTCTTTTTCTCTTAGGCACGAGGTTATGATCTGAACTGAAGTTATAGATCAAAACCCCCCACTCTTATGCATTCCTAATGGTCCAAATTGGTGTACGCCAATTTGACCTCAGAATATACCGGCAGGCCACCCGGTTGTGGATCTTTTCGTCGCTGACGCCAAATAAATGTTGCTGTGGTTGCATTTGTGTGATCATTTAATGCTTAGGCCTTCCCTTTTTTCGCGATTAAGCTGGAATGTTAATTGACATTGCCTTTCCGACAAGGATCGTAGGATCTCTGCTGAACATTCCAATACCAACTGAGCCGTTCGTGCTCCATTTTCCTGGAAATGGGTTCTTTTCAATGAAGGCTTCCTCGGATCTTCGTACTTTTTATTCTATTTCACTTTGTTACTCCTGCTGTCATGCGAAGCATCTTCAACTCAGCTGCCTTAAGTTTGCTCTCATATTTCTTATCGCTGTCCAACATTCTGAGCCATATGTGAGCGCCGGACGCACAACTGCGGTGTAGAGCCTTCATTACAGCTTAGGGGGCATTTTGCGATAGCGAAGAAGATAGCGGAGTTCTCTCGCCACTTCATCCGCTCTACGCTTATGCGATGATTGATGTCGTCATCACAGTTTGCTTTGCCTTTGATCATTGATCCCATGTACTTTCAAACTTTTTACACTTGGGAACCACATTTCCATTAAATTTTATGTCTGGAAATGGCTCGGGTGGGTCAGAGAATGGGTAGCACAGGTACTCTGTCTTTTTTTGGCTAATACGATACCCATTCCCCTCCAAAACATCCACCCCTATATCTATTTGCTCGCTGCAGGGATGTATGCTCTTCACTTAGGATGACTTTGTCGTCGGCGAAGAATAATAGACGCTTTTTCGGGTCCGTTAGGTTTCCTTCAAGCAGACAATCAAGAACTGAAAAGTAAAGGACTAAGGACGCTTTAACTGGGAACTCATCAGTGACTCCGGAAGGACATCTTACGATTGTCTTTGCTCTATCATACATGTCCACGATGATCCGCATGTAGGCTCCTGGAACGCCTCCTTTTCTTAGCGCCACCCATATCAGATCTCAGTGGTAGTCTTAGTCTATCCAAAGGTTTCTCAAAATCAACCAGCACCATGTGCAGATCTTGAAGGGCATCACTTTGTTTTTCCATTATGATCCTTATACATACTTTGGATTGCATCAGTGGATGATATGCCCACGACAAGCCCGCACTGGCCCTCATATAGCCTTATTATTTTCCGCAGTCGACTATCTAGTACCCGTTAGACGATCTTCATTGTGTGGAAAATCAGCTTGATACAACGGCCATTTTCACATCTTTGTGTATTACCTTTTCCTATGTACAAAGGAAGAGGATGATTTTCCTTCTCCTCCTCTCTTATTAGTTTAAAGATTAAGGTCGCCTGGATGAAGGCCATCTGGACCCGCTGTCTCCTTTTTTTTCAGAACTCTGAGGGTATCTGATCCGGCCCAACCGCTTTTCGCTTTTTGGTGTACTTATCCATTTTCCCAACCTCGTCGACTGTGATTTCTGTGACTCCTTTCAGGGTAGGAGTAGTTTCTTCTGGAAAGTGTTGCCTAGGAAACTGTTCATTTAAAATGAACCGCCCCCTATGAAGAATTTTGTCGTCAAAATTTTGTCGTCTACAAGAAGCTGTCCCTGAGCATCGTTGATGAACTTTGGTGAACGATTCACCTGGGCGTTTCTTCTCCTCTGAGCGGCAATTTTGAAGATGCAGTGCAGAATTTTGAAACAGCAGTGGAAGAAAAAACTAGCGTGACTGCTGAGGTGTCCATATTCCAATTCCAGTGAAGCATTTCATCTCTGTTGTTCGAGGAGCACTTCTTACATACGACATTGAATGCCGCTTTCTTTTCACTTATCACTAGTTTCACCTCATCTGACCACCATCATGTTTCTTTGACCTGTTTGCAGTGGCTGTTTGAAGTCCTAGGAGTGATTGGCCTTCTCTATGCACGTCATATAAAGGGTTAAAATATGTTTTTTTTTTAACGCCAGAGCTATGACGTATGAAGGATCTTCTCAAGATAGCAACGGCCCGTACCGTTGGCACGTTCGATTCGACCCCGCGGAACTGCCTTTAGGTACTATATCACGGGATAGGTTAGCAACCAGGCTATACGTCTTGTGCTGCATCCTGTGCGAGCTGGGTAGCTTTTTCTGCTCAACGTATTTTCTCTAGTCTCGTAAGCTCTTTCTGGAGATTTGTTCTAACGGTACATGTTTCTCGCCAATTCTCTCCTGAACCCAGCATATGGACTAGTCAATGTAGTTCTCAATGCCGCAAAACGCGGCCAATAAAATGCTAAGTGCTCCGTGTCTTCTTCATTTTCAGGACACTCCGGGCAGAGTACCGAGCTGTCGTATCCAAATCGATGTAGATACTTGCAGTATCCTCCGGTAAGGAACTGTGTGAGGTGGTAAAGCCGGTCTGTATTAGCTACCGACACGACAAGGAGGCGAAGGATTCAAGTCAGACATATCCGCAGTTAAATTGTCGAGCATTTGCTGTTATTCTGCCTTCATTATGTGCGCATGACAAAATGTGCGAACTCCTCACAGCCGCGGCTCCCAATCTTTTTTGGTTGCGGAGCGCTTTTAGGAAGAAATGTAAATTGCAGTTGAATTTGGCGCAAATCAGACCACAGATCGTTACTTGTCATTTATTGAAATCAATTGCTAGTTATTTTAACAAATGCTAAAGTGGCAAATGTCAACTCCAGACTAGATTAGCAGATAGGTAGCATCGCCCCAAAAAATGTGGTGCGGCGACATAAATTGGAATATAATTTGTTCCTTTATCGAAGAAGTCTTGCGAACCCATAAGAGGGAGGAAGACGTACAGATGCTTTCTCCAAATACAGACTGAAGCTAAGCCTAACCAAACTAGTAAGAACATAAGCCCACGCACAGAGGAAAGTGAAAAAGTTGGTTCCCCGGGGAAAGAAAACGACACCACCCTGACGTACTGCGAAAGTGGTTTTAGGGTGGTTTGTCTAAAAGGAAAAGGTTTTCATTTTTGTGGGTTTTCGATCAAAGTTTGTTACCTTTTCAGTCACGGGTTGTGATTCCTAGATCTCGATGTAGATCACTATTACTAATGTACCATAGAGTTCTGAGTGTCTTATTTTGAAAAGTTTCTAAAATTGATATATTGCTTGGTTAAGTACAACCCCAAAGTTGTATACCGTTCGCCCAAGATGACTTCAGCCCTTGCTCTTACTTCGGGTGAAGAACCAGCCTTTCGCTTTTTGGTGAGCCTTTCCTGAAAAACCGAATTCGTTTCGCGTGCAAGCTCTTCCTCATCCGTCTGGTATTTGTATTGGCGTTTTGGTGTTTCTTCGCAGTCTATAGTACCGGTACGGGATTCCTTAATACTTCGTTTTGCTTACGTAACGAATCTACTTCGCTTTTGAGTTCGTGGTAGAGACGTTCCATTTCATCAAACTAAACGCAGAGTTCGTTGTTTTCCGCTTCAGATCATTTAATTTTCGCTGAGTCCTGATTAACCGGCAGACTTCCTTTCCCGGAGACATTCGATCCAGCTAGTGGAGATCGAACTACCCTTTTCAAAAAGAGATTTTTAAGCAATAAATTGCTCTCCCCAGAATCCGTAGAGCCTACCTCTGAAGAGGGTGGATTTGCCAGTGAAACTAGATTGCCACCTGGGGTAATAATACCTTCCGTTTTCTTCATTGCAAAGTTTGTATGCGCTACGCGCTTGGCACATGGAGGATGGATCTTAGTCGCCTTTGCCTTTTACGACAGGCGTGCCTTGCCTCGGGTATATTCTTACCCCTACCCGAAGGGCTTAGTTTCCAAAAGAAAGAGATTGTGTTGTTTAATGGGTGAGAGTCCCAGAGGACTTGTAAAGACCGGCTTCCAGTTTTGCATTAAGCGTTAAACAGCCCCTACGTAAAAAAAGGTGGCAAATGTAATACAAATAAATGAATTCGAAAGACGTTCCACACATCGTATTCCATAGTGGAATTCATCTGTTAGCTTTTCGATTCAGATTGTGGCGATTATTGAGTTACTAAATATACAGTGGTGTGCAAAATAATAGGTGTAGTTTTTGGAAAAATGGTTTCACACAAAACAAAATATCTATGAATTTTATTATGAAAAGCTCTTTCCGAAATAAAATTTTAGTAGAATACATGTCAGACCTTTAACAATCAAGAAATGGTTACTGAGAAGTTAATCTGCCGGCAGCAGTTGGTATCTTACCTATATTACCTATAATAGCACACCACTGTATATTATGGACATTTTAGCCGTAGGCTTTGCATGAGCGGAGACACCAACTAGCAGTTCAAATAATATCGTGTCAATGATATGGACTGCTAGTTGGTGTCTCCGCTCGTACAAATACCTACCTGCGACTAAAATTGTACCCTGATCTGTGCTGCTGTTTGGTAGCGGTAGTGAGTTGCAGAAGCATTCCCAATGAAATTTCCCAAGTGCTTCCAAGTTTGACCACGGGTGACAAGCAGTGCGAGTTTCTACCTGAATGGAACCATAATGAAGTTGATTCAATGGATACCACAATTGTTGGCTGTCATACTACGGTTTTAATTCAAATACAGCGGTTAACAAATTGCTTGCAGTAAATAAAAATAAATTAAAAGCTTTGAATCAAAAATCAATTGCGTTGTCGAAAATATACTGAAGGTAAAATTCCTCGAATTAGTCGTGACCGTGTTTACATTCACAATTTTGAATGTTGATGGGAATCCCCTCAGCTTTGTGTAAATCCAGTCGATCCGCTGACGGATGGATTCCACAATGTGGAATGTGATCGTGTTGTGTGGAATGTCTCGAATATTCTGACTCATTTTTTTTCGTTCCACATTGTTTGTCTATAGTTTTTAATTCAAAACGAACACACCCAACTGCTATTCCAGTCAGTTGACAGCAAACCAATATTCAAAGCTCGAATTTCGATATCGAATATTTCCTTCCATGGAATTCAGCGGAAAAGTACCAACGGAAAATTACCAAAGGGGAAATACAGAAAGTACTAGAAGGTGCTTGATTTGTATAAATACACGGGTGACAGCTCATATTATTATTATTATTAAAGTTATTATTTTAAAGCGTGACTTGTAAAAATCGATAGTAAAGTAAGTTATTGAATTGAAATAAAGTGTTGAATTCTAAGTAGCGAAGTTGAATTGAGTGTGATTTGAATTTAAATAAGTTTCGTTTTATAAATGAAGTGTTTCTTTGGGTGTTATATTTACATAAGTGAAATAAAGTTTTATTCAACGAGCACCAGGCCAGAATGTTGCAATAAATAATCTGCTTCTCGAATAATGGTTTAATCTGTTTTCATTTTAAGCATAGTACGCAGATCGAGCTTAATTAAATCGAGCTCCCATACAAAATTTTCTCCAAAATTAAGCTAAGCTTAAATAAAGCGAACCATTTCAGCTTAGTGGCACGCAGTTTCAACTAAAATTGCAAACTTTTGTTTCGTAGATTACATTATTTAACTGTCACCATTAAGCGGGCTGATAAATTGCTCGGCACATTTATTTCGAGATAAATTTTGACAGACAGGTTTTTTTGGCTCTTTTTTTTCTTGTGGCAGCTAATAGCTAAATCGTCTAACAGATTGACAATCAAGTTTTGTAAAATTATAATAGATTTCTTCCAACCCGCTGATTTTAATTGTTTCACCACTTGTAAGAGCATAGGCTGCGCAGTGACCAGATCCACAGAATAGAACAGACGAAGACAAGATTGCAACACTTTAAGCGATTGTACAACAATCGAGAGGCTTAGAGGTCTGATGCCATGGACGTTCCCATTGCTTGTGGACTGTTGAAAGCCTTTTTAAGCTTTGTTTTGTATAGAGCATTTTTTTTTTTGTCGAATTGATTCAGTCAGTTTTGTTTGTTGCTGCCCGATTACCCGAAACACCCGTGGACATTCAAAGGCAGCTTTGCAAATATTACCACCATTAGTTTGGTAACATTTACACATACATTTACAAAGTTAAAGAAACCTGTGTAAATTTGTGTTCTGTGACTATATCGATTTGTATACCGTGCCTTTATTTACCTATCGTGAAGCTGAAATTTACATAATCCTTAATAAACTTCTCAGTAAGTTTTAAAATGCGTGTTTTCTTGTAGATTAAGTTTGCTTTTATTAACAGTTTTGACATTTAGTTTTTAATTTTTCGCGCGACGTGTTTCGGGATAAGGACACGGGATAAGGCCACGCCACAAACTTCTCAAATGATTTTCACTTTGCAGCTGAGTTGAAATTCCTTTAAAATTAAAAAAAGAGGTTTTATTTTTGAAAGGCTTGAGTATTTACCAGTAATGCTGCTGTATATATCAATCTCGTCCAATATTTATTTAAAAAAATCAGCATAGAGTGGCGACTTCTTAGCTTCTTCTCATTCACAGCATTATAGATGTCACCATGAACAATCCTATTGGTTTTGCTCTCGTTCCTAGAAATATTTACTAATTTTTTTTATGCATTTCCACACCACCTCTGAGGCATGCATGCAAGCATTTTTTTGTTTTGGTGCTCGGTTGCCCCAGTAGGCCTATTACACCGAACTATAAAAGAAAGCGTCAGTATCGTTTAAAAAATCAAAATGAATATTATATATTATTTAAATAAAATGAAGGTACAATATTTTTAAATTAAAGTAAACTTACTTATGTAATCATGAAGCCGTTTCCAAGTCATGAAGGAGGGATTCAGTTTTAAAATATGAAAAGATAGATACAAAAACATTAAAATTGAATAAACGTTCAAATTAAAAAAGAAAAGTCAAAACAAACCTGGGCCCAGTGCGTTCACTAAATGCGCGTTCGCTAAAAGATCTAAGAGACCAGGCGCCTACTATGTTAATGTAGCAGTGCTAGTAAAATAAGAATGGTGTTTCAAAAATATAGACTTCAACCATTTCTTATGCAGGTTTCCATCTACCAGATGCCACTGAAAAAACAAAAAAAGCAACTAACTTTTAGTGGTTCATACCAGAAGACAAGCTGAACTGAAAAGGTCTGAAACCCATGTATTTGCAATCAGGACAATACGTTGGTTTTTTAAAATCTTCTTTGATGTGGTTACACCCTCGATAACAAAAGTATCCTTCCTAAGACTACCAATCACAGCTCAAAGGCAGTTTCATGTCTTTGTATATCCAATGATATCCAACTTTTTTGGCTATACAACGCGGCTTTTTGCGCTGGCCTAATCTAAAATATCTGTTTTCATAAATTTATCGTTTCACATAGGTGGAAAAGTAACAATATTCCATGAAGCGAATAAGTTTAAGGGTATATTTTTCACAACAAAAGATATGGTACATTCGCTCGATGCTTGGCTGGAGTCTGTGTGTATCGACGGGACGCACAAACTGAACAATAGAAATGTAGTAATGTGGTTTTGGCTGGTTTTTGACTCCAACGGCCAAAGTGAGATTGCAGGAGTTTCACTTATAGTGTTGGAGGACCGTCCAACCATTAAGTGGATAATGGAATGCTTTAAAAAGCACCATGATAAAGCGCGGACAAAATCGCATAATGACAGATGAAGGCCTGACGGAAAGGAGAGTTTTAAGAGAAGTTTTTCCCGAAGCTTCTTTGTACATTTGCCAAATGACACGTTCTTCAGACTTTTTTTCGCGAGATAACTGTTGAAAAGCACAAAATTGAAAAATCAAAGAAAGAGCAGATTCTTTGTATTCTCCAGCAGTTGACTCAAAGTATGACAGAAACTGAGTAAATATGCTGATATTTACGAAACAAAGTTTTCCAAAGTTGCTCGGAGTCAGGAGTATTACAACAAAAAATGACACTCTATACGGAATGAATGGACAACGTTTGCTATGAACAACGCAAATCTCGGAAATAAGACAAGTATTAGAATGGAGAGTATGAACAACCGGGCAAAAGTCGTAATACCAAGAGCTAGTTCTCTCGAAGATTGCTTGGTCAAGACTTTCTGTTGGCTTCGCGGTCATGCAGCAGAAGTCGATGACAAAGCCGCGAAGAACTTCATGATCCTACAAGAGTACTCGAGTTACTTGACTAGCTGCGCATTCGGGTTACTGCAGATTGAATATGCCAAGCACTTTAATCTTGACATCAAAGAGAAAAGCGATGAATTTCTCATATCCTTGCGCGGAGATGATGTCAAGATCACGTCGACTACATGCGGATGTGGGTATTCAAGCTCGGTACTACTTCCCTGCAGGCATATTCTTGCCTTGAGAAAAAATATGGGGCTTCAAATTTTCTCGGAAGAAATAATAGACAAACGGTGGTCTAATGCATGCTACCATCAAATGCAAAGAAAAGCATACTTCCGAACTGCTGCGACCGGTGCAGACAAAGTTGAAGAAGACCAAATAAAATTCGAAGAAGAAATGAAAACACCAAGTCGAACTTCTAAATATTGGATGCCTGATTACTGGTGTTGAATATTCATATCGGATAAGAAGCTTGGTCAAGCGTTCATGGGAAGCAAATCAGTGTACAAAAATCAAAAGGTTAACCCGATAACAATTCAGGCACTTTTGAAAGAATCGCCAGAGAAAAGTGCCAATGCTATTCAAGAATCGAATATCAATGACAGAAGAAAAAAAATGGAAGTAATGAAAAGAATCGAAGAGATTTCAAGATTGACGAGCGAGGAAGTCTTGGACAACATTATTGACTCTTTGCATATAACCCTGTCATTATACAAAAATAATTTTTAAATAAGAGTGATTCAATCCTCTTTAAAAACCCAAGAAAAAACAACTGACACGGCGAAGACAACGCAGATTTCGCTCCCGAGGACATAATTTTCAATTTCCAATTAATTTCAATTTTCAATAATTTCCAACTAATTAAATTTCATTTAATTTTCAAAATTGTTCTGCTTTGTCTGTAACTTAATTTTTAAAATCTCCTGCTTTATCTGTAACTTCATTTTTAAAATTTTAAAAACCATCACCAATATAAAGCAAAAATAAATACATACATCTTTCATTTCAATTTTAAATTTTTTTGAAAACATCGCAATTCCGGCTAAACATGCAAAGTAAAAATAAACACATAATGCACATCATGCTTCATTTTTAATTTAATTTTCAAAATTTTAAAAACATTGCCCTTTAACGTCACATTACCGGAACTTGTTAAAATACCAGTCTTCATTTAAAAGCAACGAGATCACATGATATGAGTAAGTAAACACTTCTTATTCGTTTGGTTTAACTTTTTTTATGTTGAACGTTTATTCAATTTAATGTTTTTATATCTATCTTTTCATATTTTAAAATTGAATCCCTCCTTCGTGACTTGGAAAGTTTATTTTAATTAAAAAAAACATTGTACCTACATTTTATTTAAATAATATATAATACTCGTATTGATTTTTTAAACGATATTAACACTTTTTTATAGTTCGGTGTAATAGTCCTACTGGGGGAAACCGGGAACCTAAACAAAAAATCGGTTAACGTGCCGCATGCTTCCTCAGAGGTGGGGTGCATTGCCTTTTGGGTCTGTGATCTAGGAGAAAAAACCTTGAAACTCTTAGTGTAAGACCAATAGACTTAAAGTCTTACCTTGACAGGCATCGACAACCATTGCGGAGAGTATGTCACCGTCGGCTCCGATAACTTCTTTGAACTCATCGAAGTTTTGGCAATATTGGTCAAGCACTCCCTTCCCAGCTCATCGACCGGTGCAGTCAAGTGCTCGGATATGTACTTGAAGGCCTCCTTGCATGCCAACCTGTATCCAGAGATGATCGATGTTGGATGAATCTTCTGCTTCACCAACTCGTCGGCATTCTTCAGCAGTTCTGCGGCTATAATCACAACCGATGTGGTTCCATCGCCAACTTCCTCATCCTGCAGCTGAGCCAGCTCTTGAACTCTATAGAAACAAAGGTTCACTCGGAGCCTTAGATTTGTTTATGAAAAATCAACTCACTTTGCAGCCGGATGTTCGACTTCAGAATGGTTGCTCCATCGTTAATCACCGTAACATCACCGATTTTGATGGAGAAATTGTTTTTTTGAAATTGTTTTCAAATTTTAGCTTTGTATTACTATGTTTCCACCGGCAATAATACGAGGATTAATAATAACCCCCTAAAGTAATTCCACCAGACAAATATAGTATTAATTTTACACTCTTTTTCTGTTATTTTGGCTCTCAAAGGGGAGTGGCGATGTCATTTTCCAGGAGCAAAAAAGATTTCCGTTGTAAACATCCCAACAGAAATCGCAATTCTGTCAGATCTGTCATAGGTGGACAGTTCCAGTATCATTTCTCGATTCTCAAACTTCTAAAAAGGTGTTCAGAAAGGTTTGAAAATGTTTTGTGAAAAGGGTAATGAGATTTATGAGGGGATTTATTTTTAATCTCTTGTCGAGAGTATTTAAATTTGTATGGTTAATCGCGTAATTTGTAGAGGATTTAAAGAAGATTTATATTAATTGCGGTTTGGTGCTCAGTGGAAATATTGTATAGCAATGATTCCGATTTTTGTTATGCGACATTGCTATATGATTGTCTTTGAGGTACCAGAAAAAGTTAATATTTTTTCCACCACGCCTACTTTTTAAGGAATTTTTTTTTATTCCCCCCAGTCAGGAGGGCCGATTTTCTTAAAATATGACTTAAAACATAAATGTATTCAATAACAATGGTAACACTGACATTTTCAATATAAACTTTTCTGTAGCCAGAAATCTCTTCTTTTATTTTAATTTTAAATAAAACGGTTTTAGTGTACAGTTTCTGAAAAATTTATCTTTAAGCTAAAAATTTTGAAAAAAATAATGGAAAAAAAGTTGAAGCAATTTTTTTCTAATTTGTATGTTTTTCAGTTCGATTTTTTTTCTGTTTTAAGTCATATTTTTAGAAAATTAAAACGCCCCCCCTCCCAATCATCTTCTGGTGATTTTAAGATATATTTAAGAAAATTAAAATCGCCCCCTAGTTGACGTATCACTTGTCATTTATGTCAATTTGTGCCTTTATTTAAAGCTTTTTGAGCCATTTGAGACAAAAGCAGTCATTTATGGTTGGAGGGTAGATATTCAACTTCGGCCATGTAAAAGCTTAGCCCACAATCTTAAATTTATGAATTTACCCATACTCTGAAATTTTACTCTGACATTTGTTTACAAATGTAAGTAGATTCGTCAATTCGTCATTTCCATGCGATTCTTTTTTGGTTTTTTTACATAAGCTTATCGCGTAAGCATGAATGAAATTGAAAGAGCTATTTTAGATCAATTCTCAACACGAAAGATGCGGGGAGCGCAATTTTGGGAGATTTGATCTGAACTCACTTACACCTGTAAACATCTCTCGCCAAAAGGCGAAACATGTTTTATTGAAAGAAGCAGTTCTCGATTTTAAGAGCAATCTTTCAAGTTTCGATGAAAAACGCTATAAGCCTTACATTATTTATTTATTTATACTTATTTATAAGTTTCAATGAAAAACGCGATAATTATTCTTTTCAACTAGTCCTTATCAACTTGATTGGATTCTTTGGACAATGGTACAATGGCACACATTGAACAAAAAGGGCCGATACGATTTTTTTTCAAACTTGATTAGATTGTAGAACCTTTGCAAAACCCAATTTAGAATTTCATTATTACCGTGGGACCACAATGCCCGTAGCGGTGGTATGTAGCAGTAGTACGTAGTACAGCCGCGGAGCCATGTGGCGTAGTACGGAAAAAAATTAAACACAATGGTGTAGCGCGGCTATGCCGAGCAAAAACCTCATTTATAAACAATTGCCGATACTCTGAGTTAATTTGAACTAGATTTAATATTTTTGTACAACGGATGACACAAATTCCATAAAATTTCTCTAGATTTAACCATCTCAATAAGCTTTTCGACGTCCTATTCCTCCATTGTTTACTTAATTTGTATTGAACTTTCCACCGTGTAGCGCTGTCAACCGTGTAGCGCTACGAAAGTTAAAAGTTGGCCAACTCTTACTACCGCCACAGCTACGCGCTACCGCCACAGACACACATTGTGTGCGCAATACACTGAATACATGTGTTTTAACTTTTGACAGCTCTTACTACCGCCACAGCTACATCACTGTGGTTTTACGGTTATGCTTTGATAATAGCGTAGTGTAGTTGAATTGCTGGACAGCATTTTTCATTGCTAGACACCATTTTTTCTCCCCGCGTTATATTGCACACAATCGCGTCGCACTCAAGCACATTGAATTGAATTCAAACTTCACTAGTTTGCGGCTTTGTCAGCGGCGTTGTCATAAGGAACAGAAACAAAAACAGAATTTCATACATTAGCAACGCAAAAAGCATTCAGCGAATTTATGTTTCAGTTGCTAACATTGATCAGGTATAATGAGATAGTTATCTTCGCTGGGGTGCCTCTTTTTGCCCCCAAGCTCGATTTTCGGCTCTCTAGGGAAAATGCTGCCAGCTAGTGGGTTGCAATGCTACTTTATGGGGTGCAAAAAAAAAATTCACTAACACAGGCAACCAAGCTGGGAGCAAGATTTGTGTGTCCAAGGCCAAAATGAGTGCGCTTGATGCAGCTCATTTTGGGTTTTGAGTGCATTTCAGGCTACACATTTTAGATATCGACTGCGTTTCAGGTCATCATGTCGAGGATCGCATGAGGTCGCAATCGTTCGGAGTTTTGATTCAGATTTCCTTGCAGACAAGTTGACTTTTCCGAATCCCGTGCAAGAAAGTTTGACTTCTCATTTCAAATAAGAATTTATTTATTATATTTTTAATGCTGCATTGTTCGCTTTCATGGAAAAGAAAGAAACGAATAAATTGATTGCGAAAAACGATGAAATCTTTGTTTGTGCAAGCAATATAAAATATAAGAATGATACACAAATCACGCTCGTTCAGCATTTAAACCAGAAATGCTACGTTTATTATTTGCCTAAGAGAAATTGGAAAATTGATAAATAGTTTGCACAAGGTAAATTGGCCTTTATTTAACCTACAACTAACTGTAAATGCTAATAGCATTTGTTCATTTCTTCAAACGAAATGAAATACTTCGCCTGGTTTGTCCAATGAATGCCGATGACAACTAAAGGGCACAGCATATAAAATACTGGTGTCTAGAATGGGAACTGGTCTTTGGGTGAATATTACTCTAGTTTAAAAGATCACCTTTTCTGTTGGTTAGATCTGTTTCACTCTGTATTGCTCTAAAATTCTAGTGACTTTGTCAGTGACGCCTTAAATATACTGGTAAAAAATTTACAGTCCTTTAATTTCTTGTAAAAGATATATTTGAACAAAGACCTAGGATCATCTGAGAGAAATACAGAAGAACGGATAGCTCGTCTGTTGATAAGCTTGAATACACTTTGAACCAATGAGATAAAATTAAACGCTTCGTAAATCCGTGTTGTCACAAGAAACAGAACGGGGTGCATTCATCGAAACAAAAATAGCTAGTAACCGCAGTCCAGTAAACCGGCTTCTTCAATTTCCAGATGATGTCAAAGAAATCAAATATAATTAAATAGATGTCAAAATTTCAAACTATTGGAAGAGCTTATAATATACAAAATCTCTTGCTTTTAAAGTTTCTTTTGTAAAGTTTAAGAACTTTTTTAAATTTGTACCTTCTGAAGTTATTTGAATTTCCATAATGAAATAAAAATACATTTGCAAATAAATCATTTGACTTGATTTCAATCATGCCACCAATTTTATTTGTAATAATTCGCAAATAGCTAACGAACTATTGAAACTATTCATGAAATCATTCGAAAACAAAAAAAAAATTGAGGGAAAAAACTCCTTATTCTAAACATTTTTCTAAAAGTCAGCAGAGTATTGTTTAAATGTGCCTATTCATTTATAAAAAAACTGTTTTCAAAATGTGTTTCGGACTACTGGAAAATTTATCAAATTCTTTTTGCAACTAATTTTTATAAGAAGCTTAGACCAGAAAGTCTCACGTAATTTTTTTTATAAGAAAACGCATTAATTAATAAAATTTATGCACACAATCAAATAGCTTGATTGGTTATTTTAAAGTAAAAATAAGCAAAAAGGAAAAAAAACTCGCTGTAGCAAAGATTTCCACCTCCTATTTCCACCTCAATTGTGCTGAACTCTACCTATGGACTGAACTCAGCAAACCAGAATCAGATGTCTTTTTACATTTGTGTAGTGTAATCAAAACAAATTCGATTTTCAGTTGACCCGTTGTGCATGGCAAAATTTTATTCCTAATAGGCACTCGCTTGGGCGGCAGATTTTTCCTTAACTAAGAAGATAATAATTATTTGTAAAACAAAATAAACCAAAAAAGAATGGAGGCTAATTACTTTGTTTATATTTTTTGAATGACTGAGACGGCAAATTATCTCAGCTTCCGCCATTTTTAAATGGATTCACTGAACACTTCCATTGCTCACTTCACATGCATTCACAGACGGGGTCAAGGGAGAGATCCCGTTACTTTTTTTTGCGGGTGTTTCAGGCAAGGGGATTGCAAGTTGCCTATCTCATTATATCTGATCAGTGGTTGCTAATGTATGGGATTCTGTTTCGGTTCCTGTTTTACGTTGCTTGTGACAACGCGGCTTAAGTCTAAGACACGGCTACATAAAAATGCGCAACATCGATAATTTTACGTGTGGTTCCTGTCAGTTTTGATGAAAAATTTTTTTTTGCGTTGACGGTCGTTAAAGAAAAGAATTTGCAATCTTTTTGTGGTAGACGCAGCACGCATTCATTTTCCGGACAACTGTTGTTAGTTGTGGTGAAAACCGCAATTATTTTAGTTAAATAAGAAAATAAATAAATTTTTTGTCGTGCGGCTTAAAGGCTTAAAAGATTCGCACTTCGGAAATACGTCGTAAATCAAGTCTTGCGCAGATCGAACTTTGTCGCAAATCGAGTGTCGCGACTAATTGCCGTAGCGTGTGATGTCTACTATTTTAACGTTTGTGCTTCTAGCCGAATGGCAAATGTGGCGCGTTTAACTGTCGCGTCGCCGTGTCCCAGGCCTTATTCTACTTGTCAACTATTTATTAATATTTACGAAAATGTCTTCGATTTGTTACTTTAAACACACTTTGATCATTTTCGTTCATTTTCGCAATATGGCAAGTGTAATGCCATATTGCGAGACAAAATAATATATATACAAGGTGTTTCCTAATTCGATACCAATACTTTGGGATCTTGATTCTTGAAGAAAAAAATCGTTCCACAGCATGGGCCTATATCTAATTTTGATATCATTTATGGGGAATTTAAGAAAACACCTACTTCGAGGTACCTTTACCCGTACTAACACAAATATCTCCGCTAATACTTAAAACAGGAACTTAAATTAGGATTAAAAAATTCAGAAGAAATAGTACTTCTTTTATCATCATCATCATCATTTTCGGATGCCGCTTATCCTTTAAAAGGTTCGCGGAGCGAGGGTGGCTAAATGGTCCTTCCATCTTTCTCGATCCTCCGCCACCAACTCAAGAGACTCCGGCGCGATCCCCAGGCGGGACTCAGAGAGGTTCTTTACCAGATCACACCACCTGTTTCTTGGCCTACCAGGGGGGCGACGCGCTCGCATCTCGGCTAGCATGAACTGTCTAGGAAGTCTGTCATGGGGTATGCGATCGCTCCACTCGAAGAAGTAGCTGCTCAACATTAAGATTGCCACGAATACTGACGTTTCTCACTCTATCCCTTAGAGTAACACCAGCAACGCACCTCAGGAATCTCATTTCGGCAGCTTGTACCCGAGATCTAATTCTTTCGGTCATTACCCAAACTTCATGACCATAGATAAGGGTCGGAACGAACACTGAATTAAAAACAGATCTTTGCTTTCACTCCAAGCTCAGCTTTCCTGATGACCGGCCGGCGCAGTTCCTTTACTATTGCTCCAGCCAATTCTACAGGACAACTCAGTATCACTCCTCCCATCTTTCGTGAAAAAGACCCCGAGATACTTAAACTTCTCCACCTGTTTATGTGCAGGGTACATTGCACAGGAGTTCGGGAAACAACCATCACTTCCGATTTGTTCACGTTTACTTTCATCCGAGCATCACCACAGACGGCTGCAAACCTATCTATGCAGTGCTCGTTGAAGTTCCTCTTTGGATGATGCAAGGATGGCCAAATCATCTGCGAAAAGCAGATGGCTCATCCTGATGCCAGCCAAATCGAAACATTGCTCGCCAAGACTGCGCTTCACCATCCAGTCAGGACAGGATTTGACGCCATTTATCCGTACACAGCTTCTGCAGTTTCCATACAAAGACTGAATGGCTCTCAGAAGAGGCCCACTCAGCGCATAGTCCTGCAAAACTCTCCACAGTGTATCCCGAGGGACTCGGTCATACGCCTTTTCCAGATCTACAAAACACGCATAGACCGGTTTGGCATATTCTCAGGCCTTCTCAAGAATAACCTTCAGAGTAAAAAGCTGGTCGGTTGTGCCTCTGCCAGGCCGAAAGCCGCAATGTTCTTCCCGTAACAAAGGCTCGATTACAGCTCTGGAACGCGTTTCCAACACCTTCGCAAATACTTTTCCCGGAAGACTCAAGAGAGATATGCCCCTATAGTTGGCGCATATCTCTCTTGAGTCTTCCGGAAAAAGTAACGGGTGATTTTTTAAGAGGTTGAGAACTTTTTTTTAAAAAAAAAACACAAAAAAATTGAAAAAATTAATGAAATATTTATTTGAATCGATAGTTTGAACCTTGCAATTTAATGTTTAAAGATAATTTCATGCAAATGTTGACGGCGGCTGCGTCTCAGGTAGCCCATCCGCTGAGTCCAATTTTGGCATACTCTTTCACACATATCGGCCGGTATCTCACGAATGAATGCATGGATGTTGGCTTCCAGTGCGTCAATCGAAGCGGGCTTGTCCCTATAGACATTAGCCTTGACATACCCCCACAAAAAATAATCTAATGGTGTCAAATCGCACGATCTAGGCGGCCAATTGACCGGCCCCAAACGTGAAATTAACTGTTCACCAAACTCGCCTCGCAATTGCGCCATTGTTTCGCGTGCTGTGTGGCATGTGGCACCGTCTTGTTGAAACCACATATCATGCAAGTCAAGAACTTCCGTTTCGGGCAAAAAAAAGTTTGTTATCATCGCTCGGTAGCGCTGCGATTCGCATCATCTTTGAAGAAATATGGCCCAATAATGCCGCCGGCCCATAAACCGCACCAAACAGTGGCTTTTTCGGGATGCATTGCTTCTGGCTGATCTTCACTCCAAATGCGGCAATTTTGCTTATTTACGTACCCATTCAACCAAAAATGAGCCTCATCGCTGAACACAATTTTTCGATAAAAAAGCGGATCCTCGGCCAGCTTTCCAAGAGCCCATTCACCAAAAATTCGGCGTTGTGGTAGTTCGGCTGGCTTTAGTTCTTGCACCAGCTGTATCTTAAAAGGCTTTACGCCCAAATCCTTCCGCAAAATTTTCCACGTAGTGCTGTAACAAAGGCCTAACTGCTGGGAACGGCGCCGAATCGACATTTCGCGGTCTTCTGTCACACTAGCTGATACGGCCGCAATATTTTCTTCACTACGCACAGTACGTAAACGTGTTGGTGGTTTAATGTCCAACAAAGTAAATTTGGTGCGAAATTTGGTCACAATCTTCCGAATAGACTGCTCAGAAGGTCGAGAATGCCGACCATAAAATGGAAGCAGCTTGCGATGAACATTTCGAACCGAGCACGAATTTTGATAGTAAAATTCAATAATTTGCAAGCGTTGTTCATTTGTAAGACGATTCATGGTTAAATTGCAAACCAAACTGAAGCTGTTTGACAGTGACACAAGGTACTAAACACACGTCAGCTGTCAAAACCATTGTTGCCAAAACCAAACCAGCTAAAAAATCACCCTTTATATGGCGAATGTTTATTTCTACTTTCAGATAACTGCAATGGAGATTTTTTCCAAAAACCAGTCATTTTGGTAAAGACAGGGTGTATAGGATAGCCTCACAAGGCTAAGCCTATCTACCAACCAAAAAATATCAAAACACACAACTTAGCTAATACGCAACGACGCTAAGTTGAAATCCATACTTAGCGAAGAGGCAATCAGAATTCAGAAGTCTTAGGTTCCGCGAGCGAATGCATGTATGCGAATCAAAAAGTCGAGGAGCGTAAGTAGACGTAACCTTTCAAAGATTTGAGCTGATCAACAAAACGTAATTCTTTTTTTTATTTTTCTTATGTAGGGAAAACGGCTCGTGTCCTTTTAGGTTACGGCTTTGTTTGTCAAATAGCAAACAACTGCACTGCTGGGTGCAGAAGGTCACGTGCGCCCAAATGGACCACAAACACGGGCCACCTGATATATATATATAAAATAGGTTATTTATAATAACCGATAAAATATTTAAAAGGGGTTATTTCTATTTGAATAAAAACGAAAATTTTTATTACAGGAACCACAAATGTTGTGTGACGGCAATGACGACCTATTTTTCGATATCCCAAGAGGAGAACCAGCCAGAAACAAAAGAATTGTACAAAGGAAAATAAGTATTGTTTTAAAAAAGAACTATGTATATACATATTCGTATAAAACTCGTAAAATATATACATGCAAAAAAATTTATTAAAAGTGAATATTAATATTATTATACCCCATCCCATAGGATAGGAGGTATATTAAGATTGATTCATAGTTTGTAAAATAGAGAAATAATCACCGTAGACCTCCAAGATCTTAAGGGCATATGATCGAGACCGAATTGTAAGTCGAATAAGCCATGTCCGTCCGTCCGTCCGTCTGTCGGTATATTTTAGGCCTTGAATTTTGAGCTAGGAACTTGAGACTTGATATCTGTTGTTTCTAGGTCCCGACGCAGCACAAGTGTAAAATTTTTTGAAATCCGCCCACTGACACGCTCATTTTACTGATTGGCATAAAAAATAAAAATTGTCGTAGGAGGCTGAAATTTGGTATGCAATATTTAAAAAAAGGGGAAAACCGCCCCTTGTAGGCGTGGTCATGTATAATATACCTTCTAATAAACGGCTTCTAAATCAAAATAAACTTGCACAATAATATGTTCCGATGCATGCGCAAGCTAACAATTCAAATGAATAAACTATTGCCACGCCCACCTTTGGGGGCGTTTTTAAGTAAAAAATCAAATATTTAATATAAAACTGCGATCAACACATGTATACTGCATCTGATAAAAAATATGTAAAAAATTATATTATTGAAAAGGGGTTGATGCCACGCCCTTTAACGCGAATTAATGATGTCGTATTTCGAATCCAAAGAGGACCAAGAGCGAAGATGAAAGTTGTCCATGTTGATCGCCTACATCGCTACCACGGAAGCAATGATGACGTACTTGTTCGGGACGAACAAAACTAAGAGGGGGGCAATGTTATGTGGCGACAAGAAATAAAACAACTCGCAGGAGTCCCTGAATGCACCCATCGATTCACTCTACAAACGCACCCGCTCGATTCACTAAACGAACATACCCAACTGTCGTTCCAGTCATCTGACAGCAGCTGTCATATTCGAAGTTCGAATTTCGATTTCCCCTCCTTGGAATTCAGCGGAGGAGTACCAATGGAAAATTACCAAAGGGGGTATGGAACGTACTAGAAGGTGCTTGTACGCGACAGTTATATTTTAAACGTGGACTTGTGAAAATCGGTAATAAAGTAAAAAGTGATTGAGTTGAAATAAAGTGTTGAATTCTAAATAGTAAAGTTGAATAACAGTGTGATCTGAGTTTAAATAAGTTTGTTTGATAAATAAAGTGTTTCATTGTGTGATTACAAAAGTGAAATTGAGTTTTATTCGACGAATCTCAGGCCGAAAATATTACACTACATATTAAGTTTTTCGACACAGTTCAATGTCTACTTGAACTACTGTGAACTTTGTATCAAGTTCCACAACACGGTGGGATATTTACAAGAAAAAAGTGCCAAATCTTACTTTGAAACCTCTTTCTGAAACAAGTGGGAGAGCAGTATAGATGAACTAAAGCCTTTAAAAACAAACTTAGAAGACATATTTGAAGTCCTTATGGAAATATCTGAAATAGGAAATCCGGAAGCGAAAAATATTGCAGAATCGTTATGAAACAAAATTTTTTGATTTTACTTTTATTTGTTCCCTGCTTATTTGGTTTGATATTTTAGAAAACATAAATAAAACCAGCTATTTACAAAGTCCGTCCGTTAATCTAGCAACAGGCATAAAAGTCCTAGCAAATGCGAAAAATAGTTTGATTGCAATGCGTTCCGATGAAAAATTTAATGATTATTTAATTTTCTGTGGCGTGAGTACATTAACGTCCTGCGTCTTCAACTTAAGAGCACTATGTTTGCAATGGTGTACCTTAAGCGTTATTCACATATGGAGGTACTAAAACAAGTGTACTACTCGTTGGCGGAGTCACGCATTAGATACGGGATTCTGGCCTGGGGAAACGCAGCGAAAACCCATCAGGAGAAGATATCAAACTTACAACATCGTCTTGTTAAAACTATTCGACATACTAATTCAAGTTTTAAAGTTTTAGACGTAAAGGCAATCTTCCAGATGACTACACTGCTAAGCTATATGGACGACAGACGGTTTCTTCAACCTATCAGCCACACACTTAACACCCGAAGACGAGCCCAAGGTATGTTAGAAGTACCGACAGCTTACAACTCGTACGGAGACAGAGAATTACGATGCACTGTCCCTAAATTGTTGAATTTGCTCCCACTGTCACTGAAAAATATTGTAAATTTCAAAAAAAGAAAAAAAGAGTTAAAAAAACATTTAATTGAATTGAATTATGTAAAGTAGAGTCAGATTAGATTTTTTCACAATTATAACTTTAACTTCAAAATTAACTTATTTTATTTAAACCTAATCTTTTAAAATTAAATCACTTCAAAATTATAACAACGTTATGTCCAATCACCTGCAGATAAGCATTTTGCTTTGCAGGTAAAACATTGTAAAAGAAAATTTATCTGAAATAAAAACCCCTTTTGAAAAAAAAAAAAAAAAAAAAATTATGTGCAGTTAACTGAGCGCTAGTTCCCTTGAAATACCAAATATGTTTCCTGAATCTTCAGCACTTCGATCTCGACGGACGAAAAGACTTTATGCTGATGAATGTCCAGAAACTATTTTAGACCCGAAACAAAAATTTAAAGTAGAATTTTATTTCAAAATACTTGATCAATCGATTCAATCCATAACAAAAAGGTTTCAGCAGCTTAACACATATAGTATAAATTTTTCATTTTTAAGTAACACAAGCGAATGTTTGAAAAATAAAAACTACGCTCTTTATGTCTTAATTTGCAGTATTTTCAAGATTTAGATGGATTAAAATTGTATCAAGAGTTAACACTCATTTCCCCGCTCGTAACACCACAAAGTTACTCTTTAGATGAGTTAAGTTTCATTTTCAGCTCAAGCCTAGAAGATCTTGCTCCCAATTTAGTTATCACTCTTCCAATTCTTAACACAATCCCTGTGACAGTAGCTTCAGGAGAACGCAGTTTTTCTAAACTTAAAAATTATCTTAGGACCACGATGACTCAAGAGAGATTGGTAGGCTTATCTATAATGTCTATAGGAAAGGAGTTCTTAAAACCTCTAGACTATGATGATCTTATTGCGGAATTTGCCAAAGCTAAGGCTAGAAAAGTAAGCTTCCAAGTTTAAAGGTTTCTATCCTGATCATTTCTTCGCTGTGTTTTACTTTATGTTTTATGTTTTGTACCTTTTTGAGTTTAAAAAAAATGATCGAAGTTAGTTTAGAACTAAGATCATTTTCTAAACTAAAATTATCTAAAATTATAATTATCTAAACTTAAATTATCTAAGTTCCTTGAATGAAATTGAACTCCTTTAAATGTACATACATATACATTTTTTTTAAATTTATTTATGTTCTATTTATATATTGTACTAATTTATTTTAATTATTTCTTCTATAAACACAAAAAAACATATGCGTTAATATGCAAATTTGTTTTTAACTGAGGATAAGGCCTACCGGGGACACCTCAATAAAAAAAAGCGCAAAAAACGTCTACATCCTGGGTGATGGGGAAACGACTTATGGATGTGTGCAAATTAAAGGGCGCTTTCTGTAGATCTTGCACAGGGCGCTAGTTTTGCTGGCGCCGGCCTTGGATATGCATAAAAACCTAGTGATCACAATAGAGTGTTGAACGGCGTAAAGTCCGATAAATTTGCTATAGAGCAACTTGAACTCTTGCTAGTATTTACTTTTATTTACTAGTATTTACTCACGAGCCAATTTTCAAAGTTCATGGGTTGCATTTATATGCAATGGCTAGTTTCCGAAAATAGGCAATAGTTAAGGTAACTTTTCCGAATTTTGAATTTCCAATCAGGAGTCAATAGAGACTATGTCTTAGTTTAGTCTGTATTAAAGAAGTTTCAACATACTTTGACTTCAAGTGCAATTTTCGCTACGGAATGGCAAGGAAGTGCATTTTAATGCTAAAAACGAAAAATAGTAACACACACGCCCCAACATTTTTATACCCGACCGAGGGTATATTAATTTTAATGCATAGTTTGTAAAACAGTGATATAATCATCGTAGACCCTTAAGATATGATCGGACCCTTTTAGGGATATGATCGAGACCGACATGTGAATCGATTCACTGACACTGCAGGAACATCTTTCCAAAGTAGTGGACGAGAATCAACGGGATTGGGATCGGCGAATACCTTTATTACTCATGGCTTACCGAAACGCTATTCATAGTACAACTGGATACACTCCTTCTGAAGTTTTTTTTGGACGAACTGATAGGCTACCCAGTGAGCTCGAATTCGGTTTTCCCACTGAAGACCCAACATGCGAAGAGGACTACGTGGTGGACTAGAGTGATGATGAGCTGTTCATAGTGCAACAGAATTGTGGATGTTGTTGACGTCGGTTGCTGATGTTGATTAAGTTAGTCTACTTTGAACTTTGTGGACTGAAATCTCATCAACATATTTGAGGTTTTCTTTTTCTGTTGTCGTTTGAGCTATTTCGCTTCATAGAATCAAAAATTCATTAAAGAGTTTAAAATTAATTTCTTCGACTCAATGACGCGAGTCTAAAAAAATGTTTTTACAAATCAATTTTTATCGTGTGGTTGGAAGCGAATTTTCGTTTGAATTGTGTAGTAAATTTCTATTGTGCTTGCAATAGGCAAAATCTGCATCAAAAGAAATGGCGGCGAGCCACATTTTCGGACCCATCAAAATTACCATTCACTTTTCTGCGCCGGGCTTTAAGTGTGACAGTACTGAAGTCACAATTAAAACAAAAATAAAACGATTCAGGAAAGTCATCTTGTTACAATCAGTGAACATGTGGACGTGGCCGGATTGCTTATAAATATATTTGTTTTAAAAAATTCAAAAGTTGGCGGATTAATAAAATACGTCTGGTAATCAGAACAAAGCCAGATATAGCTTTTCGCCAAAAAGACACTTTTCGTTACTTGGCATGAAAACAAACTTCTTTATCTAGTTCGCTTATAGGCCTACTCTTTGCAACCATTTCACTGCTCAAAGGTTAAATTGGTTAGGTGCGAGCGAGAAAGTTACGCGAAAAACTCTATTCCCGTGCCTTTTTAGAACGGATTTCCGTCAAGTTTGTGGGATTAAAAAATAAGGTAAGGATATCGCTTCGCAGGTGTATAAAACATCAATGTCAGGAGCAGAGAAACGAAAGATCTATTTGCATAAATCAGGTCTTGCAAATGGAAGCTGCGTTGTGTAAGTGGTTCCTTAATCTACGTGACAGTCATGTTCCAAGATCGGAGATAATGTTGAAAACCAAGGCTAAAAAAATGCATGCCATTTTCAAGCAGACACATTCTTTCAACGCGAGGGATGGATGGATTAATAATTTCGAGGCAAGATTTGGAGTTCGGTTCTTAGCAATCAGTGGAGAAAAACTAAGCTCTAATAAAGATGCTGTTTTGACTTTTAAAGAGAAATTAAAAAAAAGTATGGCTGACCTTGGTATCACTCGAGACCAACTTTATAATGCCGACGAAAGTGGTCTTTTTTAGCGAATGATTCCAAACAAAACATTTGTGCACATTGGCTAAAGATCTGCTCCCGGAAGAAAAAAAGCCAAGGACCGTTTAACATTTGTGGCATGCACGAACAGAACAAACATTCGTAGGAATCTTGGTGTTAAGCAGCTGCTTCTCCGAGTGGAACGATTAATTCTTCGATGGTTTGGACACGTTGTTCGCACGCCCCCCGACAGACCTCCTAGACAGGTTATGTTAGCCGAGATGCAAGCGTGCCGCCCGCCTGGTAGGCCAAGAAACAGGTGGTGAGATCAGGTAAGGAACATCTGTGAGACCCGTCTGGGGATTGCGCCTGTGTCTCTTGAGTTGGTGGCGGAAGATCGGGAAAGATGGGCGACCATTTAGCCACCCTCGCTCCGCGATCCTTCTAAAGCCGCGTTGTCACAAGCACCGTTAAACAGGAACAGAAACACAATTTCATACATTAGCAAATGAAACCTAATTTCGCTGAATGCTTTTTACGTTGCTAATGTATGAAAATCTGTTTCTGTTCCTGGTGCTGTTCCTTGTGAGAACGCGGCTTAAGGATAAGCGGTCATGGAAAGTTATGATGATGATGACTTACAGCACTGGTGAGCACAAGTTAAAACTCTTGGTAATTGGGAAGGCAAAAAACCCCAGGTGTATCAAGAATTTCACAACTTCAATGTCATAAACTTACAGACTGCATGGATGACTAAAGACATTTTCAAAAATTGGTTCAGAGTTTGTTCCCCAGGTCAATATGATTTGAATGAATATTGTGTGTTACATGTATCCATCTTTTAAATAGGCACGTAAATTAATGAAACAAAAACAATCTGCGAACAAGTCACCCCTTCGAAATTGAGCTTTAAAGCGAGGACGGGTGCATTCGCACAATTTTTATGCCTCCGAACTATAAATTACTGAACAACTAGATATTAAACTTGACCCTCCAACACCCATTTGTTTACGTTTTTTATAAAGCGTTTAAAGCTTTTTTAAAGCTTTAAATTTCCGTGTCGGTGAATACGTGTAAGAAGATACAACAACAATTTACCTTACGCTATCAGCTGATGTAAAAGCTCCAAAACGAAATTGCATGGAAATGACGAATTGATGAATTTACTCACATTTGTAAACAGATATCGGCGGATAGGTAAATTCCTGAATTTCAGCTTGTGGGCAAAGCTTTTACATGTCCGAAGTTGCATATCTAGTTATTCAGTAATTTATGCTCCGAACGCAACTTCTCTGATCCAACCAATGGGCCAAAATGTGATACGGCTCACATAGTTAGTAGTAGTAGTAGTAGTAGTTTCTTTATTAGTATTTTTTCTTACTTTTACAATCCATTTAAAAAATTTAAATAAATATTGTATACGTTATTATTATTACATTATAATCAATCGCTCTGTTGCTTTTAATCATTATTTTTAAGAAACTGAATACATTTTCTTTTAAACGTTCTAAAGTTTCTTTCATTTTTTATGTCGGGTGGTAGAGTGTTAAATAATTGGAATCCCTTATACATAATTGTATTTCTCGCCGCGGTGGTGTCCTGATATTGCGCAGATACTGTTTATTTCGCAGCATATAAGGTTGAACGTCACGTACTTGTCTCACCTCACCGGTCAGATATTCCGGTGCATGCCCATTTTTTATTTTGAAGACTACCAGAAACGTGTTTAAATTAAGTCTTTGCTTGATGTTCAGCCAACGAAGTGCTTCTAGCATGTGCCTTGTTGGTGTAAACCTATTGCATCTTAGAATGCTCCTCATACATTTGTTCTGCAGTTTTTGAAGCCTTTCGACCTGACCCTGGCTTGAGTTTGTTTATGTCAGGCCATTTGATTAAGATCTCTTATGTCATGCCTTATTTTCCTATTACATTCATCAGCGTCCTTTCCTTCTGCATACACCAACGTATCATCCGCGTAAAGTGTTACCTTACAGCATTGAAGTAATGTTGGCAAATCATTAATATATAGAATAAAAAGAAGGCCACCTAATATGGATTCTTGAGGCACTCCTTGCTCTACATTTATGAATCCGGATACACAATTGTTTACTTTGGTGCGTTGCGTTCTATTTTCCAGGAAAGACTTAAACCAATTCAGCTCTTTACCCTGTATGCCACATACACATATACTTGCACATTTAAGTTAACAGTATTTTTCTGTCAATCGTTTCGAAAGCGCGCTTAAAATCTAAAAAGAGTGCAACTATCTTTTTTGCGCTACCGCCATCCGTCCACTGGTTTTGTACGTGATTTACTGCTGTTTCGAACGAGTGATTTTTTCTAAACCCTGATTGATAAACCGATAATATCTTATTTTTTTCGATGTATTCCATAAGTTGTTGTTTAACGACAGCCTCTAGAATTTTTTCGGCTGTTCGAAGGGTGATTATTGGTCGAAACTCTTCGCTTTTCTTCGTATTGGTGACTTTCTCTACTGGTGTGATCATTGTGTCCTTCCATGAGTTTGGGAACTCACCAGTCATTAATGATTTGTTCACTATTTGTAGTAAATTTTGTCCTAGCATGTTCCAGTTATCCATAATCATTTGAGGACTTATCTTTTCAAAATCTGCTTTATTCCCCCCGAACAGACTAACACCGAGTATTGTCGAAAAGTGTTGGCATAAATTCTTTGAAATCGAATCTGTTACTAGTGAAGAAGAAGAAGGGTGTCCCTTTTGCTGTACTGCAACAAAAAATTCAATCGGAGGAAATAAGCCAGGTTTGAGCAAAAAAACGGTACTCAGCATTAAAATCCCCTAAAAGGTTCAATGCACTTTTTCTGACGTAAGAGAACGGAGATGTTGTCCAGCTATCTGCTGATGCTGAGGATGAACTTTCATGTTCAGAAGAAAGTGTATCCGAGGTTATCGATTTAATTAAACCAGCAGAAGCCATATCAACATCTGCATGAAATTAGCTGAGAAACGCGGCGCCGACTTCTACACTTTTGAATTTGAGAAATTTGCGAGATAAAGCAATTGAAACACAACTTTCTTCCGGGCGACAGTCTACCATACAGCACTTTTTAAAGAAAAATGATTAATAACCCTGTTTTTATGATCTTTGTAATGAACTTTTGTTTTGCTTTGTGTTCCTTGCTTTTTTTAAATAAAATGAATTAATATTTTTACATGAATGTAAATTTTCCTATATTGGGTCTATACGTTCTTCCAAACTTTGATGCTTGACAATTCGCAATGATGAACGGGGCTTGTTTTATATCTGTTAATCTTTCTGAGATTCTACTGCACTTTCATTGATCTAAATCGCACAAGAAACCGAATGATTCACATATTTTATTCGTCATTGAATTTGACATTTTCCATCCCTACAATGTGGTTTGTGTTTATGGAAAAAAATGGTGAGCTACTAAAAAAAGAGGCAGCAAACGAATAACCTCCGTTTGTTTGTTGTGATCATAAATTACTGAATAACTAGATATTCAACTTGCGTCCCCCTTACCCTCAAACAACCATTTGTTTACGTTTTTTATAAAGCCTTTAAAGCTTTTATAAAGCTTTAAATTTCCGTGTCGGTGAATACGTGTAAGAAGATACAACAACAATTTACATAAGCGATCAACTGACGTAAAAGCTCCAAAATGAAATTGCATGGAAATGACGAATTCATGAATTTACTCAAATTTGTAAGCAAATGTCAGAGCATGGGTAAATTCATCAATTTCAGCTTGTGGGCAAAGCTTTTACATGTCCGAATTTGAATATCTAGTTATTCAGTAATTTATGCTTGTGATGCTGACAGTGGTAGAAAAACCCTATACCCGAGTCGATTTGGGTTAATTCAACTCGGATTAATCGCTCTCGCTCTGTAGGGATGAGTTTAAATGTTGCTCCCGAAATATAGCACACTAGGCATAAGCTGTAATATTCATAATTATGGTTTGGTACTTGGATGCGTCTTCTGCGATAATTTGTTACGATTGTAATTTGTATATGATGAATGAGTATTGTCATTTGAACTGTTCAACTCACACCAGCTAAAAAATCTACTTCGAAAGTCCAACTAAACAAACACTCTTGACCCTTGTTCCTTGTATATAAACTAGAATAAAACCACACACTGAACTCACTTATTGCGATTTCGCGCTGTCCTCAGTCGAATTCATTTAAGCGATGAACATGATTCGGCAAGCTAAACGAGTTCTGAATGAATTTAACGAAAGTGACAGGTTTTCTTCGTCCATGCCTTCTATTCGATCTATTCTATAAGTCGATTCGCATAATTTCGCATGTGTGTTAAGAGATTTATTCGATTATTAATATTTTTACCATCCACAAGTGCTATTTAATTTCGAACTGTTGTGCGCATATTGTTTTTAATGATAAGAGCTTTTTAAAATATTTTTGGTCCATGCAAATTTTTACACTGAGTTTTGGGTAAGTAACTAAAAGTATGTCGGACCAAGGAGACTCGGTGGCAAGTACCGTGACGCAGGCCAACGCTTTGCCATTGATTCCACAAATGCAGCAGTATCAACAAAATCCAATGGCATTAGGGCAGAATTGGGACTATTATAACACGCCAAGCAATTACAAAAATGCATATCAACAATATTCCGATTATTATAACAATTGTTATATGCACTTCGGAAGCATGCAAAACCAGTCGGATGTACAAGGTCAAAGCGTAGCAACGCCCTGTAACACAAACGCACCGCCTGGATATTCGTCTGCTGTGGTTCTTCCAAACGAAAATCATGCAAACAAAAATGGACCTTCGCAGCTTTTAGCAAATACCATGGCAGCCCCAAGGGGCAATAATTTTTCCAACGAACAAAACAAATTCTCCGCCTTAAACCACCAGCAACAGAACAATAACCTCTTTGGGGGCATACGCTTTAATTTGAATCAGCAGAATCGCCTGAGCAACGTGCACAACCCCCTTAACTTGCTAACGAATGTTGGAGGGAAGAAAAAGCGTAAACGCAACAAAAACAAGCAAAACCAAATGCAACACCTGCAAAACAAAAGTCTCAATGTTAGTGTGGAGGCAAGCAAAGCGTTTTTCGATCCAAGCATACCGCCCCCTATCATTGCTGTCTCCCCGGATCTAACAAAGCCCCCACCACCACTTTTGCCGGTAACTGTTCAGGTGAATCAGGCACCAGCTCCTACGCTTGATCCTAGTCTTCAAGCCCCTGAGATCGGGGTCAATCACAATCCGTTTAACCCTACAGATGCGTGGCCCGAAAGCTTAAACAGTTACGTTGCCAGATGCTATGCCAAATGTGTAACCGACTTGGACAAGGACCAAATAGATATTTGTCTCAAGGGAAAAATCACTGCAGCTGCCAACAAAAATGAACTTTGGACCAGAGACTGGGACAACGAGCCAATTCCAAGTGTTCACAGCGAAAGCAATCTAATTATTCAGGCAAATCTGGCTAAACGCAACCAAGAACTTCATCATCCACGACCTGGCATATCAAAATGTTTGAATGCTCGGTTAGGTCAGCGATCTGTTTTCAACCAGTCTGCCAGTCGCTCCAAGTCTAGATCGCCCAAGCGTCAAGCCCGCAGCTCTTCAACGAGTCCACGTAGAAAGCATTGCAGGAGTTCCAGCTCGGAATCATCGGAAAAGAAGTCAATGAATTTTATCCCCTTTAAAGCTAGAAACAATAAAAACATGAAAAAGAAACATCAGGCCCAAAAGAACGCCAACAAGTTGGCGTACCCTGCGTCCGTTGGTGGATCTGTCGAAGACGACTCGAGACGACTTCAGCAAAGAGCAGCGCGCTTTGGCCAGGCCAATCTGTCGACGAAAAAGTCGATTAACTCGTTGACAACGGAAAGGAGCAAAAACTTCCGGGAACACAACAAACAGTTTTTCGAAGACTACGAGGTAGACGGCGCTATGGACTTGTGCGAGTTTCATATTGTGGGCACTAGCAGAGATTTGGAGAAATCATTTCTTAGGTTGACGAAGGCTCCGATGCCCCACGAAGTCCGCCCAATAGATGTCTTAGAAAGTGCCTTACAGAATGTCAAAACCAAGTGGAGGACAAATCAAGATTACTACTATGCCTGTGATCAGCTCAAGTCCATTCGGCAGGATCTGACCGTACAGGGAATAAGAGACACATTCACAGTGGAGGTATACGAGACGCACGCACGCATCGCCATGGAGAAGGGAGATCACGAGGAATTCAACCAGTGCCAGACACAGCTGAAAATGCTGTACACCGAAGTAGGAGGCAGTAACATTTTGGAATTCACTTCGTATCGAATTCTGTATTACATTTTCACAAAGAACACCCTTGACATAACTACCGTCCTTCGCTCGTTAACCGCCGAGCAACGGGCCAACTCAGCCATAGCCCATGCACTCGAACTGAGGTCAGCGTGGGCCCTCGGAAACTACTGTAAATTCTTCCAACTTTACAAAGCGGCGCCGCTTATGTCGGGATACCTTATCGATTGGTTCGTTGAAAGAGAGCGAAAAGTTGCCCTTAAAACGATCATCAAGTCGTATCGCCCGTGCATCGGCATCGATATGATAACGCGAATTTTGGCTTTTGTTTCGAAAGAAAAGTGTCGCGAATGGCTGCTAGCCTTCGGTCTTCTTTTAAATGAGTCAGATTCTGAGCTACTTGATTGTAAAAATAGCATGAGTGTTTTGCAAAATATTTAAAAAATAATGGACTAAGTTAGAAAAGCAACAAAAACAAACTAAAGACATTGGAAACTGAATAACTAGTGCGCAGCCCATTCATCATACTAGCGCACTACTAAGGAGAACGATGTATATATAATGTGACGGGATGTTTAAACCGATAGATAAACTAAACTTTGCAAATCAAATATTTGTAATAGTCGCCGCCAAACGAATTTCATATCAATACTGTATAGGCTAACAGCTCTTTATTGTTAGGAAATATTTAATAGAATAGTTTGCACATTGCAGACAATAAATCGTCGGTTCCCTCGTAAAGGATTTTGTCTGCTTTCCTTTATTTGTTGCATATTTTAATTATTTTTCTTTTATTAAGTGTATATTTATTGCATTTTATTTATTTATAATTTCTTAATTATTTAGTTTGAATTAAAATTGTTTTTGTCGAAAAACTAAGTTGTTGAATTCTACAAACTTCTTAATATACGATAAAATTAGAGAGCTGTAATTTATAAAAGACCGGATTATTTTTTATGGCGTTTTGAGATTTCATTTTCAATTTGCAAAGTTTTTTTTATGAAACGGTGTACCTTGGTCTTATATACGCGTCATAACAGATAACATTACTTAGACAACGTTTGATGCCAACATAGGAGCCAGCCAGCTTTGCAGATCTTAAAAGGTGAGTTAATAATACTTATTACATATTAAAAAAATTTTCCAATACAAAATTGATGTGATTTTTTTTTATAAATAATCGACCTCGTTTATTTAATTGAACACTTAAACCTAAATGTTACCCGACCTAGGGTATAATAATCTTGTAGACGACTTAAGATCTTATAGGGATATGATCGAGACCGACAGGTGAATTGATAATGCCATAATCGTCCGTCCGTGTGTCCGTATGTGTGAAGCTTCTATGTCTTCTAAATTGATGTAGAAGGCTGAAACTTGGAATTGGTTCTTATTTTGTACAGACAAAGTATGAAAATTGACAAAATCGGCCCTGAGCGACGCCCACAATGTTAGACAACCTTATATTTACATTTTGTTTAGATAGATAGATATATTTTTTTTTGTTTTATAATGCACTCGCGAATTTAAAGGATTAGATACCCTTTTTTAATGTTACACATCTCACGAGCGGAAAGGATTAGAAGAAGGGGAAAAGGGGAGAGGCACCAGTGCACTCTTGTTTTGAACAGTTGCAGGTTGCATTGCGCAGGAAAGACTGACCGTGGGAGTACATTCCACATTTGCGTTGTACGGCTTATGAAAGAACCTGTGAACTTCACTGTACGTCCGAAGGTGAGCTCGAGGGTAAACTGATGTGCATTTGATCTTTGGCGAGTATAACGAATGCAATTGGCTATTTCGATGGAACATTGTTTGTGAAAAAAGCGATAAAAGCAGGGGCGCGGGACCGAGAACAAATATGAGAAACTGAGGTTACTGTCATCAGCAAATAAGTGAATTGGATTAGTTGTAGCAGACAGAAGATCATTAATGAAAATGAGGAAGAGTGTGGGAGACAAAATAGAGCCCTGGGGAACCCCAGCGTTTATTTTATGAACCGCGGACTTAAAGCCATCCAAAAAAACTTGAATTTAACTGTTCGAAAGGTAATTACTAATCCACTGAATAAGAGATTCGTCGATTCCAAATGCACGCATTTTCGACAAGAGAGCTTGGTGCCAAACTCTGTCAAATGCATTTGAAATATCGAGCGCAACAATCTTGCTTTCACCAAGAAGATGCAAGGAATGGTTCCACTTTTCGGTGAAATATGCAATCAGATAATGCCGGTCATTGAAAAGTTTTCGTGATTCAAGATATTTCACAAGCTGAAAATTAAACAGCGTTTCCATGACCTTAGAAAGAAGGGAAGTTAGTGCAATTGGACAATAGCTAGAGGGAGAAGAAGAATCGCCTTTTTTTTAAGAAGAATCGCCTTTTTTAAGAAGAATCGCCTTTTTTAGGGACGAGCTCGACAAATGCTGTTTTCCATCTAATCGGAAAGAGACCTGAGGAGTAGGACCGATGAAAAAGCTTACACAATGGTGCTAGCGCGGAAGCACACCTCTTCAGAACCATCGGGGATATTATATCTGGACCAGCGGATTTGTGAATGTTTAGATCTCGAAGTACTCTTTTGACTGCACGCTCAAGTGCTTGAGTCAAACCACGAGTGTTGAGTCAAGTGTTTGGTCAAACCACGAGTTCTCCTTTGATATTCTTTATCCTGTAAGGGATAAAAAATCTCATACCAAGGAGAACGGTGTTAGTTATCTTATCTGCAGCAGCATCTACGTTGTCATCTAGAAAGCACAAAGACCAGTTAGGACGACCGAAGAAGTTATTAAGGCCGTCCCGAAGTTACGAGCTATTAAGGTCGCTCAGAGTTATTTCCTTATTAGGTTGACTACCTATTGGGAGCGTGGCTGATATGACGCAGTGGTCCGTCGAGCCTAGACGAGACAGTACATTCACGGTTTACTTATCGGGATGGGAGGTAAGAAACAAATCCAGAGTGTCGGCGAAATGATTGTTAATGTCGGGTATCCGTGTAGGCTCGTTTTCAAGTTGCGTTAGGTTATTTAACGCGGCAAAGATCTCAACATGCCTTCCTTCGGGTGTTGTCTGACCAGAATGTCGAAGCCTTTTAGGATTGTGAATATTGAAATCGCCCGTAATCACGATTTCATTATTAGGATTCAAGGAAACAATTCTTAAGATGGAATTGGACAGCATCAAAGTCATTATAAGTTAATATAATAACTTAAATGCTGTAGTAGGGCTTCTGTAGCTATCCACATGAAATTGAATTCCGGGTTGGAACAGTTTTTGAGTTGTAGTGGAATATGGTAGACAATCATCACGAATATAAAAGGCGAGGCCACAATGTGGAAAGAATAGATAGAGTTTTTACTTAGCTTTCTTATGCTATTTTACAATTCTTTAACATTGGTTAAATTTTAATTACATATAATATGTAGTTTTAATTATATGTAATCGAAGAAACCGATTTTCGTAGCAATTTTCTTGCAGAATGTTAAAAAATGTTTTTTTTAAATCTAGGCTATTATTAATCCTTATTCCTAAGTACTTTATTTCGTTCACACATTCAAACTCTTGTACTTCACTTATTACATCATTTTTAGGTAACAACATTTAGATATCTTTTAATACTTCTTTTTTATTCCACCAATTAATTCATACTTCATCTTCAAAGCTGTTTGACTCAACATAAATAAGGCAATCATCAGCAAACAAATTAATTTTACCATGTCTTATACAACTTTTGAAATCATTTATATAAACAAGAAACAAGAAACAAGATTGGACCCAAAATCGAGCCTTGAACTCCCAATTTTGCTTCAAGACGCACTGACAATGTATTGTTAAACTTCACAGTCTGTTTTCGCCCAAACAGATACGATTGGAACCTTTTAAACTCTACATCTCTTACCCCACATTTGCTTAGCTTTTTTAATAGAATCAATCTTCATATTTACTGTTTCAAACGCCCTTTTCAGATCCATGAACAGCGCCGCTATCTTCTTTCTGGAGTGGGATTTTTTCCTTCCAGACTGCGATGACTTAATCTATTCTAATGGAGTGTTTCCGCCGAAATCCTTGTCCTTTTCCAATTGCAGTTGCACCAACTTTTCATTAATTTCTCGTTCAAAGGCAGCATATTAACTGGTCTATATTTATTATTACTATCTAGGATTTTTGGAACTGGCACAACAACTGAAGTTTTTCAAGTGCTCGGAAAATCTACACTTGTATGCGAATGGTTTAATATTTTTAAGAGAGTTGGACCCACATAGTTAAAAGAGTCTCACAGTCTCTAAGCATTCTTTTGTTCATAAAAGTGTGGTCACTTTTGCTCGGTAGCATATCAATTATTTTTAAAGATCTTCTATAGAATTGAGTGTTTTGAATTTAAAGCAACTCTCACTTATCAGTGGTATGATAATACCATAAGTGGTATAATAATACCATGGGACCATTGGGAAACCGTCTTAATTGTCTTTAACACTGAATAAAATATTTATTGAAATTATTTGCGATCGATTCGTCACCTCTAATAGCGTTATTTTCAAATTCAATTGTTCTTTTTCCTGTTACATCTTATCCCAGTACTTCATTTTTACGTGATTTCCACATTGATTTTTGATCTGTTGCACTTTGTAATTTATTCGCTATAAATTTGTGTTCTGCCCGGGTTTACTTCTTTTTATATGCATTTCTAATAGGTTTGTATTAATCTTCGTGGCGTCTCGTCATTACAAATTTTAAATAGCTTTGTACTTTGATATATTTTTGTGCTCTTCACTTCCTCATCAAACCATGTCAGGGTCTTATAGCTATCATCGGATTGCATCATTGAAAAATTTGTTTTCATGTTTTTAGACGTTTCAGCAAACAATTGGCTGAAATTGGTATCAAAATGAAGCTTAGAGTTGCATAATTTTTTCCGTAACAAAAAATCCATAAATTGTGTTAAAACTTTTATGTAAACTCGCTTTTACTATTTTACTGACACAAATCAAATTCAAGGAACAACTGATTTTGATTTGTTTTTTTGCGACAAAATCGTTCCACTGGAAAAGCATAACATTCTCTTTCTTTTCTCTTTTTTTAGTTTTCCTTTCACTGATCAACTCCAACCTCAAACGACTATAGTTGTTTGTTGGAACTGACAGATTTTTTCAATGGTTGCTATGAATGACTTGTCAGAAAACCGAAGACATTGCTCCACTGATTTGTTCCAATGATGCTATTCGATGATAGCTATGATTAGACCCTCAGTCTATCACACTTTATAGTTTTTTTCAAAACAAATTTATTTATTACACTTAACATTTCATTTTCAAAGATTTTACTCTTATGATTGTTGCTTTCGACTGATATACTTTAACTAATTATTGCACTTCTTCTTATTACTTGTGTGAATTAAATCTTTCGTACTTTAAATATTGCACTCATTATACCCGACCGAGGGTAAATTAATTTTAATGCATAGTTTGTTACACAGTGAAATATCACCGTTTTTATATACCGACCTTTTAGAGATATGATCGAGACGGACATGTGAATCGATTAAGCCATGTCCTTCCGTCCGTCCATCCGTATGTGTGAAGCTTTGGGGTCTTCAAAATCAAGTTAGGGAGCTGAAACTTGGTACACGGCTTGGCTCTTTTGTTCTACAGGCAAAGTGTGAAAGTTGGCTTAATGCGTCAACGGCCAGGCCCACTACTGGTTTCAATGTGCGACGACCTCTATTTCACATTTTTTTTCAAAATGCCTTTTGGTAAAGTTAAACAAGGCACAGAAACTAAAATTTTGGTACTCAGCGATATAGGCCTAAGACCTTTAACAAGGAAAAAACTGGACCGCCCACAATATCGACCATGCCTACTTTTAACATGTTAGATCCTTAAAAACCCGATTTCTCGGAAAGTTGACTCCAAATCGAAAAAAAAATTGTATGACAAATTATAAAGATATTGCTATTTGCCATGTTTGCTCCATACAAAGTTTGAGCTCCTTTATTTATAAAAGCTCCGCTTTTACCGTATTTTCTCATGATTCTAACGAAATTATAATAAATTGATTCTAATTTTAAGCCCATGCCCACTTTTGGGGGCGTGGCCTATAAAAATAATATATAATAAGATAGGAATTCGGGCCAAGAAACTAAGTTATCGTGTTACATTGTATATAGGACCGGGTATATAGAAGTCTATCACAAGCAAACTTTTGCACTTACTCACTTGTTTTATATTTTGTTTATGGATAATTGTATTATGTATTATTATTATCACAATTGAGTTTTCCAGTTGTTTTTACTTCACATATTTACTTCACAAATATCTACGTTTGTTACTACAGAGTCAAAAAATTTTCTACTAGATGTAGTACCAATTCTTGTAGCCTCTTTCACTTGAACGCACATTTTTTCATTAAACAGACACTCTAGTTCATTCTTATAAATACTGTCTTCAAGCCAGTCCAAGTTAAAATCACCCAGGATAACAATGTCCTTATCCGGTAGTTCTTCTATCCACTCATTCACATTATCACCAAATTCTTTTATTGAGCAGCTAGGCTATCTGTACAATGTCATAAAGACTACAGGTTTCTTTTGTATTTCTATTTGTACTATGCACAAGTGCCTATGACAATGCATTTTGGCCAAGTTAGACAAGGCAAAAGAACTAAAATTTTTCTGCAGAGCAATAACGTCTAGAAGACTTTCATAAGACGAAAATTGGAACGCCCAAACCATCTACCATGCCGACTTTTAAAATGTTAAATCTTAAAAAACCTGATTTATCGGAAAATTCTAAATCGAAAAAAAATGGATAACAAATATTAAAGATATGTGTGTACATATTACCATTTGCTAAGTTTGTTACATAGAAAGCATTGATCTCAGCCCACTTTTAGGGGCCGTTTTTAAGTTTTAATGTTTGCTTTTAATGCATTTTCTCATGATTCCAACGAAATTAGAATTAATTGTTTTTTATTTTAATAAAATATATGAAATATAATATATTTCAATAAATATAAAAAATTGACCAGCCCAAAAAACTTTTAAATTTTGTGTTACAGGGTAAAAGGTTCGGGTATTTTTTTGCACTTATGTACTTATTTGTTTTTTCTGCCTTTTTTTTTGCTCTTCATGGAAGCTCCTTAATTACGCTATTTTATTACTTATTTATTTTATTTATTGTACTTTGTTTTCGCCTGCAACGAAAATCTACCACTTGATGCGACCAAAGGTAGGACAACTGCATACAAAGTATTTGGCTGCTTGTTTATTCTTCTTTTCCACAGGCAGGATAGTTGCTCGAGACTAATACACTTAGTTTTTATCAAAACCTTGGTTGCTTGAATGTGTGCTGTAAAGTTTAGGTTAAGTTAGTGGTTGTAGGATATAAGCAAGCGACAAACTTCAGCCTATTAAGATCCAATGTACTACCACCGAACAGTTGATCCAGTTGGGGTTACGTGTGAAATGTCAAAAACATATTTCAAGACAAAAAAAACAAGAGACCCCTGCACTCGAATCTGCAACTGGACTTTTCACGTCTTTTGCTTCTGATCGAGGGGATGAAGTAATAAAGTTAGTACATACATTATATTAAAAACTTTTCATAGTAGTTTTTTTTTATTTCAACCAAATAATATATAAATGTAGCAGTAATTGAATTTCAATGTCTTACAAGTTATGCTACCATGCCCACATGGGTGTTTTTCACTTACAAATCAAAATAAACTTCAGCAAGGTGCTACAAAACAAATTTGAGCATCCTACGACAACTTTGAATTTCCATGCTCATAAGTAAAGTGGGCGTGTCATTGGGTGGACTTCAAAAAAAATTTCACTTATAGTGCTTCGGGACCTAAAAAGCACAGACATGAAGTGTCAAGTTGTCATCCATGAACGGAACTTGTATCACCGAAACCAACAAGCTTTCTATACTCGGTATGTGTGTAAACGACAACCTACGTTGGAGTGACCACATATTTGATGTTGCCAAGAGTGCTGCGAAATGCCTTGGATTCTTGAAGCGGTGAAAGAAATAATTCACACCATTAGATCTAGCAATATGACAGGATTCAGAAGAGAGCGATTAATTTTATAGGGGACCCTAACATAGCGAGGTTACTTGACTCCTTGGATCATCGTCGTAATGTTTCGTGTCTCACTCTGTTTTATCGTTTCTTTTATAAAGACTGTTCTAGCGAAATCGCCAGCTGTATTCCACCTCTCAAAGAATTCAACCGCAACACACGTGCTACTGCTACTACGTGTACTGCATTGTACTGGAATTTCTTCTTTAGCAGAACAACACGGATGTGGAATAGTCTTCCACGCGGGGTCTTTCCTCCTCATTACATTCCATAGCAATTCAAAATCAAAGTGCACCATTAACTTTCCTCTCTCTCCTCTTATCCTTTCACTCGCGCCGTGTTAACTCATCATAAGGGTAGCCATAAGCCCTTAAGCGGGAGTAAATTATAAAAATAAAAGTTCCTAGCACAAATATGACGTTTATAAAAACATTAATTTCCAGCTGGCGACCAAAAATCGCCCACTGTACACCGGTCATAAAATTAGAATATGTGGGTGACAATTAAAAATCAATTTCGTGTTTACACCATACAAGCATAAGATTAATTTGAAAGGAGCACTCTTTTGTTGTCATTTTGGATCTTAAGGAAAATGGCGATGTCTTTTCGCAGGAGTCTAAAAACCAGAGATCGAAAAACCTCCTAACCTTTTCATAGGAAGGTACGTTTTTGATTTACTATGTTATGATTTTTAATTTCTGCTGAGATTAAAAATTAATCACGCTCGAAGAGAAACTTTTAATTTTACTTTTTTTGGGTTCTAGTCAATCAATGAGAGCTTGAGAGCTTGATCGCTACTGTATTTGTAATTTTTTGGTTCAAACGCAATGATAAAACATGTTAAAACATGTTTTTTCGTACGTACTTATAATATATAAAGAAAATAATAAAACGTTTCAAACCTTCCTTTATATATATTTGGTGTTTATTATGATTTATGTTTCGTGAAAAGGGTTTAAAATTGACCATTTCCATTTATTTTTTATGAAAAAAGCCAACAAATAAGCTTAGTCCACCTATCCATAGAGGGACTTTTGATTAACTGAAAAATTTCCTCTTGATTCCTATTCTTCTTAAAAATTCATTATTTGTTATTCCATCAACCCAAGATATTTGTAGAACTTTCCTATATATCGACATTTCAAACGTTTCTATTCTTCTTAGTTGTACTCTTAAGTGTCAATGTTTCTGCACCATATAAAAGAACCGATCAGATGTAGCATTTTATCATTCTTATTTTTAACATTAAATTTATTGCTCTGCTTATGATTTTTTTTTTATAGAGTGGCGCAACAGCTCGAGGTGAACCAGGGCCAACTTCTCAACAATGTATGCTGGTGTGTTAATATCTTTACATACAAGGGGACCTACAATTTTTTGCCGAATCCGAACGGCCCTTTGAGAAGTTTTTCAAGACAAATGATACTCTCGGAGGGCTTGTCAGAGCCTCGCGGAGGTGGGGACCGTGAAAAAGAACAAGTCTTTTTTTTCAGGTGACCATGGCAGGATTCGAACCCAGACCTCCGGCGTAGTAAGCACAAACACTAACCACTACGCCACGGCACCCCACAGCACCCGGCTCTGCTTATGATTACTTCTTTCATTTTACAGAAAGCTGCTCTCGCTTGTTCGATTCTGCACTATTTATAATTGTTCTTAGGTATTTTATGTTGTTTACCGTTTCTGCTTCCACGTTATTTGTTTTAAGTTCGTAGCTTTGCCGTTCTTAACTTTTGTCAAACACTATGTTGCAAATTCCTAGTCAGAAAAAAAACCGACTTAAAAAAATGTTTTTTACCCCCTATAAGTAAAAGTAGACTTTTTGCTATTCATGGTCACACAATGAAAAAAAAAAAAGTTAAAAAAAAATTTTATTAACCTATATAAGTAAAAGTAGATTTTTTGTTATTCATGGTCACACAATAGTCGATTATAAACATACATATAGTCGGCTATAAATTTAGCTGTGGTGGTATAGCTGCGTGGTGTGTACGCATGATGAACTTCTGGCCACACAGGTACTTCTGCAAATGTTTCGTCGCCAGTATTAGATCAAGGAGCTCTCGCAGTAATTTCTCTTTGGTCGGGTTAGAGCTTTGCTGAAGTATGCTACCACTTTCTCCTGCCCATCGTGTTGCGACAATACTGCGCCAACACCTACTTTGCTAGCGTCTGCGTCCACAAAAAATGTCTTGGGATGGGGTAAGCTAGTATCGGTGCTTCGCAAAGTCGCTGTTTCAAATGTTGAAAGTTTCTTTCGCACTCACCTGACCATTTAAACTGTCTTCCCTTTTCGTCCAACCAGTGCAGACATTTGGCTATTCCGGCGAAGTCCTTCACAATTCTTTTGTAATATGTGGCAAGGCCGAGAAAACTCCTTAGCTGGTGTTTGTCTTTTGGAACTGGCCAACTTCTCACAGCTCTAACCAAATTGCATTACTGTAAACTGCCATAATCCATTGCCGGTTGTGAAAGCGTTCTTCACCCTGTCTTCTGGATGGATCTGTACCTGCCAGTAGCCACTTTTCAGGTCAAGGGTGGAAAACCATTTTGCTTCATAGAGTGTGTCTAAAGTGTCATCAATTCGAGGTAAAGACTAATTGTCCTTCTTCGTGACATCGTTTAGCCTCTGGTAGTGCAGAATCTTGCACTGCCATCCTTTTTCACCAGTACAACATGTGATGCCCACGGACTTCTCGAACTTTCGATCAAATCTACTTTTTCCAAGGTCGATGTCATCTCTTCACCTCCTCGTGTATCGCCAAAGGAAGTCGTCCTGGCAGGTTGGCGGATCGACTTGGCCTCTCCGGTGTCTCTGCGGTGCTGTACTAGGTTTGTTCGGCCGTAGTCTCCATCCTGTGATGCAAATATAGCAGCAAACTTACCTATGAAATTCTGCGCCATCGTTTCCGTATACCATAGGAATCTCGGTGGTTCGATACCTTAATACTTGCATTCGAAGGTCTAGAATTACCTCGTTTGTCTTCATAAAATCCACTCCAATGATGCATTCGTCGGCTGGTGTTGCGTAGGCAAGAAGTCTGGACAAGATTTCTTCTGAGCCGTGGCACCCGTGTCGATAGTGGCTACACATTTTCTGTTGGCGATGACTGCCTCCACTGTCAGACTCTTGTTGTCCTGGGGGCGTTCATCAACCAGCTTCTGCCCCGCGAAGTTATTTTTTAGGTATTTTCCGATTGCTGTTGCTCCGAAGCGTGTCCAGCAGGTAAAATGTTAGCCCTGCCAGATGCTTCATCATTTTGTCTTCCCCCAGATCAATGTGGGCAGCTTGCTTGCCTTGGTGGAGCTCTGCACTCTCGCTGTAGGTGTCCCCTTTTGTTGCAGCTCCAGCATCTGATTTGTTCTCGAACGTTGCTTGTGTGTTGTCGTTGGATGTCCATGCGTTGACATGAACCTTTACCAAAGCCATTTCCCTGATGGGATGGCTTCCTTGCGAAGCTTGATCTGCTGCTTCCATGGTCAGGGCGAATGCCAAAGCCTCAGCGAGTGTTTTCTTACCTGCCATTCTTACGGCCATTTGTAACTTTCCGTCCGCTATGGTATTAAGATAAAGATAAATTCGCTAAACGTTAGATGTCCGCTTGCTACTGCTGTAGCGTTTCGCCTCAGGACCCTTCGGCCCAACTGGACTCGGTAACGTAGTGCAAGTGGTCGTCTCCGAACCCCATTTCGTTGGCGTTCACCATGGCGTCATAATCGTTTTGTTTGTCTTCTGGGATAGTCTGCAACGATTCGGCAGCTGTTCCCCACAGCGTTATGGTAAGAGCAATCGATTTTTCTTCGTTGTCCCAATTGTTCGTCATCGCGGCAGCTTCGAATTGCCTCTATAAATCATCCACGATGTTTGGTCATCGAACACAGGCGGCTGCATTTCTTTTTGTCGTGAGCTGTGTATGGAATATTCCTGAACTTTCTGCTTCTTGACGTATTCGAGTTCTTTAGCCAGATGTTCGTACTGCTGTTCTACTTTTTCCACTTACTTTCTACTTTATCGAATTTCGCTTCGAACTTTTGATCTATTGTCTCGATTTGATCTTTACCCATCGCGCTTTGGGCACTGAGCTTTGTCTCGAGCTTAACGTCCACACTTTTGATTTGCTTCTCTAGAGAATTATTTAGTTCATCAAATTTGCTTTCGAGAACGTTCTTTTGTTCCTTCTGGTCGTTCTCTAGTGTTTCGAGAGCATTGTTTTGGCTATTCTCCAGAGTTTCTAATTTATTTCAAGAGCGTTCTTTTATTCTTTCTGACCAATCTCTAGCTTCCTGAATTTTCCCAAAAGCAACTTAACATGTGGGGTGCCGTGGCGTAGTGGTTAGTGTGTGTGCTTACTACACCGGAGGCCTGGGTTCGAATCCTGCCATCGTCACCTGAAAATAAAGACTTGTTCTTTTTCACGGTCCCCACATCCGCGAGGGTCTGACAAGCCCTCCGAGAGTATCATTTGTCTTGAAAAACTTCTCAAAGTGCCGTTCGGATTCGGCAAAAAATTGTAGGTCCCTTTGTATGTAAAAGAAATTAACACACCAGCATACATTGTTGAGAAGTTGGCCCTGGTTCACCTCGAGCTGTTGCGCCACTCTATTTATTTATTTATTTTTAACTTAACATCGGCAGTACTTACTGTGCTATCTTGCTGTTCTTCTTGAACATCGAACAAAATCGTTTCGGGATCTCCACATTCCTCTGTAATACTGGTCTGAAGTCGGAGCAACAATTCCCTTTTTAAGCCCCGATGTCTGGAGGTCTCTCTTACGCAATTATTTTTTTAATTCAGATTCCAATTTTGCGACCCACTTTAAATTTTCGAAGCGATAATTTCGCGACACAATCAGTTTATTATTACTTTTATTTTTTTGTACACTACTGTATGGTATATTAAGTTTGGTGTATAGTTTGTAACGCAGTGAAATAATCACCGTAGACCCTGAAAAACTTTTAGAGATATGAATGGGACCGACAGGAGAATCGATTCAGCCATGTCCGTCCGTCCGCATGTAAACAACTTTTAGGCCTTAAATTTTAAGCTACAGAGCTGAAAGTTGGTGAGTGGGCTGAAAGTCTAAAAATGCCAAAAATGGTGCTAGCGCACTAATTTTTGGCACGTGACATTGCCTTGTAATTGTCTTTGAGGTAAAAAAGTATGACCTTTTCATTGACCACGCCCACTTTTGAAGGCTTTCAACGTAAAATGACCGTTTTTCAATAAATTTATATAAAATTTGACAAAAAATTACATAACAAATGTTGTTGAAATTAGCATTTTCTAGTTTTTTTGTATATATAGTATATATAGTATATGTTCCTGCCCACTTTTGTAGGCATTTTTTTGGTTTAAAAGGCACAGTTTTAGAACGAAATTTATGCAACCACCTAACATAAAGTGTTCAACAGTTGTGTTTTTATATCCCGCCCACTTTCTGGAGGCGTGTCAGTTTTCTTTATTGGAAGGGTAGGATTTTTTGCAATCCGTCGCAAACGGACTGAAGTTTTTACATACGCCCTGTTGCACTTTCCCACTTGTTTTTTACTGTTCTGAAAAATTCATTTTACTTTTGATTTGATCACCAACACTGTTTTTGCAGGGTTTCTAATAGCACAATCAGTTTAAATATGTCTGGAAAATTCCGCAGTCAAAACTGTATAAGTCACCGACGCGCTGCGGTTTTGCACAAAATCTCTAGGAATTTTCGTTTCAAGAAAACACTGTTTCAAGTTTTGAATTTTATCTGAGTTCCTAATCTGACACCAATGTAATATTTTTCCTGCGGTTCGTCGATTAAAACTCATTCCACTTTTAAGAAACACACAACGAGTATCCTAATTCATCATACAGTTAATTAGTTAAATCTAGTTCACCGTAAGCGTTTTTATTACTTTCAAACTCGACGTTCGCTTTTTAAGTATTCCGATTCAAAACTGAAAACTAGACAACGGGTATCGGCTATTTAGACAAAAATGACTAGTCGTGAAACTTTTACATTACACTAGATTGAGGGCGGAGTTTGACGATTGGAATTCATTCATTGTATTCGTTAAAGTCTTCACTGGTGGGGAAACTAGGATATTTTAGTTACAGCGGGTGTCACATAAGAAATTGAGTGTAAAACTTTTTTGTCGACATATCACAGTATGGTAAATCATGAGATTTAAGGGAGATTCATTGAGGGTTTATCTTAGTCGCGGATTAGTGCCCGAAGGAGACATAAAGCTTTTTAGATGCGTTTAAAAATATGCCATCGAAAAAAATTGTCAGTAAAAGGAAAGTAAATCATTTAGCCCCAAAAATACTAAACAACTTACTACAGGCACTACAGGTTGGGGTGGAGCTCAGCAAACAAACTTCGCCAGTCCTACTGCGCCGTGCCTACGGGGGTGGATTTGAAGCCTTCGTTGACTACTACGCCAAAAAAACAAAAAACGGTTATTTGGGCCGTTTAACCAAGCAAAAAAACGGTTTTCTCTAGTATTTGTAATAGCCACTGATGCGCCTTACAGCCAAGACTGCTAAACAAAACACACTATTAACTTCACGAGTACTACGATAACATTTAGATAATTTTCGGTTTTATCATTTCTTAAAATTGCTTCATCACACAATTTTGGTTTTCATTTTTTTTCTTTATCAATTTAAAAAGTCCTGCCATCGTCACCTGAAAAAAAAGACTTTCTTTTTCACGGTCCCCACCTCCGCGAGGGTTTGACAAGCCCACTGAAAGTATTAATTGTCTTGAAAAAATTCTCAAAGTGCCGTTCGGATTCTCCAAAAAATTGTAGGTCCCCTTGTATGTAAAGAAGTTAACACACCAGCATACATTGTTGAGAAGTTGGCCCTGATTCATCTCGAGCTTTTGCGCCACTCTATTTATTTTTTATTTTTTTTAATTTAAAAAGTATTATCAAAAAATCATGAAAATTTTATGTATTCAACATGTTTTCTTCTTGTTTCAGCTAAAGATCGTTAGAACCAATTTTGAATGACGGGTCATTACCACTTGGTTTAATGATAAAATATGAACATCAAGATGATTTCAGCTGAGTTTTTCTTATACACCTACATGAATTCTTGGATTGTCTGAGCTGCTGGAATCTATCGGATGTAAACGTCGTCTTAAAACTGGATCTTCTACCCTGAAGTGCATTACGTGGACTCAAAGGGTTTTTGTGTCGATTAAGCTTAAATTGGAACTCTTTTTGGATTTAGCGAGCTAGACTTGGTTGGAAGATGCAGCTCAATCGTTCAATTCTAATGTTGTTTATTTTTTCTTATAACAAGAGCAGTGGATACTGATTTTTCATGCCCTTCATCAAAAATATCAGCAACTTAGCAAGTAACCATTTCATATATGATTTGGACACACAACGAGGTAAAATACGGATTAAGAATATTGTATAAAAGCCATCTGGTATACTAAGGTGACTATACAAACGCATACATAGGTAAATAATGTCATTGTCACTAAATGACTGAATTAATAAACTTCTCTAAATAACTCATTTTATTCAAATAATTTTCATTTCGAATTTGAGAAATTAATCTCATTGTGTAGATTTAACAGGGAACCTTCGTGTTAACAAATATGGATGCAACTTGGGGAAACTACATATTTAACGAAATAAAATAATATCGGTCTTTATTACCTCTTCCATATAAGTGGAATAGTTGCAGAACTAGATTCGTATATAAATATTATGTAGAGAATAGTGTTAAATACAACTATATTTACATAGGTTCACTTGTTTTATGGTAATATGCAAGATGTGTTAAGAATATTTTAAATAAATGTTGTTTCATGGTTTTAAAAAATTATATATTTATCATGCAAGGTGAAAAAGTTTCAGGTGCGAACGGATCGAACTCGTAGACCTAGAAACAGGTTGTGGGACTAGGTAAAGAACATTTTCTGGACCTGCTTGGAATCGCGTCGGAGTTTTCGAGTTGGTGGCGGAGAATCGGAAAGATGGAAGCCACTTAGCTAACTAAAGTTGGTGCAACTTTACACTACTCATAGGGTTCCAATGTCTCATCGGACCCTACATGTGCAGATTTTGTCTAGAGAGCGATAAAATCTTTCTTCACATTGTCATGGATTGCCCGACCCTTTTTCCTCTCGGGTAGAATATCCTCGGTGAAGATATTATTCCATCGAAAAACATAGCCGATATGCCTCCAGAGAAAATTCTTGTCTTCTTGACCGCAGTGAAAAAGATGGCTCTAGGATTTCATCAGGGAGGGCACATTAGGCAGTGTGATTTTTTTTTTTTTTTTTTTTTTTTTTTTTTTTTTTTCCCGTGGGTAGGAAAAACCTTCATAGGCACTACGAGGACCGGCCGCGCGTGCTCATAGTAGTGTGAGATTCTTACTCACTAAAAAACCTCCCATTTTCCGTCAGACTACGACTAAGTTTCCTTAACAAGTAGTTCAAGCTTCTGTAATAATCGCGTGTGGCAGGCTGCCTTCCAACGAAGGCACCTACAATACCGTCAATTTATGCGGTTTCATCTTATGCTGCTAGATCTAACGGTCTCATTCGTTGTAGTCGGCGCGTAAGATTTGTCTGATCCAAAGTTCGGATAATTTCATTGTTGCAGTGTCCGCGAAGACGAGTACTAAGTTTGCGAGCAAAGTTTGTTACCTCGTCAGACACGGTTGCGATTCCTAGATCTCGGAGTAGATCGCTATTTCTTATATACCATGGAGCATTAACGATTGCTCTGAGTGTCTTATTTTGAAAAGTTTCTAAAATAGATATATTGCTTGGTTTAGTACAACCCCAAAGTTGTATACCGTACGTCCAAGATGGTTTTAGCACTTGCTTATACAAAAGCAGTTTGTTATATATGCTTAGTTTCGAAAATCTTCCGATAAGCCAATTCATTTCTCTTAACTTGATTTCGAGCTCGTCGCGTTTCTTTTTAACGTGCGGCTTCCATTTAAGTTTTGCGTCTAGAGTCATTCCTAGATATTTCGCTTCATTTGAGTACGGGATTTGTACCGAGTTAATGAATAAAGGTTTGTTGTTTATCTTTTTGTAAGTAAAGTTAACATGCGTTGACTTAGTCTCGTTAAGGACAACTCGCCAGCTCTTCGTCCAGTCGCATATTTTGTCTAAAGCGCGCTGGAGTTTCCCTGTTGATAATTCAACTGTCGTATCAATAGCGAGAATAGCAGTGTCATCTGCGAACGTAGCTAAAGTTGTTCCCTCATCGTGAGGTATGTCTCTTGTATAGAGCAAAAATAATATTGGGCCGAGAACGCTTCCTTGCGGGACACCGGCATTTATCTCTTTGAATTCCGAGTACTCATTTTCGTACCTTACCCGAAATATTCTGTCTTTAAGGTAAGACTCTAAGATTCTATAGAGTTTTTCTGGTAAGCAAAGCCTTAATTTGTACTTCAGGCCTTCGTGCAGTGTGATTGATAACCTATCTAACTAGCTACCCTCTCTCCGCCAACCTTTTAGTTGAACAAGCGGCAAGAAAATGATGATGACAAGGTAAGCAAGTTTATTTTAGCCGTAATATTTATTAAATTATTACGTTTAATATACAAACTCAAGAACTGTGGGAAGTCTTATTATAAAATAAATAAATAAAGTCTTATTACTGTTCAAATTTATTTTAAAGTGAAATCCAGATTTTTTTTTTGGGCAAAACTGTAACTATACAGTGTACAGCTACGAATGCACGGTCAATATTTCGTGTCATTTTAATGACGCTGTGTCGTCATGAAAAAAGACCGTCAAGTATGAAGTCGTACACCGCTCCGGTCCGTCGGAATTTTTTTGAAGGCTTAGCGTACAATTATTGTTAAATTTGCATATTAAATGTTACTAAGTACATTTGCAACTTTATGTTCTCTTTTAATGACAATTTTCGACTTATAGCATTTTTTCTAACGCATCTCGATAACTCGTTTGTTTCGCTTATATAATAGGTATTTCGAGTGCCGTTTTATGAAGATAAACCTTTGCATGAGATCTGCGTATACGAGTTTTTGAATGCAGCCATTGTAGTGTAGTAAATAAAGAAATAAAGGCATCATTGACTATTCGCCCGATCTTCGGGCTTAAAATTCCTTAAAATATTCTTTCATTAATTTTAAGGTAGGTACTGTTATAATTTTTTTGTGTCTACTTGCCTTATCTTAGGGCAGCTTTTAATTAAGGTACTCAAATTTGTATCGAAACGCAAGTAGGCAAATAAAGTTTTTTTTTTTTTTGTTAAAAAACTGAACAAGAAATAATGACAAACGGGTTCTTTCTTTTCCATTTTTTTTTTTATTTAAAAAAAAAAGTTGGTAAGCTTGCTTAAAATTTAGTTGATAAAATCGAAACAACTCAGAAATTATAGGCATTTTTTAGCACTACCATTTAAGTAAACCATCTTAAATGATTTCAAGCGTATCTCAAAAACCGTGCAATATTTTAGCCCCCTATATTTTTTTTCTTCCCAGAAAATTGTCTACGTCTAAGATTTTTTTCGGAACGTTGTATACTACCGGGATAATGGGGGCGCGCGGTTTTTTTTTAGCTTTTTCTGAGTTTTTTAATTTAAAACCCATAAAAGGACTATTAAAAATGTTTTTTTTTTTAAATACAGTTATATTTTATTTTAATTCTCTTCTGGTTTACGCTAGCCCTTGCTATTTTTTCGCAATACCCAGGTACAGGTTTTTTAGTTATTGATAATGCACTGGTTTAATGGTTTTTTAATTTGCTCGAAAGATTTTAATAATTTTAGAATTCTCTTTATACGTTTAATATACAAACCAATTTTCATTATAATCGGTACTGTGGTTAAGATACCAGAATATTTTGGAAAATAATTTTTGAAATGTTTTTGAAGTTTTCGAGCTTAATCTGCTGAATTTTCAAAAGTTCTTATAGTTTTCCCGAAAATTACAAATAATTCTCAGATGTGTGTGATTTTTCCCAAATCTGGACTGGGGAAAAATATGGACTGCTAGTTGTCAATTTTTAGTTGTCGCCGACATGACTACTAGCTTCTTTGGTGACTAGCGGAAAATTTTAGAAACAATTTGCGCGGATCAATAGAAACAAGTCAATTGATCCGCGCATTTCAAAGTGAATTGTTCGTTTGCATTTCAGTTTTGTGTAATTTTCAAAGCTTTTTCGTTTTTCTAATAAAAAAAAAATCATAATGAGATGTTGCGTTGTTGGATGTTATAAAACAGACGATTGTGGAGAATTAATTTCGTTTCATAGGTACGTTTTGGACTTAAGAATTTAATTGGAGTTTTCGAATATACAGGGTGTTTCCAAATTCGATGCAAATATTTTGACACAAGATTCTTGGGTATATTTGAAGAATAAAATTGTTCTACAGTATGGGCCTATCTCAAATTTTGATACCACTTATTGGGAATTTAAGAAAACACTGACTTTGAGGTACCTTGACCCATACTAACACAAATATCTCCGCTAACACTTTCAACAGGTACTTAATTTAGGACTTAAATTTTAGAAGAAATAGTACTTCTCTTAACTGCATTAAAATAAAATGATTTAGCTAAAGCTATTATTGATAGCTTTTTCAACTTTCGAGATATTTGCTTTTAAGTCGGATCCTTTTTCCCTGCCCATGACATTTTTTTGACTTTCAAGACACATTTCTGCGAAAAATGCGTAATAAACATATCGGTAATTTTTTCTTTCTAGTGCACCTAACAATACTTAATAAAAATTCTTAAGACAAGTTACCCGAAAAACCCACAGATTTTATGATACTTGGAAAATTCCATAGCAGGTAAAATTATGAAAAACTCGATTCATAGTGTTCAATTCCTATTATTCTGAATAAAAATGTTTGTGTTTGGTTTATGTTTTTTTTTATTTCATTAAGTTAACTTTACAATCAAATAAGGTGTTCAAAGTGTCCTCCTCCATTTTGTATGCATGCTAGAGCCCGTTTTTGGATTGCGCTGTCAACGTTTATTGAGGATAACTCCTGCCTCACTTGTGACGAGGCTTGGAGAATACGATCTTCTAAATCATTTAGAGTTGATATTTCTGTAGAATGAACAAGTTCTTTCATTCTCCCCCATACAAAAAAAAATCCATAATTGTAAGGTCTGGAGATCTTGCAGGCCTGTGAACTGGTCCATTTCTTCCTATTCAACGACCAGCGTACTTTTCATCCAGCCAATTCTTAACCTCGCGACCAAAGTGGGCTGGGGCTCCATCCTGTTGAAAATATGACGAAGCTCGTTGAGTTACCGGAACATCCTCCAGTAGATCTGTTAAATCATTGCGCAAAAATTCCAGATAGTTTGCAGAATTCAGTGTGGGAGGCAGTTTGAAGGGACCGATTAAGTTGTTTCCAATAACACCTGCCCACAAATTGACGCTAAATCTGTGTTGAAATGATGACTCTCTCCTTGTGTGTGGGTTTTCCGCAGCCCATGTGTGTAGATTGTGAAAATTTGTAATCCCATCTCTAGTAAATTGAGATTCGTCCGTCCATAGGATTCTGCTTATAAAACCGTTGTCATCCAAGTTCCGCTCTAACAACCAGTTGCAAAACTCAAGTCTCGGCTCCAAATCACTCGGAAGCAGTTCCTGCACAGGTGTATGGTGGTATGGATACAAGTTTTCCGTATGCAGGAGACGAACAATTTTATGTGTTGAAACATTAAATCGCAAGGATAAGCGCCTGATGCTGATTGATGGATCATTTGCAACCGCTTCCAGTATTCTTTCATCAACTGCAATTCTTCCTGGTGAAGCTCCTGCGTTAGGTCGTCTTGTTGAAACAGATCCCGTTTCCCGAAGTCTTCGAAACGAATTTGTAAATACGCGGGGATTAGGTACTCTTCGGTTAGGATAAAGCTGATGGTATCTTTGTTGTGCTCTAATAGAACTTCCGTTGCACATCCCATAAACGTAGATAATATCGGCGTATTCTTCGTTTGTAAAAGATGCCATTTCAAGTAGGGTTTCTTAACAACTGTTGTGTCACCTCGGCTTCAAAAATGACTTTGATGGATTAAATTTTGTTTTCTAACCTTTTATACAATTTACATTAGGTAAATTTTCCAACTAGGCGACCAACCTCAAACTTAGTCCTTTTTGGGATTTAACAGAAAAATGATAGGGAAATCACCTTTTTATCAGGTAGTCTAATAAAAATGCATGCTCTAAAACCTACGCAAATTATTAATACATAGTCAAAAAATCGTTCTTGTTGTCAATTGCGGTTAAAAAAGTAGGTAACAAATCATATTTCCACCTTATACCTGTCGCGGCTTCGTGAAAAGAGTTTTTCATAATTTTACCTGCTATGGAATTTCCCAAGTATCATAAAATCTGTGGGTTTTTCGGGTAACTTGTCTTAGCAATTTTTATTAAGTATTGTTAGGTGCACTAGAAAAAAATATATGTTTATTACGCATTTTTCGCAGAAATGTGTCTTGAAAGTCAAAAAAATGTCATGGGCAGGGAAAAAGGATCCGACTTAAAAGCAAATATCTCGAAAGTTAAAAAAGTCATTAATTTTATTTTAATGCAGTTAAAAGGAGTACTATTTCTTCTAAAATTTAAGTCCTAAATGAAGTACCTGTTGTAAGTGTTAGCGGAGATATTTGTGTTAGTATGGGTCAAGGTACCTCAAAGTAGGTGTTTTCTTAAATTCCCAATAAGTGGTATCAAAATTTGAGATAGGCCCATACTGTAGAACAATTTTTTTCTTCAAATATACCCAAGAATCTTGTGTCAAAATATTTGCATCGAATTTGGAAACACCCTGTATAAACAAAGCTAGCTTTTAATAATTTTACAGTATGCAGCAAAGGAGAATTCGTTGCTGACTGGCTTGTAGCTATTCAAGTATTTAATGGGCAAACAACTGATCAGGCTCTCTCCAAAAACGCCAGGATATGTTCTAACCATTTTGAAGGCCATTGGCTGAAGTTTTTTTGTGGGCAAATTCGTTTGCATCCTGGGGCAGTTACAACAATATTTCCAAAAATGATAACTGAAAGAGGTATTGTAAGTAGATGAACATACTAACTAAAAACTGTTACAGATAGGAAGCGTGGTTATTTTTCACATATTTTTATATAAAGGACCTCATTGGTATCATTAAAAGATTGACTAAGTCTTAACCCTCCCAGCGTAAATTAGATTATCACGACCGCCCTTATAGATTAAATATGCTTTTGTACCCTACCCAGGGTATATGTATTGAGTCTGAGGTATAGTTTGTACCGCAGTGAAATAATCACCATAAGACCTTTTAGAGATATGAATGGAACCCACAGGAGAAACGATTAAGCCATGTCCGTTCTTCCGTCCGTCCGTATATAAACAACTCTTAGGCCTTGAATTTTGAGCTAGAGAGCTGAAAATTGGTGAGTGAGCGGGAAGTTCTTTCCTTCAGATCAACTTTGGAAATGAGTCGAATCCGCCCACAGACAAGCCAACTACAAGCCTGTATGTGCGACCATCTCTAATTTTTGCGACCATCTCTACTTTTCTCAAATTTTAGCTATGTTGCAATGGTGCTAGCGCACTATTTTTTGGTATGTTACATTGCCTGTAATTGTCTTTGTTAGGAGACTGTACCGGCTGTAGAAATGTATTAGCATTTTCTAACTTTTTTGTATAGTATATGCCTCCTATATATTTTGTACAGTGGCCTTAAAAAAGTGATTTTTTAGTTAAAAAGGCGGAGTATTAGTCTTAGAAATGTATGCAACCACCTGTTTAGGTTGAAAACAAAATCAAAAGCATTCTTCCTATTACAAATATTGAAGCAACCATTCTTGAAAGTTTTTGTTCGTCCATAGTGAAAGCGCACAATTCCTTTCGTCATATTTCGGAAGTGATGTGGAAAGTAATCCGGTGGTGGATGTTAGATCCTACTTCTAACTTTCAATTTTCGGTTGAAAGGTAGGTAAAGGTTGTAGCTGTAGAAATTTCTTGTGTTTACCAATATATTCTTAAAGAACGCCAACACGCGGTCGACATCATGGATATTTAGGTGATCTCCGCACCGATGAGGCGACTCCTCGCACATAAAAAAAATATGCGCTACGTGGTAAGGCAGGGGCGAACGCAGAAAAAAATTTCGGGGGGGGGGGGGGGGTTTTCAAAAAATATGATTGAAATACGTTTTTGGGTACTGCCCTTGAGCAGCCCCCATGTTTTGATCAGGTAGTTCTAGGGGTGTTGGGGGACATGTTAAAGATAGTTAATGTTTATCCGAGAATTTTAGTTTCGAATTTCATTTTTCCAGTTCTTTTTTTTCATTCCACATATTTCGGGAGGGGTTTCAACCCCCCCCCCCCCCCCCCCCTGCGTTCGCGCCTGTTCTAAAGATATTTTAAGAAAGAAGAACTTAAAAATCAAAAACTTACAGCGACAGATTTTGCGCCAAAAGAAAAAAATCAAAAGCTTAAGTTGTTTGATTGCTGTATACAAAATAAAAACATTATATCTGAGAACGTGGCACAGGTTTAACAGGTAAAATTATGTCCCCAAGTAACTATGTCGTGACTATTCGTGTTTTGTGTACAAAATCGAAAAAGAAATAGTTATACGAAAGAAATATTTATAGTCTACACGCTTTCTGGAACCTACGTTAAATACTACATATTGAGACTTTACACTAAACTATTGCATCGTCTTCATATCGTATTGCCTCTTCTGCTGATGCTTTGTTATACGCATATCATTAATTTGCAAATATGTATTCTTAAGATATTTATTGAAAAATGCGCCTACCGTCTACGATCTTCTGTGTTTTAGACGTACGATAATCAGTTGCTGCAGACCTTATCCAGTGGAAAAGTTTTGGGCAAATATCTAGTAAACTTGAGATCACTTGCGTTAACACTTTATTTTTACAGTCCAAGAGCTTACAATTATATTGCATCTCTTTTTCGAGAAAATTTGCCAGCCCCAAGCACATTGAGATCCTGGTACTCGAAAACGACTGTCTCAGCAGGGTTCACGCATAAGGCATTAGAAGTTTTAACTTAAAAATTGATTTGGAACGAAAAGGCAAAAAAAATGATCGTGGGTTCGATGATGGATGAAATGGCAATACGGAAACAAATTGATTGATTGACACCCAACAAACTTAAGTATGCTTAAGCATTTAGGAACTGATTTGGATAAATTTGAGCCCAGTTTTAAGACTTCGGAGACTGTGATGATATATCCGTGTTCTTAGATCCTTGTCACTGTCTTAAGCTCGTAAGAAATACTTGGGGTAGTAAACGAATTTCTTATGATGGAAAAAACCGTCCGATTAAGTGGGACTACATTGAAAAGTTGGTGAAGTACCAGAACGAGCTAGGTTTGCATATTGCTAATAAACTAACAAACAAGCACATTAACTGGCGCTCAAAAGTGATGAATGTAATACTGGCAGCGGGTATTGAGCGAAAGCACGGGAAATGCTTCACAGTGTCTCTTGAAAAAGGGTGTGTCAGGATTCAAAGGCTGCGAAGCAAAGATTCTTTTTGTGAAAACAATTAATAATGTATTTGAATGCCTCAATACCAAATCGCTATTCGGAAATGGATTTAAAAGAGGAATAAACACTCTTAATTTCGAGCACACGCACAGTACAATAGAGCTTTTAACAGTTTGAGGCTAACTGGTATTTTGGAGTGCGGGATGCCAAACAAAGTACCTTTTTATATGGAAAACGAACAAAAATTACACAATAACGTAAATAACTATTTAAAAAATGCAACCCTGTGTTTCGATGAACGGAAAAGTTGTAGACTTGATCAGCCTTCCTAGGTAAAGCTAAAAATATTTTCATTATATAACGCGGAAAGGATAAGAAAAGGGTTCTTTGTGTTGAAGAAACATTGTATACGACCACAAAAGGGTACACAGATTCAAGGAGATCATATCTTCGGAACATATTTTCGATACTTTCCACATATTTTATTAAAACAATTTTTGGATCAATTTAAATAACGGAATAAGCAAAACAACTTCTTTCCTTATCGGCACACTCTAGGTTGAGTAGTTTATTAGTAATTCGCACTTCTACAGAAACTATGGAATTTTTTCATATAACAACGCGATTTGCTTGGCATCCCGCGGTCGAAAAATGTGAAAGACGTCAGATTTTGAAAGCCGTGGTAAAAGGCCTATCATGGCATACGACCACACGTTGGTCCAACGGTCGGTACGAGGGTTGTTTCGTGTATTTCCCGCTTAATTAACGAGTCAATAGGGCTTTTCGCCAAAATGTCACTTTTCGTCACTTGGTATGAAAACAAACTTCTTTATCTCGTTCCCACAAGGGCGGCCTACCCTTTGCAACCGTCTCATTGTTTTCATACCAAGTGAATGGATTTCGCCAAAGGCACAAATTACTGAATAGCTAGATATTCAACTTGCGTCCCTCTTACCCTCCGACACCCATTTGTTTACGTTTTTTATAAAGCATGTAAAGCTTTTTTAAAGCTTTAAATTTCCGTGTCGGTGAATACTTGCAAGAAGATACAACAACAGTTTACCTTACCCGATCAGCTGATGTAAAAGCTGCAAAACGAAATTGCATGGAAATGACGAATTCATGAATTTACTCACATTTGTAAACAAATGTCGGAGAATGGGTAAATTCATCAATTTCAGTTTGTGGGCAAAGCTTTTACATGTCCGAAGTTGAATATCTAGTTATTCAGTAATTTATGACAAAGGTTAGAACGAGAGGTGCGAGTGAAATAGTTACGCGAAAAACTCTATTGGTAAAAGAAAATGTAACACGATAGCATGAATTACTGAATAACTAGATATTCAACCTGCGTCCCTCTTGCCCTCCAACACCCATTTGCTTACGTTTTTTTAAAAGCTTTAAATTTCCGTGTCGGTGAATACGTGAAAGAAGATGCAACAACAATTTACCTTACGCGATCAGCTGATGTTAAAGCTGCAAAACGAAATTGCATGGAAATGACGAATTGATTAATTTACTCACATTTGTAAACAAATGTCGGCGGATGGGTAAATTCCTCAATTTCAGCTTTTCGGACAAAGCTTTTACTTGGCCAAAGCTGAAAATCTAGTTATTCAGTAATTTATGCTTCGGTTTAACTAAAATTAAATTTCGAAGGGGGCCTCTTAGCTTATTTTTACATTTCTTAAAGTTTCGGGGTCGCGAAATCCCCGAAATCGGGGTAGCCAACCCCCTGCTACCGAAAATTAAAAAGTAAGAGATCCACACCACACACAAGCATACATTTTTTTTGACAAGCATACATGAATGACAGTATATTCAACAAACCTTTTAGTACGACTGCCAAAATCTGACGTCTTTTAGATTTTTCGACCGCGGGATGCCAAGAAATCGCGTTTTTATACGAAAAATTTCAATAGTTTCTGTGGATAAATAAATTAAATAAATAAAGTGGTTTTCCGAACTCCTGTGCAATGTACCCTGAACATAAATGGAGTTTCATTAAAACAGGTGGAGAAGTTTAAGTATCTCAGGGTCTTTTTCACGAAAGATGGGAGGATTGATACTGAGTTATCCTGTAGAATTGGCCAAGCTGGAGCAATAGTAAAGGAGCTGCGCCGGCCGGTCATCAGGAAAGCTGAGCTTGGAGTGAAAGCAAAGATCTCAGTTTTTAATTCAGTGTTCGTTCCGACCCTCATCTATGGTCATGAAATTTGGGTAATGACCGAAAGAATTAGATCGCGGGTACTAGCTGCCGAAATGAGATTCCTGAGGTGCGTTGCTGGTGTTACTCTAAGGGACAGAGTGAGAAACGTCAGTATTCGTAGGAATCTTAATGTTGAGCAGCTACTTCTCCGAGTGGAGCGATAGATTCTTCGATGGTTTGGACACGTTGTTCGCATGCCCCCTGACAGACTTCCTAGACAGGTCAAGCTAGCCGTGATGCGAGCGCGTCGCCTGGTAGGCCAAGAAACAGGTGGTGGGATCAGGTAAAGAACCTCTCTGAGTCCCGCCTGGGGATTGTGCCGGAGTCTCTTGAGTTGGTGGCGGAGGATCGAGAAAGATAGAAGGACCATTTAGCCACCCTCGCTCCGCGACCCTTTTAAAGGATAGGCGGCATTTGAAAATGATGATGATGATGATAGTGGCGCAACAGCTCGAGGTGAACCGGGAGCCGATTATATGATGGATGAAAGGGCCGTATCCTATTCGCCTTTTCTTGTTCGGTCCGCTTCGCATAGGGCTATTATGCAATTCGACCAGAATCGCATTTCATTGCCTTCCAGCTTCCAATCTTGCCTTCCAGTTGTCAAAGTGACCGAGACTTCCAAGTAAATTCTAAATTCATAAAACATTTGGCCCTACTTTGACTTTAAATAAAGTAAAGTATATGAAATGGATACGATACATCAATTCATTCTGGCTGAAAAAGAGGAAAATGAGCAAGTGAGCGCCGGAGTGCGGATCACAAGAATATTTATCAGAAATGTTTCTTCTCCGCTTGATTTGCTATCGACTGAGTTGGTAAAACATTAACCTACAACATTTAATTAACAAAAGTTAATTTACAAACTTCATAATCCAATGTAGATTCACTAAGTTATTCCGATTATCGAAGGAGGCATTTACATTTGTGCTTCATGTGCTGATGGTTTTTGCAAACCAGATCAAAATCAAAACTCCCATTGCAAGCTCCTTGTTCGATTTCATAAATTCTACCAATGCTTCAAATTGGTGAACATTAGCATTATTCTTTTTGTTTTGACTCCTAAATAAAGCAATCAATAATTAATTAAACTATCGAAACTTCGTAACAAAATTCTTTTTATTTTGCTTACATTTTCCTTCGCCTTCGTTCGCTTTAAGATGCGCCACAAAAATACCTATCGCATTCGACGTGCGCCTTGACACTTCGAATTCGCCTTCGTATGGCATAACTGGGCGAATCCAGACGGGAAAGCGAAAAAACCGCAACCACATTCGCCTTCGTTTTGCATAATTGCACGGGAAAGCGAACCGGTCGAACATCGTAATACCAAAATCGAGATGCGAAGACATTTGCGATTTGCTTCGTATAACGTAATCGGCCCCCAGGGCCTACTTCCCAACAATGTATGCTGTGTGTGTTGTAGGTCCCTTTGTTCTTCAATTACAAAATTACAAAACAATTGTAGGTCCCTTTGTTCTTCATGTACAAAGGGACCTACAATTTTTTGCCGAATCCGAACGGCACTTTGAGAAGTTTTTCAAGACAAATGATACTCTCACAGGGCTTGTCAGAACCTCGCGGAGGTGGGGACGACCGTGAAAAAAAACAAGTTTTTTTTTTCAGGTGACGATGGCAGGATTCGAACCCAGACCTCCGGCGTAGTAAGCACACACACTAACCACTACGCCAAGGCGCCCCACATTTTCTGTGGATGTCCGAATTATTAATAAACCATCCAACCTAGAGTGCGCCGATAAGGAAAAAAGTTGTGCTTATTGTGTTCTTTGAATTGACTCAAAAATAATTTAAAGAAAATAAGTGGAAGGTATCAAAAAGGTGTTCCGAAGATGTGAATTCCTTGAACCCGTGCACCCTTTTTTTATTAAACCCTTTTCTTATTTTTACAACACAAGCAACAGTTTACAACACTAACAACAACAAAACTTTAAACCCTTTCCTTGTTTTATAATCAAAATGTTTTTAGCCTAACCTAGAAAGGCAAATTATGTCTACAACTTTCTCGTTCATCGAAACTTACTGTTGCATTTTTTTAATAATTTCTTAAGTTTATGTGTTACTTTCTCTCGTTTTCGAACTTGCTCACAAATTCGTCTTATTCAGCATGTGGGCAAAGCTTTGAGTCCAAAGTTGAATATCTAGTTATTTAGTAATGCAAGCATCATGTTAGCTTGCATGCACATGCACACCGTCACATCAAAGACCGAAAAAATTCATGCTCTCCGCAGCCCTAGTATGTTTTTAGACTCTTAACATGTCTTCACCGGACACTTCTACGTGAAAATATTTATCTTCATTAAATCCTCTACAAATCACGCGATCTGCCATATAAATTTTTAATCCTTTCGGAAAGCAATAAAAAAGAAACTCATCATAAATCTGATTATGGGGGTACACACGATACAACATGCTGTACAACATGTTGGACAACATCCGATGTGTTGTGTAAACGAAAGAAACAACTGCTTGACAAGCCGCTTGATGGTTTTCAAAAAAATTTTGATATTTCTGCTGGCTTTTCAAGGCATACAAACAGTGTGAACAGATGTTGGTCAAACTTCCTTAGTGTTTGCCATTCGGAAAAATTTTTCGTGTGGTGAAGATGGCGGCAATATCTAATAAAGCGTTTCGAGGAAATTTTTTAGGGAAATAATACTAAAAAAAAACTAAAATACTAATAAAGTTGTACAACATGCTTGATAAATGAGAACGCAAGGCAATGTTGTACAAGAGCAAGCAATGTTGTGCAACATGTTGTACCGTGTGAACTTCTCTATTCACTCTTTGCATAAACCTCTTTTATGCCACTTCGTTTTCAAACACCTTTATATAACCGTTTTTGACTTGCAAAAGGCAACGGAAACTGTCCTTTTATGGAAATATAGAAATGTCAAAAAAAAAAAAACGTTGCCTTTTGAGATCTTTATAACAGAAACCTTTTTTTACGCCTGAGATTACTCCTGAAATTACATCATCACTTTCTTTTGAAAGCCAAGTAACAGAAAATAAGTAAGTGCAAGTCTGTGACGAACTTCTATATACCCGACCCTATATACCATGTTACACCAAATCTTTAAGTTTCTTGGCCCTAATCCACATATGATTTGTATAGGCCACGCCCCCAAATGTGGGCCTGGGCTTAAAATTTAAATCAATGAATTGTAATTTCGTTAGAATCATGAGGAAATAGGGTAAAAGCTAAACTTATTTCAGAAAAAAACATTTTTTTTTCTAAAAACACCCCTTAAAGGAGAGCGGAGTTCAAAACTTTGTATGTAGCAAACTTAGCAAATAGTAATATCTTTAATATTTTTCATATTTGCAAGGAGTTTTTCAACACCTACAGAGTTTCCTCTAATTTGCCTTGAGAGGGGGCATTCAACCATAATATGCCATATAGAAAGTGTAGTCCCACAGCTTCCTTGCAAATGTTCTCAATCCTTCATCTAAGTCCTCAATCCAAAATGTAAAAAATGCGGCAGCAGCTGATGGCAAGATACATGATGTGTAATTTTGTTTTATTTTTGTTCACTGTTATTTTCGTTAACTTATTCTATAATTTTTTTGTATATATGTAAAAAAAAATCTTTACCAACGGCATTATATGGCCTAGTTGCCCAGAAGCCTTTTTTGTAATTTATTTAATTATTTAAATTTATAAAATAAAATTACTATGTAAATAAATAAATAAATATTTTTCATATAATTTTTTCTTCGATTTTGAGTCAACTTTCCGAGACATCGGGTTTTTAAAGATCTAACATGTTAAAAGTGGACATGGTTGATATTATGGGCGGTCCAATTTTTGCCTTGTTTAAGGTCTAAGGCCAATGTTGCTCAGTACCAAAATTTTAGTTCCTGTGCCTTGTCTAACTTTACCAAAAGGCATTTTGAGAAAAAATATCAAATAGAGGTTGTCTCACATTGAAGGCAGTAGTGGGCGCGGCCGTTGACGGATTGAGCCAATTTTCACACTTTGTCTGTGCAACAAAAGAACCAAGCCGTGTTCCAAGTTTCAGCTCTCTAGCTTGATTTTGAAGACCTAAAACCATCACACATACAGACGGACGGACGGACATGGCTTAATCGATTCGCCTGTCGGTCTCAATCATATCTCTTAAAGGTCTTAAGGGTCTACGGTGATTATTTCACTGTATTACAAACTATGCAATAAAATTAATAAACCCTCGATCGGTGACCGCTTATCCTTAGGAAGGTCGCGGAGCAAGTGCGGCTAAATGGTCTTTCTATCGTTCCCGATCCTCCGCTCCTCCGATCCATTAACTCAAGCGACACAGACGCGATCCCCAGACGGGGCTCGGAGATGTTATTTACCTGATCTCATCACCTCTTTCTTGGCTTATCAAGTGGGCGACGCGCTCGCATCTCGGCTAACATAACCTGTCTAGGAAGTCTGTGGGTGGGCATGCGAACAACGTGTCCAAACCATCGAAGAATTTATCGCTCCACTCGGAAAAAAGTAGCTATTCAACATTAAAATTCCCACGAATACTGACTTTTTCACTCTATTCCTAAGAGTAACACCAGCAACGCACCGTAGAAATCTCATTTCGGCAGCTTAAGCCCGCAATCTAATTTTTTCGGTCATGACCTAAATTTCATGACCATAGATGAGGGTTGGAACGAACACTGAATTAAAAACTGAGATCTTTGCTTTCACTCTAAGCTCAGCTTTCTTGTCGACCGTCTGGCGCAGTTCCTTTACTAGTGCTCCAGCTTGGCCAATCCTACAGGATAAACCAGTATCACTCCTTCCATCTTTCGTGATAAATAACCCGAGATACTTGAACTTCTCTACCTGTTTCAATGGATCTCCATTCCCACAGGAGTTCGGGAAATAACCATCACTTCGGATTTGCTCCCGTTAACTTTCATCCTAGCCTCACCACATATGTATGGCCGCAAACCCATTCAGTGCTCGTTGAAGTTCCTCCTCGGGCGATGCCAGAATAGCTAAGTCGTCTGCGAAAAGCAGATGGCTTATCCTGACGCAAGCCATTTCAAAATATTACTCACCAAGATTGCGGTTCACCATCCAGTACATATATGCTATAAAAAATAGAGGCGATAGAATACAGCCCTGGCGAAGTCCAACGCAAACACCAAAAGGTTGGGATTTAACGCCATTTATCCGAACACAGCTTCTGCAGTTCCCCTACAAAGACTGAATGGCTCTCAGAAGTGGCCCACTCAGTGCATAATCCTGCGAAACTCTCCAGAGTTTATCCCGAGGAACCCGGTCATAGGTCTTTTTCAAACCTACAAAACACGCGTAGATTGGTTTGGTATATTCCCAGGCCTTCTCAAGAAAAAAGTAAAAGAAAAAAGTAAAAAGAGTAAAAATCTGGTCAGTTGTGGGTCTACCAGGCCAAAAGCCGCATTGCTCTTCCGGCAAGAAAGACTCGATAACAGGTTGAAAAGCGCTTCCAACATCTTTCACGAATGCTTTTCCCGGAAGACCTAAGAGAGATATACCCCTATAGCTATAGTTAGAGCAATCTCTCTTGTCCCCTTTTTTGAAAATGGGCACTATAACTCTTGTTTGCCAATCGTTACGTGCTTTCCCAGGCCACCTTAATCACACGTGTTAGCCATTTAACACCTTCTTCACCCACTGTCTTGAGCTTTTCTGGCCAGATTTTTTCGACTATACTGACTTCATCTACTGTATGGCTATTCTCCGCCCTAAGCTCGTCAACAGTGCGAGACTGTCATCTTCAGTGCCCTATTGGGGATTTAACAGCTTCGAAAAGTGCTCGCTCTATCTGCGTAAGACATCGTTCTCATTTGAAAGAAGTGTACCATCTTTGGATTTAACCCCTTGAGCGATGTTGAACTTCTTTGTTCTGAGCCGGCGAATAGTCTGCCGGCTATGTCCTGTTTGCAGATCTGTAATCTGTGCTCCAACCTCTTGTCGTACTTTTTCCATGCCTGTTTTTTGGCTATTCTAACCGCTATATTGGAAGTTCTTCGCGCCTCAGTATACCGGGCTCGAGAAACAGAGTTCCTACATTGATTCTACAGAATATAGACTCTCTTCTTCTTCTCTCTGATGGCTTCTTGAACTCCAGGGGTCTTAAACTACGAAGTTATTTTTGGCTCACCACTAGCCGCTACACCAAGCCGCTTCACTAGTTGTTTGTGAAAATGAGGCAAAATGACATAAAAAGAGTGCTCATGTCAAATTAATCCTATATTTGTGTGGTGAATAACTGTTGTGAAATTGTGGTGGAAAGACCCATTCCTACTTACGGGGCCTTGGTTTGGTGGAAAGCAACAAACAGAAAAACAGTTTATGGAAAATTATCAGCGGTTCAAAGAACGGCCTGCATAGCTATCACAGTTGCGCTCCGTACTACACCTACGGAAGCTCTGAACACTCTGCTGAACCTTACACCACTTAATCTTCAGATAAAAAACTTGCTGGCAATAGTGCGCTACGCCTCACTAACTTAAACTATTTCAAGAGCAGTAGCTACGGACACGGCTCGATCCTGTCGGAGCTACTGCCAGACAATCCAACTTTAACGGATGAAATTCCCTCCCTTGTCTACTTTAGCACACCGTATGAAGTAATTTATCCAGTGAGGGAAGACTGGGAAAATAATGCAATTGTCAGACCTAATGAAATTGCAATTTGCACAGACACGGTTCGAAAACAGGGAAGGAACAGGTTCTGGTATCTTCTCAAAAGACCCGGAGCTAAATGCATCCTTAAAACTACCGGATACATGCAGTGTCTTCCAATCAGAGGTTCTGGCTGTACTTAGGGCGGCCGAGCTTTTGCTGTTGAGATCGATATCCGGCAGAGATATCGCCATTTACATCGATAGCCAGGCTAAGCTCAAGGCAATGGAATCGATCAACATCAAATCTGATATAGTCAGCGGCTGTAGCACAATGCTTAAGGCATTGTGCAGTCAGAACTGGGTGAGACTGTGCTGGGTGCCAGGACACTGCGGTATAGAGGGTAACGAGCAAGCTGATGAGCTTGCAAGAAATTAAGGGCTCCTTGGAAACAGTGTGGTTTCTAACATCAAACCACCCCTCTGCGTAGTTAGAGGCACTATTGAGGAGAAAATTGTAATGACGCCCAACCAAAGGTGGTCTCGCCTGGCTGGACACAGGGTATCTAGGTCCCTCTAGCCACAAATAGACAACGGTGCGTCGACGTCGACGGTTCTAGCTCATCCTCTTGTTGTTGTTGAAGTACATGTAGTTGTGAGGAAGCCGTGCTCACCTCATCGCAAGTGTGATGTTTAATACGGGGTCCCGTGCGAGAGAGTTTGAAACTATCATTACAATTTTGATGACGCTTAATTTCAATCGCCTCGCAGACCAATCGAGGGATGTAGTGAGTTTCTTGAGCCAAAACCTTGGCTTGATCAAAATGGATCCAGTGTTGCTCGTCTGGATTATCCAAGATATGCTCACAAATAGCTGAGAGGGAAAACCCTCTGTTTCTTAGTAACCGCACTTATGTGTTCTTTTAAGCGGGTTGCAATGCTTCTCCGCGTTTGCCCTTACAGGGCAATTCCGCTTGGCTTTTACAGGGAAATTACCTGTTTCACGGTGAATGTGTAGGTTGTTTTTGCCTTTTCAATGTAATTTGCAACTGGTTCCCCAGGGTCGCGATGGTCGCGTTTTGGTGCCTAGTGTCTGTGTGGTCATTTTCACTACACCCCTGTTTAACCTAACTTAACATGCTTGGTGAAACCACTTTGGCATTTATGATTAATCGTCTGCCACTAATCCTCGCATCAATCCCGGTGGAAACATAGTATAAAAGGCGTTCGAAAAGGGTCGAAATTGGTTCGTGGAAAGGGTGAATGAGATTTATATTCTGCTTCTTATACTATGTTTTCACTAGAGCTAATGAGATCATTTCACAAAACTAACAAAACTAAATTCACCGCTTTGAGCGCCGTTTTTATTTCTGAAAAAAGAAAGTCAGTGCCGCAGCTGATGCTTCGCAGGGCCCACGGCGCGCGTTGGGAGTCCCAAATTTAAAGGGCCCGCTCACCATATAGGTTATGGTGACATAAGACATAGTAAAATATATAAATGCGTGCAGATTTTTAAGAACAAGCGACACATACACTAAATGCAGGCTTTACCATTACGAAATTTTTAAGCAAATTTCTTGACTTTATCTTTACCGACCTTTTGGTCTAAATAGAAAGGCAATGCAAACTAATAAGCTTTGCCCTATTTCTAATGCAATATACCAGTTGTTAATGTTACTACGAAATACGCATACATTTTTAAAAAAGTAAAAAATTGGCTTCTAAATTTCAATCATGATGAGGTGGAAGTTTTGCTTCGCTATGTAGTTTAAATCTGTATCTTATTCTATCACATACACAAGTCGGTTATTAATCTGTTTACCTATTTACTTAATCATGCATTTTTCGGATTCTCTATTATTCTTTATTTTCTTTATTCTTTTTATACTTTAAAAAAAATAGTTATATTGTCACCCACTATAACTTTTGTTAGATCTTTGTATAAAGTGGCATTTAACACATTTTATTAAATAAAAAGATAGTATTGATACATATTAAATAAAAAATGCCACTACTTATTCTCAATTTTTGCACAAACCATAACTTAATTAATCGTAATTTTTCTATTATTGTATGAGAATAATGTATTCAAAGAAACTAAACTAAACTAATGTCGTTTAGACAGAACTGGACGTTTTGGTAATGTCACTGATGCTTAAATGTTAATTTAAATCCATTTTCGCCCGTTTTCATAAGTTTTTGGGAATTACATAAGCGAACAATTAACTGATGAAAAATCGGTGTCTTTTAAATACTACAGACGTTTGTGGGCTGTTGTAGAACAATTTTTCCGATTTGGTATAATTTTGTTTCCTTAGCATGCATCGAACGTTTGAAAGCTGACTCCACAAGAGATAACAAAAGTTTTATAGGATTTTAATTTTTACGGTTGATTCATTCATCAATTGTAAATTGGTCAAAACGCTTTTAACGCAATTAAAATCCTGCACTACACTTTCATAATCAATTGGTAAAAAAAATATATTATATATCATGCTGATGAATTCACAATGGGCGACCCATTGGTTTTTTTTTTTTTTTTGCAGCAGTGAATCTTCAGCTCCGTCCCTGGAGCAGCTGCTAAAGCTAATTAGAAAAAATTAGATCGAAACTAGATCAGAATCTAGATTCCCACAAAACCGAACAGAAGATTGTATTCGATTTTGGGGGAATCATAGGAAAATAAAAGCAAACATACTTTTTTAATTCAATCAAAAGAAGATATAACAGCCGGTGAAGTTTGTTAATAAAATAAAAATGAGACTTGCGCTTTTTTATACCATTAAATTCTGCGATGATTTTTATGTATCCTTTCGTTTTCTTCAATTGTTTTTTTTACTTATTTAATGCTGTTAAACTTGTGACAACTGTGAAAAGTATGACAGTTGGTATTCAACTGATCGAAAAGTCCACGAAATCTAGATTATTTTCGAAGTGTGAAAGGGTCAATTCGATTCGAAATGCTCAGAATTTAGATTCTGGCTCCGGTGTGAAAAGAGCCGTCGAGAGTCGAGAGTCGAAAAACTAAGCCGCGTTTTCACAAGGAACAGAAACAGAATTTCATACATGAGCAACGCAAAAAGCATTCAGCGAATTTAGGTTTCAGTTGCTAATGTATGAGATTCTGTTTCTGTTCCTGTACGTTGCTTGTGACAACGCGGCTTTACACTATATGCCTGTGAATATCAAATCACCCATTTAATCTTTTTTTTTATTTTTTTCTTCGTTCTGAAGTCGCGCTTAAATTTTTTATGCAAAAACACAGTATTTTCTGTTGCCACACGACAACCGTAAATTTCCGGCATTTTCACAGAGTTCCAAGTTAATTTTTTCGCGAGAAGCGTTCAACGATTTGATGACCTTACGTTGGCCTTGCGTCTTGATTTGCTTAATGGTCTATTACATTGAATGCCTTAATTGGCATTTCTAGCTGTAAAAAATTCAGGCATTTCGTCTCATTTTGACAAGTCAGCATTTTAAGGCTTTTAGAAAAATCACGATCACACTGCACGATGCTTAAAATGCCAATAAAATTGACATAAAAAAGCCTCTGGACAAGCAGTCTAATCTAACCTTTAGCTGTGCATATTCTCTGCAGAGACTTTAGGAAATTTCACAAAATCCGTTAGGGATATATTGAGCAACAGCAGCAAAACATAATAAAAGCATTTCTTGAATTTCACTGACTACAAATTTTGGTCCTCATAAATTTCGCAAAATTAAATAGGTAAACCCTGTGGGCATTACTTGTAACCAAAACATTAAGTTCTCTATTTCTAAGTGGACAGCAAAAAAATTAATAAAGAGCTTAGCCCTAGTCATACTAATAACCAATTTAATACTTTGTGTAGCTAATGCGGGGAATTTTGGTCAATTTCTGTCGTAATTATTATTTTCGTCAATCAAACTTGTTTATGCATTTGGTATTTTTCCTTTAATTTTGATTTAACTTCGCATAGACTTCGCATGCAGAATTGGCGGATGTACCTAAGGTCAAGCCTGTGGTGGATTCCGTCGTATTCCGTGTAAGACTTGGTTCTCGCTGTGAACGTGATTGCGGTAGAGGCTATGGTCGTGGTTGAAAAGGTAAACACTGTATTCTTTGGGCTCCTGTCACCTCAAGAAAGATGGCGACAAATTTTGTGACCCTTTCGCCCGGTACCCTATTTAAACTAGAGCTTTCCATTATACGGATAATGAAATATACGTATATCCGTATAATTAACAGATCCGGATTCGGATCCGTATAATTGTCATTATACGTATATTTCATAATTATCCGTATAATTAAATAAAAATCCTACCATCGTCACCTGAAAAAGACTCGTTCTTTTTCACGGTCCCCACCTCCGCGAGGGTCTGACAAGCCCTCCGAGATCATCAGTTGTCTTGAAAAACTTCTCAAAATACCGTCCGGATTCGGCAAAAAACTGTAGGTTCCCTTGTATGTGAAGAAATCAACGCACACAGCATACATTGTTGAGAAGTTATCCCTGGTTCACCTCGAGCTGTTGCGCCACTCTATTTTTATATTTAAATAGTCGAAGAGCCCACAACACAATTTTGAAGTGGTAAAGCAGATTTACATATAACCAAAACTATTGCATATCATTCATTGGAGAGCTCTTTTTGAAGCGACGTCAAGTTGCAAAATCTGGAAGCTTTTTCGTGCAGCCATAGATAGTTGTGATAACATAAGAATGGTACAAATAATTGCAATAAGGAAAGCTTGATCTGTATATTTTGAGTGTACATACTTTGACGTGCTTGCACATTCAACAACAAAAGTGCCATTATTAAATTAACGCTAATGACTGAAATTTCCAAGGCTTTAAGAATAAGTTTTCAGACTTTGCAATTTAACGTCGCTTCAAAAAGACGTTTCTAATGATATGAAACTTTATTGGCTATAAACTACACCCAAAATCAGCTCTGAGCTCTCGGTCTAAGACTATTTGCGTTTAAAATTGTTTAAAAAATATGAAAATACCACTTGAAGCAGTTTAAAAAATTGTTTTATTCAATAAGAAGTGTTTTCATTTTCCGGTAACAGGCGCACTCCCTTTTTTATGTAACAATGTTACCCGCTGTTGAAATCGACCGTTCTGAGCTAACTGATGTAGCTGGAATCGCTAGGTATTTTCTCGCCAATTTAGCAATTTTCGGGTACTTGGGTGCTTTAGTTTCCATCACTGGAAGGGATCCAAATCGAAACGCATTTGAGGTTCAGCCAAATATCTTTTGAGCTTCGAAGTGGAGTCCTGCACATCATTAGCCTCAACACTATACAAAAATTCCAATACACTCTTTTTGGCACTCTCCCTATCTTCATCGTTTGTTGTCAACGTGGAAACGCTTGCCAATAAACTTTATCTCTAATTGCTTCTCTCGCCTCTAGGGACTCATGACCCAAATCTTTTTACCTGGGATCCCGAAATATGGAACATTGCCATATTCATGTTTATAAATGTTGACTGTTCCAATAGAGATCGATTCGCTGTTTAATTTATTTTATTAATATTTGCTTGAAATTTTCAATACTTTCCCGTTGCCCATTAACTCTCTCCAATTTCTACTTTTTGTGCCATAAATTCAGTGGTGCCTGTTCGATTGGCAGGATGTTAGACACAGAAACTCTGTTATTGGATAGCCGATCCAGCATTGTATGGGTCGAGTTCCAACGAGTTCAACAAGATTGTAGCAGTGTACACTTTGCCATTTTTGTTCTCAAACGTAACATTTCAAGCCTATCATACCCCGAAAAACAACTCACTGAGGATTTACAGAGCTAAAATTGATAAAACAACGGTTTTAAAGAAAAAACCAAGAAATTGAATCTAAGTCTAACATGTGCTTATTTACGGTAAAAATATTCGGACTAACTCTCTTTAAACAAAAACCCAATAACTAGAACCTGTGTATTCAGAATCCGTGTATACGTATAATTAATATCCATACACAATGATATACGGATAGTGACGAAAATAAATATACGTATATTAAGAATCCGGATATCAAGTTTGCGTATACTTATTATACGGATTCCGTATACAGGTATAATTAAAGTATACGTACAAAATCGTAAGCTCTGATTTTAAAACACAGAAAAAGTTTTCTTAGAACTCAGCTGTGTCTCAATGCCAGCCCTGTTATATTTTTCTTCGGCAAAAAGAAATAGTGGATGACATTCATTGTGTGGATTGTGGACTATCGGCAAACAAACTATTTCCCCTGATTTCTTCAACTTCAGGAAGTTTGTCCTTGCTTGAATTAGAACTTGCCAAGATTTCGCAAAGTTAAACAGTGTAAATGTATTTATTGGATAAAATAAACAAAAATACTGTAATTTCGGCTCTTTTTTTCTATGTGAACTGAAATTGAAGCTGTACGTTATCGTATACCGCTTTGTTAAATTTGTAGTAAAATTATTGATAAATTTGACAGGTGATTTTGGCAGCTTTTATGTTTGTTATTTTTTGCATTTCGTTTAGTGTAGTAACAATGCGTAAGTTGTAACTTGTAGTAATTGCAAGGTTACTTGTATGCTTTAGTGTTTTCGAGATAAATAAAAATAAGATCGCTTTGAAACATGGTTGTACGCGAGATTGGTTAAGTTCAACAATCAAGGGAATGTAAACCTCATGAAAAATAAAATGTTAGTGGCAAATCCTGGTCAGACTCCATATTCATTGATCTCAAAAAAGCCCTGTCACAGCAAACCGGCTAGAAACAATGCATTTATCGGCTCTTCTGTTAAATGTACACCACCAAGTTCTGCCGTGATTAAGCCTTCCACCAGCGCAGTAGCTGCAAACATGATGACAGCGGTCACTGTAGTTCCTTCTTGCAATGAAGCCAACACTTTGAAAACACTTTCTGTTCGGATTAGTCGAGAAACGGATTTGCTGAAGCACACTGTGCAAAAGGCCCTGATTTCCAAGATTCCATCACATTTTTCTTCAGTCTTAAGTTTAAACACTGTTCCACCTACTAGTACTCATCGATTTCCAGAGCGTACAGACTCGCTTAGTGTAGACAGTTTAAGGACAGAAATGTGCCATTTTAAGCCTATCAGAACGGTTCCGATAACACCTTCCAAAAGGTATATTTTTTAAATTTTTAATGCATATTTTTTTTCTTAAAAACTTGATTGTTTCAGGTCTAAAGCAGTAATTATCAAAACACCTAAAGCAACAATAGCTGTAAGAGACGCACAAAGTTGTGATGAAACCAATAAGTCAAGGTATGCGTTGTAAATAGTTTTTGCTTGGAGGTTTTTATATTTAACTGTCATGAAAATTGAAATTGAACACAAGTGCTGTATTTTTTGTTCTAAAAAAAGTTAAGTTCAGACTTTTTTTTAGATAGGAAAGAGACGTGACTCCCATTCTAATAGCAAGTGTATTGACTTTGCTGATGCTACTAAATCTAACCCAACTCGTAAGTCCTCCCGGATACGCGACAGTCAGGCATCCACTCCGATAACCTTGATCTATTTTTGCAATCTAGAGAAATCAGCAAGCAACTTATTTCACTATTGAAATATGTATAAGATACTTAAATGCACCTGATTCGCCGGGTGAAAAAAAAAATTATACAATAAAAAATGGGTGTTGAGCAGTTACGGACATGGCACCAGTTGAGGCAAGTGTTTCACTTCACTGAGATGGAGTTGTGATGGATGGGCTTTTGACAAACTGAGCATAGCCATATCCTGGGTTGTGGGTTTGGTTCAATACCGGCACACAGTAGAATTGGGTGTGGGCCGCCCCCTTGTTGAAAAACAACTGTGGTTTTGAAATGTAGCTATGGTTGACGATCCTTGGTCGAGGTGTTTGGATGTTGTGATCCTCGAGTAGTTCCGGTGCGTAGAGCCGATCGCCGTAGGAGCCTTATCGAGCATTTACCAGTTGACCAGGGAAAGCTTTTGCCTAAGCATAGTACTTGGTGGTCGTCCTCCACCCATCGCACCGGAGGAGTGCAGCCTATCACGAAAGACAAGGACCACTCTGGCCCAGTCGCGCTCTGGTTGGTGCCGCTCTCTCAATAACTACATCAGCCGCCTCGACCCGTCCATTCTAGACATATGTGATGACTGCGGAAATGCTTCACATGACACCAGACACATTTTCAACTGCGCAGCAAATCCTACCAACTTGCGCAGTAGAGCACTCTGGCTGAAACTTATCGACGTGGCCATTTTCCTGGGCATAATAACTGACAACAACAAAAACTGTTGGACGAGGTTCTTTTGACGGAAATCCGATAATACAAAGTACTAATACAGCCCTAATTGAAATGAGATAAATCCAACGGTGTCTTAATTTATTGATAAATCTTTTATCTCCGTAGTTAACTTGCTTGTAACCAGTTAATATATATATATATTTTTTGACTAATCTATCAATTTGTAGCTAAGAACATTTTAACTCTTTCTTTTAATATTTCAGTTCCAAGATTTTCGCACCGGTTGTGTTGGCATCTGTTCGAATATCTGCGTTTTGTAACGTCGCGCTTACCCACAAAACTTCAACTCTTACAGATACAAATCAACAGCACAAAAAGAAGAGCAAATCAGCGCAACAAAAAGAAGAAACAATTGTTTCAGAAAGAACTTGTAAGCAACCGCGTGTCCTTGTTAAGCACATTGGGCCAGTGGCTTCTCATACTAAGAAAAGAACAGAACTAAACCCGCCGATCTCAAGCAAGCCTCGAACTCGTCGCCTCACGAAAACAGCAGATATGTCAGTTGCTGACCGGCACAAAAGTCCAATTTTTACGGATGATCAAACGCGGGTAACAAGAAAGAGACAAGCAACAGTCAAAAATGATGAATCTTTTTCAACCAAACATTTGAAATTATTAAAAGACTGCAGTAAAACTCCTAAAAGCGGAAAGAAACCAACAGCTGCCGCCAAAGGCCGGAAACCGAGCCGGCGAACTCCACCAGTGACGCGGTCACGACTGAAGCAAAGTATGATTGTTACACGAAAACAGTATCGAAATAAGTAGATGATTTTATTGTGCATTTGAAAGTGTATTTTTTTACCTTAAACCTATTCACTATAGAAAAATGACATTGTTAGCAAAAACAAATCCTAAGATTTCTAAAGCTCAGCCTTTGTCAAAATTGAAAATATTGTTGTCATTTAGTTTTTGTACTGCCGTTCCTAGAATTATTATTTTTTATTTCCTTATTTATAAATGTAATGTTTGATTAAGTAGTAACTTCATTACACATTCCTGTAAATTCGCGGAAGCCTATGTGAGGATAAATTATATTTTATAAATATTTTGCTTTAGTTTATTGTTTTTTATTTCATTCGGTAACTCGAATACTGTGTGTTGTGATACGAACTATGATAAGTCGTTTCTTCAATGTATTAACATGTAATGTACATTCAACTTAAAATAAAATGTATATTGTATTAACAGCATTAATTAATATTGTAAAGAAATATCACTAAAGCTTACATACGAAGTTTTTACTGACATGGCGTGTGGTTGAATTTTCCCAATTGTTGGTTTCCCTGCATTTCAAAGATAGATAGATTGATTTTATTAAAGTAAACGGTAAAACGGTAAACTGCCTGGCTGCAAAAAATTTATACATTTAAAGTATGGCTCTCACTCTTGCCTTCAATCAAGAGTACACCATATAAACTCCTAGCAGAGAGGACTGGAGGCTGGATAACGTTGTAAAATCTCGTGTAGTAGGACTCTGTCGCTCAGAGCTTAGGGCTCTAAGCAGACAGAATAATCTCCGTATTGTTTGGGTACCAGGCCATAGTGACGAGCTAAGAAAATGAAGAGTCTCAAATGAAGAGGCTGGCGAGCTAGCGAAACATGGCTCACAATTATGTACCACTACAGCGGGCAAAACTCACCCCCGGACAGAACTCACCCCGGCTCTCTTTTGAGACAGGCAAAAAATCTAGTCTACAGCTATTCAAAATAAAACCAAAATAGGTGGAAAAATCTGCAGAGTTGCGGCCATACAAAGGCGTTATGGACATCCATAGACAGAGGCAAGTCACTAAAAAGGCTATCACTGCCCATAGCCACAAGAGTTATAACAGGCCACAACCTGTTGGGAAAACACTCAGGAAAATTAAGAATCACTAACACGAACTACTTTTGCAGGAGCTGTAACTATCCCGAAGCGGAAGAATAGAAAGATGGATAGATTTGTTTTTATTTAGCTTTCTTTTGCTATCTTTACAATTTTTAACTTGTAAGTTAACTTTAAATTATAAAAGTTTTATAAATTGTTTTCACTGTGTTTAAACACAAGTAACAGAGAAAATTGCAGATAGTTAAACGGCTTAACAAAGTGTAAGTAAAACTATACAAGGAAGAAGATGTGACACACCTCCTCTGCCAACGTCTAAGTGGCAGCAGAGAACGTTTTAAGCTTCTAGCCCCAATTCTTCTTTGAGGAGCTGGATGAGCTTGCAAGAATACCGTCTTGCGTCTTAAGAACATGCAGAACTTCATTGTCCGTAAGCGTAAAACTGCCGAGGAAATGCGCTCTTATTTCTCCAAGGATTAGGCATATACCAGCAAAGTGTATTATCTACATCCAGTCTTTCTTTTAGGTAGGTTGTACAGCTGACATACAACTTCACACACAACTTCGAATTCAACTTCATCGCTCTCGATTTGCGATGAAGTTCAGGTTTAAAAGCTCACCTCGTTATTTAAATATTAATGAAATTCGTTCGGCTGTAAGATCATCTCTGAAATAATTGTTGTGATAGGCAAAGCTGACGATAGACGGTTCTATGTATAGACTCCACAGCATCATTTAAGAAACCATCCCTGTATTGCAAATCCACCGCAGTTATAAGCAGGGTTACCGATGGGCGACGTATGTCGCCAAACGGAGACTTTTCTACTATCGGGACACTAGGCGAACACATTTTGAAATAAGCGGTTTTTGGACACTTTATACTGTTTATACTGTTAAAAGTTATGCATACAACAGCCACAAATTGAAAAATTTTATTGCATCTGCATCTTGCTAAACCGATTTCACAAAACGAAATAAATGAGTCGAATAAATTTTCTACTCAGCAGTAAATCCGTCTAGTGTTTTTTTTGCGTAGCCGGGAGGTTACCCCGACGGGACTACCCCCTGCCTGGAGGAACAGATCTTTTTTAATTACTCGAGGGCGGAGAAATGGATAACCCCTTCCTAGGGCCGGTTTTTCAGTTCGAGATCATAAGAGTTTCCGAGTTAAACTGAGACTTACTATGAAAGATGACATCTACTCGACACCATCTACTTGACACCAACTCGAACTTCGTTTTCTGTGTTTTTCTATGTAAAAAACACAGAAAACGAAGTGTTTCGCTTTACTGACGGAGCGAACTCTGCAATGTAACTCTCATTTTTTTCTGCTAATAGCAGGTGAGCCGCCTACGTCATGTTATGTTAGAGATCAATATTCAATATATTAATATGTATGTAGAAATAATAGGTCGCTATTAAAAGATTTTGCAACAAGTAAGTTTTTATTCCACATTTAACTCTTTTATTATTTTGGGTATTAAGTGAGCGGCGGGTTCGAGACTACAATTTTAAGTATTTCTTTTTTTTTTTTCATGTCACGATTTTTTTTTTTTTTTGTAAAATTTAAGCTTGTGTGAATTTTTTTAAGTGGGACGCATTTTTTGACTCGTGCGACCTTTTTTGGCGACATTTTCAAATTGTCCATCGGTAACACTGGTTATAAGGCCGTACAATGCTGGTATCCAGTTACTAAAATCGAGGCCATCCAAATTCAAATTGGATCCGGAGATTTTCGCCAAATAGCGCAGCTCCTTGTACCAACCCATCCTTCCTCGTACAGCCTGCAGTAGTACTATTCTTTTTCGAAGTCGCACTTCATTCATGTTTGGAGCTTTAAGTACGTAGTCCACATGTAGTCTTAGAAGAATCATGGAGGCATATAATGTTCTTTTTATTTGAAAGAGAACGGTAGGGAAAACTTGGCGCGAAGAACCAGCCATGGTTCACTGGTTGTATACTGTGGTGGTAAGACTCATACTTACTACTTTCGTTGCCTTGGTTTGGTGGAAAGCAGCAAACAGAAAAACCGTTTTGGCAAATTATCAGCGGTTAAGAGAACGGCTTATATAGTGCGTTACGACTCATAAATTTAGATCACTTCAAGCGCAGTACCTACGAATACGATACGATCCTGTAGGAGGCTGCCAGACAATAAAACTCTAATGGATGAAATTTCCTCCCTGATCGACTTCGACACACCGTATGATATTTTTTATCCATGGAGGGAGGACTGGGAAATAATGCAATTGTCAGGCCTGAAATAGCAATCTTCACTCGTAGCTCGAAAACAGAAGAAGGCACTGGTTCCGGTAACTTAAGGCACAAGCTTCAAATGCCTTCTTGGCTATTACAGGGAAATTGATTGTTTTACCAGGGAGAATGTTTAGGTTATTTTGCCTTTTGAATGTTAAGTTCAACTGGTGGCCCAGAAATCCCAGGGCCCGTTTTAGTACCTAGTGTTTGAGTACCTACCATGATAATTGCCTGCGACTCTTCTAAAAGCTCCCCAATAGGTAAAATTTAATGTCTGATAAGTTCCCCACCATTGTCCAGAATTTTGTGAACTGCTTAGTCCTTATTTATATAAAAAAAAAAACACTGAAGCAGTTTTGAAAAAGTAGAAAACAGTAATAACAAACAATAATAGAAAACACTTTTGTTGACTGACTTAAATGTGCAAATATGTATGTGGTAACTTCTGGGCCACTTATTTTACATCAACCAAATTTGACGCAAGCGCAACCAAATGAACGTTAACCATCACAACAGATTTGAAAAAAAAAAAAACAATAATATTAACTGCTTATAATACATAATAAGCTCTTCATACTTGAAGGTCTTTTTTCACCAGCGTCTTTCACAGTCATATTTTTTTCTAAATCAAGGTTATCTCAATCTACTTTTCGATTAATTGAAAAAGCTTAACAGTTCTTTTGTTTGTCAATTTGAGACACGATTTGCAAAACCTAAACTAATTCATATGTCAATTAAAAGACATTAAATTTCCACTTGCTTTTTCAATATTACCTAAAAATACGTCGTTTGTCAATCACAAATTGACAAGCGGAAACTAACCATGAAACCATTTCGACATTTTTTATGATTATTGGTCAGTTTTTATGTAGGTGTTCACCATTCTTTTATATTTATGGATGGCATACGGCTTGAAGTTCGTTTTGATCATGTTGTCCGACTTCATAGTGTGGTAGAAAAACTCAAACTTTTCTTAATTCCAGTTTGTTTGAAACCGTTTTATAAGCTCGAAATAAGTTTATTTAACTTCTTAAAACATAGAGTATGTGTTGCTTCTATTTAAAATAGACACAAAAAAGTAATGAATTTGACTGCAATAATTTTGAATAACTATCAAAGCTTTTTCCAGCTAGTAAAAACAATTCTTAAAAAATGTAGGTGCAAACTTTATTTCACCATATCTTTTTTAACATACAATTAAATAATATCAGTGAAGTTATCTACATGCTGTGACTTAACAACATATTTAATGGTACTGATGTATCAAAATGTTCGACTTTCAATCTAATGACTCGAATTTTCCTCGTTTCACTACATAATTTTTTTCATGATAAATTTAAAGTACCAGCTTTCATCATAATATTGCATTTTTTATTCTTAATAAAATAGTAATACAACTTTTGAATAAAATACATATTTGCGATATTAAAACTAAATTTTAAGCCAGCCCAGGAGTGCCGATCGCAAGTTGCGAACTCTTCCAAAATCTACATCATTAAACTGTTCATCTATTGCCAGGCTACTGTTAACTGACGAATTTGTTATGGAGCTATTACTATTGGTGTTAGTATTACCTTCAATAAGAGTCTGAACATCGGATGAACTCGAGCTTGCGAGTTTTTTTACAGCAGCCGGTTTACTGTCAGAGTCTTTCCTCAACACAATGTTCCTTTTGGTCGCCATTGAGATGGTATTTTCCTTTTTGCCTTTAATGCTCCGACTTGGGGATGTTATTGGAGAATTATTTGCAACAGTGGAAATAAACGAACTGTTTAACTTATTCAATTTATTTTGAGCGATAAGTTGCTGTGAGGTTGGGCCAGTTTTCTGATCTGATGGGCTTTTTTCATATGCTTTGCTACTGCTTCGTGATGCTGCTAAATAGTCTAGTTGTCGCACTCTTGCCGTGACCGAATCCCGCTTGATTTTTGGCAAAGGCGAAGTAATAAATACGTTGCGGGGTGAAATGGTTTTCAGATCTGCAGAAATGGAAGATGTTGATCCCCGGCTCTTCATGATTAGCGAATCTTGGAGATTTAATTTGCTTGCGTTATTTTTGGAAAAAATGTTTCCAGTGCTATAGCTAAGTGATTTATGTATTGCCGTAAGGGGAGGACTACTACCAGTGGATGCGTATCCAATAGCTCTGGATGAATTGTATGTCTTTGTCCCAGGAAGTGGTATTTTGCTTGGCTTGGAACGTTTAGGAGGTTGGAATGTTTCTTCATATTCATTTGAAGTTTGATTATCATTTTCTTGGTTGCGCACACAATTCAGACAGCTTTCTCTTTGCTGTGAGTCATCTTTTTCCGTTTGTATGCTTCCTTCAGCACTGATCTGTGCGGGTGATGTACACACATTATTTTGTATTCTAGAATTAGATAAATGTTCCGTTTGCTTGAGGGAGACGATTTGCGACGGCTTATTTTTGAACTGAAGAGGTATGGATTTTGTTTCACCAAGCTCTGCACACGATCGTCTCACCTAAATAAAAACAACAAAAATGAATTTAAATATATAAAATTATATAATAAAAATTAATGAATGAATTAAATGATTTTCTTTTAAGTCAAAGGAACAATATAACGAAAACTTTTTAAATATGAAATACACAAATAGGCTTTGTTAAGTTTCAAAATTCTAAAATTCCAATAAAAACACAATTAAGAAAATAACTTTTTTAGTCCTAATGAGCAGATGGAAAAAAATTATCTATTCACAATATATTGGTATTGTTACGACTGTTTAGTTCGGATGATACTCTAAAATAAGTATCTATTTAGTTTCCAAAGCTTACCTGCATTTTGAAGCTGGCCATTTCCTCTTTAGAAACGCTCAGTCGTTTTGCCAGGGGGAGTTTTGACTTTAGTACATCCTCCAGTTTTTGCATCAAAATCTGTAAAATTGATATATTAAATAACGTTTTCGTGACATAATACTTTATTTCTATTTTGAATTTGTTTGTATTTTCTTTTGATAAGAGAATAGGACATCACAGATTTTCACACATGCCTGAGAAAACTCACATGTTATTGAATTCAAACTATTTGCGAATTCCTGAAATAATGACAAAAAAAAAAATATTGGACCTAGTGATCTTACGATTGCCAGGCCAAGAGCTGTTCGGATTTTAAAATGTCTTCTTCTTCTCTCTGCATAAATAATGCACATAAGCCAACAAAATATATATAACAATAAAATGTAACAATTCATTTACACCAGCACCTTAATTCAAAATTTTGTAAAAAAATTTTGAAGTCCAATTTTGCTGATTATACAGAGTTTCAGCGTTTCAAATAACAATCGAGGTAAAAATCTGAATCATCAAGTACTCTATACAGCGTTTTAAATTACGTCCAACAGCATTTTTATCGATTTATGTCAAATTACAGATGCATTGATTGAGTATTTTTTGTCAACTGCATTGAATTCTTTTAAAAGTAAGAGATTCGGAAGTTTGAGAGGTTTGATCAATTCGACAAACTTCTAAATGCCCACGCGAAATTCAGCATTTAAAGCAATTCAAATTTTTTAGATTCTGAAAATATATGGCGGAACGCTAAACATTTAGGGTGAAATGTTGAATTTAGCTTAAATGCTGAAATTAGGCTCGGTATAAACATACTATAAGATAATAATCGTTTTCTTACAGGTGTCACAATGTTTTCGAAAACAGTACCTGCCAAAAGTAGTACTAACAGTTATTGATAGCCGAACAACCTCCAAATAATGATACACATCCTCGCCAATCAACCTTCAGAAACTATAGGAAACAAATTGGCTTTCATACAGAAATTTACTGAACCGTTCAATGAACGCTTCTCACTCAAGTCCTTCTGCCCTCTTATTCTTCCAAGAGCCTAGGCGAAACCGCTTTGGTGGACCTCAGAAGTGACGTCACAGAAATGAATGCAGAAAACTCTTCAACAGAGCCAAGGCCGCACGCACAGATATAGATTGGAATTCTTACAAGACATCCTTGAAATCCTAAAAAAAAGTTGAGGAAAGCCAAACGGCTATCTTGGCGACGATGCCCAGCTGCCTCAAAAAAGCTGATGGCGCCTGGATCTGCTACTGGAAACCCGGGTCACTGGGTAGCTCCGGGTAGCTCCGATGTTAATAATCATGCAAACCTTAACAGGTCAATGACTCGTATAACCAATAAATAAGATCAGATTACTATGGATGGACTGCTTTGGGGACTAAACAGCTTCGAACCTTATAAGTCAGCAGGACCAGGCGGCATAATACCTGGCGAACTACAAAAGACATCGGACATTGTCCTCCCTGCACTGAAGATGATTCTGAAAAGTTGCGCAGACCTGGTCCACATTCCGCTGTTATGGCGAGAGGTGAAAGTGTACCCAAAGCATCTGTCTATAATTTCTCTTAAAAACTCTGGAAAGTATGATTGATATCCACCTACGTTCCAGTATTGACAAAAGACTGATGTGTACAGCTCAGCACGCATGCTATAAGGTCAGATTTGTGGAAACTGAGATTTGCTAGTACGTTCCATTAAATATTCCCTTCATAGTAAGGAATACTTAATGGCAGTTTTCGTGGATATAAAATGCGCCTTCAATAGATGTCAACACATCTACGATCTTGGCTGCATTTAAGGCTCTGAATGTGGATGGCTTAATCAACTTTTAACGAGTAGGATAACAAACTTAAAGCTAAGTGTGACCACCACCGCCAAAAGATCTGTCAGTAGAGGAACCCCGCAAGGTGTTGTCCTAACCCCACTCCTTTTGAACCCAGCGGTGAACGAACTGTTAGTTATTTTGGAGGCTGCAGAGTGATAGTTTATACGGATGACGTTGTCATTGCAGTTTCCGGGAAGCACCTAAACACCTTAAAATAACTCCTAAAAAAATGCTTTGAGCAAGCTAACACGATGGGCTGACAACTGTGATCTAGGTGTCAACCCCAACAAAACTGAACTCGTCCTATTCACCAGGAAACGCAAAATCCCACATATCGACTCCTCCTCAATTAAATGCACCAGCTTAATCTTCTCTGATGAAGCTAAATATCTGGGTCTCATCTTAGACAAAAAGGTTAGCTGGAAATGTAATATACAGAAAAGGTTTCGGAAAGCTACGGTAGCACTCTTTTCCTGCAAAAAAACCATTGGAAATAAGTGGCGGTGCTTCAACCGAGAATCACCCAGGCAACACCAACTGAGCTGGTCGTGCTCCATTTTCCTTGAGATAAGTTTCTTTACTTGGAGGCTTCCTCGGATCTTCGTGCTTCTTATTCTATCTCGCTGTGTTACTCCTGCTGTCATGCGAAGCATCTTCATTTCAGCTGTCGTTAATTTGCACTCATTTTCTTATATGCTGTTCAACAATGTGAACATCGGTCGTTAGTCTAATACTGACAAATGGAAATGTTGTGCCTTGGATAAAGCGGTAAATCTTGACAAGCTGAGTAAAGTCCAAAGATCAGCCCGATTATATATAAGCGGAGCACTTTGCACAACTGCCTCAGCAGCACTGGACATCCTGTTCCATCTAATTCCCCTTGATATCTTCAGCAGACAAACAGCTGCAATCACGGCAAGTCGTCTTAAAGCAACCTTTTAGTCGACTGATTGTGAGATAGGACACTACTTTTCTAAACGCATTCAGGTTTCCCTCTAGAAAAATAGAAATACCTCAACTACAGTTTGACAAGAACTTCCAGGCAACCATCCCTCCTAGGTTTCTTGTAATGACTGTGCGCCTCTGGAATGTGAATCGATCCACTTCTACACCGATGGATCAAAAACTAATGATGGAGTAGGTGGGGTGTGTTCTAAGAAAGATTTAGTCTCGTTTTCCGACTTCCGGATCACTGTAGTGTTTTTCAAGCTGAAATTTTGGCGTTGAAGGATGTCTTGGCCTCGCTTAAGAATAACTTTATATCTTCAGTCAGCCGGCCATCAAGTGGGCATATGCACTACATAAGGAGACTATAGTTTTTTCCTCAAAGACGGAAGTTACGACTCTGAGGCCTCAAGTTGATTTTTGAATGCAAATATAAACCCCGACACCAAGCCTTGTTGCATGCCTACCTATCAGACAGCTTCCTGTAATGACACCGATTGTAGCACCCATGTGCAATCTTTTAAGAGATTCTTTTTAGAGACAGGTGCTATTTCAACCCATCTCTTCAATTTCTTTAATCCTCTCCTCCCGTTCAATTGGGAGTAAACGTATTTTTAAAGTTCAACGACTTTAAGCCAAGGAATTGAACCACAGTGCAATTCTCAAACATGGATGACCTGGTTGGTAGCCCACGTTGAATAAAGGCTAAAATCACACGAAACGGAAAAGACTGCAAAGAACTCCTATCTAGACTCAGGGAGTGCTAGGACGTTATCAAACCCCCCAAACCCTAGGACGTTATGTACCAAAGTAGTAAAGAATTTCACACTGTCGTATACCAACGGATTTAAGATGAACTGTGGTGTGGTTGCCGGGGTCCAACTGAAATTTCCGAAATTATGAGTTTTCTTCCTGAGTTTTTCGGTGGAATTAGTGGCATTCCGAAAGCCTTGCCAATGCGCCATTAAATTTATTGGTTCAGCTTCTTTATCCTTAAAAGTAGTACAAGAATGTCGAAACAAGCTTGTCCGCCTGCGCGAAAGATTTAAGGTTACGCTTCATCATGATCCACGGCATAGTGACATTAAATAAAACAAAAGTGCAGTTGTTGAGCTGCCTAGGCAGGCACCAAAAATATTAATGGAAAATCTTAATTTCCACCAAAAATCTTAATGGAAATCGGTGTTTTCTGCTTTAAAACACCCAACTAGCGTATTTCAATTTTTTTCAAATCATTTTACGCTAAATATTCTTAATAATATCTTTTTTAGTACGTACCTGGTTTTGCACTGTTAGTGTAAGGAGATGCCTCTGAAGTTCAAGTGTATTAGTTTCGAGTAAAATTGCAGCAATTTTCCTCGAGTCTGTTTCACGGACTTTACACAAAGTTTTCGGAGTGCCGAGTACACTGTCTAGTTTTCCTAAGCTTTTGTTATCTTCTTTGACGCTTTTTGAAACAAAATCAGAGTTAAGTTTTCGCGTTGATCGGAAACCCGTCTCTTTTGTATCTGATTGTACGGAACTGAAATTAAATCCGGACGTTATAGGCTCGCTACAAGTGGAAAGGGCCAGCTTTTGCTGCCTGGAATTATCAGGCTCTTTAATAGACGAAGTCCTCGAGCTAAAGCTGCTGATTTGATCGATCGCTGAGAAGTTTTTACAAGTTACTGATCTTGAATCACGCATTGTAATGACGGAATTGGGTGATTGTAAATATCTTCGGCTAGAAATAAAAAAAAACTATTATGCTCGATAGCGTGCAATAAAGTGTCAATCTATATACCTTGGACTATCACTTCCATATTGTAGTAATCTAGAATTTAATTCTTGGTTTTGACTTAACGCTAATTTTAACTGTTCCTCGAGATTGGTATTCCCAGAAGATAAAAGCTGCATTTGTTTTTCCATATGCGAAATTTTTATTCGACCTTCCAGCATTTCGGATTCCAACTCAGCCACCTTGTCGAGTAATTTATCTCGTTCTTTCCGCAGAATTGAAGAATTTTCCTTGGGTGGGTTTTCTGCATTGTATCGCGGAATTTTACGATAAAAACTACTGGAGTTTAAGACGTTTGAAATTGAAGCGGATGATGCGTATGTTTCTTGTTTGTCCCGCTCATAGTTTTGCATAGAAGAAAATTTCTGTCGAAATCGGGAAGTCTTTCGATATATTACGTCGAGAAGGTTTAAGAGTTCATCATCTGAGTCCTGTAACAGACGATTAGGTAGCGTTGATCCCTAGAGTAAAAATTTAGTAGAAATCATTACTTTTAACTCATAGGCGGAATATACCTGCATGCCACCAGATGTTGAAGATGCACTGTGACCATCTTTAGAAGACGTTGTTTCTGTTGAGAAACCGGAATCCTGGACTACACTTCCACTACCCTCCCCACTCTTTGGCTCTTTTTTGCAACTGTTTGAATTACTTCTGCTTCGCGGAACAAATGCAGGTGAAGATTCTCCTATTATCACCGCTGCGTTTAAAACGGAAGGTCCTTGAACGCTAAACGATGTATGGGAGTCTTTACGCAACTTTTTCTTCTTCGATTGACTTCTGCTGTGGAAAAGAAATAAGATTTAAAAAATTCAACAGTAGGTTTTGTTTTTCAATGTAGTCGCTTAAGAGAATAGAAGATAAAAAAATCATAAAAAAGTCTGCCTACCCGCCCCTATCTCCGATGCAATAAAACCAATGATAATAATGTAATTATAATATAATATTATATTAATATATAAAATAATAAACCAATGATACTAAAATAAAACCATGATTTGAAATTAATCAAATGTAGCTACCAGAAATTATCTTAAAGTGTAAAGAAGTATAATGCAAAGTTTTAAGATTTGACATTTGAAATTTGGCGGAACTTTGGAAACTTGGAAACTTTAAAAAAATTTCGAAACCTAGTTTTTAAAAGGTTTTAACATCCTTACGGCAATAACTTAAGTAAAGTCCTGTTCAAATTTGGTATGCGGATATAGCGTGTACAAAACAAGTTTGAGGTTTCAAAATTTAAAATTTTCAAAAATGGATTTCTAACATATATTTTTTAATGTGAGTAAAAATCACGCATTTTTCCGCATTGTCTGAAAATTTGGTGCGCACATTTTTGAAAAAATAGCCCATGTTTGTTAGCATAGAGAACAGCAAAGTAAGAAAAAATCAGTAAGTAAGTGTAACAGTGCGTTAATAGCTTCGATCCGTATCGGATTTGTAACGGACCTCGGTATACCTTAGTTCGAGTCTCCTTTCCACTGCCATCTTTTCTTGCTATTTGTTTTCATTCATGAATCATCTAAAAAAATTTATTTTACAAAAAGGGCACGGCATGACCAGCGCCCACAAATAAAAATCTTTGGTATCTCAAATATTAGTTATGATTATGATATTGAAAAAGTTTGAGTTGAAACTCAAGTTATTCAAGTAATATTTGTCAAACAAACTGAGCGAGCTAGAGATGGAACCTTGCAAAACGAATAACAAATCATGAATATGAAGCTCGTTAACATACTCACATGGAATGCAAACGCTCTTTTAAGCAAAACCGATGAACTAGAAGTATTTCTACGGAAGAAAAATTTTGACATTTGCCTGATTTCGGAAAAACATTTTAAGAAGGGATCGGGACTCAAAACTAAGGGTTACATCGACTATCACGCATCTCTACAGTGAATCGTCTTAAGACTCGGTTGTTCTCTTTACGAGAAGGCGCAAGTTCACAAAGGTATGTTATCCCGATGAAGTCAAATATATGTGATCCATTTATAGACCCTTTTCGGAAATTAGCCCCCTTTTGTCAAAATATGGGGCTTATTTACGAAAAGGGTTTTTTTAATACTATACGGCCATGGTAAGACCACTTTGGAAAGAAACTTTCGAAGAAACTTTCGCGGAAACGTGTAACCGACTGCAGACTGGTTGTAAGTGTCCTTTAGGGCCACAAAGCTTTTGCCAAACACCCAGGGCTGCATCCACGCAGTGAGCGACGAGCCAATCGTCGCTTAGATTCGTTATAATAAAAATTATAATTTAGCATTTATAAAATTAAATTTTAGATAAGGCGTCTAAGAATTTCTGTAGTTTTTTATAAAAAAAAGAATTAACGACAAATTAAAGAAGTTATACTAAAGATGTTATATAAAAATTATTAGTTTTCACGTCCGCTTTCGCATTCAATAGGGGTGTTTAGGGCTGCCAGTAAATGTTTTACTTACAAGTTTTGAGCACAGCGTTTTTGTATTCTTACCTTGGTGAAGAGTGTAGTTTAGTTGTGTTAGCGGTTATAGCTGCTGAAGACATCGATATAATTTTATTTTTGAGATCAGGAAATGTTTCAATAACTAAGTCTCGAAATTCCAAAAGGGCATCTACTTCTATCTGCAATTCCTGGAGTGACTTTGTCTCTGTTTGAAGATTATACAATTCGTAGTTGAATGTAGGTGTGTCCGTGGAATTGACGGACTGACGGTATGAATTACTGGTTATAAACCTATTTTGGACAGTGCTAGTGTTTTTTTTCCTCCAATCACAGCAGATGTTCTAAAAAATAAAAACAAAAGAAAAAGGAATGATAAGTAATAATAATGATAAAATAACTTAATATAAGAGGAGCTAATTTAATAACAAATTATACGCGAACCAATTTAAAGAACTAAATCAATATTTTTTTGTTCTGAAAGAAACATAATATGTAAACAAGTTCCAAGAATATTTTGTCAATCACGTAAGAGCTATCGGGTTCAAGCAAGAAACATTTTCTTTTTTTTTTAGTTCTTATACCCGGCATATATTTAAAGATTCTCTTGTTGTCCGTTTGATCGATGTATCAGAACTCATGTTGGAGCATTAAGTGTTCATTCTAGCTCGACAGAACAAAATGTTTCAACACGACGACAGCTCTACAACACCTATGGTAGGCTTATATATAGTAGACCTACCATATTTGCTGATTCCGAACGGTGGATTGAGTAAGCTTTCGTGGCAAATATTTCTCTATAAGGTTTCGTTCATCTCTCGCAAAATACGAACCCTTTACATTTTTAAAGATTAAGCTTCGGAGCAATAAAGAATGTCCTATGATTAAAGCTTATCATACATGCCCGAAACCGCCGTTGCCTTGCTTGCTGACTTTCAGTGACTTCATTGATTTCATATTTAATTGCAGCCTGGAAACTTTTCAGCAGTCACTGCTAGTATTAACTTAAAAGTGGAACCTTTTGAAGTTGTAACCACGTCAAAGTAGGACTACTGTGTCTTGATTGTAAATGCCACGTCCTTACAAGTTGTAAATATTCCTTAAGTCCTTACGTATAGAGGGTGAATGTAATACAACAAGAAGATATCTGACGTCCAGAACTTCCCCAGAACTTTTTTCTTAATTGCACTCAAGGGTTTGCCTAATCTTATTACGTATAAGCCTAACGCGAGTGGAAAGATTTTGACTTTTCGCAATCCCAACCCTTTCCAAAACTTAAGAGCGTTGAACTAAATTTTGAGACCGTTAGAGAAAGCACTAGTCCAATCTGGGTTATACACAGCAATCGTTAGACCCATACTCATCGAGTCTTGACTAGCCCTGGCTGACAATTAACTCTACAGTTTTAGCGCTGTTGTATTCCTATATAGACGGACAACAAAAGCCTTGCAAGGTCGAGGTTAGAATAGTTTTGAGATAAGGTATGCCTGTCGTAAGAGCCGACTTAAGTCCGCCGGAAGAAGTAGTCTTTAATGGTGCAACGGATGCTGTCAATGCTGCTCTATTTGGGGAAACCTTTGACAGCAAAGTTTCAACTTATATATGAATCTGAAGGTTTAATAAAAATCCCGGAGCGTCGGTCACGCACATTTTGCGGCGTCTGTCTTCAAAGGGGCGGCTCCGTTTGAAAATGGAAATAGAAGTGAATTATCTATTTCTCATAAAAACGCTAAGTTGAAAAATGTCAATGAACATAACAAAATATATAAATACCCCAAGTTGCAGCCCAGAAAGGACACTCTCTTCCGAGGTAGGCTGACGGATTCTGGGGTGAGCCTAGCATTGCTTATTAAGCCTTTTGAGAAAAAGACAAAAATAAATAGATGACCACCATCTAGATCCAACAGATCCGGGAAAAGCAGACCGCCGGTTAACCAGGACTCAGTGAAAATGGAAAGCTAAGAAAAGCAAAACAATGAACTCCGTGTTGAGCATACAGAAATGGAGCGACTCTTCCAAGAATTGAAAAAAAGAAGTTGACTCTAATCGAAAAGAAAAGGAGGATTAAAAAAAATACTCGTGTAACGAAAGACTGATCGGTAGCGAACGAGTGTGTGACAACTAACCGACCAGCAAGCGAATGCTGTACGGAGCGTAAGGCGAATTCTTCTCCCGAAATAATGCAAAAAGATGCCCTCTGGCTCACACAAGGCTAAAAAAAACTAGGCGAAAATTCGTCTGCCTCCCGCAATAAACAGTCTCGGGACAGCAGACTTCGGGAAATTGCGCAACCTTCTCGCAAATTTGGTAAGAACAGACAATTACAGATAAGCATACTTCGCACCGGAATAACGTGTGGAAAGTAAATGTTGACAACGCCGGTTCATATCGCGCGCTGTCTCTTTAACTGAATGCAGAAAGGATCGAGTGGTATACTTACCGAAATAAGTACGAAAAACCGCTGCGAGTCATTGTGGGGGCCCCACCCGTCCTGCACAAAAGAGCACGGACGTAAAAACAAAAGGACTTAAAATGATTGATGCCGTTAAAATCATTAGAAAGGAAAAGCAACGCACGGAAGCTGAAAAGAACACTGTGATCAGACGTAGCCTTCCACTGAGAGCATAAACGATATTTATAAAATAAAAAAATTGTTACTTAACATTAGGGTTAAAATCGAACCCATAGGTAGTGGCAATGGACTTGTACCATAGTGTCAGCGATGCAAAGAATTCACGCACACAAGTGCCTACTGCCAAAAGGAACCACGCTGAAATGTGACGGTAAACACCTCTCAACAGAGTGAATAGTAGACGTGCAGGTTTCAGCAGTTTGCGCCAATTGCAACGGAAATCACCCCGCAATTTATCGGGGACGCGAAGAAGCTATATACAGCTGCAAAAAGGACGAGAATTTAGAAAAGATCTTCGAGCACAGACTCCAAGCCTTGAATGTCCGAAAACGGCTGAAACTCCTAAAGCCTAAGCCTAAACTTCTTCACTCCTAAGACGCCAATGCCAAAGAAAAGTGCGATTTTGGCGAAAGAAAACGTAAAAGCTCCACAAAAGAGCGTCGTCAGTTCAAGTGCAGCTGAAAAACCGCACTCGTTTGAGCCGAAATCGTACGCAAAGGTTGCGTCAGACGAAAACAGGACAAGATCGGCTACAACAGATGCGGTGTCTCAGATCCTCGCTGTAATCTTGGAAAAACTTGAGGATCAGACTAAAATTAACAAGTTAATATTTGACAAACTGAGCAAGCTCGAGTTCCAACCTATAGAAAAACTTACAAAATAGACGAACTAGAAGTATTTCTACGGCAAAAAATTGTAAAATTTGCGTGATTACGGAAACTCACCTTAAAAAGGGGTTTGGACGCAAAGTAAAAGGTTACAATGACTATGACGCAGATCACCCTTCGGGAAATTCGAGAGGAGGATCCTCCGTCTACATTAAAAACTGCATCAAACACTTCAAGAACGCAGAAGTTGAACTAGGCTGTATGCAGATTTTTTTTATAATTCACCCGCGTTCAAGGGGTTATGGCTACCCTAATACTCAGTTAATATAACACGAATGGAAAGGATCAGATAAGCTCAATTTCTAATAAAATAAACTGTTTAGATTACAACATTGCATTTTGTTATTTCCCGCCAGGATATAGACTGCAAGACAAAGCATACTTTTTGGGGTTCAAGATGCAATTCAACAAAAGGCAGATTACTGTACAAAAACAGTATAAAACATGGTGTGGACTTTTTCTCCACGGAAAGCCAACATATTGGCCAACCGACAGGAATAAAAAGCCTGACCTTGTCGATTTCTTCATCGCTAAAGGGTAGAATCATAACTTATGACCTTTGCTCAGACCACAGGAATAATTTTGAAGACGGGAGTCTAGCAAAACTAGAAAGAATTTCTAAATTAGTCAACAAAAAGACGAATTGGGATGCCTTCAGAAAGAACTGTACTGAAAGTGCTGGCTTAAATGTGCCATCGAAAACTCCATTCGAACAAGAAGAAGGAGTTGATAGATTCATTGAAGCAATTCAAAACGCGGCGTGGAACAACACTTCTTACCAAAAGACAGAAGTGAGCACTGACGGGCATGTACGCACAACATATCCGCTCGAAATCGAAGAATTGATTGAAGAGCGCGTAGAAGATGGCAATCCACGAGGGCACCCCCAGACAAAACCCTCTTAAATCAATCTCTAACAAGCTTAAAGAAATACTGCAAGATTATAGAAATCTTGAGACCACTGAATAACTTTAAGGCTTGTCGGCGGATCCGAGCTTCTCCCTTTGGAAAGCAGTTACATAAATCGATCAAGAAACTCATAATGCACTCACAGCACCACTAAAGAAAGGCGAATGGGTAAAAGAACACAAAGAAAGCGGATTTGTTTGCCGAACACTTGGAAGAAACATTCAAACCGTTTGACGGCATCCCCGCCGTTGGCCCCATATAATATAGTAATAAGGCTCCAGGATGCGACCTCAATACTGGTAAAATCTTGAAAGAACTACCCAAAAAGGCACTAGTCAAGTTCTCTTAGACTTTTATACGTTCCAAGGCAATGGAAAATTGCTGATGTCATAATGGTTCCAAAACCGGGGAAATGTCCAAATGACGAAAAATCTTGTAGGCCCATATCACTTCTGCCGATAATATCGAAGGTTTTCGAGATACTCCTGCTGAAGAGATTTCAACCTATATACAGAAAGACGCTTGATTCCGGACCATTAATTCGGCTTTAGAACTAATCATTCAACAATAGATTAAGTCTACAGAGTAACGCATGAAATATAACAAGTCTTAAAAGGGAAAAGGATAATGTTCAAGTGTTTTCCTCGACGTATTGCAACCCTTCGACAAGGTATGGCACGAAAGCTTAAAGTATAAGCTACAACAAACCTTGCCAAAATATATGTATAGAATATCGAAAAACTACCTGGAAAGCAGACTCTCTCTTTCGTGTCAGATGTGGTACAGAATACTCGAGTTTTAAGTAAATTCCAGCTGGCGTATCCATAGGGAAGCGTCCTCGGTTCAACGCTGTTCCTGTTCTACGCAAGAGTTATACCTCTGTCTAGATGATAAGACACGGCCGTCCTGGCAACAGGTGAATCCGTCGGGTCATCAACGATACGCCTTCAACGAGCTTTGGACCAAATCTGCGTCTGGACGAAGACTTGGCGAATCGTTTTAAACGAGAACAAGGCACGTACATTTTAGGTACAGAAAGGTTAAAAACTTACCTCTGTTCATGATAACTTACCTCTGTACAGATACCCTATGCAAACGAAGCGAAATATCTAGGAATGACTCTAGACGCTAAACTTAGGTGGAAGCTACACGTTAAGAAAAAGCGTGACGAGCTCAAAATCCGGCTTACGGAAATGAATTGGCTTATCGGAAAATTTTCGAAATTAAGCATAAATAACAAACTGTTCTTGTACAGGCAGGTTCTAAAGCCGTCCTAGACAAGACATACGGAATACAACTTTGAAGATGTATCAAGCCGAGCAACATGTCCATTTTGCAGACTTTTCAAAACAAAACACTGATAGCAATTGTGAATGCTCCATGGTATATTAGGAATAGTGATATTCACAGAGATATAGAAATAGCTACTGTGAGCAAAGAAGTGCATTGCAACAATGAAATGATCCGTTCTCTTAACGATACAAACAACGAGCGACGACTATTAAGAACAAGACCCTTCGACCTAGCGACGTAGGGTGAAGCCGCACGAACTGAAGGTTTTAGTAGGTGCATTCACTGGATGGTCACTTACCAAATGCGATAAACACTACAGTAGCGTAAGCTACTTTTTAAGGTTACTTGGTTGTCGCACAACGCGTGCTGGCTGTTTCCATGGTGTCTCTCATAAAAATGATGGTTTTTAGCACGTAGAAATTGAGCATAACTATATCAAATTCGGTACATTTATATATACATTCCTTACAATATAAAAAGACTGGGATCAAATAAACCTTGGTTCAATAATAGTAGAGCCTTGATACCACTGAAGCAAGCAAAAATAAATATGCTACCATCCGAAAGAGATGCAATGACATAATAGGCAATTAAAAGACAATTTTTAATGAATGAAAAGCCCTTTTTTAGTCCTTCTGGTCAATGGCTAAGGTTGTTATTAACAATTTTTGTTATTTTTCTTTCCCTCCATTAGTTAAAGAAAATCGTTCGCTTGCTTACTACATCTTCTCGCGAAAAGACTGATTTATTTGCTACCTTATTTGCTCAGAACTCAAATGTACATCAAGGTGATTTACAGTCTCCTACAATCCCGGTAGTCCAATCAAATATGCACAATATCCCCAATATCCGTTTTAGTCCAAGACTTGTTGGAAAAATACTAAAAAAAAATGCACCTGAACTACCTCCAATACTTTGTAAATTATTTTATTATTTCATATGCCCAAAAAAATTCATCTTCTTGGAAAATACCTCAAGAACCAGAACCAAAAGAGGGTAAGAAATGTTTGCCTCAGAACTATCGGCCTATAATAGCTCTGTTATATTTAAGCTCTGCTCTATTTAACCTAAAGTTATGGAAAAGGCTGTTAATATACAAATGATTAAGAGTATGGTTTTCGTAAAAAACGTTCACCTGGAGACCTGCTAAATTTTGTTACTCACATTTGGACAAAATCTATTTAGAAATATGGTGAATCATCCGATTCATTTACAATAACCGCAGGTGTTCCACAAGGTTCAATTCTGTCTCCTACTTATACAGATATATGATTTGTTAAATTCAACCAGCAATGAAATATTATTCCTTGCTATTCTCATAGCCAAAGATGCAACCAAATTGAATCACTTAATTCTGATCTCAAAAAGATTGTAGATTGGGGCAAAGCAAATTTGTTACTTTTAATACTAGAAAAACACAATATTCTGTCTTTTCAAGGAAGAATGCATCTACTGTACGACCCCTCAATATGGAAATCAAAATCATTTATGAAAAAGGTAATATCCACCTCCTTGGATTCAATGACAGTTCTAATATAACTTGGCACCAACACTTGTCTAATATTGCTAAATATGTTACGTCGAAGTTTAGTTATTTATTTAGAGAAAAACGATTCCTTTCCCCTTCTCATTTAATTTTACTTTACAAAGCTCAGATAAAAGCGGCATTGAAATACTGCTCTCATATGGAGCTCTGCTGCTGCTCCTAAGCATACTCTGCGCCTTCTTGATTCAATTCAGAAAAGCCAATCGATAAACCTGAGTTAAAAACAAATCACCGCACGGTTGACGTGTTGCTGATTTATGTCTTTATGATTTAAATATTATAGATTTAAGAAATTTATTTCCGGAAAACATTTCTTTTGTTCGATCTACAAGGCATCATCAGCTCTATCATATCCACCTCGAAACACCTCGCACTACACTGTTTCAAAATTCTTTCTTCTATAGAACAAGAATACTTTGGAATTCACTACCTGAATACATATTTCCTAACACATATAAACTGCAACCTTTTAAAAATAAAGTAAATAAATATCTCCATACATCTCGGGGTATTGTTTCAGTGTTATAGGTTTGCCTTTCCTGAGAGAAGAAATTAAAAAATTGTATTGTTATATATACCAAATATAGCATAGCGGCAAACAGAACGCCAAATCAACCAAGATATGGTATGTTTTGAAGATGCAGGACTGGGATGATGAGGGCCTTATACATGGACACTTTAGTTGCTCGAGAGAGGGCTTTGCTACTCAATTGCCTCCTTAGCCCAAAGAAACAGCGATTGGCAAGAGTTATCCTTCGTTTGATTTCCGCGCTGGTGTCATTGTCTGAATTGATAGCGGAACCCAGGTAGACAAAATCCCTAACTACCTCAAAATTATAGCTGTCAATGGTGATGTTTTGTCCAAGACGTCGGTGTTGGATACGATATAATACGATATAATATAAAATCTAAAATATTTCATATAAAATGTTTTACGTTATACGTTAACTCTGTATAAACCTTCTGTAATAAAATCGAATATAATGAAAATTTTATTTTTTCAAATGGACATCCTCTCTCTAATTATCTAAGAAAATTATACTACATAGTTACCTACATTATATAATATTGTCACAATCGCATTTTAAAGCCAAACTTTAAATCATTAATTTAACAAGTCGCACACCCATCACCCACGTGACGCCACTGATATATATTTTTATATATATGTTTTTTAATATTTGGATGGAGTCCTAAATCTAAAAATTATACCAATAGCAGGTATATAATACCGCAGTAGCGGATATTAGTTATACGCGATTCCCACGTGCTATAAAATAAACCCTTTATGAGAGACACTATAAAAACTGCCAGAACTCGTAGTGGGAGTGGGACAAAGCGTGTCATAGTAGTATATTTTCGTCCCCTTATAAGAACTAAGTTAACTTAACAAGAAGTTTCCATTTCCGTAGTGGTCATCGCGCTGAGTAGGTTGCTATCCAGTGAATGCACCTACTAAAACAGTCAGTTCGTGCGGCTTCACCCAACAGCAAGCCAGTGCAATTTCGAGCAATTTGTTGCTTCTTCGCTCACACTTACTATACCTAAATCTCTGTAAATATCACTATTTCTAGTATACTTTGGAGCGTTCACAATTGCTCTCAGTGTCTTGTTTTGGAAAGCCTGCAACATGGACGTGTTGCTCGGTTTGGTACAAACCCAAAGTTGTATACCGTATGTCCACGACGGCTTTAGCGCCTGTTTGTACAAGAGCAATTTGCTATATGTGCTTAGTTTCGAGAATTTTCCGATAAGCCAATAGAATTCTCTGAGTTTGATTTGGAGCTCGTCACTCTTTTTCTTTAGGTGTGGCTTCCACCTGAGCTTAGCATCTAGAGTTGTTCCTAGATATTTCGATTTGTTTGCATAAGGAATTCGTACAAAGTTTATGAACAGAGGTAAATTCTTCACTTTTCTGTACGTAAAATTGACATGCGTTGACTTGTTTAAGAACGATTCGCAAAATCATCGTAAAGGCGCCAATTTAGTCCAAAGTTCTTTCGAGGCTTCTCGTGCTGACTCGACTGATTCACCTGCTGCCAGGATGGCCGTGTCATCGCGAACGTGGTCATAACTGTCTCGCCATCAAGAGGTATATCTAATACCTTATATATAAGAGGACGCTTCCCTGGGGTGCGCCAGCTCGAATTTGCTTAAAACCCAACACGAAAGAATCTGTATTCAAGATAGTTTTTAGATATTCTATACATTTCTTTTGGCTGGGTTTGTTGTAGCTTTACTTTAAGCTTTCGTGCCATACCTGGTCTGAGGCTTGCGAAGCGTCGTGAAAAGCACTTGAACATTATCTTTTTCTCTTCTATGGCTTGTTCAATTTCATGCGATATTTTGTAGACTTAATCTATTGTTGAATGATTAGTTCTAAAATTGAATTGATGATTCGGGATCAAGCGTCTTTCTGCAATTATAAGTTGTAATCGCTTTAGAAGACCTTCGATATTATCGTCAGAAGTGATGTGGGGCTATAAGGTTTTTCGTCATTTGGACATTTCTCCGGTTTTGGACCGATTATGACTTCAGCAACTTTCCATTGCCTTAAAACGTGTATACGTCTTAGAGAAGCGTTTATCATATAAGGTAGCTTGACTAGCGCCTTTTTGGGAAGTACTTTCAAGATTACACCAGTAATCGGGCGGTATTCTGGGGCCTTTTAATTATTTTATATGGGGCCAATGGCGGACCGTCGAACGGTTTGAATGTTTCTTCCAAGTGTTCGGCAAACAAGTCCGCTTTCTCTTTGTCTTATGTTACCCATTCGCCTTTCTTTAATGGTGCTGTGAGTGCATTATGGGTTTCTTGATCGGTTTATGTAACTGCTTTCCAAAGGAAGTAGTTCGGGTTCTTATCCGCCGACAAGCCTTAAAGGTATTCAGTGATCTCACGATTTCTTCTTTTTTTTGGCTAATCTAGGAGCTTTCTATTTTCCCTAGAATTCCGCCCATCATCAAGATTACTCCTGAGTGGTCTGAACAAAGATCAAAGCATTCTTCGACTCGCGTAGGGTGTTTGGGGTACCCTTAAGCGACGAAGAAGTCGAAAAGGTCAGGTTATTCCTGTCGGTTGGCCAATATGTTGGCTTTCTCGTGGAGAAACAGTTCACCCCACGTTTCATACTGTTTTTGTACAGTAATCTGCCTCTTGTTGAATTGCATCTTGAACCCCAAAAAGTGTGCTTTGCGTTAAAGTCGCCCCCAATGGCAAAATTGGACTTCATTAAGTCAAACATACGATCAATATCATCTTCCACCACTCTATATCACGGCGGGAAATAACAAAACAAGATGCAATCTTATAATCTAAACAGTTAATTTTTACAGTAACTGAACTTATCTGCATGGAGTCCAGCTCAACTTCTGTGTTCTTGAAGTGCCTAATGCAGTTTTTGATGCAGAGGGAGGATCATCTTCTCGAATTTCGTAGTCATTGTAACCTTTTATTTTGGGTCCAAGCCCCTTTTTTAGGTGAGTTTCCGTAATCTCGTGAATATCAATATTGTTTTTCCGTAAAAATACTTCTGGTTCGTTTATTTTCTCTACAAGACCGTTTGCATTTCATCTAATTAAGTGATTACCTAGTTTTACTTTTAACACTGTTTATATTTTATAAAATTTTCTTAATACAAATCTCTCCGTATTTTAGTGAAATCTTTGGGTGGTAAATCGTGACTTCAATTTACCACTGACAATGATTGTTGAATTTTTGACACATTGTTGAAATTATCCAACGTCTTGGTTTATCAATAATTGAAGTAGGTCGTCAACGTCAAGGGACTTGAAGAGGCGCGAGAGGACGCCCATTGAGAACACCTTGCGATGTTAACTCCAAGATGTGTTCACGCTTTGAACGACGCTGGCAAGGCGAGCATTGAGTTAAAAAAAAAATTTCTTCCTGCGTTATGCAAGTATTTAACTGTTACTTTGCCCTAGGCTTCCGGTATGTGACCGCAGACTAGACTATATCAAAAGCGTTTTACTAGGATGGGTGGAAGTGCCTGCTGCCTTCAAACTAGTGCCAAAAATGCGCTAGCCTCTCCTGCTCTTCAGAAAACATATTGCCTATTTATCATAAGGCTTATAAGTTCCGCTCAATTTGGTCTGTTTTGAGCGGTTCGATTTAATAAAAAGTCTGTGTTTTAAAAAAGAGTCCCAGTATCGTTTTCTTGTTTCATTTAAATCGGAATCGGCAAGGGAACTTAATGAAACGGTTTCGTAAGCGGCATGAGGTTTGCGGGGTTAAAAGCTGGAAGGTGTGTCACACAACTTCATAGACAAGTGCAAATTTTTCTATATTTTTTCAACTACTTTGTGTCAAATTCGCGTTAATAAAAATTAGGGACGGTGTAATTCGACGTCTAAAAACGTAAGGATATAAGCACATCTGCAAGAAAAATTTTTATTTTTACAAAGCTAGAGAACTTTCTACAAAGTATTATATTTGATGTCTGCGAATATGAACCACTATAAATTAGCAACAACAAACATTCATAATAAAAATATCGTATCAAACATTATGTTTATTATTCCAGTTCGAGAATAGGGCAATAATCAAGGAGACTAGTAGCGTTGCCTCAACAAAGCTAAGGTGTGTTGCACTGCTTGCTTGATGTATATTTGCTATGCAGACACACAAAACCCATTGACTGTTTACGCACGGTCAAACTTTGTTTATTGACATTGAGACTTTTCTTTTTACCAAGACATTTACGTACGTATGTGACAGTATACTAGCATTAGCAATAGCACTTTGAAAAAATATAAATCATTCCATATTTAACTATTTTAAAATAAACGAACTCGTATAATAGATTTAAGATTTCAAAATTTATATCTATGTACTTACACTTGAAATATAAAGTGGCAAGGAGTTGCATCTCCTTAGGACTTCTAAATTCTGCAGACTTGCTGATGACACAGTTCCCGGGACAGCGCAGCTTTTATCCAAAGATGTGGCATTATTAATTCCCAAAAATTCCTTTGCATGCATAACCACGTCTTTGTTTTTATTCATCTTTATACAAGACTCTAGCAGTACCAAAAAAATATTAAGTCAATATAACACCAACTTACATAGACATAATCAAAATGTGCATAAATATACATATAAAATAAATATACACAAAACTCATTGAAAAGCAATGTACCACCTTAATTTTTTTCGATAAAATTTTTGCTGAAGGCGAGTCAGTAACTAATTGAACTTCTTACTTTCCATAGCGAAAAAGTTTCCATATTAAGCATTTCGAAACCATAAAAACAATTAAAACAAAATAGTACGAGAAACTTTTTTAACTCTACAGATTTAGGCAAAAAATGAAATGTTGGCCCACAAAACAAGGGCAACACGAACACATATCCCTACGATTCACTTCACTGATCACGGGTAAAAGCACTTATTCTAGCGAATATAAAAACTATTTTATTGACAAAAACCGATATGTTGCATTTTAAAAACTTTTATTTTTTTTAGAGAAAAGCAGGGGGATTTTAATATCACAAAAAAGAAAATAGAAACGAAATGAAATATGTTCATAAAAAACTTGACGTTTTAATTGGTCGGGTTCAGCCAAATGTGTGATTCAGCTCAGTTTGGGTACAGTTAGAGTAGAATGATTAGTGTCATGTTGCTGTATATTTGACACATGTGACGTAACTGCTATCGAAGTCTGCACGAAGCTGTTAATAACATTGCAGCAGTTTAAGTCCCCCGAAAATTTGACACAAGGAAATAAAGATATAAGACCACGGGCATAAATTACTGAATACCTAGATTTTCGATTTGCGTCCCTCTTACCCTCCAACACCCATTTATTTACGTTTTTTATAAACGTTTTTTTAAAGGAAATTTAAAATTTCCGTGTCGGTGAATAAGTGTAAGATACAACAACAATTTACCTTACGCGATCAGCTGATGTAAAAGCTCTAAAACGAAGTTGCATGGAAAAGACGCATTGATGAACTGACTAACATTTGTAAATAAATGTCGGCGGATGGGTAAATTCCTCAATTTCAGCTTGTGGGCAAAGCTTTTACATGTCCGAAACATTGATTAAAGAGACAAGGAAGTGGTGTTTTGGGGAAAAAGTCAAGCATCAGTTTTAGTTGTGTGAGTGCGGACCACTTATGTGTTCAGTCAGGCATGTCATGAGAGGCGGGCCGAGGTTCATACGTTTCTGGGAGCTGGCTCTACTTTTGTTTAACATTCCTGAGTTAAGGTGACATTTGTACCCCGATTCGTCATACATTCGATACATTCACTCACAAGTCAATACCCGATATCAGGCGACTAATGTCAAAATAAAAGCTTTACTCACACGCACTGTATATGTGAAAAAGAGCTATTCCTTGTCTCTTTATTCAATAGTCCGAAGTTGAATATCTAGTTATTCAGTAATTTATGTCCACGGGTATGGTCCAAGACACTTTGGTGCTGGGAGCACACCAATGACTAAAACATATGAATGTAAAAATTGTGAAGCGCCGGGCGTCCTTAGGGTTGAGGTAACAATTTTTCTATAGCTAAATACTGTATTTTGTGTGAGAAGTTATGTTATTGCAATCGCTGAATGCATTGCAATAACATAGCTAGATGCAATCGCTGAATTCACCCATCGATTCACTTAACGAACACACCCAGCTGTCATTCAAGTCAGCTGACAGCAAACTGATATTTTAAGTTCGAATTTCGATATCGAAAATTTCCCCTCCATGGAATTTAGCAGAAGAGTACCAATGGAAAATTACCAAAGGGAAAGTATGGAACGTACTAGAACAGTGGTTCCCAATCTTTTTTGGTCGCGGAGCACTTTCAAAAGGAGATTTCAACGGCGGAGCACCGAGCACCAATATATTTTTTTGTACTATACAGAAATATGTATTGTTTCTTATAAAAAAGAAACGTGAAAAACCAAAAAATAGGTGGCTGTCTGCGGTCAATGACTGTTATTTACTAAAATCAAATTTTGGATAAATCCCGGATAAATTCCGTAGCATAGTGTTTCTTATAAAGCCTTTAAAGCTTTTATAAAGCTTTAAATTTCCGTGTCGGTGAATACGTGTAAGAAGATAGAACAACAATTTACCTTACGCGATCAGCTGATGTAAAAGCTCCAAAACGAAATTGCTCCATGCAAGGCGCATTAATGAATTTACATAGATTATGAGTAACGACATTACAAATAAATGTCGGAGAATGGGTAAATTCATCAATTTCAGCTTGCGGGCAAAGCTTTTGCATGTCCGAAGTTGAATATCTAGTTATTCAGTAATTTATGCCTTCAAGTAAAAACATATTCGTATTTTATCTATCACACGTGAACAGTTTCTGTTTTTTTTCTATTCTCAAACTGTTCTTAAGGTGTGCCAAAAAAGTTAGAGGTTACAAGTGTCATTTGAGGAGACTTTCGAGGAGAATTATTTTAAATTACTTGTTGAGAGTGTTAAAATTTGTATGGTAAATCAAATTATTAAATAAAAAAAATATATCAAAATAAAATTCGTTGGCGATAAGTTGAAAATGTGTGTCCAGAGTTTATCTGTTTAATAATTTTACTACGATAATGGATGATCAGTGTTAAAGTACCATTTGCTAACGAATTTGATCTTTTCGAACAAAGTAATATTTTGGAAAGACAGTTATATAAATAGAGTGGAGCAACATCTCGAGGTGAACGCGAGGGCCAACTTTATAACTATATATGCTCTGTTAGCTGTATCTCTCACATACATGGGGACCTACAATTTGTTGCCTAATCCGAACAGCATTTTGAAAAGTTTTTCAGACAAAGTATGAAAATTGAGAAGATCCGCCCACAACCACGCCCACAATTGGCTTGATTGTCAGACAACCTCAAATTTATACTTTAGTTCAAAATGCCTTTTGGTCAAAATAGACAAAACATATGAACTCAAATTTTGGTGGAGAGCAATAAGGACCAGAAGCCTTTAATTAGACAAAAAGTGGACCGCCCACTTTTTTGACTATGCCCACTTTTAAAATCTGAAATCTTTGAAAACCTGATTTCTCGGGAAATTAATTTTAAATTAAAAAAAGAGTTATATGACAACCCTTGCTAATTTTGTTGCATACGAAGCATTGAGCTCCGCCCACTTTTAGGGGGCGTTTTCGGCAAAAACGGTTTTACACGTTTTTAAACGCATTTTCTCGTGATGCTAACGAAATTAGAGTTAATTAATTTTAATTTTTAGCCCACGCCCTGAAACAAACCAAAAATTTTAAATTTGGTGTTAATGGGTAAAGATAGCCGGGTATTTAGAAGTTTGTTACAGACGAACTCTTGCACTTACTTACTTGTTAATATTTTTTTTACTTATCTGTTCGCGTAGCACTTGGTCAACGCTCGCGGAGCACACTTTGGGAACCGCGGTGCTAGAAGGTCCTTAATTTGTATAAATACAAGAATGATAGTCTCGTACGGGACAGTTATAAAATATAACGTTGACTTGTGAAAATCGATAGTAAAAAAAAAAGTGCTTGAATTTAAATAAAGTATTGAATTCTAAATAGCGAAATTGAATTAAGTGTGATTTGAATTTAAATAAGTTTTGTTTGATAAATAAAGCATAAATTATAAAAGTGAAATTGAGTTTTATTCGAGGAACACCAGGGAATTTTCCGGAACAGTGCTAGTGTATCCAACAGTTTTTTAAAGAGATACTTTCTAGATATATTGCGCGTAAATAGTTAACAATTTTTTTTTTTCTTAAATTGCACAATTTACAGAGATGTGGACTATTTAACCTTACTACTGAAACATTATTTAACATTTAACATAAATTGATAATACACAATTGTCAAACTGAAGGAAAATAACAGAACAAAAACCTTCATTTAAATAACTAGATAGAGATCTGAGAGAAGAGGAGCTGCGTTAAGCCAGAACAAAAACGGACAAACGCTCGCACAACAAATATTAGAATATATAATAAATAAATAAATTCATAAATAATAAATAACAATAATAAATAATAATTATCACAGAAATAAGTTTATTCTAGTAGGAATAAATAAGAAATAATCAATAATAAATAAAAAAAAAAAATAACTATAAATAATAAATAGTGAATAATAAATAAAAAATAATAAATAATAAATGATAAATGATAAATGATAAATGATAAATAATATATAATAAATAATAAATAACAAACAATAAAAAATAAATAATAAATAATAGATAATAAATAATAAACAACAATAGAAAACGATTAAGGATATCACAGAAACAAGCTTAATCTAGAAGGCTTAATATCAAATTTGTTCCAAGGTTGTACACGATATATCATGTTTGACTTTAAGTTTCAGAATTCGAGTCTCGACCGTTTCTATGTTGGCAATTGCATGTAATTCAGCAGTTAAAAAGTACCATGGAAAGTTTAATATCATATAAAGGAGCTTATTTTGAGCAACTTGCAACTTTTTCAGGTGGGTTTTAGTACAATAACCCCACACTGGGGACCCGTAAATTATTATGGCCTGGAAAATTGGTTTGAAAATTAGCAGCTTATTTTCCTCACTCAGTCTGGATTTCCTGTTGATAATAGGGTACAAAAAACAAATTGACCTATTGACCTTTTTGATGGTTTCTTGTACATGTAAGCCAAAGGTTAATATTTTGTCCAAATTAATCCCTAGGTACTTAACATTTGATTTCCAATCAGCATGGACACCACCTACAAGCCTGTTGCTTGGAGGAAGGCAAGCTTTTCTTTTCTTTGTAAAAAAATAGCTTGCGTCTTAGAAGCATTGACTTTAATCTTCCACTTACTAAAGTAGCTCTCTACCGCATTCAAAGCTGATAGAACAGGACCGAGGACTGATCCCTGGGGGACACCTGCACAAATAAAGAACACAGTTGACTGGGAGATGTTAACGGATACCGTTAAATTACGACTAAGCTAAAAAGATTATACAATTTTTATAAGGACTATAGCAAATTTAAGTAACCACATTTTGTGTAAAAGACCATTATGCCAGACCTTATCGAAAGCCTTTTCCACATCAAGCAACACTAGTCCCGTGCTCTTCCCTTCACTCAATTTATGTTTGACACGCTTAGTCACACGGTGAACCTGATGGACAGTGCTGTGATGTGCTCTGAACCCAAACTGTTCCGGGGAAAGGATATTGTTCGTTTCAACGAAAGCTGTAAGTTTCTTTTTGATTAATTTCTCAAAGCATTTGCTAAGAGAACTTAGCAAGCTTATGAGCCTATAGCTGCCAGGTAGACTGTAAACTTTGCCTTGCCTTACGACGGGTATGACCTTTGCACTTTTCCATTCATCTGGAAAGTACCCAAGTTTCAGACAACATAAAAATAAATTTTGGAGGCACTTAAATGCACATTTTTAATCATATCAAAACCTGCAGATTTTCGAACATTTAGTTCAGAAACAACAGAAATGATATCATCAAGGGTGATAAAGTCGGGATTAACGTCTGCAATACTTTCACTAATTTGGAAAATGGATCGTTCTACTTCCACATCTAGATAAAAGTTGCTACTGGGTGCAGCAGTAGCGGAATGATTAGCAAACTCTGAACCAAGTGCATTTGCTTTTTCATTATCAGAAAGTAACACGGTATCACCTATTCTAAAGGCAGGGACAAAAGTGTGCTTCTTTTTAATAACTTTGGCTATAATCCAAACTGGCTTTATCAAAGCTTTGTTTTTTCCAGGTTTGATTTTTAAAGTTATTTACTGCATCCTTAATCATTCTTGTATATGAATTGCACATGGTTCGATAGTATGGGTGTCTATAACTTATCCATTTAGTTCTATAACCGTTTCTTATTTTAATTAACTCTAAAATATTTGATGCGAGAGTTTCTTTAATATCACAGGAAATTTTTTTCTTTGGCACCGAATCATTTATGCTTTCAAGGATGGAAGAAGTTAGTTTACTTACAATTTCATCAATTTGGGTCTTATTAACGTTGTTCAATAAAACTTCTGGTATTTCCGCTACTCTTCGGCGCATATCCTCTTTAAATTTAGGCCAGTCTTTTTTAAAATCATATGCAATATTCATATTTAAAATTGGAGCCGATGAAATGCTACACTTTACTGGAAGATGATCAGAGCTTAAGCCATTAATGACCATTGGTTGACTAATGATCTCAGGTACATTCGATAAGAAAAAATCAAGTGTTGACGGATTTAACTTGCTGCTGGCAGGAATGTAGGTAGGGTGAGGTGGAAATAAAATTTTGTTATGTGGCGACAAGAAATAAAACAACTCGCAGGAGTCCCTGAATGCACCCATCGATTCACTCTACAAACGCACCCGCTCGATTCACTAAATGAACATACCCAACTGTCATTCCAGTCATCTGACAGCAGCTGTCATATCCGAAGTTCGAATTTCGATTTCCCCTCCTTGGAATTCAGCGGAGGAGTACCAATGGAAAATTACCAAGGGGGTATGGAACGTACTAGAAGGTGCTTGTACGCGACAGTTATATTTTAAACGTTGACTTGTGAAAATCGTTTATAAAGTGAAAAGTGATTGAATTGAAATAAAGTGTTGAATTCTTAGTAGTAAAGTTGAATAACGGTGTGATTTGAATTTAAATAAGTTTTGTTTGATAAATAAAGTGTTTCATTGTGTAATTAAAAAAAGTGAAATTGAGTTTTATTCGACGAACCCAGGCCTAAAATATTACATTGGTGTCAGAAATTGGGGATAAAACTCATAATTGTGCGGGTAAATTCTACAGTGGAATTTTCCGGAACAGTGTTAGTGTGTCAAACAATTTTAGATGGAGACTTCTAGAAAAAGTGCGCGTAAATAGCGTCGGTGACTAAACAGATTTATTTTTGCAGTGGAATTTTCCAGAGATATCGTGTGTGTAAACAGTGTCGGTGATTCATACAAATTTGAGGTGGAATATTCTGGATATATTGAAACTGATTGTGCGAAGTTATAAAAACGGTGTCAGTGATTTGTTTATTCGCGAGTGAATTTTTGGGAACAGATATAAAACATATACTGATTGTGTTGTGAAAATTGTGTGAAGACAATTCAAAATGGGTCGAAAAATTGAACAATTGACAACAGCTGAGCTAAAAGCAGATTTGGGTAAAAGAAACCTCCAGACTTCGGGGCTCAAAAGTGAATTGTTGCTCCGACTTCAGGACTCCGACAGGATTACCGAGGAAGGTGGAGACCCAGACACGATGCTGTTTGAAGTTCAAGACGGACAGCAACAAAGCACAGTAAGTACTGCCGATGAAATGCCCGCTTTCATGAAGTTGATTTTGGAAAAATTCGAGAAGCTGGAGAGCGGCCAGAAAGAACAAAAGAATGCACTCGAAACCAAATTCGAAATGCTAGAGAGCGGCCAGAAAGAACAAAAGAATGCTCTCGAAACCAAATTAGAAATGCTAGAGAGCGGCCAGAAAGAACAAAAGAAGGCTCTCGAAGAAAAGTTCGACAAGCTAGATACTAAGTTCGATGAGCAGAAAAAAAATTCTAGAAAGCAAACTCTATTCCCAGAATTCACTTTTTGAGGAAAAGTTCCAAACGATGGATCGAAAAATTGAAAGTGTGGAGGAACAGTTCACTGAAGTCAAATCGGAAGTAGAACAGCTGGCTAAGGAACTGGAGTTGGTTAAGAAACAGAAAGTGCGAGAATGTTTGCCCGACAGTCCACGGCATAAAGAAATGCAGCCTCCTGTTTTTGATGGTCAAACGTCATGGCCGATTTATAAGAGGCAATTTGAAGATGCCGCAATGACGAACAACTGGGACAACGAAGAGAAGTCGATTGCTCTCACGCTTGCTCTCAGAGGAACAGCTGCCGAATTGCTGCAAACTAATCCTGAAGAAAAACAGAAGGATTATGATGCCATGGTGAAGGCCATCGAGATGAGGTTTGGCGACGACCACATGCAGCAAGTTAACCGGGTCCAGTTGCGCCGAAGAGTTCAGACAAGGGGTGAGACGCTTCAACAGTTGCAAGCCGACATCGAGCGATTAGCGAATTTGTCCTATCCCAACACCAGCAGGGAGATAATAAACGAGTTGGCAACCGATGCGTTTACTAATGCCATTGCGGATGGAAAGCTACAACTGGCTGTAAGAATGGCAGGTAAGAAGACTCTCGCTGAAGCACTAGCATTTGCCCTTACAATGGAAGCAGCCGAAATGGAAATGGCTGGTCTAGAGTGCTCATGTCAACGCATCGACATCGAAACGCAAAACACGAACACCACTCGGGGACAAATGAGATGCTGGAACTGTAACAAACTGGGACACCTGCAGCGACAGTGCCGAGCCTCAGCTAGACAAGCGGGTTGCCCACATTGCGCTAGAAGGAGACAGAATGAAGAAGCATCTGGCAGGATGTCGGGGCAGAAGTTGGTTGATGGAATCGACGCCCCCAGAACCATCATCCAAGTCTCGCAAACAAAACGCTGCAACAAGAGTCTGACAGTAGAGGCAATCATCGCCAACAGAAAATGCGTGGCCACTATTGACACAGGTGCCACGGCCTCCATCATCCGAAGAGACCTTGTTCAGACGTCCTGGCTACATAACACCAGCTGCTACAGTCTGAAGACAGCTACAGGAGAAGCGGCCAAAGTATACGGGGAGGTGCAGCTACAGATACAACTAGAGGGATTGACCTTCTCACATGCATTTTTGGTGGCCGACATATGCGACGAATGCATCATTGGAGTGGACTTTATGAAGGCACACGAGTTAATTCTTGACCTTCGAATGCAGGTGCTAAGGTATCGAACCGTCGAGATTCCTATGGTATACGGAAACGACAACGCGGTGAATCTCCGAGCAATACTGGGAAGCGATGAAGTTCTGCGGCCCTCTTCAGAGACAGTTCTTTGGACACGTTTGGAGGGTGATCCTGGGAACCACCGATTCTATCTCATCGAGCCAGATAACAAAAGTGAATTTAAAAGTTACGTCGTGGGAAAAATTCTTGCAGAGCCCAGGGATAACATGGTGCCGGTAAGACTGATGAACCCAAATAAGCGCACCGTTAAGCTCAGAAAAGGAGAGGTGATCGGAAGATGTGTGCCCGTTGCAGCCATTTCGACAATAGCTGAGAGTAAGCCTGCAAGTCCTGTCCCTCCATCAAAATTTGCCGAGGTATGTAAGACTATACTCGGAGACTGTGAGCTAAATCAGGAGCAGGAAACCATAGCGGAAAATCTGATTGGCGAGTTTGCTGATATATTTGCCTCACAGGATGGAGACTATGGTCGAACACACTTAGTACAACACCGCATAGACACCGGAGATGCTAGACCAATCCGCCAACCTGCCAGACGACTTCCGTTGGCTAAACAGGACGAGGCCGCCGAGATGATATCGACCATGGAAAGAGAAGGTTTGATCGAAAGCTCGAAAAGTCCGTGGGCGTCGCCTGTTGTACTGGTGAAAAAGAAGGACGGCAGTACTCGATTCTGCGTGGATTACCGGAGGCTTAATGATGTCACAAAGAAGGACAGCTACCCTTTACCTCGAATAGATGACACATTGGACACACTCTCTGGAGCAAAATGGTTTTCCACTCTCGACCTGAAAAGTGGCTACTGGCAGGTACAGATACATCCAGAAGACAAAGAGAAGACCGCTTTCACAACTGGCAATGGGCTTTGGCAGTTTACAGTGATGCCATTTGGTCTGTGTAACGCTCCGGCCACCTTTGAGCGTCTTATGGAACGTGTCTTACATGGTCTGACGTGGAAAACCTGTCTGGTATATTTGGATGACGTCATCGTTTTGGGAAAGACGTTTGCAGAACATCGCGACAACTTGAGGGAGGTCTTCTCACGACTTCGAGCAGCACACTTAAAGCTCAATCCAAAGAAGTGTGCGCTCTTCAGAGCAGAAGTAAAGTACCTGGGGCATGTGATATCGACGGATGGCGTGAAGACGGATCCAGAGAAAATCGAAGCTGTGAGAAGTTGGCCAGTTCCCAAGGACAAACACCAGCTAAGGAGCTTTATCGGTCTTGCTACGTACTACAGGAGGTTCGTCAAAGATTTCGCCGGGATTGCAAAGTGTCTGCACCAGCTCACTGAGAAAGGAAGACAATTTAAATGGTCAGGTGAGTGCGAAAGAAGCTTTTAGCATCTGAAGCAGCGACTATGCGAAGCACCGGTACTAGCTTACCTCATCCCCGGCAAGACATTTATTGTGGACGCAGACGCTAGCAATGTGGGTGTTGGCGCAGTATTGTCGCAGTTACACGATGGGCAGGAGAAAGTCGTAGCATACTTCAGCAAAGTGCTTACCCGACCAGAGAGAAATTATTGTGTTACCAGGCGAGAACTCCTTGCTTTAATACTGGCGACGAAACATTTCCATAAGTACCTGAGCGACCACAAGTTCATCTTGCGTACCGACCACGCCGCGCTCAAATGGTTACTGCAGTTTAAAAGTCCTGAGGGCCCAGTCGCAAGATGGATCGAGCGATTGCAGGCTTATGACTTCGAGATACAACATCGCAAAGAAAGACTGCACTGCAACGCGGACGCATTATCCCGGAGACCATGTGAGCCCAATTGTAAGCATTGCGTGCGACAGGAGGAAAAGAACGAATATACTGTCCAGCGAGTAAGAGCCGAACCTGCAGAAGGCTGGAGTACTGAGGAACTTCGCAACGCACAACAAGAAGACCCTGACATTGAGCCAATCCTTGCATGGAAGGAATCTATGGAGAAACCGAGCGCAAGGGATATATCCGACAGAAGTCCCACATTAAAGGCATATTGGGCGCAGTGGGACTCTCTCCATGTACAAGATGGCGTTTTGCGAAGAAAATGGGAAATGCCGGATGGAAAATCCTTTAAGATGCAGCTTGTGGTTCCACGGTCGAAAGTCCAGGAGATTCTACGGGAAATGCACGATGGAGTGTCTGGTGGGCACTTGGGCATCAACAAAACCCTGGAAAAAGTACGGGAACGTTTTTATTGGCTGAGTGCAAGAAGCGACGTTGAGAGTAAGTGTCGGAAGTGTTCTACTTGTGCTGCTAGGAAGGGACCCAAAGTCAAAACCAGGGGTAAAATGCACCAGTACAATGTGGGTGCTCCCTTTAAAAGGATCGCCGTCGACATCGCAGGACCGTTTCCGGAAACTGAAAGCGGTAATCGTTACATCCTGGTTATTGCCGATTAATTCAGCAAGTGGTCCGAGGCATTTGCGATCCCAAATCAAGAAGCGAAAACCGTTGTCGATCAGATAGTGGACCACTGGGTGTGCAGGTTTGGAGTGCCAATGGAATTACATTCCGACCAGGGAAGAAACTTCGAGTCGAAGATATTCCAGGAAGTATGCGCAGCAATCGGACTACAGAAGACACGGACCACACCTCTTCACCCACAATCAGATGGAATGGTGGAACGCTTCAACAAGACGCTGAAGGAACATCTCTCTAAAGTCGTGGACGAGAGTCAACGGGATTGGGATCGGCGAATACCTTTATTCCTTATGGCCTACCGGAATGCTATTCACAGTACAACTGGATATACTCCATCTGAAGTTTTATTTGGCCGAACTGCCAGGCTACCCAGTGAGCTTAAATTCGGATTTCCCACTGAAGAACCAACATGCGAGGAGGGCTACGTGGTTGACCTTAGAGAAAGGATTAATGACATCCACCAGAGAACCAGAAGCAATATAAAAGTTGCAAGCGACCGCATGAAGACGAGATACGATGCGCGAGCAACGGCACCCGAGTTCAACGAGGGAGATCCTGGTATGGCTCTACAACCCACATCGTAAAAAGGGAAGATCGCCAAAGCTTCAGAAGGACTGGGAAGGTCCCTACCAAGTTGTAACGCGAATTAATGATGTCGTATTCCGAATCCAAAGAGGACCTAGAGCGAAGATGAAAGTTGTCCATGTTGATCGCCTACATCGCTACCATGGAAGCAATGATGACGTACTTGTTCGGGACGAACAAAACTAAGAGGGGGGCAATGTTATGTGGCGACAAGAAATAAAACAACACGGATGAGTCCCTGAATGCACCCATCGATTCCCTCTACAAACGCACCCGCTCGATTCACTAAACGAACATACCCAACTGCATTCCAGTCATCTGACAGCAGCTGTCATATTCGAAGTTCGAATTTCGATTTCCCCTGCTTTAATTCAGCGGAGGAGTACCAATGGAAAATTACCAAAGGGGGTATGAAACGTGCTAGAAGGTGTTTAATTTTGTATAAATACACGGGTGACAGGCTCGTACGGGACAGTTATATTTTAAATGTGGACTTTTAAAAATCGGTTATAAAGTAAAAAGTGATTGAATTGAAATAAAGTGTTGAATTCCAAGTAGTAGAGTTGAATAACAGTGTGATTTGAATTTAAATAAGTTTTGTTTGATAAATAAAGTGTTCCACTGTGTAGTTATAAAAGTGAAATTGAGTTTTATTCAACGAACCCCAGGCAAGAAAACATTACAATACCTTAAATTGTTTGTCAACAGCCTTATATGTCCATATTAGTGTAGCCTTAGGCCAGGAACGTCCAACATCGCTCAAATATTCACGCAGCTGAGTATCTTGGGGAAAATCTACGAATTTCAAATTGATACCCACTACGAGCTATTTAGGGCAATGTGTTGTAATGTCTTTGTCTGGTTTCCGACAACAAGAATGCATGTGAGAAGTTTAACCCTGTTAGTTGCATCCTTAGAACTACGTTCTCGTATACGTTGGCTGCTTCTCCTGCAGATATCTTTAAACTGTAGGTGCTCGTGTTATGCAGCTAGGGCGTATTAAAAAAGTTTTTTCGGAAAAAAACTGGCTTGTCTTGATAAAGCTCGGCACTGTCGCTGTATGCACTTTTTCAGAAACTTTTGCATTTTTTCGGGACAAAAGTAAATTAAAAACACAATTTGTTTGGCATTTCCGCGGTGGAAAAATTGTCTATAGGAGAGGTGACAAAAGTTTTGACGAAGTCTAAGACACACATCAAAAGAATGTTATTTGACGCCATGTATCCAGGCACAGCTTTTGCAATCAAATGTACAAAACATGTGTAGACCGGTTTGGCATATTCACAGGTTTTCTCAAAGAAAAATCTGAAGGCCAAAAGCATTAGTTACTGAATAGCTAGATATTCAACTTGCGTCCCTCTTACCCTCCAACACCCTTATAAAGCTTTGAAAGATTTTATAAAGCTTTAAATTTCCGTGTCGGTGAATACGTTTAAAAAGATGCAACAACAATTTACCTAAAGCGATCAGCTGATGTAAAAGCTCCAAAACGAAATTGCATGGAAATGACGAATTGACGAATATACTCACATTTGTAAATAAATATCGGTGGAGGGGTAAATTCCTCAATTTAAGCTCTTGGGCAAAGATTTTACATGTCCGAAGTTGAATATCTAGTTAATCAGTAAGTTATGGCCAAAAGCCAAAATGTTCTGCTCATAACCAATGCCTCGATAACAGCTCTTCCTGGAATAAATATTTTTATAGTTAAAACAATTTACCTTGTCAGTCTCGTGACAATTTTCATTATCAGCCTCGTTTGTCATTCATTAGGTACCCTCCCGCTATCCGAAAGTTGAGGATTTGAGTAGAGTTGAGTTGGAATTTCGACCTAGGTTTTTCAGACATGACGAATGGGGTTGAGTTGAGTCGAATAGTTTAAATAACAGATATCAAAAATTTAAACTGAAATAATTTTTTGCATATATAAACTGCAAGTATTCCAAATTAACACGAAAGAGCATACATATACTAAACAAACTGCAAATTGTGCATATTTAAAGCTAAATGCTCTGACTGTAGTTTCAACCTAGGTTTATCAGCAAATTTTCGACTCAACCCTGCAGAGCGAGTGTGACCGAGTCGACTCGACTCAACTCCAACTCGTACCGCGTCACAAGTTACTGAATAACTAGATATTCAACTTGCGTCCATCTTACCCTCCAACACCCATTTGTTTACGTTTTTTATAGTCTTTAAAGCTTTTTTAAAGCTTTAAATTTCCAGGTCGGTGAATACGTGTAAGAAGATACAACAACAATTTACCTTACGCGATCAGCTGATGTAAAAGCTGCAAAACGTAATTGCATGGAAATGACGTATTCATGAATTTACTCACATTTGTAAACAAATGTCGGAGAATGGGTAAATTCATCAATTTCAGCTTGTGGCCAAAGCTTTTACATGTCCGAAGTTGAATATCTAGTTATTCAGTAAATTGTGATGTTAACGAAGCTTATGCGTACATAAAGCTAAAATCTCTAAAAAAAAACAGTTAGCTAGTTGAGGATTTGAGTAGAGTTGAGTTGGAATTTCGACCTAGGTTTTTCAGACATGACGAATGGGGTTGAGTTGAGTCGAATAGTTTAAATAACAGATATCAAAAATTTAAACTGAAATAATTTTTTGCATATATAAACTGCAAGTATTCCAAATTAACACGAAAGAGCATACATATACTAAACAAACTGCAAATTGTGCATATTTAAAGCTAAATGCTCTGACTGTAGTTTCAACCTAGGTTTATCAGCAAATTTTCGACTCAACCCTGCAGAGCGAGTGTGACCGAGTCGACTCGACTCAACTCCAACTCGTACCGCGTCACAAGTTACTGAATAACTAGATATTCAACTTGCGTCCATCTTACCCTCCAACACCCATTTGTTTACGTTTTTTATAGTCTTTAAAGCTTTTTTAAAGCTTTAAATTTCCAGGTCGGTGAATACGTGTAAGAAGATACAACAACAATTTACCTTACGCGATCAGCTGATGTAAAAGCTGCAAAACGTAATTGCATGGAAATGACGTATTCATGAATTTACTCACATTTGTAAACAAATGTCGGAGAATGGGTAAATTCATCAATTTCAGCTTGTGGCCAAAGCTTTTACATGTCCGAAGTTGAATATCTAGTTATTCAGTAAATTGTGATGTTAACGAAGCTTATGCGTACATAAAGCTAAAATCTGTAAAAAAAAAAGTTAGCTAGTTTTATGCAACCGCTGTATTGAGCATATAATATTTTCAACAAAACTACCCTATCGATCGAGAAATACATTGAGATTTGGTACAAATCGGAACATTCCAACTTTTTTCTACTGCAGATTTCTAGCAATCTCGAAGTGGAACATGTGGAATTGGCAATGGAAGCCATAAGAATGTATTCAGCACCGCAATAAAATACGGGTTGCATTCAGATTGTTGCTGAGCTATGCCTAGCAACCTAGCGGATGGAAATGTCAAAACTGTCCGATTCATTATAAATTACAGACACATTAATTGGAAGCAAGCGAAGCAAGGGGGTGGAATCGGCTATGGTGATCTGTGATTTTCACATTTTGTGACAGTCAATGTGATCAAACCAAATAATCCGTCTGCGTAAGATGATCACACAAATATCGTTCCGAATCGTTGCTTTATTTAGGCTTGTGATGTAAGAATTGACTGATTCTTATTCATACATGCAGAGAGTCAGCCTAAGGGTAGGCAAAAATACCACCTTACCAGAAGGTTTGAAAACTGGTGATCAGCTGCTTTTGACGGTGATTGATCGGGAGCTATCACAAGGAAATTGTGATGATCACTGTTTACGCAGACGAATTTTTGTGATTTGTGACATCACTTATCATAGATCACCTTAGCGGATTTAACCCCAGTTGATGTCTATTCGAATAGGCGCGATTTCAAATTTTCAGTTTTGCAAAATAACCAAAATTATACATAAATATGTAATTGGACATTTGTCAGCATCACCAGAAACAAATTGATAAAGAAGTGTTTTTTAGGGTAATTTTTATTTACAAAAGCAATATTTAGGTGTAGAATCGGTTAGAAAACTTTTTTTTTTTTTTTTCCGTGGGTAGGTAAAAACCTTCATAGGCACTATGAGAATCGAACGCGCGTGCTCATAGTAGTGTGAGATTCTTACTCACTAAAAAACCTCCCAATCTTTGTAAGACTACGACTAAGTTTCCTTAACAAGTAGTTCATGCTTCTGTATAGTAATCGCGTTTGGCAGGCTACCTTCCAACGAAAGCACCTGCAATACCGTCATTATGTGCGGTTTCCTCTTACGACGCTAGATCCAACGGTCTTGTTCGTTGTAGTCGGCGTGCAAGATTTGTCTGATCCAGAGTTCGGATTATTTCGTAGTTGCAATGACCGTGAAGGCGAGTGTGAAGTTTGCGAGCAAAGTTTCTTACTTCGTCGGTCACGGTTGCGATGCCTAGATCTCGATGTAAGTCGCTATTTCTTATATACCATGGAGCATTTACCATTGCTCTTAGTGTCTTATTGTGAAAAGTTTCTAAAATAGATATGTTGCTTGGTTTGGTACAACCCCAAAGTTGTATACCGTACGTCCAAGATGGTTTTAGCACTTGCTTATACAATAGCAGTTTGTTATATACGCTTAGTTTCGAATAACGTCCGATAAGCCAATTCAGTTCTCGTAGCTTGATTTCAAGTTCATCGCGTTTCTTTTTAACGTGTGGCTTCCACTTAAGTTTTGCGTCTAGGGTCATGCCTAAATATTTCGCCTCGTTTGCGTACGGAATTTGTAGTTTATAAATAGAGGTAAGTTGATTACGCTCTTGTAAGTAAAATTTACATGCGTTGATTTTGTCTCATTTAGGAGGATTCGCCAGGCCTTTGTCCATTCGCATATTTTATTCAAAGCGCGTTGGAGTTTTCCCGTTGATAGTTCGACTGTCTTATCCGTAGCGAGGATAGCCGTGTCGTCAGCGAACGTGGCTATAGTCGTTGTCTCTACTTGAGGTACATCTCTTGTGAAAAGTAAAAACAGTGTTGGACCGAGGATGCTACCTTGTGGAACGCCGGCTTGTATTTCTTTGAATTCTGAGTATTCGCTCCCGTATCTCCCGTAGGCCTTCATGCCAAACTTTATCAAAGGCTTGGGATACGTCAAGAACAGCGGTAGAACATATCATTTTCGCTTCTAAGGCTTTCTCAATTTCATTAGTTATTCAATAGACCTGGTCAATTGTTGAATGTTTGACCCTATAGCCGAATTGGTGATCCGGAATCAATCGTCTTTCTTCAATTATTGGTTGCAGTCGTTTGAGCACAAGTTTCTCGAAGACTAGATATAATCGGCAGAAGCGAAATCGGTCTATATGATTTTTTGTCGTTCGGGCATTTCCCTGGTTTCGGAACCATTATTACCTCTGCGACTTTCCATTGCGGTGGAAAGTATGAAATTCTCATTGATGCGTTTATGATGTAGAGAAGCTTGACTAACGCTCTTTTCGGTAGCTCCTTCAAAATTTCCCCAGTAATTAGGTCATAGCCTGGAGCTTTGTTATTCTTCAAATTTCGGATTGTTTGACGAAGTTCAGACAGTGTCACGGTTTTCATTCGATAATTGTCTAATTCCGCATTGCGATACAGATCGTCAACCAACGGCTCCCCGTCAAACGGTTTGAATGTTTCTTCTAGATGTTCTGCAAATACATCGGCTTTCTCTTTGTCGCCTTTTACCCATTCACCTTTATCTTTTCTTATTGGCGCCGAGTGTACTATGGGCTTTTTAATGGACTTCACGGCTTTCCAAAGTGAATAGTTTGACCCCCTATCGGCAGTCAAGTTTTCGAGGTAGTTGGTAGTCTCGCGACTTTTAAAATCTTGAAGTAAGTGCTTTAATTTGTTAGATAGCCCATTCAGAATGGTTTTATCAGTAGGAGCTCGAGACAAATGCCACCTCTTTCGAGCCTTTCTCTTTTCGCGTATGAGCTCTTCAATTTCGCGCGGGTAAATTGATCCGCTTTTCCTTACTCCAGTCTTCCGGAAAGAAGTATTGTTCCAAGCAGCGTCTTGGATAGTTCTAACGAGTTTATCGACTTCGTCTTCTATTTCTGTAGGGGTTGTAAGTGGTACATGAAGAGATACATTTTCTTTACAGTATTTCCTAAAGCCATCCCAGTCGGTGTTGTTATTCGTTAGCCTAGGCGCTCTCTCATTTTTTGCTAGACTTCCGCCGATTTTCAAAACGACTGCCGAGTGATCCGAACAGAGATCATAGCCTTCTTCTACATTTGTGAGGTGGCGGGGAATCCCTTTTGCGATAAAGAAGTCGACAAGGTCAGGTACTTTGTTTCTGTCGGTTGGCCAATACGTTGGCTTTCCCGTCGAAAGGAAAACCACGCCACGTTTCATGCTAGCTTTGAAGAGTACTCTACCTCTTGTTGAATTGCACCGTGATCCCCAAAAGGTGTTTTTCGCATTAAAGTCCCCGCCGATGATAAAATTCGACCCAAGTAAGTCAAAGAGGGGAGTAAGATCGTCGTCCGCTAGCCTATACTGTGGAGGAAAATAACTGGAGGCAATATTATAATCTAGGTGACCTATTTTTACCGATACTGAAGTTATTTGCATAGAGTCAAGCTCAATTTCTTCGTTTTTGTAATGCTTAATGCAGTCTTTGATGTAGAAAGAGGATCCGCCTCTCGAATTTTCTGATGGATGATGCGCGTGGTAGTCGATGTAACCTCTAATTTTGGGTCCGGATCCCTTCTTAAAGTGTGTTTCCGAAATCAGGCATAGGTCAATATTTTTTTCCCGTAGAAATACTTCTAGTTCGTCGATTTTCTTTAAAAGACCATTTGCATTCCATGTAAGTATGTTAATGAGCTTCATATTCATGATTTGTTATTGGTTTTGCGAGGTTTGAACTCTAGCTTGCTCAGTTTGTCAAATATTACTTGATTAACTTTAGTTTGTTGCTCAAGCTTTTCCAATGTCATAAATAATATTTGAGATACCGAATCTGTTGTGGTAGGTTCTGGAGGTTTGCTTTTGTGTGACGCGACTTCAGCGTACGATCTTGGGCCGATGAGTGATGATTTTCCCTTTGTACTTGGACCGGCGACGTTTTCTTGCGGAGTTTGTATATTTTTCCTCGTCAATCTCGTATTTCTGACCGATTTTGGAGTTTTCGGCTTGTCAGCTCTAGAACGTTTTTGGTTGTGGCCCTATCTACAATATGTTGCTTAACAGTTTCGTGACGTTTTTGTAGCTCTATTGCGATTTCGCAACCTCGGTAGCTCGCCGGGTGACTTCCATTACAATTGGCGCAAGTCGCTGGGGCCTGACTGCTTACGTTGCAATCTTTTGAAAGATGTCCACCAGCGCATTTGACACATCGCGGTTCTTTTTGGCAGTACGCTTGAGTATGTCGGAAGCCTTGGCATCGCTTACATTGAGGTACTAGTCTATTGCCCTTTCGCTTGGGCTCAATTTTTACCCTGATATTTAGGATTGTTTTTATTTTATATATTTCTTTAATGTTTTCAATCCTATCGAACGTCAGCATGAAAGTATGAAGACCGCGCTTGAAAACGGTGTCTTTTTCTCCTTCCGTACGTTGTTTTTCTTTCTTAAGTATGTTCACGGCATCAAGAATTTTAAAGCCTTGGGCTTGAACATCTTCAACAATTTCTTCCTTCGTGCAGGTTGGGTGAAGTCCCCTAGCGAAAACCCGAAGCGGCTTCTCGAATTTGTTTTCGTAAGTATACCATTGTACATTCTCGGTATTTAATTTTTGCGAAAGTGTGCGATAGGCATCAGAGTCATCGACATTGACTTTCCATACATTATTTCGAAGAGAAATTAAATTATACTTCGTCCCCAGAGTATTTTTTAAGATATATCGCAGCTTTCCGTAGTCTGCGACCCCAACGACATTTATTGCAGGCGGTCGGCGAATTTTTTCTTCAATTTTCGCTGTCGCTTTTTTTGACACGGTTGGTGTTTCATCGTGTTTATATACGGCCTCAACTACTGGCGAAGACCCAATTTTTCGTTTTTTGGTAGATCTTTTCTTGAGAGCCGGATTAGTTTCACGTGCAAGCTCTTCTTCGCCTGTCACGTATTCGCTTTGACGCTTCGGCGTGTCCTCACGTTTTGTAGTATCACGGGGATTCCTAAGAGCCTCGTTTTCTTTTCGTAACGAATCTACTTCATTTTTGAGCTCATGGTAGAGACGTTCCATATCTTTAAGCTTAGCGCGGAGTTCGTTGTTTTCCGCTTCAAAGCATTTAGTTTTCGCTGAGTCCCGATTAACCGGCGGACTTCCTTTCCCGGAGATGATCGATCTAGGTGGTGGTGATCGAGGTACCCTTGGTTTCTTCATAAAGGGATTTGAAAGCAATAAATGGCTCTCCCCAGAATCCGTAGAGCCTACCTCCGAAGAGGGTGGATTTGCCAGTGATGCTGGATCACCACCTGGGGTATTACTTCCGTTCGTTTTATCCATTGCATGGTTTGTATGCGCTACGCGCTCGGCATACGGAGGGTGGATTTTAGTCGCCTCTTACGACAGGCATGCCTTACCTCGGGTATATTCTAACCCCTACCCGAAGGGGGAAGGGTAGGGGTTAGAATATACCCGACATGTTTTCTAACTTACATGTTTTCTAACTTACGGTTAGAAAACATGTGAAACACTTGTGTTTAACATTTAACAACTAAAATCTCTTAAATTTGTATAAGAAAGGAGGGTGGCCAATAATGTATGGGAGCTGGTCGTGGAACAAATAACAATCAGTTATAAGTCATTGGATAGGTATTTGTGTAAAGAAAAAGCTTGTACCACGACATTTTCCAAATCGCTTCGCGGAAAAAGCTATTCGCTAAAAACCAAGTTATTTTGGCTACGTTTTTTCGTGACTATCTTGGTAACGATAATTTTTACTCTTAAAACTTAAAAGCGTAGTTTACTTCGCCAATTTGAAAATCTGAAATATACTCAAGTAACTAAGAGGAAAGTTACTTGAGTATATTTCAGATTTTCATGTTGGGGAAGTAAACTCCTCGGACCACCTACCTCGTATTGTTAAAGGAAGCCTTCTAATATCTGCCACAAAATATCAACTGTTCTGAAACTCCAGTGCTTTGGCTTCAAGGTGCAAACTACAACTCAACGAAAACCTTATTGGAACGCTGGCCCTAACTGTGCATTTCTGTTGTAGCTAAGTCGGTTCAGCCTGCAAGAAAATTAAAAAAGAAACAAATATGGTTCGACTGGGAATGTGAAATAAGAAGGAAAGTTTTTAGCTCCCTGCCGCTGTTAAGTACAACAAAAAATAAAAGAGGATGTGCAACGAGAAACAAGAAAGATTCAACGCTCAACTAGTATCAGAGCTCGAAAGGAGTAAAGACAGTCGTTCTTTCTGGAAAGTGATAAGAACACTTCATGCTTAAATATTTGGGTGTTTTATCCAAGTTGAAGCATCCGTGTTGGCAAAACATTTCAAGCAACTGCTCAACCCTCCGATCGCAAGAAGCCAAGTGAATTATGCTCTTCACTACATTAGAGTGGAGGAACTTGACTGCTCAATTTCGGTTCAGAAGGTTTGAAAAACTTTATATCGGTGCAAATTGATCAAAGCGCCAGGAGAGGTTCGTATACCCTGCCAGTTATACAAGTATGCTACGAACGAGTTGATAGAGTAGCTAACTGATGTCTACAACTTAATCTTCGACTCAGGGGACGTGCATCCAAGCTTCAAAAGGCGAATAATCTTTCCACTCTTTAAAAAAGGTGACCGCAGTAATCCTGGCAACTACAGGGGCATAACCTTCCCGAATACCATCATGAAAATTTTCACCGGAATAATCCTGGATCGAATGACCACTTGGGTGCAGGCTGCAGGCTGCAGGCATACGGACTACTAAGCGAATTTCAAGCGGGATTCAGAAAAAACTATGCCATCGTGAATAACATCTTCTCTCTGTCCGGTGTAGCTAGATACTATCTAGACAAGGGAAAAAAAATTTTACGAGTTTTTTGTTGGCTTCAGAGCAGCTTTTGACCACGTTGACAGAAGAACGCTTTTCTATCAACTTTCCATTTTAGGTGTATCATCGAAAGTTCTTGAAGTTTTACAAAGCGTCTATGACGAAAACAAGTCAGCAGTATGGGATGGGTACAACCTGTCAAACTGGTTTGACTTTCGTTCAGACATTAAACAAGGATGTCTCCTGAGACCCCTTCTGTTATCATTATTCCTTGACGGTGTACCAACATTTTTGCCCGGGAGAATCGAGTTCGAGGAGTAAATATTAAACTCCTCGCGAAATTCACTAACACAAGTCTTCTTTGCGCCGTTCCTTATAAAAGCTACAAAAAATAGCAACGCATATAGTAGTACGGTTAACCAAGCAAAAAAAGGGAAATAGCCAATTTGTATCGAAGCGATTTTTGGCACAGTTGTAGAGGAAAGTGTCCTGAACAACATACCGAAAGTACTGGTGGGTGGGGGTGGCGCTAATGGGTGGGCGGGTCTTCAAAGGTCACATTTTTCGCAAATATCTCGAAAACTATAGCTCATCGACCGACACAAACTATAGCTCAGTTACCGACACTTTATAAAAGCTTCAAAGGCTTTATAAGAAACGCAATCAAATGAGTGTTGGAGTTATTCAGTAATTTATGGTCACCACTTAACTTGCTCTTCATAGACTTCAAGAAGGCTTTCAACAGCGTCAACAAATAGTTTATTTGGCATGCTTTACGTAGAAGTGTTCAGTATTCCTGAAAAGCTTAAAGCTGTTATAAGGGCTACCTACAATGGATCAAAGCGTCGCGTCTTGCGTAGGCGAAAATTTTCGGAGGATTTTGAAATTCAAAGGGGCTTAAGACAAGGCTGCGTGCTTCCATATTTTTCCTATTGGTGACAGGTGATGTACTCCATGCAGGATCGTCCTTCGGTCACGGGGGTATTCAATTGGCTTTGACAGCTTCCTTAAAACTTATTGACTATGTAGACGACGTGTCTTTACTGTCACATAAAATAATGAACCTCTATAAAACTACAGCAAACATAGAGGAGGTGGGAAACCTACTAGGGATTTGAAAGGAAAAACAATGCCACAAAAAGTTAAACTGCAAGTTCATCAAAAACATCGAGTCGAGGTCAAATAAGTGTGTGTCGCCTGGAGAACCGGTAGAGACACTCAAAAGCTTCTAAGATATTGGTAGCATAGTATCTGTTGATGGTGAAAAGTGACGTTGCTAATCAGAATGGCAAAGCCAAGACTTCATTAAGTATGTTGACCAAGCGCCTATTTTCATTTGGTTGATCCTAACCTAACCCAAATTTTATTTATTAACGGTGGCCACTACACTGGCGCTTCCCCTCACCTTAGTAATTCTGACACATCAGGTTAGGATCAACCAAATGAAAACAGGCACTTAATCTAAGGGGGCAGAAGAACCGGTCTGTTAAATATGGCATAGAACCGTGGCGGAGGAATGCCGACAACTGGGAAAGAGTTGGAGGGCTACAGCACATCGCTGGAAACCGCAATGTAAGAAGCCATTTGAGCAAACAAGACGGACAAGTTTTTTTATGTTGATTGCATTTTTTTTCGTTTTAATTCTTCACGCCAATGGAAGCTACCTACAAACATATAATGTGTCTGGGACACCTCAAATCGCCTTTCTGTGCATTATTTCCGACATCTATTCCAATTTCCCTATTAAAAAGGCTTTTCAAAGCATTTAAGGCTATTTTATAATGACGCTTTGCACCAACCTTGATTTGAAAACTTAAAATCAATTACGTGAATTTCAATCTCAGCTAAATTTCAAGGTGGCTGAGGAGTTGGTGGACCTCGAAGCATATGGCGTTGAACTGCTTGCTGAAATAGCCTTCGCTAGATTTCAGCGCTGGTTTCGTTATCTGAATTTATAGGGGAACCCATTAGACAAAGTCCCTAGCTACCTCAAAGTTATAGCTGTCGATGGTAATGCTTTGTCCAAGACGTCGGTGTATGTCATCTTTTCTTTATGACAGCATATAATTGCATTTGTCTTCGTTGACTGCTCAGTTGAGGGCCCAGGATCATAAATTACTGAATAACTAGATATTCAACGTCCGACATGTAAAATCAGTCCTACTTCTGCAACACACCACCAGTTCCAAACAGTAGCACAACCAATTATATCAATGACTACTACACAATCAAGCCTTGACATGCACTCCAAAATTGACTCCTCAGCTCGCTTTTGCATGCATAATTTCGACTCCCAAAGTCGATTCAACCTTACATATCGAAGTCAGGCTCCACTGTGCAAACGTGATACAAGAAGCTTCTGGAAACAGAAACTTTTCGCTAGTTCTTCCATTTCTCATTATGAACGCGGTGTAAAATGTAATACATGTTGGGATCAAAACGTCAATCACTGCCTTATCTGCGGTCAACATTTTCTGTCTACGTTTGGACGGAACGCTCCGTAACCTAAAACGATTTCACAATTGGAAAAAAGTAGTTCCCATATAAAAAGTCGTAATTTTAGTCTTGTGGAGTGATGTAGGTGGATGTTCTCACAAACATTTTTTATCAGTTAAATAATAAATCGTTCGTTTATCTATATTAAGATCTTTGCTAAATTATAGTGTTCTAGTCGGGAGTGCAGTGCACTTGGAATAGTGGAACAAATTGAAACAATAGCTGTATAAAGGAACAAAGAAATTCGGAAGAAGAACAGTGGAGTGGAACAGAAAATTTTCTCAAATATAGAAGTTTTCTGGATAATCGTTTTATTTTTTTCCATCGCAGATTTATTAAATAATAAAAAAATAATACACGCAAACGACTGCGAATATTTTTTTTGTTGCTTGAAATCAAATCAGTCAAAGTTTGCATAGAAAATGGCGTTGAAAAGAATCAACAAGGTAAGTGAAAATTTTCACGCTATTCACGCTCACATTTTTATGTTTGGCTCGTAATAAATTTCATTATCATCTATGGTAACCAAATAAACATATTGATGTCGGAAAAAAGGCGTGATTGCAGCCATTAAAGACGGCTCACTGTTGGTCGCAAAAGCGACATATATACGTACATGCTCGGCGCACATATATACATATACTTTATATATATACCCGTCGCATATATGTATGTGGGCTTTCTATCAAATTATGTGAAGCAGAAATGCGTAGAGATAAATTTATTAAATCCTAACTTGGTCTTTTTACATCGCCTAATGATGTGGTCTCTATGTTGCGTACATAATTTATATATATATAAATTGTGGATTGTAAATAATTTTTTGTCTGCATAGCAGCACATCGTTGCTTAATGTATGTCTGCCGAACGACATTGTGGTTGTTAGTCATAACAGAAACTCTACTTGGTCGAGTCTCGTTCTGATTCGTCCAAATGTACAATAAATTATCAGCGGCTAGTCTGCAAATTTAGTATCACACCTTCACGTATTTAATATTGTGACTTTGTTGATGGTTATTGGTTTTCTTTTGCAGGAATTACAAGATCTGGGCAGAGATCCTCCAGCACAATGCTCCGCTGGGCCCGTGGGGGATGATTGTAAGTATACATTACCTTGAATTTCAAATGGAGGATGATAAGAAAATAAAAGTTAGATTACTCGCAGAAGTCTAACTTTTTGTAGAATAAATGCTATTGGTAATATGATTGCACATGTATTTGCCTCTTCAGGAAGTTTTTCAGTATCGCCGAATAGAGTAAAGTGTAAATACCAGGAAGAGCGCAATGTTGCCAGCCAAGTAAACAAAACTTGGCAATAATGAGAAATTATGGATATTTCGTATAATTTATAATATTATTAAAGCTTTAAATTAAACCTGTCGCCTATAAATTAACGCCTAATATGGTACCTTAAATTTTCCCAAGTCTGAATAAATTTTAAAATTTGTTCAATGATTAGAAAGCTGTTAAAGAAATCCTCAACTCAACGTAGGCACTAGCGCAACGCTGCTCCCATGCTTTTCTAACAGCCGGGCCAAACGGACGACTAAAAAAAATTCCGTTGGGCCACTAAAGGCTTCTTTTTAAATAAGGAAACCACCAAAAGTTCGCTCGCGGTCCTGGGTTTGAGCAGCCTTTGGTGACTCGTGCAGTCAAGTGTTTTTCTCCACTCAGAAAAATGCTTACTAAAAATAACTCGGGATAGCACTCGGGACGGCACTTTTTAGCGGTCCGTCGAAAAATGGAAAAAAGGACCTCTTATATGTCACTTCGTTGTCCGTCCGTCCGTCAGTCCACACCTGTATCTCCTGAACAGTGAGTCATAGAAAGATGGAATTTAGTACATTTCTAAAGTCCATGAACAAAATGACAACGCATAAAAGAGCAATTTTTTATACACAACGGTTTAATTACAGTTAAAATTTTGATGGTAAACAATTGATCTTAAACAATTTTACAGTCAGAAAAAAAAAATTGAATTATATGCATAAGTATACAGTATATTGAACAAATATTGAAATTTCTTAATAAAATTTTTATAAAATACTGAAAGTTTTTGAGAAATGTGGAATCAAAAATATGTGTCTGTTTTCAACATGTTTTAGGTGATAACTTTTATTTTTAATTAATTTTTATATTATGCTCAAAATTTCATTTTTAAATAAAATAGGTATATCTTTGATAACAATATTTATTTTTTACAACAATAAAAATAAAATGAATCAGAAGAACAGTGTTAGTGACATTAGTGTTAAAAACAAAAACAGTGGAAATGTCACATTATTTTAAGTTAATTCATTGTTGGGTGATTCTGATTCAAATTAACCGGTAAAAATCAATCTCATTAGGGTTAAACTAGGTCATGACGTGCAACAAAACTTCAATTTTTTTGTGGCCAATATTCGAAAGCAATAGTTCCACTTCATTTAAAAACTTTCAAATTCGTTATGTTTCTAATGTCTACGGGGAGGGTGTTAAATAGTTTGTAGGAAACAATTGAGTGAAAGCTTCTCAAACTAGAGGGCTAGGAATATTAATTACTGAGTTAGAATTACTTCGAAAGTTGTTATTTTCATTGTTGGGGCTTTGTAAAAAGGCACCTCGAATATAATAAAAAAAAATAAACTAAAATAATAGTAATATTTTACTGGCAGAATTCCCAATTTGCGGAATAAGGGTAATGTGTTGGTTAAGAGGGGCGAGAAACATATTTTTCTGATAGCATATTTTTGCATAATAGCAAGCTGCTGTACCACAACAGCAGGTGATACCATATTGCAATTTGGAATGGAAGATTGCAAAATAAATATTTTTTAAGATTCGATTAGAACATTACTTGTTAAGCCGATAAAAACAACGCAAGCTAGCTACCAAATAATGCTTCAAGGAAAAAATATGATCACTCCAATTAAGATTTTGATCAATTATTGCTTTTAAGTACTTGTAGTTCTTGACTGCTTCAATAATAAAGCAATTTGAAGCGCAGGCGTTGTTTTGATGATATAGATATAGAACACTGCAACCACACTCAAGCAAACTAAACCTGTGACAACCTGCTGCATGAAATGCTATATCAATTGCATCTATTGCCGGAGATTCTTTAGCTGTTAAGCTATAGTACATTAGTTTTGTTTTACTGCTCACTATCAGCTTATGCTCCGCAAACCAGAGTCTTAATGCAGTACGAACTCGGCAATTGCAACTGATAGAAATCGGGACTGTTGCATTAACTGAGGTTGTTACACCTACCGAGGAAAGATTATATAGGGAGCAATATAATAACTAGAACCCGTTTTGGGGTCTTCCGGTACCTTATTCAGAAGCAAAGTAACTTTAACTGTAATAAGAGTTTTCTTCAGCCTACTGAATGCTTGTGTCAAATGATTGCACAGCAGTTTACTTTTTTATTTTAGCACAAAACAAAAAAATACATGCACCAAGTAACGGCATAAGAACGGTCATTTGCGAATTTCTTATATCTAATATTATTTGAAGACCAATGAGAAAAGAAAAAAAGGACATAAACCATCAAAGCAACATAAATTTTAAGCTAAATTTATTATTAGCTTCCTGGAGAGTTGCAGTTATTGAGGTAATATTTTCTTATAAGTTGCACTTACAAAGGTTACAATGCTAGTTTTTATACTGTTGCGAAAATCGAAGAGTTGGGGTTAAATAAGTTAGTTTAAGTATACGCAAACGCAAAGTCATCAGCAAAGCTCTTTATTCTACCAACAAATGAAAGACTGAACATAGAGTTAACATAAACTAAAAACAGTAACGGGTCTAGCCTTGTGGGACGCCGAGATTTAAAATTTTCGACCCTCCAGTAATGATCACAATTTTCCCTTTCTGCTTCCTATTCTTAAGATTAGTAGTAAGCCACTCTAAGAAAAAGCCACGAAATCCTCATCATCATTTTCCGTGACCGCTTATCCTTAAAAGGGTCGCGGAGCGATGGCGGCTAAATGGTCCCTCCATCTTTCCCGATCCCTCGCCACCAAATTAACAGACACGGGCGGGGCTCGGAGACCCGATTCCTTACATAATCCCACCACCTGTTTCTTGGGCGACGCGCTTGCATCTCGGTTTACATAACCTGTCTAGGTAGCCTGGCGGGGGGCATGCGAACAACGTGTCCAAACCATCAAAGAATTGATCGTTCCACTCGGAGAAGCATCTACTCAACACCAAGATTCCTACGAATACTGACGTTTCTTACTCTATCCCTAAGAGTAGCACCAGCAACGCACCTCAGAAATCTCATTTTGGTAGAAATCTCATTTAGAACTCAGTTTTTGATTTAGTGTTCGTTGCAACCCTCATCTATGGTCATGAAATTTGGGTAATGACCGAAAAAATTAGATCGCGGGTACAAGCTGCAACGAAAACCTGCGCGTATAACTTGTTTAAGCGAATTTTGTGATCCACCATATCAAAGGGTTTGGTGATGTCCACGAAAAGTCCGGCGCAAGTTTTCTTTTCGTCTAGACCCTGATAAATGTATTGATAAAAAACAAGTAAAGCATCTTCAGTGGAACGGTTGTGTAACTCTAAATCCAAATTGGTTCCCGCTTAGAAAATTAATTCTTTTGAGGTAATTATAAAACTCTAGATTTAACAGCTTTCTCAAAAGGTCTAGATATAACTGAGAGCAATGAAATAGGTCTGTAATTCAAATTGTCTTTTCTATTTCCCTTTTTGAAAACAGGCACTACGTTTGCTCGTTTTAATGACTCCGGGAAGGTTCCCAAGAAAATGCTTAAGTTAAATTAGGAGGCCAATTTATTAACCACATTAAAGGCAAATAGTTTTAACATGCAACTGGAAATTCCATCTTCCCCACAAGAGTTTGCTGTTTTTTAGAGAATTTATTCATTTATTTAAATCATTTATTTAAGGAGTCTTAATAATTCTAGTCCAGAAATAGGCTTAAAACAAAACTGTTACTGGAAAAGTGCCGTCAACACCTCCCGGTGCATAATAATCATTAGGAATGGGATAAAAATTCAAGTTCGGAGTTTTGTAGTCATGCTTCTAACAGGAATAAATCCATATTTCTGACACAAAAATACCGTCAGGTAGATACATAAAACCTTCGGGATTATACACAAGTAAATGAAAGTTTTGTCGCAAACTCCCTACATTTTGATGTACAATAAAAATACAGTTAAGATCATTAGGACAAGAAAAAAATATGCGATCATGACAATTTTTTATGGTTTCAATGGTAACATCGCTGTATAAGTTTTCTATCAAATGACTAGTCATCAAGTGAGTCTAGATCATCAAAAGATTTAATGATAACAAAGTTACCATTTTCAACCTTATATGAGATAAATTTTATATGAGATAAATTTTAGAGTTACTAAACTAAAAGCCGATATTGGGCAAATATATAGATAAAGCAAATGCAGCTTAAGCAAAGGCTTAAATATACTTTTGGTTAAACCATTCTCAAACTGCGGTTTTGACGTATTTTCGAAAAAAAATTGTGTCCACCATTATCTCCGATGCTATTAGGCCAAATGATTTTAAAAAAATCACGCATATAAAAAAAAATAAGCATTGCTAGCGCAAAGTACATGAAAATAAAAAAAATATATAACGGTATCAAAAAAAAGTGCTGAATAGCCGTTTTATGGATTTTAAACCAAAAAAATCTGAAAAAAAACTGAAAACCGGGTATCTATACAATACCGGGGTATCTAGACAATATTACCGTTGTCGAGATAGTACACTATCTCGACAATGGAAATATATACCGTTTCTTTTGAAGAAACGGCAAAGCGACGGCAATTGAGTTAGACAACAGCAAATGACATTTAGATGGACACTTAGGTGTTAGCTATAGCGACTCGTGAAATTTTTACTTTTGAACAACTTTTGCTGTTTCTATATTTTGAGTCCTTTTTATGTGAAGTTTCGAGTGTTAAAGAATGTTTTTATCAACTTTCAACATAAAGAACCTAAAGTCAATGAATATTTTGCTGCATGAATGCATGTTTTATTAATTGCTATAACTTTTCCTTAACATTGGCTTTGACGTTTAAAATGTGGGCAGTTTTTGGTGCACAAAGCGTTGCCTTACTTTTGGTCAGTTTTTCCTCTCACTGAGGGGAAGTGGTACCTCATTTATGATGCCACAGTTTGTTAATAAGGCGGCTAGCTCTTTGGGTCTGGGTGTGCTGGAAGGTATGTCCGCTGCTTTGAGGTAGAACTGAACTAGAAAACGTTGACGTGTTTTATTAAACAGTTACAATCACATAATATGTACTCTGCTGTTTCTGTGTCCTCCTACATGTGTTCTCTTGCCTTATTCCCATGGCCACCAGGTATTTTCTCACTCGAAAGTGCCCTGTGAGGAAGCCAGTGACCAATCGCATTTGACTTCTACTAAATTGTAATTGCTGTTTTGTTCTTTTGTGAGAGCTGTTGTGACATTAAAGCTTTGGCTTGCCTGTTTCCTTCGGTTACCCTCCGGAAATCCTCAGGAAATGGAGATTTTTTTCGATTTGCAAGGTTTTGAGAGAACTTTTTATGGTGTTAATGGGTAGCCCGCAAAATGGTCTTGGCATCATGAATCGGGCCTTTTCTGGCTAATTCGTCGCTTTTTCGTTGCCTTTAAATCCATTGTGCCCTGGCACCCAGATCAGGTAAACCTTGTTCGTGGTGGCCAGTATTTGTAGGATTTAAAGTCAGTTCCAGACCAGTTTTGATGTTATCTCAAAGGCGTTAATTGCGAGTAGAGCTGCCCTGCTTCTTTCTTTCTTTCTTTTTCACTTAGGTGCGATATTATAATGTTAAGTAAAGGATTATAACACTCCCACTCTACTGCATTCCACTCTACTGTATGCCGATTTGACCTCAGAATATACCGGCAGGCCACCCCGTCTGGATCTCTTCGTCACTGAGGCCAAATAAATGCTGTTGTCGTTGCATTTGTGTGATCCATGAATGTTAAGACCTTCCTCTCCTTCGCGATTACGCTGGAATGTTGATTGACGTTGCCTTTTTGACGGGGTTCGTAGGATCTCTCCTTTGAACGTGGCAATGCCAACTGAGCCGGTCGTGCTCCATTTTTCTGGAGATAGGTTCTTTTACATGGAGGCTTCCTCGGATCTTCGTACTTTTTATTCTATCTCGCTTTGTTACTTCTGCTATCATGCGAAGCATCTTCAACTCAGCTGCCGTTAATATGCTCTCATATTTATTATACGCTGTCCTACATTATGAACCATATGTAAGCGCCGGACGCACAACTGCGGTGTAGGGTTTTCTTTCAGCTTAGGGGGCATTTTTCGGTCACAGAAGATGGCGGAGTTTTCTCGCCACTTCATCCGCCCTACGCTTACGCGATGATTGATGTCGTTATCTCAGTTTGCTTTGCTACCAGGTACTTAAACTTTTCACGCTTGGGAAGCACATTTCCATTCAATTTAATGTCTGAAATTGGCTCGGGTGGGTCAGAGAATGGGCAGCACAGGTACTCTGTCTTCTTTTGGCCAATACGGTACCCATTCCACTCTAAAACATCCACCCATATATCCAGTGCTCGCTGCACGGATGTATGATCTTCACTTATGATGGCCCCTTCGTCAGCGAAGAATAACTGATGTACTTTCGGGTCCGTCAGTTTTTCTTCAAGCAGTTAATCAAAAACTACAATGAAAAGCAAAGGACTCAGGACGCTTCCCTGGTGTACACCGACTTTACATACATGTCCGTGATCATCCGCACGTGACTTCTGGAACTCCTCGTTTTCTTAGGGCCACCCATATCAGATCTTGTGGTAGTCTATCGAAAGCTTTTTCAAAATCAACCAACACCATATGCAGATCATTAAGGGCACTGATGCTTTTCATTATGATCCTTATGCTTTGGATTGCATCAGTGGTTGATTTGCCCGTGACAAACACAATGGTCCTCAGGTAGCCTTATTATTTTTCGTAGTCGTTTATCTAGTACCCGCTCGACGATCTTCATTCTGTGAGACATCAGCTCATAGAGTAGAGCTGCTCTGCTATCAGAGAGAATGTGAATGTTCTTATTTGCTATAGCTCTATCCAGATTCTCTCGAATATAAATTTCGATTGCATGTATTACGGAACAGCCTGAAATACGGAACTGCTTATGTCCATACCAGCGAATAGTAATGTTTTAGTGCACGGACCGTAAACTCCGGCTCCAACTCCTTCATTTGTTTTGGATCCATCTGTATACCGTACAAGTGAATCGTTGGCAAATGTAGGTATGTTCTGTTTCCAGTTTAGACGGTCTGGGAATGTGATCTTAAAGTTGCGTCGGAAGCTATAGAGTGGTAAGCATTTTTCTGTTAAATGTATGTGTAATGTAAATCATTTTGTTTGAATTTTTGTAGAATATCAGTGTGAATTATTTTGGTATTTTATTTATTTTCTGTGATGAGCATAAAGGCATTGACCATTGCTCCTTTCATGAGTTCTAGATGAAGTGGTGCGATGTTTACGATAACTTCAAGTGCAGCTGTTGGTGCAGTTTTCATTGCTCCAGATGCGCAGACATAAGCTAGTCTTTGTTTTTTGTAGAGTTTAGCCTGCGCCGACCTCTGCGTTGCCTTAAACATCCAAACGGCGGCTGCATACGTGATGATAGGTCTTGTTATTGCCGTATATATCCACAGTGTCATTTTGGAATTAAGTCCCCTGCTTTTACCAAGTAGAATTTTGCTGATCCATAAGGACAACCTGGCCTGTCAATTGTTTTGGTAAGGAGAGAGCTCCATGTAAGTTTTTCGTCCAGTGTACTTCCTAGATATTTGACTTCCGTTGAGAACTCAATTGTTTCGCCGAATAGTGTAGCATTAGCCTTTCTCGATTTCTTCTCTTGGTGAAGGCGACTATGGTGCTTTTATTTTGGGATTGACTTTGAGGCCAGCTTTTATATATCACTCAGCAACTAACTCAGAGATTGTGTCTTCGAATTTACCTTTGAATAGAAAAGCTATGTCGTCTGCATATCCTGTCAGTAGTTCATTTACAACGATGGACCATAGTAGGGATAAGGGTACTCCTTCTTTGGGGCATCCTTTCGTAGCTATCAGTCTAAGTTTGGTGCTGCCTAATAAGATTTTTATGGTGTGGACTAAGTTCTGGCATGGGAAAGACATCAAACTTGCCGTTTCTTGTCGAAGTCAAGTCGGTAAAATTTGGATTAATCACTCTACCAAACATTTTTTAAATAAATTCAATTCAATTCAATTCAAAAAACTTTTTATTTTCATTTCGATAAGTTTTACAAAAAGAAGTTTACAAAAAGTAGTATACAACATGGCTTAGAGCCGTCTGCCGTTGAATGATAGGACCGAGAAAGTTAATTCATAATTAGTGCTTATATTAGGTTTTTTGTGAGTGAGAAAGAAAGATTAAGTTCGAAGGTTTTAGTGCTCCAGTTTCTTTTAAAATTTTTATCAAGTAAATACCAAGTCAAATTTACAAAAACTAGTGCAAAATACTTGTCCTATCAGATATATCCAGAGACAATTGAAGTTTTTCGAATTAAATCACCAAAGGTAGGGTAAACTTAAGTTTAATTATACCCATCACACCAACACCAAATAAAAGAGGCTTATTTCGAAATTTTCGTAGGCTTAACCGTATGTGCGGTATTGTGTTGGAACCAATGCTGAGCTATAAACCATTGAATTCCTTTCGTTAAACCTCTTACGGGCTTTTTGATCTTTGAATAACTTCTTTACAGCGAGTCTCGTATAGCATTGAAAAATTTTGGTTGGTTAATGTTAAGCAGCATTATAATCGGGGTTCCAACTTTAAGCGCCAAAAAATAAGGTGGCAGTCCCGGTGAATCAAGTTAATTTGAAATTTTCGTCGGGTCAGTTCGTGATCTATTATTATAGAGTCAGGACTTGCAGGACTTCAACAGCTCTGCATTGGCCCTTCAGATTTGCTGAATTAAAATTGGGCACCAATTTTTAAATCTCGAAAAGATCGAGCATACCTTGTATTTCTTGTACCATGAGTGTGCCAATCAAATCAGATATGTCCCTAAAGCCCCAACCATAATACACTTAGTGGGGCTACCCAGCCCCTACCCCACTACCCAGCTATCAAATTTCCGTGCTAAACCTCTCACTTGAGTTGGACCAAATTTGAGAGAGCAAAAGTTAACAAAGACCTAACGAAACCAAGCGAACTGCTATTATGGTCGTGGCATACGAATTGCGTGCAATGGGACAATTATGAAATCTGACTTAAGCTCACCGAAGTCTATTATGGTTAGGCCTTAACAATTTACTTCAAGTGGTTTACAACTATTTTTCGAATCTCCATAGACTATCGCACTGTTTTCTTTTCAATTTTAGCGGTTCGTCGACAAATGGATAAAAATACCTATGGCATCGCTTCGTTGTCTGTCCGTCCCCCCTGTTGGCAAAGTTATAGAGTTCGTAAAAAAATGAGAGCTCATACAAGACAATTTTTTTTTTATCCACATAAAGGTTTAATTACAGTTTCAATGCTGATTTTACATCTAGAAAGAAAAGTTTAAACATCCACTAAACAAATATTGAGTTTTCATATAAAAATTGAACTTAAAAAAAATTTAAAAGTTTTTGAGAAATAGGCAGGGAAATGGAAAACATATGCCCGTTGGCAACGTATTTAGGGTCATAACGTTTCAAATTAGTTCAGTTTCTGTTTAGATTACAACATTGCACCTTGTTATTTCACGCCGGGATATAGACTGATGGAAGACGATCTTGATCGAATGTGTGACCTAGTTGGATCGAATTTTATCATTGGGGGCGACTTCAACGCACGCAAAGCATACTTTTTGAGGTTTAAGATGCAATTAAAAAAAGGGGATTACTGTACAAAAACAGTATGAAACGTGGTGTGGCCTGGAGTAAAAAGCCTGACCTTGTCGACTTCATCCTCGCTAAAGGATACTCCAAACACCTTACGCGATTCGAAGAATGTTATGACCTTCGCTAAGACCACTCAGGAGTAATCTTGAAGATGGGTCGAAGTCTAGCAAAAAGAGAAAGAGCTCCTAGAAACCACAGTCGACAAATTGATTGAAACGATTCAGAGCGCTGCTTGGGACAAAACTATATCAAAAAAAAACATATCCGCTCGAAATCGAAGAATTGATTCGTGACAAGAAAAGAGCGCGTAGAAGATGGCAATGTACGAGGGCTGCCCCGTACAAAACCCTCTTATTCACCTTTCTACCAAGCTTAAAGATATGCTGCAAGATTATAGAAATCGTGAGACCACTGAATACCTTGAAGGCTTGTCGGCGGATATGAACTCAAACTACTCGCTGTGGAAAGCGTTTAAGTCCATCGAGAAACCTTAAATCCACTTGCACCTATAAAGAAAGATAACGGCGAATGGGCAAAAGAAGACAAAGAAAGCGAATGTGTTCGCCGAACATTTAGAAGAACCTTTCGAGCCGTTCGACGGTCCGCCGTTGGCGTTCAAAACAATGCCGAACCATGATAGCTTAAGAACGAAAAAGTGTCGTTAGTTGAACTTTGACAGAAAATAAGCAAGCTTAAAAATAATAAGGCCCGGGCTACGAACTGATTGATCACTGGCGAAATCTTGAGAGAATTACCGAAAAAGGTGCTATTCAAGCTTCTTTATATGATAAACGGTTGTCTTAGACTTCTATGCGTTTCAAGGCAATGGGAAGTTGCTGAAGTCATAATATATCCAAAACCAGGAAAATGTTCAATTGACAAAAAATCTTATAGGCTCATATCGCTTCTGCCGATAATATCGAAGGTCTTTGGAAAACTTCTGCTGAAGCGATTACAACCAATATAATTGCAGAAAGACACTTGATCCCGGATCATCAATTCGGTTTGAGACCTAACCATTCAACAATAGATCAAGTCTCCAGAATAACGCATGGAATTAAAAAAAGCCTTAGAAGTCAAATATATGTTTAAGTGTATTTCTCGACGTAGCGCAAGCATTCGACAAGGTATGGCCAGAAGGTTTGAAATGTAAGCTACGGCAAAAATTGCCGGAACACGTGTTTAGAATATTGAAAAACTATCTTGAAAGCAGACTCTTTCGTGTTAGGTATGGTACTGAATACTCGAATTTCAAGCAAATCCGAGATGGCGTACCCCACGGAAGCGTCCTCGGTTCGATCCTGTTCCTGCTCTTCACAAGAGAAATACCTCAAAATGATGAAACTATTATATGGCTGCGTCCGCTGACGACACGGCCATCTTGGCAACAGGTGAATGAGTCAAGTCATCAACGAGAAGCTTACAACTTGTTTTGAACAAAATTTGCGTCTGGACGAAGACTTGGCGAATCGTTCTTAACGAGAACAAGTCAACGCATGTCGATTTTACGTACAGAAAGGTGAACAAGTTACCTTATGAAAACGAAGCGAAATGTGTATGAATGGCAACCCTTAACGCTAAGCTTATGTGGAAAACACACGATAAGAAGAAGCGTGCCGAGCTCGAAATCCGGCTCAGGGAAAATTTTCGAAACTAATATTCATAACAAACTGCTCTTGTACAGGCAGGTTGTAAAGCCGTCCTGGACATACGTTATACAACTTTGGGCACCAAGCCGAGCATCGTGTCCAAATCCAAAACAAAACAGCAATCGTGAATGCTCCATGGTATGTATGTAAGGAATAGTGATACATATTCACAGAGATTTAGGAATAGCCACTGTGAGCGAAAAAGTAACAAACTTTTCTCGAAAGCTAAGTGCTCGTCTTCAAGCACTATGACTGCGTTCTGGCAGTGTTCATAGTGCCTCTCATAAGTGGGTGGTTTTTTATCACGTGAAAATCGGGTATAACAAATATCGGCTACTTCGGTATTATATACCTGCTATATTGGTGTAAGATTTTTGAGTTTTAGCCACCCCAGTATTAAAAAAAAAGATATAATAAAAAAATTTCTAGTTTTTAACGGTAACACTAATTGTAAAAAAAGAATTTAAAAAATAATTTTTCAATTTTTTCGAAAATATCGTTTACACCAGGAGATTCTAGGTGCCAAATTTTTGCCTCTAACAACGCGAAGTCTTTTCCTTAATAATCTTAACAATTAAATTCCTCTTAATAATTTAATTTCTGATTAAATTAAAATTTTCAAACTTAAGTTCGTAGCTGATTATTTATAAATTTCTTGTTACTCAATATTTATTTCTTTTCATTTCAGTGTTTCACTGGCAAGCAACAATAATGGGACCTGTAAGACAAATGTTTAAGCAACTTTAACAACATTTTAACTAATTTATTTATTGACATTTCTTCCATTAGCCGGATAGTCCATATCAGGGAGGAGTATTCTTCTTAACAATTCATTTCCCAACAGATTATCCATTTAAACCACCAAAAGTGGCTTTCACAACTCGCATATACCATCCAAACATTAATAGCAACGGTTCGATTTGTCTCGACATATTAAGGTCCCAGTGGTCACCAGCACTGACTATTTCGAAAGGTATTTCGATTTATGGCCCATATACCGTACACAAGTCTTAATTTTTTGTTTTTTTTTTTTTTCAGTTTTACTATCAATTTGCTCTCTCCTTTGTGACCCGAACCCAGATGATCCACTTGTTCCTGAAATTGCAAGAATATATAAAACTGATCGAGAAAAATACAATGAATTGGCACGAGAGTGGACTAGAAAATATGCTATGTGATGCGTTCCAGTTTGTAAAACCGATCCGTCATGTAATACAAATATAAACGTTAAAATAAAAACAATTAAAAAATACAAACAAACGCTCTCCTACACATTTATTATTTTTGAAATATGAAAGAAGAACAAGAAAAAAATAAATAAATTCATTTATTCATTATTGATAAACTAAATTATTATTCTTAAAAAAGTACACGAAATGTTAAAAAAACACTCGATTGATATGCAAGAACAAAATTAATCAAAATAAAGATTACAAAACATGAAAGCAAATTTTGAATAATTTAAAGAAATAGCCGTTTGGGTTTTAAGTCTTAAAAGTTGTATAATTTCAAACAAACAAATAAAAATGGTCTGCTGATTTTCTATATTGAACAATTTATGTTAACCAAAAGAAAAAACAAATCATAAAAAAGTTGATTTCGAGTGTGTGTCACATATTTTAGGAATGTAAACGGAGTGAAAAGTGAAATTAATAATAATTCATCTTAAATATATAACAAAAAATTAAAAACGGACTGGTCACTAATTTTCGTTTCTTGTGCTTATTTTATGAAATGTTGGAATTATGTATAAAACATTGACTATTGCATAACGGATGGACTCGCTATGCAAATGATTGGATTTTTATTCAAGCTCTAAGAATCAATTAAAAATCAAAATTTTAGCCAGACTGATCAGTGATCATATAAATAACGCAAGTTGAGTAATAATCCAGATTAGACTGGAATACCTAAAGCAATCTTTTCTGACACTGGCTGGCAGTTAGCATCATGCAGTGTGCTTGTCATTTTGCTGAATGCCTGGAGACGCCAGTCTGTCAAAATAAAAGGAAATGCCAGTATTTTTAACAATTATTAAAGAGACAAGGAAGTGGTGTTTTGGGGGAAAAGTGAAGCATCAGTTTTAGTTGTGTGAGTTCGGACTACTTATGTGTTCAACCAGGCATGTCATGAGAGATTGCCCGAGGTTCATACGTTTCTGAGAGCTGGCTCCACTTTTGTTTAACATTCCTCAGTTAAGGTGACATTTGTACCCCGATCAGTGATGCATTCGATATGATCACTCACAAATTGATACCCGATATCAGGCGACTAATGTCAAAATAAACGCTTCACGCACACGCACTGTATATGTGAAAAAGAGCTATTCCTTGTCTCTTTGTTCAATGATTTTTAATAGATAAAAAATTCCAACTCAGGCATTCAATGTAATCCAGCATTATGGACATAATACTATGTTTTCACAGGGCATAAAACTGCGATTAGCATGAGACGATTAAAATAACTCTTAATAATATGCCATAATTGCGATTAGCGGGAGAGAATTAAAAATAAATGCCGAAGTGGCTCCACCGGAAAAACAGGATTAATTTAAAACGATAAGTTCCATGTTTCCACCGGGCTCTAATCTGCGATTTATATCATGGCCCTCTACACACTGGACCAAAAAGCATATTTTCGCGAGAACACGCAAAAGCCTTATTAAAAACATGAGTTTTCCCATACATTTTTGTAAATTGTCTGTTTTGGAAACACCTGTTTTTAGCTAGTTTTCGTTCAAAATTACTCTGAAAATCACGAGTATCGAATTGCATTGAGAATTTCAAATTAAATTTGCAAAAATGTCACTTTTGTTTCAACTTTTTATGTTAATATCTGCGAAACCAAATGTCCCATCTGAAATGTGCTTGTAGTTTTGAGGTCAGCATGATTCTGGATAGGTTCCCTCCTTTTATGAATCTTTTAAGGCACTTCTTAAAATAAATATGGGCTTAAATATTACAACTGATGAAGAAAAGAAAAACGAAAACATATTCTAGTCGACGCTTAGAAAGCGTGTACGGCTAAACGATTTTTTCGAAAACTAACTAAACTTTTCGCCCAAAACTTGGTTTTTCATTCAGTGTGAAGAGCGTATAGATCTTCATGAAATCCTCTACAAATTACGCGATTGACCATACTTTATACCATGTTTCCACCGGGCACATATTGCGATTAATATAAATCGTCATTAAATCCTCTATAAATTACGAGATTAACTTTACAAATTCAAATCCTCTCGGCAAGCGATTAAAAATAAATGCCCTCACAGTGCCTGTTTTCATTTGGTTGATCCTAACCTAACCCAAATTTTATTTCTCAAAATAAAACGGAGGTTGAACGGTGGCCACCACACTGGCGCTTCCCCTCACCATAGTAATTCTGACACATCAGGTTAGGATAAACCAAATGAAAACAGGCACATAGTGCCAATAATATAAACACACATATATTAGGATCAAAATAATATAAACACACATATATTAGGATATTCATTAGGATCAACCAAATGAAAACAGGCACATAAATTGCGTTCACCCTTTTCACAAACCACTTTCAACTTTTTCCAACACCTTTTTAACACCATCATTCCCCATTTGAATTACCCCATTGACAAAATATATATGGACTGCTAGTTGATGTCTCCGCTCATGGTCCTTTTCATGAACGAAGAAACTCGCGCTGATTGGTACCCGTGGCCAAATTTGGAAAACTCACTGGGCAATTAATATGGGGAATGCTTCTGCTGCAACCACACCACCAGTACTAAACAGCGCCATAAGCGGGACCATTTTTGTTGCAGTAGTCCATATACATATATTATGTCAATTAATTACCCATTGACGGTGTTTCCAAATTTGGCCACGGGTATCAAACAGCGCGAGTTTCTACGTGCTGAAATGGGACCATCATGTGTTTCCGCTCATGGTCCCGTGATGGTCCCTATCGAGCACGTAGAAACTCGCGTTTTTTGGTACTGTCAATGGGTAATTCAAATGGGGAATGCTGTTTCTGCAACACACCACCAGTACCAAATAGTAGCATAAGCGGGACCATTTTTGTCGCAGGTTGTATACAAGCGGAGACACCAAGACTGTCCACTTATGACAGGTCTGTCAGATCTGACAGATCTGGGATATGACATCGACATTCTCTTTGGAGAGCCAAAATGACAGAAAAAGAGTGCTCATGTCAAATTAATCCTATATTTGTCTGGTGGAACCACTTTGGGATTTATTATTTACCATCTCCCGCTAATCCTCGTAATATTGCCAGTGTGCATAGCTCAATGCATTTAGTTTATCTGACAGATCTATTCACTTCACATGCATATCAACATCAACTATTCTGCCCCGGGCCTTAACATAAAAGAGGACTGAAGCCTTTAGCCCAATGAATCCGTTGCGTCCGTCACGTTGAAGTACACAACCGACAACTGAGTTAAATATGCACGTTCTTAGCGGTCCAACAGTTTGACGTCTACTGGTATTTTCGATGTGGGATGCCAAACAAAGTTGTTTACGTTTTTTATAAAGCTTTTAAAGCTTTTATAAAGCTTTTAAAGCTTTTAATTTCCGTGTCGGTGAATACGTGTAAGAAGATACAACAACAATTTATGTTGAGTTAAGTGGAAGAAAAATGGAATGCACGCGGATTTGAAAATATACTTCTTTATTGAATCCAGAAAGAAAAAGGAGTGAGTGAAAAAACAGGAAGTTTAACAAACGTCAAAAGTGATGTGAAGTTGGCAGTGGTTGTGGAAATGGATGCCTCCAGTCGCAAATATAATTGTATCACCCAACACCCCTCCACAATTCCACAATCAGCTGTTGACTAACCCATGAGGTACATTCCTAAACGTTTGAAACACTTCACGTGTCCTGGTACAGCCATGGATTTCGTGAGGGCATCTGCCGCCATGTCTTCAGATCTGATGAATTTCAGCTCGATCTTTCCATCTGCTACTGCCTCCTTTACAAAATGGTACCTTATATCCAGATGTTTTGTTCGCCCTTGGATGCCCATTTGATTTGCAATAGCTTGAGCGCTGGAATTATCACTCCAAATGAGAACTGGTCCATGGTGAAGTTCTAGCTCCTCCAGTAAATTTCGCAGAAATGTGGCTTCCTTTGCAACGGAACTGAGGTTGACATATTCCGCTTCGGTGCTAGATGTCGTCACTATTCGCTGCTTCTTTGAGCTCCAAAGTACTGCTCCTCCTCCATAGATAAAAGCGTATCCACCTTGTGATCTTCTATCGTTGAAATCACTAGCCCAGCTAGCGTCTGCATAAGCGTAAAGATCCAGTGATGTCTTCTTGTAAATGATGCCTGCATTGCGGGAGCCTTGAAGGTATCGAAGGACATGCATCGCTAAGTTCCAATGCTGCTGCCGCGGATCGGCATTAAACTGTGACAGCGCATTAACTGCATAGGCTATGTCTGGCCTACTAAACATCGAAAGGTGCAGTAGACTTCCTATCAAGCGACGATAGGCTGTTTTGTCCACCTGCTTCTGCTCTCCAGCCACCTTTGGTTCCTGATCCAGCTGCAATTTTGCAGGCATTGGTAGTCGGTCCGGTTTACAATCGCTTAATCCATATTTTTCCAGTAGATTTTTGATGAATCCTCCTTGACTTATACAAATGCTGTCTGAAAAACGCGTAACTTCGAGGCCGACACATAGCTTTGGAAATCCCAGGTCCTTTATGTCGAAGCGTGCAGTAAGCTGCTGCTTTAAATTTACAAGCTCCTTGGAATCGTTCGTTGCAACCAACAAGTCGTCCACATACACGGTGATCAACGTAATTTTCTCATTAAAAATCTTGTAGTAAATGCATTGGTCATATTTGGACGACATATAACCAAGTTCCTTCAGAGTTGCATCCAGCTTTAGATTCCATTGACGACCACTCTGCTTCAGCCCATATATTGCCTTGTTTAATCTACACACTTGATTTTCATCCGAAAAACCCTCTGGCTGTTCCATGTACACTTCGGCGTCGATCTCTTCATTCAAGTAAGCTGAGGAAACATCTAGATGACACATCTCCAAATCATTCTCGGTAGCTATCGCCATAGTTAAACGAATTGAGCTTATGTTTGCCACTGGCGAATAGGTATCCTGGTAATCGACACCTTGAATCTGGTCAAACCCTCTTGCAACCAGGCGAGCCTTCCTCTTCTCCACGGATCCATCCGGACGATACTTAGTCTTGAAGACCCACTTTGACTTTATTACTTTGCGATTTTCTGGTCTGTCAACCAGGGTCCACGTGCCGTTCTTGAGGAGGGAGTTGTATTCGACTCGCATCGCATCTCTCCATTCGTCTGCCTCTTCCAAACAATCCAGCTCCTTGACTGTTGTAGGATCAGTGCGCACTTGTTTAGAATCATCTTGCTGTATTATTGTTGTATCAAGCTCACACGATGGCTCATCTGAATCTGAGTCTGTGGTTGAAGTTTGTTGATCAATACGGCATTGGTCATTAAAGCCCCCAGTAGGTTCATTAAATTCGTGTGCACTGTCCTGAAAAGAGAAGGAATAATATTGACTACTCGCAGATTTATTACCTTGTTCCTTAATCTTCTCATCGTTGTGAACAAATCGGATGTCTCTACTTCTAATGACTTGTCGCTTGCTTGGTAACCAAACTCTATACGCCTTTGATTCCTCTGAGTAACCAACCAGGATGCCTTCATCTGACTTGATGTCGAATTTTCCAAGATTGAGTCCCTTCTTCAACACATAAACCTTTGCCCCAATCTCTCTCAGATAAGACACACTAGGTTTGATACTGCTCCAAAGCTCCTCCGGAGTAACATCGCCATTGCACTTTGTTGGACATCGATTTCGTAAGAACGCGGCCGTGTTGATTAGCTCTCCCCACATGAACTCGGGAAGTCCACCATCATTCATCAGGCACCTAGCCATTTCAGTTAAGGTTCGGTTAGCCCTTTCGGCCACACCATTTTGCTGGGGTGTGTGTGGCACAGTCCTTTGGTGTTGAATTCCGCAATTATCCAGATAATTTTTGAAGATCATACTGCAATACTCCAGACCGTTGTCACTCCTCACAACCTTGATTTTCTCACCAGTCTGCGTTTCAGCAAACGCCATAAAAGTCTTAAAGGCCTGTAGAGCTTCGTTCTTGTGTTTGAGGAAATAAACGAAGATCTTCCGTGAGAAATCATCGATGAATGTAATAAAATATTTCGCCTTTCCCAGCGATTCCGTCCGCATGGGGCCGCAGATGTCCGTGTGAACAAGTTGTAGCCTCTGAGATGTCTTCTTCTCATTGATACTCGGAAAAGGTAACTGAGTTTGTTTCGCTCGAATGCACGTTGTACACGTAGTGACGTCATTTTTGAAGTTGTCCGGTAGACCTCTGACCATCCTTTTTGAGAGAAGTTGCCGTAACGAACCGAGGTTGACGTGTCCCAGCCTTCTGTGCCACGATGTTAGAGATTCACATCGAGGCCTAGAGTTTCCACTCCGACTGATCCTCGCATGCTCCTCGTTGGTCAGGTAATATAAACCGTTCCTTTTTTCAGCTGTCATTACCAGTCGGTTTGACTGATCCAGGATATTTGCGCCATCACCTTCAAAAAATACTTTGTATCCATTTTCCGTTGCTTTGCTGATTGAAATTAGATTGTCCGATAGCTTGGGGACAAGCAATGTGTTAAACAAATAGAACGGTTCGCCACCAGTTCGAACGCATATACCTGAATTTACAACCCCACAACCTTTTACATTTATGGCGTGGTTGTCGGCCAGCTTAACATGATTCGCAGCTTCGGTCTTTTCAAATGTGACGAACATCGATTCCTCCGAACACATGTGGGAAGTCGCCCCACTGTCCAGGCACCATAGTTTTTGTTGGCGAGTTGAATCTACCACTTTGGCTGACTCCTGTGTGCACTCCTGCACAAGAAACCCATGTTGGAACTCGCTCCCACCTTGAGTTTGCTTGATTTTATCGCCCTTGCTCCAGCAGTCTTTGGCCATATGTCCGCGCTTCCCACATTTCCTGCAATTATAGGGAAAATTACTGCTTTCTGTTTTTGATTTGAAATTATTTTGCCTCTTGTTGTTGTTGTGATTCTGAGGCTTGAAGTGCTTGACGCTCAGAAGATTGTTCGCCACGGTTTCCCTTTTTCTGTCGCCTACTTCCAGCAGCCTCGTGCACACTGTTGACACCGCCGGGTAAACACTTTGGGCATCGAAAGCGGATCGTATGTCCTTGTAATCCTCAGATAGTCCATCCAAGAGCACAACCACCAACAAGTCCTCATCCATAGTTGCTCCTAGTTCCTTGAGCCGGTTGACGATGGTCTTGAACTCTCGAACATATTCTGCAATTGACTGCCCGGAATTCATTTCTAGATTTGTCAGCTTCCTATATTCCTCTGTTTTTTGACGTGGTCCCTTTTTGTCGTAGCACTCGACTAAATAATCCCAGACATCCTTTGAAGTGCGTAAATTTGCCGTCAAAGCCACAATGCTTGCCTCCATTGCTATAAGCAATTCCGCCCGTGCATCCAAATCCTTTTCGTCCCATGATGTCTGCCCTGGTCCAGCTGCTTCTGGGCGTGCTATCTCACCCTTTACGTATTGCAGAAATCTGCCACGGTGCAGCACGGCCTCCATCTGTGCCTTCCATGTGACGAAATTGTCTCCATTTAGGAGAGGAATCCTGCCGTGTGAGTTTGCCGAACTCATGTGGCAATTTTAAAAAATGTTTTATCCAGAAGGGATTCTTAAAAGAACGCAAAAATATTCTTAGATTTAGGTTGCTTGAAATTTCACTTGGGATCTGGGCCCATAACCTGTTGAGTTAAGTGGAAGAAAAATGGAATGCACGCGGATTTGAAAATATACTTCTTTATTGAATCCAGAAAGAAAAAGGAGTGAGTGAAAAAACAGGAAGTTTAACAAACGTCAAAAGTGATGTGAAGTTGGCAGTGGTTGTGGAAATGGATGCCTCCAGTCGCAAATATAATTGTATCACCCAACAATTTACCTTACGCTCTGATCAGCTGATGTAAAAGCTGCAAAACGAAATAGCATGGAAATGACGAATTCATGAATTTACTCACATTTGTAAACAAATGTCGGAGAATGGGTAAATTCATCAATTTCAGCTTGTGGACAAAGCTTTTACATGCCCGAAGTTGAATATCTAGTTATTGAGTAATTTATGACCACGTTTACGTTTTTTATAAAGCCTTAAATTTGCGTGTCGCTGAATACGTGTAAAAAGATACAACAAAAATTTACCTTACACGATCAACTGAAGTAAAAGCTCCAAAACGAGATTGCATGGAAATGGCGAATTAATTAATCTACACACATTTGTAAACAAAAGTCGGCCGATAGGTAAATTCCTCAATTTCAGCATGTGGGCAAATCTTTTACATGTCCGAAGTTGAATATCTAGTTATTCAGTAATTTATGACTCTACTCACACCAGAGCAGCCTTTTCCGTCTTAAATTGTCTAAAATTCAGCCTATGCCCGACAAATTGGACCGAGAGAGTGCCCCCTTCCGTAAGTTTTGTTTGCTGGATGCTGGGCAGGAAGAGAATCGCTTACATTACCCAATAAGCATTTCAGTGGGAATTCCGTAATATTGGTAATCCAACTCGGATCGTGGATTCCAGTACCTTTTTATAACGGATTTCCGTCAAGTGTGCCGATGCAAGGTATCGCAAAAATTCCAGGTAAGCGATGTTAGTAAAATTGACAGCTAAGATTTCAGGTCACGAACCGCAATACTTTCCAAACACGAACCCTTTTCCGATGGAGAACTGTGTTGACTTCCACGTAAAAAGAAAACTCTTTTTTTCTGCATTGGCGGTTGAACTTTTTAAGCGCGCAAATCGTATGCTATAATTATTTGTACTTTGTTTTGTTTTTTATTTCTGTATATATGTATTGTATGTATTTCTGTATGTATGCAAACCATATTGCATACATACTTTGTTATGTAGAAAAGGGATGGGTAACTTTGTTACCCTAAATTTCACATTATATACAAATGATCTTTGCATATGTTTTGCTCTTTCATTGTATTAGTAAAGAGTACATCTTAACTTTGGATTTCTGTCCTCAAATCCATTCGGCATTCCGGGTTGGAAGTATTCCGTGTAAATAACCGAGCTAAGATGTAGGAAAGCCTTCAAGGTCTTAGGCAAGCAAAGAAAGTTCTAGGAATCTATAACCAGAGAAGATTCAAAGCATGCATCGGCCTTAGTAAAAATAATCTATGCGTTCTCACAGGTTTCCTAACGGGGCGAATGCCGTTACCTCCGCGAACCTCCGTTTGTGTAACGGAGGAACCCTGTTGCAGATTTTGTGATGAAGTTAGCGAAACTCTGGAACACGTTTTGCAATCCTGTGGAGCTCTGAGCCACAAGGAATGAAATACCAGATACCAGACAGAGAGATGCCCACCTTGGACCCACTTCTCATTCTCATGAGAAGAAGATTCCTATGTGAAACTGAACTAGAGAAGGTGCTATAGGATGAGTTCTTTCAGCCAAGGCCAAACAAGAGCAAATACCCTCGGTATAGTTAAGTAATGAATTCTAGTGTGAGAGGAGCTCCTTTGAGGTAATTGACCTCTCCAAGGCTAAGTGGGGGTTACAATAGACCAACATTTCGCAATGAAAACCCCAACTTAATAATAATAATAATAATAATAAAAATAATAATAATAATAACAGTTGTTAGGTACGTTTGTTGATCTTATTTTTGATCTCCTCGTAAGTTTCTTTCACCCTTTTCAAACTCTCTTTCTGCAAACATTTATAACAGTTAAACACTCAAAAAAGGAGATATAAACTGTCCACGTATAACAGTTCTGTCTCAAATACCTTTTCTAATGGAATTTTTTCCTCTTCTATGTATTGTTATGGTCGCCTGTGTTGGGAAATGATTAGAAATAACCGAAATCCCTAAAATAAAATAACATAAAATAGTCCGTTCCAGCCGCCCTGATGATAGAAGGAAACAAACACTTGACTTTTGTACTACAGTACTAAGCCGAAATGTCATTTATCATGTTTCCATGTAGGAGGCGATAAAGAGAGTTAAACCAAGCTGACCCGCTTGGTTTAACTCAGCTCCGCCCGCATGGAAGCGAAGTTTCACCGCACGCGCTCTCACGTTTTTTCGCCCTACTGATATTGGCCGTCGTCTTGTCTGTGTATCATGTTCATGCCTGATGGTCATGGTCATGTAAGAACTCCGAAGTTTGATAGTGGCACACAATCAAATATAAGCGGGATGGAGAACCCGCCTAGACTCCCATTTCGATAGTTGGAAACTTACTACATCGGCTGATCAAGAGCGGTCTTATAAGAACAACTAATAAACAACAACAAAATGTAGAGTTAGGATGGTATGGGTACCGGTACTGAGTCTTGGTACCTGCGAGCACGCATCAATTACACGAGCACGCTAAGATTAGCGGAGACCGGCATCAATACAATCAGTACAGGTTGAGTATTCGGCGAAGCTTAAACACCTTGTAGAGGAAGAAGTGTAGTATGTGCACATGCATAAAATCCTGAGCAAAGTTATACAGGTAGTGCTTTACTCCGTAATAAAGTAAATTAAATTAGAGGTTTGATTGACTTCGGTAAGTGTTCAATATGTAAGGAAGAGAAACTATTTTATACATCGGCTAAGGATCGCTCAAAGAAGTTATCTGCCGTGTTAGCTGGACGGGGACTATCAGTCGCTTTATACGATTTATGATTTGGCCTCCGGCCGCTGGTAGATAGTCTCTGTATAAACCACACGGCAAATATCTTAGCGATTAATTAGTGAATTGAAAGGTGTATGGATGTTTGGTGAACCCAGTTATTTTTATGCTAAGCCTTTCCAAGCGGCCACGAATCTTCAGATCGTGGTCGCTGGCACTTTTGACCTTGACTCGTACGTTATGCGTGGGCCTGATATTCGATGCCCGGGAGCAGGAGCCTGCACTGGGCAACTACCAATTGAAACCCTACATGATAGCTAATAATTGCTCAAACCTGCATGCGAATTCTAAGGCGCATGAAGAATTCGGCTATCTTACTATAAGATAAGAAATCAAACTAATGATGACCTTGGTTACGTTTTATCCTGAAAAAGCGAAAGATAATATGTTTTTTTGTCAAGAGGCAACTCAAGGGTGTTCACTTGGGTCATTTTTTTTTATACTTCATTCTGTGTGCCAGCCTCTTCAAAATTATATGGGTTTCCATACACTTAAACAAGCACCTAAGAATTACGGATACATATAAATAACTATATAAATAACTATTTGTATTGATTAATAATAATGAAAAAAAAACATATATATATATATATATATATATATATATATATATACCTATTTATTTAGTAATATTTATCATTCTAAGGGTCACCCCACCCATTTTCTTTATTGTTTACTCATTAAGTGGCATTCAATACTGTTACGTACTGATTAATACAGAATGTCACAATAATATTATTTCATTATAAATTTATTCTTAAATTAAGTTAATTCTTTTGTGAAAAATTTTAATGAAATATATGTAAAATCAATCAATCAAAATCAATCATGCGTGTAATTTAAATTAAGTCATTGATTAGGCCTAAATTTCTTGTTTCGGAGATTTTTTTGTTGTAGTTTCGTAGATCAATTTAGTGCCCACGCATCTTTAACGCCCCCGTAGCCTTTTTTTTGTGATAAGAGGTCGCGACTATTAGCTAGGTCCGCCTTCAGAGAGCTCTTTTAAGGTAGGATGCAAAAGGAGATATTTAAGCGCGTACTCTGAGGCCATGATTCATTAATGAAGCATACAAAAAAAAAATAAAACAATATAAACGAAGAGTTAGGTTAAGAAATTGTTTCTCGCCTATAAGAACATAGATTTATATAAATTTTAATGCTAGTATGTAAGGTCTAGTGTGAAGAAACAACAACAATTTTGTCATAAGTTAAATAAATAATAAAAAAGGTATAACTTCCATTTTTTTTTTATCATCATATTTCGGAAAGGTGTAACAATATGGCGGATTGATGATCTCCAGGTGGGTGTCTGAGGCTGGTGAACCCGGGACGATGAAGGTCATCTGGTGATGACGCTGGTACGGTAAAGTAAAAGTGAGCTTTAACTGGGAAGATCGATTGGGCCATGGGTGTGGGTTTATGGCCGCGCTGAATACCAACATCAGCGCCCACTCGATGTGGTAAACGTCCGTCCGCTTTAGGGGAAAGGCCCTGCTTTTGGTTCTTTTATTTCGGCATGATTTATGTTGCGTAGTAGGTAGGAAGATCGAGAGCGGGGGCAAGGACCTCCGACATTTCCGGCGAGCTCAGTCGTGCAGAGCAAGCATGCCGCGTCCCCCTCTCTCGGTCTCTTCAACCCTTCTTCTGTCACATCCCATCCTTAAGTCCCGTCCACATTCTGGTTTCCTGTCATCCTTTTTTTTATTCCCAAAATCCCCTTAGCCTACACCTGCCTATTACAGTATGCACCTATTTGAAGCCATTTAACTTGTAAGAACTGTGACGAATTGGACGGCTGATATTCAATTAATCGAACGTCAACGAATCCTTACGATTTTTGTTTGCTTGTATATATTTACTTATAATTTATTAAGCCATTTAACTGTCTTAAATAAGACTTATCCTTCCCTGTGTGTTCACACTTGATACCACAGTTAAGGAGCGTGGCCAACCTGTACAGTGTGAAATTTTATACCGCCCAAACGGTTACGCCCGAAACGTCAACGAAATCTACATAGCTTTCGCAGTGTGAAAGCCTCTATTTGACTTTTAAATTGAAGTGCTCAGAATCTAGGTTCTGGGCTCGGCGTGAAAACAGTTCTTACAAGTTAAATAGCTTCAAATTAGTACATACAAAAACAATTGTGGATAACTCAACAAGCACTGGAAAATGATTAAAAATCATCTCACTATTAAATTGTATAAAAAAATGAAAACATTTCTTGCATTCATTTTGTAAACAAACTCCATCAGCTGTTTTGTTATAGGCATTTCATTCACAATGCATTCCCACAAAATCGAATACAAATCTAGTACATTTGTATTCGATTTTGTGGGAATCTAGATTCTGATCTGGATTCTGAATTCTACAAATGTATGGGAAATCTAATAATTTTTAATTAGATCTGAGACTTTTTACTCTGAACCTAAATTCAGATTTGGTGTAAAAAGGGTTTTATGTGTATAATAATTATTACAATTAACAATTACAATAATTGTACATTTCAAAACTTTTAAACAAAGTAATCTAGGACAGACGGGCACTTCCAAATTACTTCAATAAATCAAAAAGGTATAAGTTGCTGTAATCAAAATGTAGAGCATTTATTTTCACTACCCAAATTTATGTCTTCTTTAGGCTGCCTTTGCATCAGCATTTATCAGCATTCATCCGCGATCATGCAGGCCACCAGCAACTATATCCTTGTCTGGCAAAATCTATCTTTTCTTCCCTTATCAGGCTGAGACAATGGTCGATTTAATCCGCAAAAAAATGCAGAAAAAAAAGAAGTATCGTTTTAAGGCTTAAGGCAAAAAATATTTTAGTTATAAAACATAGAAAGGAGAAGAAAAGTGTTGTTTTGTCAGTAGTTGTGTACTTCGACGTAACGGATTCACTGGGCTGAAGACTTAAGAGTTTATTTACTTAGAAGTCAATACGTATGAACTATTTTATTCATTGTTCGCAACACTTTTGCTATGACATGAACTGCAAGCTGAAATTGCCGATTTTCCCGAGTTGCGCCTTTCAATTATGAAAAAGATTCCATGCTTATGATTAATATAAAGTTTATTGAAACTTGAATGGGAAAACATCTGCGACGGAAGCAAAAAGAAGAAGAAGGCAAAACATTTGACAACTCGGTAGAGACAAATGTAAAAGAGCTGTGAAAATGCAAACGTAAAGCCTAATAAGCAATGTATAGCAAACACCTCCCCTCAATTCCACAATCCATTCAGTTCGAGAAACACATTCCTAGGTCCTTGAAACATCTAATGTGAGCTGGTGCTACCATTTGTTTTGTAAGTGTGTTCTCCTGCATCTTTTCTGACCTTATGAACTTGAGTTTTATCTTTCTATCTACAACCGTCTGCTTGATAAAGTGATACCTGATGTTGAGATGCTTCTGTTTTCTGCGCTTTGGCTGTCTCTACAAAGTATTATTGGCCCCTTATAGACCTTGGGTTCCTCCATTAAATTTCGCAAAAAAAACAGTTTTCTTTATCACAGAAAAGAGATTTACCTACCCAGTCTCTGTACTCGACGTGGTCACAATCCTCTGTTTCATAAATAAAAGCAAATCTGCTTTTCATCTCCCCGCTTATCCTTGTATTATTGCCGGTTTTGAGGTTTTGAAGCAATGCTTAATACTATGTTTCCAGTATTAAACGTTGCGTCAAAACCTCAAAGGCCTTGGAATCATTTGTTGCCACCAGTAAGTCATCCACACAGATAGTGATAAGCGTAATCTTCTAAACTGAAATGTTGTAATATATGCAAAGGTCGTATTTTGAACTATTTAAATCAAATTTCTTGAGTGTCGCATCCAGCTTCAAGTTCCACTGTCACCCGCTTTGCCTTAGTTCATATATCGCTCTATATATTTTCAAATATGATCTTCATTCGCAAAACCTTCCGACTGGTCCATGAAAACGAACTTATCAAGGCCAAAGACCCATCCAGATAGTGCAAGTCTAAGGTATTTTCCATCGCAATCGCCATGGTTAAACGTATTGAACTGATGTCAGCCACTGAAGAATATCTATCCTAAATATCAACCCCATAAATTTGATCAAATCCTTGGCAACGAGGAATCCTATTGTCTATTGTACCATCGAATTCGTACTTGGTCTAAAAGACCCACCATGATTTTGTCTCTCTCGATCCCGTTGTCTGTCCACTAATGTGCACGTGTTGTTTTTTTTAGGAACGAGTTTTACTTTATTCGTATCGCTTCTCGCCATTCGTCCGCGTTTTCGAAGCATTCAATTTCCTTAACGATTTCAGGATCAGTGCCCACCTGGTTCTGGTTGTCTCGAGGAATAATTGTTGTATCTACATCCAACGGGTCACTAGACATTGAGTGTTATCTTTTTTGAAACCATTACCTTTCACCTGGATCTTTTTGTCTTCAAAAACAAATTTGACGTCTCTACTCTTAATCATGCTTCGGTTGCTTTGTATCCCCGATTCCTAACCTTTGTTTCTTCCGCGTAACCAACTACACTCCTCTGAGTTACAGTAAAATTTTTCCCTATTCAAACATTTCTTTAAGGCCTAGACTTTTACTCCAATCTTCCTTAGAAAAACGACGCTTGGATTGCTCCCATTCCAGAGCTCCTCCAGCGTAGCATCTCCGTTACATTTGGGTGGGTTTCGCAAAAAATGCCGCGGTGTAGATCAATTTTCCCCACATAAAATCAGGCAGCTTCTAGCTTCCCATCATTAGTTAAACACCTAGCCATTTCCGTTAAAGTGCGATTGCCCTTCGCGTAGTTTTCAAAAACTTGGCAGCAATACTATGGACCATTTTCAGTCCTTAAGGTTTTCTTTTTCCTACCAGTTTGTATTTCTGCAAAAATCTTAAATGTTTTGAACGCCTGTAGATCTTAATTATTGTGTTTCAGAAAGTAGACAAATATTTTCCTCTAGAAATCATCTATGAACGTTATGAAGTACTTTGCTTTTCCTAGAGATTTCGTTTGCATAGGCCCGCAAATGCCTGAGTGAACACTTGTTCTTCGGGAAGGGTAATTGAGTTTGCTAAGCTCGAATACACGTTAGGCAAGTCATGACGTCGTTATTGAATTATACATAACGACCAATTATGCATACCATCTTCTTTGACAACAATCGCTTTAAGGAATTAAACTTGACGTGTTCCAGCCTATTGTCCCATGACAAAAGTGATAGCGACAAGTAGGCGTTCCAGCTCTACCACTGATAACCGTTCCTTATATAGCTCCTATCATCAAGCTGTTCGAGTTATACATTATATTGGCTCCAGCACCAGAACCTTCCCTTGATTCATTTCCTTGCTAATAGAAATAAGGTTGGCTGTCAATTTCGGAACAAATAAGGTATCGTAGAGGTAAAACGGTTCCGTTCCGTTGCATAAACGTATCCATGATTCGACAGTACCAGTTCCCGTTACATTGACTAGGTGGTTATCTGCTAGTTTCACATGGTTTTGTTCATCAGTCTTACTTGAAGTAACAAATTTTGACTTTTCATCTCACATACGAGAAGTTGCCCCGCTATCCAGACACCCTAGTTAAGGTAGGCAGATACCATAGGAAGATACCGATGCACACTCCTGTACCACGAAGCCACATTCGTCATAGAATCCGCTCTGTTTTTGCCTGACCCTGCTCACCGCATTTCCTGATATTGTAAGGAAAGCTATAGTGTCAGATTTTAACTTAAAATTACTTAGCTTCTTTTGGTGCTTTTGGGGTTTTGAAATGTTTCACCCTTAGCACATTGAAGTTCAATTCAAAAGTTCATTTTTTCTGTCGCCTACCTCTAGGAGTCTAGTGCACACGGCTGAAACTTAGAATATTATGCGATCTGCGCATAAAAAGCAGATCGCATGTCTCTTTACTCTTCTGGCAGTCCATCAAGAAGCACCACCGTAGGTAAATCCTCATCCAAAGTAACCCCTCAACTCTTTCAGTCTATTGCTTAGTTTTAAACTCACGGACGTACTGACCTACGCTCATCTCCAGGCTGGTCAGATTTAGGTACTCTTCTGTCTACTGGCGTGGACCCTTTTTGTCATAGAAATCCGCCAGGAAAACCCAGACCTTTTTACATGTTTTAAGGTTCGCAGCCAAGGCCACTATTTGTGCCTCCATTGCTAAAAGCAGTTCTAAAGCCTTTGACCCAATTAATCCGTTACGTCAATCTGTTAATCCCGGAATAAAACGAATCTGGAGTTAGCCCAGCAAGCAGTTTTTTTCAGTGCAAGCTGACAAAATCAATTGAAATTATTGACTTTCCTAACTTTAACTACATATAGAAAAACATAGGAAAATAAGTCCGAGTTGTTCTTAGATGTCTTTTTCACAAATACACGCAAAGCAACTGCCTCTCACACAGAAAAAAACATTCAAATAAGTTCATACTGCTCTTCAGAGTTTAATCCGGGATTAACACACCAAAGTTGGCGAGTTTAACCAAATTCACTGAAATTGCTTGGATTCAACTCAGTTTAACAGCGAAGCTCGAAATTTGACAAACATTTTCAGGAACCACACGGAAAATATTTGTTCGTGTGCTGAGTATGATGGCTGCAGAAAATCGCTCGGTTTTGTGGGACACGTTTTTCTTTCGCCGTGGTAATGTTGTCTACTATTTAAACGGCGGATAATATTACACCAAACCCCATTAATAAACATCAAGCAATACTTATAGTGATCTTGAATGTTTATATTTTTGATTGTAATCATGCTTAGTCCTGGGCAACAACAAAAAGCATTATTAGAATTAGAATGTTTTAAATTTTATAAGACCTCGGTAACCACTGAGGAACATTCGCATACGGACAGTGCAATTGCGGAGTCCGCCGATGATTCGACCGCAATTGCATAGATGAAATGCCAATTTTTGGTTTTCTGCACATTTGTGCACCGTACGCTTTGTATGGGGTAAAGACTACCAAAAATTAATGTTTTTTCAAAATTTTAATTTCCTTTCTACATTTTTTTTCCCCCGTGGGTAGGTAAAAACTTTCATAGGCACTATAAGGATCGAACGCGCGTGCTCATAGTAGTGTGAGATTCTTACTCACTAAAAAACCTTCAATCTTTGTAAGACTACGACTAAGTTTCCTTAACAAGTAGTTCATGCTTCTGTATAGTAATCGCGTTTGGCAGGCTACCTTCCAACCATCTGCAATACCGTCATTATGTGCGGTTTCCTCTTACGACGCTAGATCCAATGGTCTTGTTCGTTATATTGTATTTGGATTATTTCGTGGTTGCAATGGCCGTGAAGGCGAGTATGAAGTTTGCGAGCAAATTACGACTACTCTTACTGTCTTATTCAGAAAAGTTTCTAAAATAGATATGTTGCTTGGTTTGGTACAACCCCGAAGTTGTATACCGTACGTCCAAGATGGTTTTAGCACTTGCTTATACGAGTACAATAGCAGTTTGTTATATACGCTTAGTTTCGAATAATGTCCGATAAGCCAATTCAGTTCTCGTAGCTTGATTTCAAGTTCGTCGCGTTTCTTTTTAACGTGTGGCTTCCATCTAAGTTTTGCGTCTAGGGTCATGCCTAAATATTTCGCCTCGTTTGCGTACGGAATTTGTACCGAGTTTATAAATAGAGGTAAGTTGATTACCCTCTTGTAAGTAAAATTTACATGCGTTGATTTTGACTCATTTAGGACGATTCGCCAGGCCTTTGTCCATTCGCATATTTTGTTCAAAGCGCGTTGGAGTTTTCCCGTTAATAGCTCGACTGTCTTATCCGTAGCGAGGATAGCCGTGTCGTCAGCGAACGTGGCTACAGTCATTGTCTCTACTTGAGGTACATCTCTTAAAAAGTAAAAAGTAAAAACAGTGTTGGCAAACGCCGGCTTGTATTTCTTTGAATTCTAAGTATTCGCTCCCGTATCTCACTCGAAATAGTCTGTTGTCAAGATAAGACTCTAAGAGTTCATACATTTTTTCCGACAAAACTTTCCGCAGCTTATATTTTAGGCCTTCGTGCCAAACTTTATCAAAGACTTGGGATATCATTTTCGCTTCTAAGGCTTTCTCAATTTCATTAGTTATTCGATAGACCTGGTCAATTGTTGAATGTTTGACCCTAAAGCCGAATTGGTGATACGGAATCAATCGTTTTTCTTCAATTATTGGTTGCAGTCGTTTAAGCACAAGTTTCTCGAAGACTTTAGATATAATCGGCAGAAGCGAAATTGGCCTATAAGATTTTTTGTCGTTCGGGCATTTTCCTGGTTTCGGAACCATTATTACCTCTGCGACTTTCCACTGCCGTGGAACGTATGAAATTCTCATTGAGGCTTTTATGATGTAGAGAAGCTTGACTAACACTCTTTTCGGTAGCTCCTTCAAAATCTCCCAAGTAATTAGGTCGTAGCCTGGAGCTTTGTTATTCTTTAAATTTCGGATTGTTTGAAGAAGTTCAGACAGTGAGACGGTTTTACATTCATGTCTTATATCAAAATAAAGGCTGTGTCACAAACCGTTCATTTGACAACTTAAATTCAAACACATTTAATTAAATGGGAGCTACCTTTTACTTCGTTACGTTATTTCACCTTAATAAAGTTTTAAAAGAACAGAAAAATTCAACATGATGAATTTTCGCGGGCTTCAATATGCAAAAATAAGGAACTAAATTGCTTCAGTTTAAATTTTTCATTTCTGTCATTTCAACTACTCGACTCAGCTCAACCCTCTTCGTCATGTGCTGGGAAACCTACCCAACAAACAATTTGGAGGTCAAAACCGATTTCGTAGCGAATTCCATATCTATTTTCGCATTTCGTTTCATCAAAAGCGCAGATAACTAAATAACTAGATATTCAACTTGCGTCCCTCTTACCCTCCAACACTTATTTGTTTACTTTTTTTATATAGCCTTTAAAGCTTTTATCGAGCTTTTAATTTCTGTGTCGGTGAATACGTGTAAGAAGATACAACAACAATTTACCTTACGCAATCAGCTGATGTAAAAGCTCGAAAACGAGATTGCATGGAAATGACGTATTGATGAATTTATTCACATTTGTAAACATATGTCGGCGGATGGGAAAATTCCTCAATTTCAGCTTGTGGGCAAAGCTTTTACATGTCCGAAGTTGAATATCTTACTTACTTACTTACTTAAGGTGGCGCTACAGTCCGGGGTGGACCTGGGCCTCAGCCAACAAGCTTCGCCAGCCAGCTCTGTCTCTAGCTAGCCGTCTCCAGTTTCGCACGCGAAGTTGGCTGAGGTCCCCTTCCACTTGCGTGCGCCACCTGAGTCTCGGTGCTCCTCTACCGCGTCGTCCCTGCGGTGTGGATTCGAAGATTTTCCGGGCCGGGGCGTTGGTGTCCATCCGCTCTATATGACCCAGCCATCGTAGACGTTGTGTTTTGACTCTTTTGGCTAGGTCGGTATCGCTGCACAGCCCGTACAGTTCGATGTTATATCTCCTCCTCCACTATCCGTCTATGCAGACGGGACCGTAAATCGTCCGAAGAATTTTCCTCTCGAAGCTGCCTAAAGTGTTTTCATCCGCCTTTGACAGGGTCCATGCTTCTGCACCGTAAAGCAGGACTGGAATGATGAGGGTCTTATACATGGACACTTTAGTTGCTCGAGAGAGGGCTTTGCTACTCAATTGCCTTCTTAGCCCAAAGAAACAGCGATTGGCAAGAGTTATCCTTCGTTTGATTTCAGCGCTGGTGTCATTGTCTGAATTGATAGCGGAACCCAGGTAGACAAAGTCCCTAACTACCTCAAAATTATAGCTGTCGATGGCGATGTTTTGTCCAAGACGTCGGTGTTGGGTGTCTTTTCTTGATGACTGCATATACTTGGTTTTGCCCTCACTGACTGCTAAACCCATTGTTTGCGAATAAACGATGAATTAAACGATTAATGAAGAAGGACCAGCACTTGAATTCTAGTATCGATAAGAAGCCCTAACAAATACACGAGGCGAAACAAAATAGCGAAAAACCACAATAGACAATTTCTTTAATAAATGAATATATTTGTTGGCTTAGAAGGTACTTATCCATTGAGTGTCGAGATCCAAGTGAACGAGAATTACATTAGAACAAGAGAATGAAAGCTAATGCTCAAGTACATTGAGTGAACTGAACTGTTATACGTTAGAGAATACATAATACGAACATTAGAATAGAATAACAGATTGAGTAATAATTGAGCAATAAATGAAAAAGAGCAAACATGAACATAATAATTAAGGTACTGTTGAATAGTTTACCGAATGAAACATATTAAGAAAATTATAGTGAATGAATTATAATACAAATTAAGAATTTTATAAATGCGATGTGTTGGTTGATTATATTTCTCAACATTCCCCCGCCCCTGGAACACAGTTTCAGGACAAGGGTAGTGGTGCCAGTTTGTGGATTGGTCGAACGATTGTTCCATTGGATGTTCGAAGGGTTACAACCCTGACGTAGCCGTCCTTTCCTGGGTGTGTTGCAATCACTCGTCCGATGATCCATTTGCCTGGTGGTAAATTTGGCTCCTTAATGGCCACCAAGTCATTTTGTTTGAGATTTTCCTTAGGCTGTGTCCATCGTGGACGTTGCTGCAGAGATGTTAAGTACTCCATACTCCAACGTTTCCAGTAGCCCTGTACCTTTGCTTGTAAGGCTTGCCAGCTTGCGAGTCGATTAAGTGGTACTTCGAGTGATGGTTCTGGGACAGCAGCATAAGTTTCACCTATAATGAAATGAGCAGGCGTTAGTGGGTCTATATCGTTATCAGATTTTTGACATAGAGGACGACAATTCAAAAGGGCTTCTATTTGGGTTAAGAGAGTATAGTAATCTTCAAACGATAATACGTCGGTGCCGATAACACGACATAAATGGAGTTTTACAGACTTTACTCCCGCCTCCCACAACCCACCAAAATGTGGGGATGAGGGGGGAATAAAATGCCATGTAATGGCATCTAAGGCGAGAGATTCTGCTACGAGGGAGTTGTGATGTTCGGAAAGTGTAATACGTTGCATATCGGACAACCTTCTCGTCGATCCACGGAAGTTGGTGCCGTTGTCCGAGTATATGTGAGCTGGCTTTCCACGACGTGCGACGAACCTACGAAGGGCTCCGAGGAAGGCTTCTGTCGTCAGATCTGAAACAAGCTCTAGGTGTATGGCCTTTGTTGCGAGACACACGAAGAGCGATATATATCCCTTGGTTATTTGTGACTTTCGACCGATTTTTGTTTTGAGCGAAATTGGTCCCGCGTAGTCGACGCCACAGTGTGTAAAGGGCCTGCTTGGATGAATCCGCGGAGGCGGAAGATTTCCCATGATCTGCTTACATGTTGTCTTCCTTTGTTGAAAACATTTGCTGCAGTCGGAGGTAATTTTCCGTAGGAGATTGCGGCAGCCAATAATCCAAAACTCCTGTCGAATCAAAGAGAACAGTATGGACACTCCAGGGTGTAATAAGCGCTGATGAAAGTCGATTGCGATCAGCCTTGTTAAGGGGTCACCTTTAGGGATGATGATAGGATGCTTAACACTGAAAGGGATGTTTGCCTCCTGAATTCTGCCTCCAACTCGCAGTAGCTGTTCGTCATCTAAGAATGGGTTTAAAGAAGCAATTTTTGAATTCTTACCGCAGTAGCCATGTTGTTTTAGGTGGGCGATATCCTTTTCAAAGTGCCGATTTTGAAGCCATCTCAATAAATTGCGCTTTGTAGAGAACACTTCGCTGGAAAGAAGTCTATGAGAAGGATATTTTGCCAGTTTTCGCGTCGTTAAGGTAAACCGATGAACAAACGAAACGATTAGAATTAGTTGACTCCAAGATTTCACGCGGCTTGATAGATATTCGTATGGATGTTCTTCTATATTTGCTAGATAACACGTTCGTTGACTTGATTTTACCCTTTCCTCCTGCAGACAGTCTGGATGCTCGGTCGTGTGATGCATGATAGGCCAATGTTCCTCACTCTTTACAAGCCAATTAGGACCTGTCCACCACAGTGCGTGATTTACCAGGTTCGATGGTGCTATACCGCGCGAAGCACAGTCCGCAGGGTTCTGATCCGATTTGACGTGATACCATCTATTTCTTGGAATCGTGTTCAAGATCTCTGCTGTCCTGTTACCGACAAAAATATCCCAGCGACGAGGAGGTGACGAAAGCCAAGACAGAACTACATTTGAGTCACACCAGGCGAGGACATTAACGCCTGTTGTGTTTAACGACCTTTGAACCGCTACCAGCAGTCGCGCAAGTAGAAGAGCGCCACACAATTCTAAGCGAGGGATAGTGAGTTGTTTTAAAGGTGCAACTCTTGTTTTGGCAGCTAGGATGTTGGTTCCAATAGTTCCATCAGGTAAAATATGTCGCGAATAAACTACAGCAGAATAAGCTGACATGGAGGCATCCGAGAAGCCATGCAGTTGAAATCTGTCATTGACTATGCCGATGCAACGAGGAATGCTAATGGTTGTAAGCAAAGGGATTTCTTCACGATATTTTTTCCATTTTAATGCAATACAATCTGGCAGAGGTTCCTTCCAGCTAAGTTTTTGATGCCATAGTTCTTGGAGCATGATTTTGAATTGAATAACCGAGGGAGCGAGAAAGCCAAGCGGATCGAAAATTCTTGCAATGTCACTTAGAATTTGGGCTTTAGTGATGGGTTCATTTGATTCTAAATTGAGACGAAACGAAAACGAGTCAAGCCGGGAATTCCAGTACAAACCGAGAACCTTAACAACCGAGTCTAGTTCACTATCGAGAGAAAGGGTTTCTTCTTGCATTTGGTTTTCTTGTCCAAGAAGCTGAGGAGAGTTGCTTTGCCATTTGCTTAGACTTAAACCACCCTTTGACAAGAGTTCGATCAAGCTATTCTTTTTAAATATTGCATCAGGGAGCGAGTCTCCACCCGATACAACATCATCAACATAAAAGTCATTGGTTAGAATTTCTGCAGCGACAGGAAACTCTTCGCGGTAATCTTGAGCAAGTTGCTGCAGCACTCGTACCGATTCATATGGGGCGCACGACGTACCGTATGTTACCGTGCATAAACGAAAATGTTCGATTGGATCTGATCGTGATTTTCGCCAAACGATTCTTTGGAAATCAGTATCTTCTTCTGAGATCCAGATTTGACGAAACATTTTTACTATATCTGCGGTGAACACAAATTTATGCCGACGAAACCTCAAACATACCGAAAAAAGGTTACGCTGTATTGTGGGACCAATCATAAGCGAGTCGTTTAAGGACTTCCCGACCGCATCCTTAAACGAGCCGTCAAACACGACACGTAACTTTGTGGTTGAGCTGTCAGGCTTGAAGACGGCGTGGTGTGGCAAATAAAAAACATTAGACCTTGATATTTCGGAAGGTGGTATCCGACGCATATGCCCCAGTGCCAAGTATTCTTCCATAAACTTAGAGTAAGACTCAAACAGTGAAGTGTCTTGGGAAAACCGTTTTTCCATTGCGAATAACCGAGACGTTGCACCCTTAAGAGTGTCCGCGAACTGAGGAGTAGTTTTAAAAGGGAGTCTTACGATATATTTTCCACTATTAGAACGACGATGAGTTTTACAAAAATGCTCCTCAATAGCAACCTCTTCCTTGGAAAGAATTGATTTTGGATCGATCTCTTCAATCGTCCAAAAAGCTTGTAAAGTGGCATCGATATCGACGATAGTATGGTGGGAGCGAATCTGATGATTATCCGATTCCGAAGGTAACTGTCCAGCTAGAACCCAACCAAAAGTTGTCTTCTGTGCTACTGGATAGCCCTTTGCACTGCGAACAACCTCACCCTGAATAATTTCCCAAGCCTTATCTGCCCCGAGTAAAATGTCAATCGCACTAGGTTGGCTAAATTGTGGATCAGCTAGTTCGAGTTTGGAGATATGATCCCAATCCATAACGTCAAATTCTATTGCAGGTAATTCAGATGTAACGTTCGATAGAATGTATGTATCTACTCGGATACTAACTGCATCAAAACGCGAACCGATTACCAACGAGACTAGACCTCTGGTTTTTCCTGCACAAGCTGCCCCAACTCCAATGATTGGTATGCGAGCGTTTACTCGTCTTAATCCTAGTCTTTGAACGCAAGACTCGGTGACGAAGGAGACCTGTGATCCAGAGTCTATCAGAATGCGAACCGATTGATAATTACCATATTTGTCTAAGACCTTTCCAATGGCTGTAGGTAGCAATGTTTTAGGCACAATATTAACAGTGTTCACTTGATGGTTTGAAACTATTGGTTGGATACATTGAGCAGAGGTTGAAGCGTTGTGAGACGATCCCGATTCTAAATTCAACGAAGTCGAAATATAATTTTGGTTAGGGTTCTGCGAACAAGCTGCGGGCTTGTTTTCAGGTATTGGTTTAGAATGGGTTGTATCAAGGTGTACAAGGGTGTGATGTCGCGAGTTACAGTTTTTGCAGCGAGCCCTAGATAGGCAACCACCTGATTTGTGGCCACCGCGCAAGCAGTTGAAACAAAGTCCCTTTGACTTGACGAAATCCCTTCGCGACTCAATATCCAAGGCCATGAAATCCGAACACTGAGCAAGAGTATGTGAAGCACTGCATTTTGGACACTGAACCGACGACGAAACATGCATGCTTCTTACCGATGAAACCTTCTCCCTTGTGGGTTCACGAGAATTTCCCTTGCACGACTCCAGTGCCTCACAACGACGTTCTAAAAAGGTAAGGAATTGACCTATGGTGGGGTAATCAACGTCCATACATTCAGTGGACCAACCCTGACGAGTTTCAGGGTCGACTTTGCCAACTAATACATGAATCATCCATGGGTCTCGTTCGAAAATGTTTAAGGAGTTTAGACCCCTGACAATCTCATCGGCGCCATCCGATATTTTGCGCAATGTACGAACGTTAACGCTGTGTATTGATGGTAGTTGCATGAATGTTTCCACGAGATCGTTAACTATGAAACGCGGACGGTCGTATCTTTTCTCTAACCGATCCCAGGCCTGTTCATATGTAGCATCCGACACTGGAATGTGGTTTAGGAGACTAAGAGCAGGACCACGGAGATGCGACCGAAGAAGTTGGAACTTTTGTGTCGGCGACAAATTGGCTTTATTGTGAACCGCAGTTCCATACATGTCCCGAAACGAAGGCCAGTCATGGTAACTACCCGAGAAAGGTTCAATATGAATTTTTGGGAGATGATCATTGAAGTGTTGAGATGAACATGAGGTGTTTAATTGTTGTACCGAAGGAGATTGTAGGTTAGAAGCAGGAATTGGAGGAGCAGTATCAGACTTGGGTTTCTGTCTTTCGCGTATAGCTGAAAGGAGAACCGATTTGACAACTAAGAATTTTGACTCGAACTCATCAAACTCTTGTTCAGGATCGACAAAGCCTTCGACCTCCTGAAACCTATAAAGTTGTTCCTGGGTTGCACTAAACTTCTGCCACAATTCGTCTAACTTCTCCATACGCACCAAAAGAAGTTCCGAAAGAACGGCTTCTGTAATTTTTTCTGTAAATGAAGCCGCCTTCGTGAGCGATCCCTTAAGATTACCCCGAACCGCACTTTTTAGCCATTTCAAATGATTGGAATGAACTGTCTATAACACGAAATATTCAAATAAATGCAACCAAATGTCTATGGAATTGTACACGTGTCTACCCACAGCTAGTCTAAACTGATTTAACCAATATTTTACACGCTTAAAAGTCTTCACGGCAAATTAAGTCATAGTACACGTGGAAATCACTATCCAACACGTGTGAAATGTTCACGAAAATAATTTTCTTATCACAAAATTTCAAAGCAAAGTCTTAACACGATTGCAAGCGACGAAATGAGCGATGCAAGTAATTGCAATGGGTCAACTCGTGGTCCGTTAATCCCCAGCGTAGATTTATGCAGATAAGGTGATTCGATTTGTTTTTCGATTTTTCCAAATCCGGCTCGATTCGGACCAAAAATGTTTGCGAATAAACGATGAATTAAACGATTAATGAAGAAGGACCAGCACTTGAATTCTAGTATCGATAAGAAGCCCTAACAAATACACGAGGCGAAACAAAATAGCGAAAAACCACAATAGACAATTTCTTTAATAAATGAATATATTTGTTGGCTTAGAAGGTACTTATCCATTGAGTGTCGAGATCCAAGTGAACGAGAATTACATTAGAACAAGAGAATGAAAGCTAATGCTCAAGTACATTGAGTGAACTGAACTGTTATACGTTAGAGAATACATAATACGAACATTAGAATAGAATAACAGATTGAGTAATAATTGAGCAATAAATGAAAAAGAGCAAACATGAACATAATAATTAAGGTACTGTTGAATAGTTTACCGAATGAAACATATTAAGAAAATTATAGTGAATGAATTATAATACAAATTAAGAATTTTATAAATGCGATGTGTTGGTTGATTATATTTCTCAACACCCATATTCGCCACTTCCGTCCTAATACTCACGAAGGCTTCACTGACATCACGCTTTGTTCTACCGATTATGTCAATACCGTCTGCGTATGCGAGTAGTTGAACGGACCTTTGAAAGATTGTACCTCTGGTGTTGGCGCGAGAGTTCTGCACAATTCTCTCAAGTATGATGTTAAAGAAGTCGCATGACAGCGCATCGCCTTGTCTAAATCCTTTTTTGACATCAAAGGGGTCGGTGAGGTCTTTGCCGACCTTGACGGAACAGCGTGAGTTTTCCATCGTCATCCTGCACAGACTGACGAGTTTGGCAGGGATGCCAAAACTAGACATTGCGCTATATAGCTCGTCTCTATAGATGCTGTCATACGCGGCCTTGAAATCGATGAAGAGGTGGTGTGTATCGATTTGGAATTCCTGGGTTTTCTCCAAGATCTGCCGCAGTGTGAATATTTGATCGATGGTGGACTTTCCTGGCCTAAAGCCACACTGATATGTGAATATCAGATTGTTGACAAACGGCTTCAGGCGTTCACACAGTACAGCAGAAAAGATCTTGTATGCGATGTTAAGAAGACTTAAGCCTTTGTAGTTGGCACAACTCAGAGGGTCTCCTTTCTTCAGGATCGGGCAAACAATGCTGAGGTTCCATTCATCGGGCATGCTTTCTTCCGACCATGTCTTGCAGATGAGCTGGTGCATGCTCCTAACCAGCTCATCGCCAGCGGATCTAAAAAGTTCGGCAGCTAGGCCGTCTGCTCCGGCTGCTTTGTTGCATTTGAGCTTAGACACAGCTACTTTCACCTCCACCAGGTCGGGTGGGCGGTATCGTTCGTATGCTTCGTCGGTAACGTCTTCGCCCGGGTTCGTCCTCGCCGTTATACAGTGTGCAGAAGTGGTCTTTCCAAATCCTCAACACCGACTGCGATTCTACAACGATGTTCCCTTGATGGTCCATACAGGCTTCAGTTCGAAGTTTATACCCTTGGCAGGACCTTTTGATCCTTTGGTAAAACTTTCTTACCTCATTCCTGTTGTTACATCTCTCTATCTCTTCAACCGCGCGCTTCTCGTGCTCTCTCTTTTTCCTTCGGAGAAGCCGGTGTTCCTCTCTCCTCCTCTGCTCGTAGAGCTCGCGAGCAGTTCTAGTCCTTCTGTGCAGCGCCGCTTTGTATGCTTCCTGTTTAGCTGCATGTGCTTGCTGGCATTCATCGTCAAGAGAAACCGGGGGTTTCGTTGTCGTGGCCGTGTGAAACCCAGCACTTCAGAGGTAGCGTCTCTGATGGCATTTTGGCAATGCATAGGACTTCGTAGAAGGTTTTGAGAGACTCGGTTGGAGAAGGACCGGGCGATCTCTTGCGATTGTAGTCGGCCGACGTCAAACTTCCTCACAGTATTTCCATTACTTGGCGCTGGTCGGGATATCCGCAGCCGTACCTTGGCTACAACAAGGTAGTGATCCGAGTCAATGTTGGCCCCCCGGAAAGTTCGGACATCCATGATACTGAAGGAGTGCCTTGCGTCGATCGCAATATGGTCAATCTGGTTGACGGTTGATTGATCGAGAGATCTCCATGTCCCTTTGTGGATATTGAGATGCGGGAACTGTGTACTAGCTACCACAACGTGTCGCCCCGCAGCAAAGTCGATCATCCTGAATCGATCGATCTCCTGAATCCGTTATCGGAGGTCGTGTCGTGCAGGCTATGCTTTCCTACAGTACGACCAAAGATGCCCTCCCTTCCTAGCTTGGCATTAAAATCGCCTGGGACAATCTTAATGTCGTAGCTAGGGCACTGCTCATAAGTTTCGTCCAGGAGCTCGTAGAACATATCTTTGGTCTCGTCATCTTTCTCCTCTGTGGGGGCATGTGCGCATATCAGGCTAATGTTGGCGAATTTAGCCTTGATGCGGATCGTCGCGAGGCGCTCGCTTACAGGGTTGAAGCTCAAGACTTTTTGCCTAAGTCTGCCTCCAACAACGAAACCACATCCAAATAGGCGCTGTCTTTGATGCCGATAGCAGTCGCCGTAGTAGATGTCGCAGTTTTTCATCCTTCTTTTACCCGGCCCGTCCCACCGCATTTCTTGGATGGCAGTAATGTCTGCCTTGAAGTCGTTAAGGGCCTCCGCTAGTTGCTCGGCTGCACGCGGTCTGTTAAGTTACCTAACATTCCACGTGCAGATCCGGAGCTCGTTGTTCTTTTCTCGTTTGCATTGGTCGTCAACAGTAAATCCGTCCGAATCCGAGGCTTGCTTCTGCTTCGTGACTGGTGTTTCTTTATGGGGCCGGGAAGTCACCCCGACGGCACGACCCCCAACCTGGAGCCGGATAGCCCGCTCCTTATAGGCCAGAGCTCCGAATACGTGGTAGTTTCTTATATAAGGTGTTCACTAAGTAGTTCGGCCTGACTGGAACTATGGACGCCACCGTTGATTCCATCTGGGGAATTCCTCCGTTGCCGTCCGGATGCAAGGAGAAGTGCCTTAGTGGGAACACTCCCCCCCCCCCCCCTCTCTCGTCTGCTACCCCCAACAACCTTCCAAAGGGGTTGGAACCCAATCTCCAGTTGAGGTACTAGGCACCCGATGTTCAACACGGGGAGGTGAGAGTAGGAGTTGATAGACAGAGGTGGGTTTAGAAAACCTGTGGATGCTTGTATCCTCTTGAGTGCACATGTCTATCCTTTGACCACCAAAAATGGCATATAATGCATATTTAAAGCTAAATTGTCTGAGTGTAATTTCAACCTAGGAATAGCTTCGTTTATATCATAAATTACTGAATAACTAGATATTCAACTTGTGTCCCTCTTGCACTCCAACACCCATTTGCTTACGTTTTTTATACAGCCTTATAAAACTTTAAATTTCCGTGTCGGTCAGTACACGTATATATGGACAGAACTAGAAATTAGGCTACGCGATCAGCTGATGTAAAAACCCCAAAACGAAATCGCATGGAAATGACGAATTGATGAATTGACTCACATTTGAAAATAAATGTCAGATTATGGGTAAATTCATCAATTTCAGCTTGTGGGTAAAGCTGTCACATTGACGAAGTTGCATATCTGGTTATTTAAAAAAAAATTCGACTCAAACCCGAAGAGCGAATGCGATCGAGTCGACTCGTCTTAATTCAACACTAGCTCGATCCGCGTATACATGAGGTCGAACCTGGCTTGAAGCTCGCTGTTGTAAATTCAACAAATGTATTTTAGCTTAGATTAGACTGAATGCCGTTTTGGCATATTTGACGTACCTAAGAAGAAAAATGCAGAAAATATTTTTCTTCTTACTTCAAATATGCCAAAATGGCATGCAGTCTATTCTTAGCTTTAAGGCATAAATTACTGAATAACTAGGCATTATTCAGTAATTTATTTAACTAGGCATCTACGCATTTTGTGCAAAACCACAAAAAAGTCTTCTAAAAAAAATATAATATCTTTCTGGTTTCTTTAGAACGTTAGGTAAAAAAAACGTAAGTAGGTTAAACAAAAACTTTGATAAATGTCTATGCATTTTTGTCGTCGCAGCAGCTTGCTTCTTTCGTAGGCGGTCCTTGGCCCGTTGAAACCATCTTTTGATGATTGAGGTTTTTTCTGTGTCCGAAATCGAGGGAAATTTTTCGACTGCAGAATCTGTAAAAATAAAGATTTTGTTTGAAAATTTTAATTGATATTGGATGTATATTGTATGTAAATGCTGTAATTTTGTAATGCAATCAAATAATCAGCATACGCCTCTAAGACCTTTCAGAGATATGAGCGAGATCGAAGTTGAAATTTGGTAGTTTAGCCGGAAATCCGTGTGAAAATCATTATAGTTAGCTCGAGCTCCACACGCAATGGAAAATTCAATTTATGATAGAAATATATCAATTGACTGTATCCATTGTTCGTGTAGAAGCTTTTGACATTAACTTTGCAATATTGATTTGCAAATGGCCATCAATTATTGATTTCCATTTGAAGAGCAATCATTGCCCTAAATCTACGCGGCAATGAGATTTAAAATGACATCCAGACCTAAAAGGAATCTTTCTTCAGCTCTAACGCCTTCTTAGTTAGACGACGCCAAATTAATATCTCGAAACACTTATCTGACTTTTCTCAAACAACACACAACACAACTGACACTTTTTGAATTCTATCGCATGCGCGCAGTGCGCTGTAAACACAAACACAAAAATATTTTTACAAGAAACTCATCCAGCACTTTTACGCTCTCCTTCTCCCACGTTAATGCTTACATGCCACGCACGCTTTTGAAAATAAATTACTGAACAACTAGATATTCAACTTTTGGTGGTCAAAGGATAGACATGTGCACTCAAGAGGATACAAGCATCCACAGGTTTTCTAAACCCACCTCTGTCTATCAACTCCTACTCTCACCTCCCCGTGGTGAACACCAGGTGCCTAGTACCTCAACTGGAGATTGGGTTCCAACCCCTTTGGAAGGTTGTTGGGGGTAGCAGACGAGAGAGGGGGGGAGGAGTGTTCCCACTAAGGCACTTCTCCTTGCATCCGGACGGCAGCGGAGGAATTCCCCAGATGGAATTAACGGTGGCGTCCATAGTTCCAGTCAGGCCGAACTACTTAGTGAACACCTTATATGGGCTACTACGACGTATTCGGAGCTCAGGCCTATAAGGAGCGGGCTATCCGGCTCTCCGTCCTTAGAGCTAAGCAAAGGATCTGGTCCTCCAGGTTGGGGGTCGTGCCGTCGGGGTGACTTCCCGGCCACGTAAAGAAACACCAGTCACGAAGCAGAAACAAGCCTCGGATTCGGACGGATTTACTGTTGACGACCAATGCAAACGAGAAAAGGACAACGAGCTCCGAATCTGCACGTGGAATGTTAGGTCCCTTAACAGACCACGTGCAGCCGAGCAACTAGCGGAGGCCCTTAACGACTGCAAGGCAGACATTACTGCCATCCAAGAAATGCGGTGGGACGGGCCGGGCAAAAGAAGGATGAAAAACTGCGACATCTACTACGGCGACTGCTACCGGCATCAAAGACAGCGCCTATTTGGATGTGGTTTCGTTGTTGGAGGCAGACTTAGGCAAAAAGTCTTGAGCTTCAACCCTGTTAGCGAGCGCCTCGCGACGATCCGCATCAAGGCTAAATTCGCCAACATTAGCCTGATATGCGCACATGCCCCCACAGAGGAGAAAGATGACGAGACCAAAGATATGTTCTACGAGCTCCTGGACAAAACTTATGAGCAGTGCCCTAGCTACGACATTAAAATTGTCCTAGGCGATTTTAATGCCAAGTAAAAATGCGTAGATGCCTAGTTAAATAAATTACTGAATAATGCCTAGTTATTCAGTAATTTATGCCTTAAAGCTAAGAATAGACTGCATGCCATTTTGGCATATTTGAAGTAAGAAGAAAAATATTTTCTGCATTTTTCTTCTTAGGTACGTCAAATATGCCAAAACGGCATTCAGTCTAATCTAAGCTAAAATACATTTGTTGAATTTACAACAGCGAGCTTCAAGCCAGGTTCGACCTCATGTATACGCGGATCGAGCTAGTGTTGAATTAAGACGAGTCGACTCGATCGCATTCGCTCTTCGGGTTTGAGTCGAATTTTTTTTTAAATAACCAGATATGCAACTTCGTCAATGTGACAGCTTTACCCACAAGCTGAAATTGATGAATTTACCCATAATCTGACATTTATTTTCAAATGTGAGTCAATTCATCAATTCGTCATTTCCATGCGATTTCGTTTTGGGGTTTTTACATCAGCTGATCGCGTAGCCTAATTTCTAGTTCTGTCCATATATACGTGTACTGACCGACACGGAAATTTAAAGTTTTATAAGGCTGTATAAAAAACGTAAGCAAATGGGTGTTGGAGTGCAAGAGGGACACAAGTTGAATATCTAGTTATTCAGTAATTTATGATATAAACGAAGCTATTCCTAGGTTGAAATTACACTCAGACAATTTAGCTTTAAATATGCATTATATGCCATTTTTGGTGGTCAAAGGATAGACATGTGCACTCAAGAGGATACAAGCATCCACAGGTTTTCTAAACCCACCTCTGTCTATCAACTCCTACTCTCACCTCCCCGTGTTGAACATCGGGTGCCTAGTACCTCAACTGGAGATTGGGTTCCAACCCCTTTGGAAGGTTGTTGGGGGTAGCAGACGAGAGAGGGGGGGGGGGGAGTGTTCCCACTAAGGCACTTCTCCTTGCATCCGGACGGCAACGGAGGAATTCCCCAGATGGAATCAACGGTGGCGTCCATAGTTCCAGTCAGGCCGAACTACTTAGTGAACACCTTATATAAGAAACTACCACGTATTCGGAGCTCTGGCCTATAAGGAGCGGGCTATCCGGCTCCAGGTTGGGGGTCGTGCCGTCGGGGTGACTTCCCGGCCCCATAAAGAAACACCAGTCACGAAGCAGAAGCAAGCCTCGGATTCGGACGGATTTACTGTTGACGACCAATGCAAACGAGAAAAGAACAACGAGCTCCGGATCTGCACGTGGAATGTTAGGTAACTTAACAGACCGCGTGCAGCCGAGCAACTAGCGGAGGCCCTTAACGACTTCAAGGCAGACATTACTGCCATCCAAGAAATGCGGTGGGACGGGCCGGGTAAAAGAAGGATGAAAAACTGCGACATCTACTACGGCGACTGCTATCGGCATCAAAGACAGCGCCTATTTGGATGTGGTTTCGTTGTTGGAGGCAGACTTAGGCAAAAAGTCTTGAGCTTCAACCCTGTAAGCGAGCGCCTCGCGACGATCCGCATCAAGGCTAAATTCGCCAACATTAGCCTGATATGCGCACATGCCCCCACAGAGGAGAAAGATGACGAGACCAAAGATATGTTCTACGAGCTCCTGGACGAAACTTATGAGCAGTGCCCTAGCTACGACATTAAGATTGTCCCAGGCGATTTTAATGCCAAGCTAGGAAGGGAGGGCATCTTTGGTCGTACTGTAGGAAAGCATAGCC